>CM065906.1:63622450-64259415 GCA_033439115.1 Firmiana major
GCATAGTAGCCCAGTGAGGACTGAGGCGTGGTATTTTAGACTCCGCTGCATCTCCATCGCTTAGAGGTATATACACAGTGATTCTTTTTGTATCTAAACAATATTAAAGCACAGTATTCCTTTGAGTTGTAATTATGGGGGATGTAGATGTCGGTAAAACATGTTTTCGTATAAGTACACGATTAAATGCAAATGTATGACATCATTTTAGTTAACTGAGAATGAATGAGATGTGGTGTTTATTATTGACTCACAGCCCAACAGTGTGTGGTGAGTTAGCTCACGACCGGGTAAGGTAACAGTAAAACGCGAAAATTTTTTTAGTGATTTTCGGTTAAAGAGAATGGAATAGGGTCGTGACAGAGATTGGTATCAGAGCTGTGTTGGCCTAATGTGAGTCATTAATAAAACGTAGGAAAGTACATCCCCATAGTACTGTGCTTTTGTTTAGATATAACTGTGTATACCATGATGGATTGAGCTTAATAAATTATTACAACACAGGAAGTTAGGCGCTATGCCAGTTACACGCAAAGGTAGAGGGGCGAGAGCACGTGCTAGAGGCCGTAGAGGTAGGCCTGAGAGCCGTGCGGAGCCACAGACTGAGCAGGCTCTACAGAGCCCTGCTGAGAGAGCAGAGGATACTGAGGCTCGCTTCGCTAGGTTAGAGCGGAGTATTGAGAATTTGGTGGAGATAGTCACGCAGGCCTTGGGCGCCGGTGACAGACGAGGTCCCGCGGCACAGCCTACTACTGAACAGGCAGCTGCAGAGGTGGAGAGACCTCAGACTACAGAGACTGCTGCTGTTACACTACCTCCAGTACAGGATACAGATTCTCCTATCGCTCCACAGCAGAGCGGTAGTGATTTGGGGTATGACTGCGACTTAAGCAGGTTGCGAGAGTTTCAAGCACTGAAACCCCCAGTGTTTAGAGGGGTGAAGGACCCAGTGGTTACGGAGGATTAAGTGTATGAGATGGAGAAACTGTATAGGTTTTTTCGATGCACTTCAGCTGAAAAGGTAGCATTTGCTGTGTTTATGTTAAAAGGCGAGGCCGAGCATTGGTGGAGGTCCACCGAGGTTATTTTGAGGGCCAGACACTCTGAGATCTCATGGGAGATATTTTTAGAAGCCTTCAGGAGACAGTATATCCCAGCCACCGCACAGAGGAAATTGCGGATGGAATTTATGAATTTGGTTCAGGGGAACCATACTGTGGACGAGTATGAGTCCAAGTTTATGTCCTTGGGGAGATATGACCCGGACACGGTGGGTAGTGAGACCCGAAAGATATAGAAGTTCATGGATGGATTGAGATTGGCCATCCGGACTAAGCTAGCTCCCTTCGACATTATGACTTATGAGGAGGCTGTACATAAGGCTCAGTTGTGTGAGCAAGACTTTGAGCGAAATACCTCCGAGCTTGGGAGAATCAGTGTTAGAAAGGATAGAGACCGGAAGAGATCCGTGAAGGATAGAGTGGCCAGGAAAGGAGGCCCAAGGTATTTTGAGAAGAGACCTAAGATCGAGGAGGTGCAGGAGAGAGCTGCTAGACCTCCTGTATACCCAACCTTGATTGCACCGATGGGTATAACTATTGGAGGACCACGACCTACCACAGATCAGTGTAGGAGATGTGGGAGATACCATGGGACTAGGCCATGTCAGATGCCCCATGTTTTGTGTTTTAGGTGTGGGAGACCAGGACATATATCGAGGTTCTACAATGAGATGATTGAGACTGCCCCACAGAAGGGCAAGGAGCCTGAGGGAGCTCCTGTTGAGACAGCAGCCCCGAGGAGGAGGGCTACGGCTGAGGAGAAAGGGAAACAGGCTGCGGGTGTGAGCAGAGGAAGAGTACATGCACTGGATCAGGACACCGTAGATACTTCGACGGATGTGATTAAAGGTACCATCCGAATCTTTGATTTAGAAGCATTGGTATTATTTGATCCTGGTGCCACGCATTCTTTCATATCACCTTCCTTTGCACATAAATTGTTGGAATATGTGAAACCAACATTGTTGGATAAAATGTTGATGATTTCCACACCCATGAATGATAGTCAATTGATTGAGCATGTATGTAGAGATTGTGAGTTAAAGATAGAGGGGAAGGAAATGATAGCCAATCTGATTTTATTGAATATGAATGATTTTGATGTAATCTTGGGAATGGATTGGTTGGCTACCAATCGGGTTGTTATGGATTGTCATGCCAAGACATTGATGTTTTCAGGATTAGACAATCTTATTGTAAATTTTGATGAAAGAAATGATATGAAACTTGTATAATTGTGGTAAATAGAAGTGTATGATTTTTAAATGCATAATGCTTGAGAGATAAATTTATTGCTTATGATAAATGTTGAATGTGGAGTGATGGTTTATGTTACTAACGATAGAGAGGATAATGTGAAGGGTTCATTGCCTATGTGGTCGATATAGATGAGGCACACCCGGAACTAAGGGACATACCCGTAATTACGGATTACCCTGATGTCTTTTTGGATGAATTACCAGGACTACCACCTGAAAGGGACATGGAATTCTACATAGAGTTAGTGCTTGGTACAGAGCCGATATCGAAACCACCCTATAGAATGGCTCCGATAGAGTTAGAAGAGCTGAAGAAGCAGCTGCAAGAGTTGCTGGAGAAGGGGTTTATAAGACCGAGTGTCTCACCTTGGGGAACATCGGTACTATTTGTAAGGAAGAATGATGGAAGCCTCCGACTGTGTATAGATTACCGATTGTTGAATAAGGCCACCATTAAGAACAAGTACCCCCTTTCAAGGATCGACGATTTGTTGGATCAACTCCAGGGAGCCGAAGTATTTTCTAAGATAGACCTGCGGTCAGGGTACCATCAGTTGAGGATCAGGAGTGGAGATGTACCCAAGACAGCATTTCGTACCCGTTATGGCCACTACGAGTTTTTGGTGATGCCATTCGGATTAACGAATGCTCCCGCAACATTTATGGCACTGATGAATGATATATTCAAGCCATACCTGGACAAGTTTGTAATAGTATTCATTGATGACATATTGGTGTATTCCAAGTCCAGGGAAGATCATGAGGAGCACTTGAGGATAGTTCTACAGACCCTCCGAGAGAGAGAATTGTATGTCAAACTCAGCAAGTGTAATTTTTGGTTGGAGCAGATCTCATTTCTGGGCCATGTTGTGTCGAAGGATGGGGGTATCAGTAGATCCATCCAAGATAGAGGCAGTTGTACAGTGGGAATAGCCCAAGACAGTTACTGAGATCAGAAGTTTTCTGGGATTAGTAGGATATTATCGGAGATTTATAAAGGGTTTCTCCAGACTAGCTGCTCCGTTAACACACCTCACGCATAAGGATGTTAAGTTTGTATGGGATGAGGCATGTGAGAGGAGTTTTGAGGAGCTTAAGCGTCGATTGATGACTGCTCCAGTTCTCACCATTCTTACCAGCTCAGGAGGATTCTCGGTGTATACGGATGCATCACACCAGGGACTGGGCTGTGTGCTTATGCAGGATGGGAAGGTAGTTGCCTATGGATCTAGACAGTTGAAAGATTATGAGAGGAACTACCCGACACATGATTTGGAGTTGGCGGCTGTAGTATTTGCTTTGAAAATATGACGCCACTATCTCTATGGTGAGAAATTTTAGGTGTTCACAGATCATAAGAGCCTTAAGTACCTGTTCTCACAGAAAGAGCTGAATATGAGACAGAAGAGATGGCTCGAACTCCTGAAGGACTATGATTGTGAAATCATGTACCACCCGGGTAAGGCAAATGTAGTTGCCGATGCTTTGAGTAGAAAGAACCTTGGGTTGGTGTCTTATATGATGGTACGGGAACATGAATTGTTAGAACACTTTGCGAACCTCAGTTTGGATGTAACCCCCACCTGGATCCGAGAGACTTGAGATCATGGCTAGTTTGAGACTAGAGCCAGAGTTGATTGGCCGTATTCGGCAAGCCCAGCAGAGCGATCGACGATGCATCGATTGGCTGAGGCAGATACAGACGGGTGTGGGTAGTGATTTTGAGTAGAGTGCTGATGGGTTATTGAGGTTCAGAGGCAGAGTATGTTCCCAAGGATCTTGAGATCAGGAGAATGATTTTATCAGAGGCTCACTCATCGAAGTATACGATACATCCGGGAAGTACCAAGATGTATCAAAACCTTCGGAAGGTTTATTGGTGGTCTGGAATGAAAAGAGACATTGCTGAATATGTCGCTAAGTGTCTCGTTTGTCAGCAAGTGAAGGTAGAGCATCAGAAGCCTGCAGGATTATTGCAGCCTCTATCGATACCGACTTGGAAGTGGGAGCATGTCACAATGGATTTTGTGATGGGGTTGTCGAGGACCCGCAAAGGTCATGATGCCATATGGGTTATTGTGGACCAGTTGACTAAGTCCGCTCATTTTTTGGCTATGAGAGCTACCGATACACTGAGTCAGTTGGCGAACTTGTATATTCAAGAGATAGTACGGCTACATGGTGTACCAGTGATGGTTGTTTCTGATAGGGATGCCCGCTTCACTTCCCATTTTTAGGAACATTTTCAGAAAGCACTGGGGACCCGACTGAGTTTTAGCACCGCTTTTCATCCTCAGACAGATGGGTAGTCAGAAAGGACTATACAGACCCTCGAGGATATGTTGAGAGCGTGTGTGCTGGATTTTAGAGGCTCTTGGGATGACCACCTACAGTTAGCCGAGTTCGCTTATAATAATAGCTATCATGCGAGTATAAGGATGGCACCCTATGAGGCATTGTACGGGCGTAGATGTCGTTCCCCTATTGGATTGGAAGAGGTTGGTGACAGACAGATTTTTGCTTCGGACTTAGTGCAGTAGGCATCTGAGGACGTCCAGTTGATATGTGAGAGATTACGGACAGCTCAGAGCCGACAAAAGAGTTATGCTGACAAGAGACAAAGACCACTAGAGTTTGATGAGGGTGAGTCGGTGTTTCTAAGGGTATCACCATCGAAGGGTATTATGAAATTTGGTAAGAAAGGCAAGCTGAGCCCTAGATATATCGGACCCTTCGAGATTTTGGAGAGAGTGGAAGATAAGGCGTATAGGTTGGCATTACCACCGGACTTGGCAAATGTCCACAACGTCTTCCACGTCTCGATGCTTCGGAAGTATCACCCGGACCCGGCACACGTGATAAGATATGAGCCGTTGGAGCTCCATGAGAGTATGACGTATGTTGAGAAGCCGGTTCGGATATTGGACAGAAAAGAGAAAGTGTTGCAGAATAAGACAATTCCATTGGTGAAAGTTCTTTGGCAACATCACACGGCGGAAGAGGCCACATGGGAATTGGAGAACTTGATACGGGAGAAGTACCCCTAACTTTTTGAAGAGTGACTTGGTTCTAATTTGGAGGACCAAATTCCTTGAAGGAGGGGAGAATGTGAGACCCCGTATATGTAAAGTTGTAATGTGTAATGAATGTAAATGGACTTGTAATGTAAAGTATGATCGATGTAAGTCCATGGATTCAATGTATGTATGTGTAATATGATTTGTAACGTACATACAAGTTCCATTGAGTATGAATATGAAGAAATGAGTTCCTATAAGTGATGAATGTGATTGAAACTCAAAATGGGTAGTGTGGTAAATGGATGGAAGCTGCATGAATATAAATGATTCCATTTGGTTATATACAGTATACCTTTGGACATACAATGAATGCACACAAGTTTCAATGTGCATAAGGTATGAATGGATGTCATTTTCAAGTTATAAAGGTGGATAGATGAGAAAATGGCCATGGCAGCAGATTAAGGATGTGTTGGTGTGAGTTGCAGCAAGGAAACTGCAGGAAATCTGGAAAGTATGAAGGCCAGATCGATCTCATAGGATGAGAGATCGATCTGGAAGAGCCAGAATGCTCTTATTTGGGCAATGAAATAGAGCAGATCGATCTCCAATGGTGCTAGATCGATCTCCTAAGCATTCTGTGATGAAAAGATCGATCCTCAAGCACCCAGATCGATCCTCAAGCACCCAGATCGATCTCCTAAGCTCCCTGTTTGGGAGCTGATCGATCTCATACTTCGATAGATCGATCTCATGCTTAAAATGCCATGAAAATGAGAGATTTAAGGGGACCAGATCGATCTCCTCTTAGACCAGATCGATCTCCTCAAGCTATTTCTATAAAAGGAGGGCTGAAAATCTGAAAATTTTGAGAAAAACACTAATCTTCGATTTCTAACCCAAAAATCTAACTTTCTCTCTCTAAAATCAGCCATTTCCAGCAAGAATTGAGGGGAGACCATTAGACATTGAGTTGTTCATCTTGAGGAAGAGAACAACATAGTTGGAACCCAAAATCCCATTGTGGGTATTGAAGGAGATAAGGGCATTGACATTTGGAGCAAGAAGAAAAATCATATTTGGTAAGATTCTAACACTCCAATCCAAGTACATTGTCTATTTAATTGATTTTGGAGTTGTTTGGCATGAGTATGTATGGATGGAAACACCTAGGTTGTGTTAGAAACTAATGTGACCTAGAAAATGGAATGCCTCTAGTGTGAGAGTGTGATTTGGGGAGTTGGTGGTTTATAGGCATGCTAAAGTAGTTAAATGAGTAATGCGGATGATTTGGAATGGTTATATGGAGTTATAATGTGAGTTTAAGTGGAATTATGAAAATGAGTATGTAAATGCTTGATAAATGCCATAGTGAGGAAATCAATGAAATATGAACACTATGAGCTTGATATAGATTTAATATCGATTTGGAATGAGTTAATAGGCCTAAAAGAATCCATAGACTCGAGTTATGGGTAAAGTAATGAAACGAGGCCTTAAGAGCGTCACTAGAAACTATAGGTCGAATTGACTATAGTGAACGCACGATGTCATATTATACGGATCGAATATAATGCAAAATACGATTTTGTACAGTCTCGAAGAGTCCGTTGGAAATGAATCGAGTGGTACGAGTAGCAGCTTTAAGGAAGTGGAATCACGCATCGCGATTCCAGGTAAGGGAATTCTGTAAGTATATAGAGGTAGCTGCTCGTAATTTGCGGGATTATAGGGTGTTTATGAAATGCATGAACGTTTGAGAAATTGGTTGTTTGGTATGCGAAAATAGTTGTGAATATTAGATGATTTGGTTTTACATGGATATATAAAAAGGGATAGTAAGGCTAATAATTGCATAAATCACGTGTTTTGAATGCTTTTACAAAACACAATGCTTTGATTTGAGCAAATAAAAGGATAGGCTGGCTAGTACTTGAATGATGCTGTGAAATAACCCATGTGAGGCGCTAAGTATGTTTTGAGATGTTTTGAATGCATGTGAGCCACCTATCGTGTGTATGTGATTGAATTCGCGCTAGAGCCTCGCTCGCGCTAGATTTCTATGTTTTCACTTGTGTGAAACGTGCTTGAGCTTAGCTCGCACTTTGATTTGAATTGTGATGATATTTTATAAACCGTACTGGAGCTTACACTCGTACGTGGATTTGAGTGGTTTTTCTTATGCATATAACCGTATTAGAGCTATGCTCGTACGTGGTTTCTTCATATTTTTATGCATAAATGCCGTACTAGAGCGTTGCTCGTACGATGTGATTGGTTTTGATGCATGAATTCGCGCTAGAGCGTAGCTCGCGCTGGTTTTCACACTGTGGTATGTATGAGGTCGTGGTGAGAGATACGGATTGGTGTTCAGGGAACCCAACAGGCCTAACAGACCTCTTGAGTGGGGTGAGGGTGAGGGGCTAGGACCTGAATCAGGGAACCCAACAGGGGCGAGCAAGGCCATGAGGGGCTAGGACCTGGTATTGAGGTTACTCCCACGCGCTCTTGAGACTATAAAGGTTACACTTGGTATGGGGTAGATAAGACGTATGGCAGGCACCCCCAACCATGTTATGGGTCCGCGGAGTACGATGTACCGTGTATATCACATGGAGTACGATGTACCGCGTGGTGGTTACTTGAATTGAGAAAGTCTGGCGGAGAACTAACCCACCTTCGTACCAGCATGATACCCCGCACACCGGGATCCGTGTGGTCTGGGATGATATGTGACGATTGGTCAACGTAGTCACTTGAGATATAGTAACCTGTCTCCTTACTTGATTTACTTACTACCACATGATTTTAAATCTCTAAGTGTGATTTGCGATTGTTTAAGGTAGACCCGAAGGAGGGGTCGAGCCTCGTGGAATTGATTTGTGAAATGAAAATGAGGTTGTGATTGTGAATTGATGTGATGAGATTGTATGTGTTTGAGAAAGAGTTTTATGACGTGGGTTTAAAAAGGAGGTTTCTTAATGAATTGCTCTTTTTATGAATTTAAATGAGATTGAGCATGAGATGATTTATACATGATGTTTTTACCATGTTTTATATGCCAATGTACATGATTTTAATACATGATATATATGTATACTCACATGAAATAGTTTTACTTCCTCATGCTCCTACTATGAACGATTTATGCATAACACTATCAGCATGTAGATAGAGTAGTTATCTACCATGCTTGCATTATTGCCTTACTGAGCGTGTGGTTGCTCATCCCTCTCTATTTTCCCCCTACAGAGCGTGCATAGTAACCCAGTGAGGACTGAGGCGTGGTATTTTGGACTCCGCTGCATCTCCATCGCTTAGAGGTATATACACAGTGATTCTTTTTGTATCTAAATAATGTAAAATCACAGTATTCCTTTGAGTTGTAATTATGGGGGATGTAGATATCAGTAAAACATGTTTTCGTATAAGTACACGATTAAATGCAAATGTATGACATCGTTTTAGTTAACTGAGAATGAATGAGATGTGGTGTTTATTATTGACTCACAGCCCAACAGTGTGTGGTGAGTTAGCTCACGACCGGGTAAGGTAATAGTAAAACGTAAAAAATTTTTTAGTGATTTTCGGTTAAAGAGAATGGAATTGGGTCGTGACAATAGTGTTATTATCAGAAGCTCACTCTTCGGGATATACAGTGCATCCGGGAAGTAATAAATATATCAGAACCTCTGAAAAGGGTATTTGTGGTCAGATATGAAAAGAGACAATGTAGAGATTGTAGCGAAGTGTCTCGTATGTCAGCAGATTAAGGTAGAGCAAAAGAAGTTGCAGGATTATTGCAGCATCTACCTATATTGACACGGAAATGGGAACAAGTTATCATGATTTTTGTGATGGGTTATAGAGGACCCTAATGAATCATGAGGCTATCTAGGTGATAGTCGATAGATTGATTAATTCTACCACCTTCTGGCTATGGAAATCCCTAGATACTCTGAGTGCGTAGGCGGATTTATGTGAATGGAAAATTGTGATATATTATGTAGCGTTCCAGTGAGCATGGTATCAGATAGGGATTCTCGCTTGACTTCCCACTTTTGAGAATGTTTTTTTTAGAAACTATGGGAACCCGATTGTGTGTTAGTACAGCTTCCGTCCTCAGACAGATTGTTAGTCAGAGAGGACTGAACAGGTTCTGGAGGATGTGATGAGAGCGTGTGCCATTGATTTTATAAGCTCCTGGGATGATCAGTTGTTAATAATAGAATTCGCCAATAATTACAGTTGTCACTCGAGTATCGGGATGAGATTATATGAGGCATTGTATGGCCGTAGGGAGTTGTTTCTCGACTTGGATAAGAAGAAGTGGGTGACAGATGGAGAATTGTTCCTGAATTGGTAAGACAAACCTCTGAGGATGTTTAGTTGATTTGTGAGAGATTAAGAACACCTCAGAGCAGATAGAAAAGCTATGCTGACAAGAGACGGGAAACCATTGAAAATTCACCGAGGGTGAATTAGTATTGTTGGCAATTACTTGTCTTAAAGACGTAACGAGATTTGGATAGAGATATTGGACGAAGTGGAAGGTAAGGCCTGTAAGTTGACATTACCTCTTGAATTAACAGGCATCCACAATGTGTCTTATCTTTTGATGCTTCAGAAATACTATCCGGACCCAACATATGTGATTGGATATGAGCTCCAACAGTTTAGCTCAATGAAAGTGTAACGTATGTTGGAAAAAAAAAATTGATTCAGGTATTAGACGGAAGGAGAAAGTGTTGAGGGTTAAGATAATCTCCCTAGTTAAGTATGATGGTAGTATTACACTCCAGAGAAAGTCACTTGAGGATGACAGTATAAGATGCGATAGACGTAATCGGAGTTGTTTATGGACTCATTTTACTTGGTTCTAATTTGGAGGACCAAATTCCTTAAGTGGGGGAGATTGTAAGACCCGATATTTTTAACGTAAGAGCAAAAGGGAATAAATAAAAATTTTCGAGTGCATTTAAAAATGCAAAAGGATTGAAATGGTATTCCCAAACACGTGCAAGGGCATAACGATCAAAAAATCAAAATTCGGTATTAATCGGGATAAGAAAATTTAATTAAAAATATGAGATTGAGAAATCTTGATCAATAACGAAGAAATAATTAAATTTCGGATTAAATTGATCAAGATATGAATTTATAGAAATTAATCAGAATTTTTACCTCGGAAAACGATCCCGAAAATAATCAAAAAATATACCAAAAAGCTGAAATAAGACTGATAAATTCATTTAGTGATTAAATGAATAAAATATAAATTTTTAAAGATATTTGTGGATTTTAATATTATTTTAATGATTAAAATAATATTAAAATAAATTATATAAAAAAATATTAATAAAATAAAGTAAAAAAAAACGTGAAAAGTCTGAATCGCGAAATGCGAAACAAAGAAGAAACGACGAAAGCAAAGGGCGAGAGTCGGTTACACTGGCTCCGACGCAACCACCGGCGGACGATGCAAGGAGACGGTCGGCGAAGGTCAATTGGCACCCCAGGAAGCCGACCCGCACACCCACGCGTGCCAAAGTCATTGAAAAATGCCAGATCAACGGAAAGAGTGCCGCGGGGGAGAAGCTGGATTCGTCGGCGATGGCACCGATTTGGTCCAACCCGAGGGCCGATTATGGAAGCCCAGGCCGTGGCGCGCCGATTGGTGGTGGAATCACGTTGGGAACGGGCCGGACGGCGTCGGAACAACAAAATGGTGACTGAACCGGTCGAACCAGACTGAACCAGCCGAATCGAATCGAACCGAACCGACGGTCTGAACAGGGTTGAACCGGACTGGACCGGTTCAGCCAAAAAGAAGAGGAAAAAAAAGGAAGAAAAAGGGAAAAAGAAAAAGAAAAAAATTGAGAAAAATTTCAGTGATGCAATCGAGCTACGGGTAAGTCGGTAAGCGGTCAAATTGACCGATTTAAATTTCAGAATATTTAATTTGATAAATAATCGACTGAAAGTTTACCCAAAAAAATATTTAATTGTGTAGCTCGACAATTGACATCCATCGAGAGCTCGAGACAGCCTCGATATGCATACTATCATGGAATCACGGGTAAGTAATCCTTATTTACGATAATTTTACATCGTTATGTGTGTTAGATAAATTACGAATTTAATTTCCGCATGAAATGAATTATATTCTGGAAATTGAGATAAATTGTCGTAAATAATTCATAAGCTGTCTGAGAGTTTAGAACGAGGCTAAATAAATACTGCTGGGCCCAATGAGCCCAATAGGCCTCGATAAAGTGTGGTAAACGGGCTTAAGGTCGATTAAGACCCATTAAGGTGCAATCGGGCCCAATGATTTAAATTAAGCCCAGAAAATTGTGAAATACTATTAATTGTATTGTATTTGACTTGATGAATGTGTATTCGCAGTTCCGAAGATTAGATTCGGAGCAAATCGGACTGCGTGACGAGTCATCAGTGGAAAGGTCAGACTGTACAGAAAATGAGGTAAGGGAATTATGTGAGTAGTTAGAGGTAGCTACGCGTATTTTAATAGCTTTTCTGTACACCGAATATGTATGTATACATTGATATTGTATAAAGGTCCTAAAAGTGGTTTAAATGATTTTAATGATCGAATTAGGTGAAAAGTCTATTTTACCCCTATTGAGGGAAGTTCACCTAAGGATGGTGAAAGCATGGCATGCATGAAATGCATGATTTAAGGAAATTTTGAAATTAAGAATTTTATTAGTTTTAATCAAAGCAAATCGATAGATTAGCCAGTAATTGCATGAATTTCACATGATAACACTACGTAAGTGTTATTTATATTTAAATGGAAATTTCTTTGGAAAATAGGCCAACTATCAAGTTTATATGGAAACAAATAGTGCCGACACATAGTTCGCACTATATTTGCGTTTATGAATGTGCATAAATGTGCTGGAGCGGTTGCTCGCACTGACTTTTGTGACATCATATGCATAAAATGTGTTAGAGCGGTTGCTCGCACTGATTTTATTATTTGATATGCATGAGAGCTGCTGGAGCCTAGCTCGCACTCTGTTTTGACATGTTTTGACATGTTTTGACTTGTTTTGACGTGGTATGCATAAAATGGTGCGGGAGCGATTGCTCGCACTAGTTTTTATGATTGACGTGCATGAGAGGTGTTGGAGCCTAGCTCGCATCTATTTTTGATATAATAATTGCAAAAAAGCCGTGCTGGAGTGTAACTCGCATGAGATTTGATTTAATTACGTATAAAGCCGTGCTGGAGTGTAATTCGCACGAGATTTGATTTACTTAAGCATTCATTTATGCTGGAGCGTTGCTCGCACAAAGTTTTATATGGTTTTCATAATTCATTTGAATGTCGTACTAGAGTTTTCTCTCGTACGAGGTTTTCACTGAGTTTTATATACATATCTGTACTAGAGCATTGCTCGTACGTGGATTTTACTTGAAATTAAAATCAGTTTAAGTCGTACTGGAGCGCTGCTCGTACGCAGATTCATTGATTTCTATGACACCGTGCTAGAGCTTCGCTCGCACGAGATTTTCTGATATCATGAATATGCATGGAGCTGTGCTAGAGCTTCGGTCGCACAGGGATTTATATTACATGCATATAGCCGTGTTGGAGCCTCCTGTAGACTGTGTGTCACAGTGAGATGATATGTTCACACGTACATACTGAGACAGAGATGATATGGGTGGATAAGACCTATTGCAGGCAACCCTGATTGAGCTTGGGTTCACGGAGTATGTTGTACCGTGTATGTCACGCGGAGTATGTTGTACCGTGGGGATTGTTGGAGTGGAGTGGCATTAGCCACGAGACAGCAAGCCTTGCCATCGCAATCCTGGTGTTATGCTGTTCTGGCGAGTAGGACGACCCACCTCCCGTTTCAGGTGTGATACCCCGCACATTAGGTACCGTGTTGTCAGGGATCACTAGGATATGGCCATAGTCCTCGATGTTACTGATATAATCAGCTGTTTGTCTCACATGATATAACTTGTGGTCTGTTAGACCAGGGTAGACCCGAAGGAGGGGTCAGGCCCTCGATTTGACGATTTTATGATTTCATGATTTTATGATTTGTGACCTTGAAAGAAGGGTGGTTTTATAACCGAAGTTTTATAATGAATTTTAAATGAATTGTTTTATGAGATGATTGACCCGGAAGGGTTAGTTTTACTGCAGTTTTAATGAATTGATTTAAATTCAGTAGCATGATGATATTTTCCATGCTTTTATTTCAAATTCATGATTTGTCTTACATGACATGAAAGAATGCATGATCTGGATTTGTTTCATGCTCATTATGATTTAATGATGTCACATAAAATGTCTTTGATGCATGAATTACACGATTTATATATGCACGAACAATTTTGATAAACTAAGTCATTGATGGTTGCATGACTTTGTGCTTGATGATTTTAATGAAAGCAAATGGATTTAAGGGCATGGCATTATGAGCATGTAAATAGTGGAGCTATCTACTTACTTGCATAATTGCCTTACTGAGCGTGTGGTTTGTTCACCCCCTTATTTTCTCATCTTTTTAGAGCACTTGCAATAGCTATTGAGCGGCTGAGGACTTGCATGCTTGGTATTTGCTGCTTCCTATCGAAAGACAGGTATACACATTTGTATAATTTTGTATCTAAATATGTAATGCACAGTACTGTAAATGGATATGATGTCGGGGATGTAGAGTTATAAATACCAATGTGTAAGTGTTTAATCAAAGTCAAATGATAGTAAACTCTGATATATGAATGTGATTATAGAAATGAAATGGTAAATATTTGAGAGGTGACTAACACCGAATCATAGCCCAACTGTGTTGTAGGATGGTTACGATGAGAGTAAGGTAAGAATTAAATAATAAATGAAAAAGCGAAAAATTTACTCTGATTTTTAGGTAATTTGAGTTGTGACAAAATCATTACTCCATAATTTATTTCCACAATCTACTTTAGCAACTCAACACATTAAAACATCAATCTCAACATATATTTGTCTTAGAATTTTAGAAAATCCTTACCTCACTTAATTTGTACAGAGAGAGTGAAACTCTAAATGTCTCTCAATGCTCTTCAACCAACTACTAACCTTTAAATCGTAAATAACCATTCAATTAGCTTTTAATGACCATAAATGCATCATACCCACTAACATTAATCCAAAGTAAAAGCCTCTTACCTCTAATCTCTTATTTCTTCTAAAAAACACTTTTTATTCTTCACTTTCCCCTTTTTCTCTTAATTTAATCACACTCACAGATTTGGTTCATGGAGGAATGGAGGTAGAGAATGAAAGTAGATGTAGGGTCCTTAGCTTTATTTCTTCTTTTCCTCCCTTTCTTTTTCTCTTTTCTCTTTTCACTTTTCTTTCCTCGGTTTCATTTGCGTTTTTTTTCCTCGCAGCTTCGGTGTCTTTAAAACCCAAATTTTGTCTTCAGATGCTTAAGGAATCAACCCTTTTATCATAGGGATCAATCCTCACCCTTTAAAATCTCTCGGGAAGGCACTCTGTGAAAAGGGGATCGATCCTCTTAAGGAGAGGGTCAATCTCTATGTGCATTTTCTGTTCATTTTGGCATTTTGTTGACAAGGGATAGGTCACTTAGGTATAGAGGATCGATCTTGTCTTCTTTTCCTGTACAATTTTAGTTTTTGCCATTTGGGATCGGTTCTCTTAAGGAAGGGGATCGATTGCTTAGCCCTAGATTGTCAAAAACTTCATATTTTTATCCAAATCCATTTCAAAACAACTCAACATCCAAAAGGGATCAAGATTTACACTTCATCTTCTTCTAATCTAGTTCAACTCATCATAATACATATATAATTAATCATTACAACATCATCAATGATTCATATAATCCTAATCCTTAATTCATACTTAATATTTCACACACACATACAATTCTACAAAATAATTCATCTTAACCTCAATATCATAAAACATTGGTCGTAATGCATCAATGACTTGTAATTTAGTATACCCATACACAAGCTATCTTCCAAAATCTAACAATGCATAATTCCTTAAATCATCATTCAACTTATTAACACAAATACAAAATTTTATACAAAATTCAACATAGTGTGAAGGCTTACACAATGAAAATCGGGGTTTTACAAGGGGAAAGAAAGGAAAGCTAAGTAAAGCAAGGGAAAGTTAAAAGCATTTCCCTTGTTTGGGAAAAATTATAGTTAAAGAAAGGAAAAAGAGGGCGAGTGAGCACCCCTTACTTTCCCTTGACTTATATATTTTCTTTAATATCCCAATTTAGGGTAAAAGGGAAGGGAAGGAAAGGAAACTTAAAAAAAATTATCAAGTAAAATATAAACTTTAACTTAAGTGTATTATAAAATTTAAAACAAAAAGGCTATAATTGAAAAAAAAAACATTATAATGAATCGTTTCATTTACTTTCCACTGCTTAACCAAACAATAGTTGCTATGATTACTTTCATTTTTATTATATTATTAATTTTAGCTATCTAAAGAAGAGGTATATTTACCCTTTCATTTCATCTCCTTTTCTTTACTTTACATTATTTTCCCTTTCTTTACAACGTTTATCCAAACATAGTGTTCATTACTGTATAAAGCGATTGGCTTATATCATTTGGTTCAAACCCTTCATTTTTAACTATTTCCTCTATTCTCCCATTCTTAGGGTTTATTCTTTGCTATTTTTACTTTATTTTTTATTTTTGTATTTTTTTTAATTTGTCTCTTGTGTTGTGGATTTGAAGAAGATTGTTTGTTTGCTCCTACGTTCAGCTCCTATACAAAAAAAGGTTTGTTGTACTACTAGGAAAAAAGGTCATAGACTATGGTTATATAAAAAAAACCATGGTTAATGAAATCAAGTATAGTTTAATATCTTAAACTAATTTTAAAATTTAACTACATTTTTAGATTTCAGACATCATGACTCTAACTATGTTTTTATAAAAAGCGTAAGACCATATTTTACTTAAGCGTAATTAAACAAAAACTACGATTTTCAACAAACTGAAGTTTTTAAAATTAAAAGTATATAAATTTATATTTTTATAAAGTTCTTGTAGCAAAAAGACTACGGTTTTATTGGTTACAATTTGATTAAAAACGTTATTTTTTATTAAAAATGGAAAGACTTGTTTTCCTTATTAAATGTCACAGTATTATATGTAAATTGACTACAATTGTTTATTTCAAATGTAATTTTTTGTGGCTCAGTTTTTCGTCTTCCAAGATTTAAGTACATTAGAAATAATTTCAGTTTTAGGTTAAGGTTACCGCAACACCATTTTTAAATAGAAATTTTGTCGTTTGAATAAATTAAACTACTGTTTTATTTATTAATAGACTACAATATAGGTTTTTAAATGTAACCTTTTATGTCTGACGTTTCATCATTCCAAATTTCCATACCAGTAATATTGGAAAGGTTAATTTACAATTGTAGCATTTCATGAAAACAAGCTGCAATACTTAAAATTCAAAGAGACATCCACTCTCCATCACTTTTACTTTACACTTTCTTTTTTTCTCTAACAATATTGACTCTCTGTTTTCTTCATCTCAAAACCATGAAGAATAAAACTATTAAGTTGTACAACAATATTATATCTCTTTTACAATTGATCTTGTATGAGATTCTCATATATACTTTTTTATATAATTACTAATTAGAAGTTAGTTTATATTTTTATGAGATTCCTTTATATCATATATAATTGAATTAATTAGAAGTTGCAATGCAAAGTAAATAGAATACAAATTAGTAAATAAAAATAATGATTCACTAGATAAAGTATTAAGTAATATCTAAGCTTTTGTTGTGTAGACGAATTCATTATAAAAGCATAGTCTCAATACGTTAAGTCATTTAGGGTTGCACTTTCAGGCACCTCGATCCTCACCCATAACAGTTTACAATTGAAAAAAAGTTCAATTTGAGTAAGAGTATTTTGCTAACTGTTGCAAATGTTAATACCTCATAAAAGCGTAAGTATTTTACCCCTTCTCAAAAAGGATGGAGCCCAAGTATAGAGCTTATGTCATGATATGCAAGTGATGGTATGTGAAGGGACAAATCATAATCATAAAATTAAATAATAAAAGCAATCGAGAATTCATGAAGGACAAATAATAAAATTAATTAATAAAAACAAGCAAAAATTTGTAAGGACAAATAATAAATGCAAACAAGAATCCATAAAGATCATATTTAGAGAAACAACATTTTTTAGACCATTCAGACAAAACTTAAGACAACATCAAGTGGCTCGACCCTTTTAAATCATCAGTGGAATCGCCAAATTGCTGTAATGTATTAAGTTTTGACAACGTAATAGCTATATACAAAATTACGAAGTTGCCACCAATCATTCAAACCTAGGTATAATTGATCACCTTTCAAACTATGTGTTCGATATGAAATACTAAGGATTTTTATATGACTTATGAACTTGAGAAAAATATAACTTTAATTAATAAGCATGATTACTAAAGCTATAAAGTAAACCAAATCGATAAAATCATGTTAAATGTCATTAAGGACGCATAGAACTCAAATATGCATTTAATTGATTTGAATTAGATCATGCATGCTTGATGTCTTAGTAAAAGTGATTTCTTACTTCGAAATGCCAATAATGGTCTTTCTATTAAAAATATTGATACTCTTGAAACATGTAATGATACCACTTGTTTAAATATTGCTGGGCCTAATGGTCGTATCAATACCTTATCATTACCATTAAAAAGAAGTTTCAAACTCAATGCTAGTATTGATATGCTAGGGTTTAGGTATCGTTAAACATTTGTTTGACGTGCTGGGATCATTCATAAATTTTTGATACGTAGAAGGAACGTATCTACACTCTCTACTCTGGCTGCAATACCCAACGGTCCAATTATTGTGTCTACTAACAGGAAGAAATTCAAATATTCAACACGAACAGCCCAAAACTATAGAGGGAGTGTAAAGGGAAGGTTCAAAGGATTCAAGAACAGAGAGGAAGAATTCCAAATCGATTATCATACCCATCTTCAAGACTTTCTTTGAAAAATTTTGTGATGAGATAAATTACTCTTGTACATTCTTTAGCCTCGTGATTGCAATATGAATTTAAGTGAAAATCACTATTCAACTTAATTCATTATACCATGGACATGGATTTAAGCCTCGTTTAATTCAAACAGGGCCATGGTATGGTGTAATGAGATATCTCATCGTGCTGCATTTACAATTCCATTATTTTTTTTATTTTTTAAATTTTAATATAATATTTTTAAGGTCATTTCATCATTCATTTTACCGCTATTATTGCGATTGAATCCAAACGTATCACCATTTTACACCAATTTCATTTGAGTCAATTGCAACCAATCGCATTGCTTATCCAAACTAACCATTAATTAAGCTAATTCCAAGTCAAGAATAGCTTATATATATCCCCTAAATTCACTTGGAATGGTGGATCCTCTCTTGACCACTCATCCACCGTCATATACTTCAAGTCACACCTAAAAACATCAATTTCAGGCATTTGGTTAACCAAACCCGTAAGAGTCATATAAAATTGTGATGTTCCACATATAAGATGAATTAGTGTCACAAGTCAAAGGATTAATGGCTATCACATGAGAATTTTCCATAAGCACTATAGTAAAACTACCAAATGGAATTCTCATGTCAAGTCATGTTCAAAGAACTTGTTCCCTAACAAGTTCCCTAATAAGCACCCTCATATTATCTTCAAATATCTCGCATGCTTCAATTTATGAGATCAATTGCATATTCACAAGTAAGAGGTTTAACGTGTGCTAATCTTTATTGCATTGTTAATGCCGATTCTTAACAATACATTGAATAGGTACGATTTTTAGGAACAAAACTTTGATGCATAAGGATCTCATAATTATAACCCTTTATAATTCCTTTGCAAAACCAATTTTGTTCCATGGGCTTCACCATATTTAGTGGTAAAGATCCCTATTATTGTCGATCAAAATAGTGAAGAAAAATCTTTATGTCACTTATCATAAGTGATCATGTATTGCTATGGTACTATGCTTCTCACAAAGTAAGTTGGCTCTAGGGCATATATTAACACAGGTTTTGTTTTATTTCTTGTTAAGTAATGTGAGTTTGTTTTTCTAAAAGTACTTAAACCTAAAAGCACAAAATAAAGTTTTATGTATCGAGTGACTTAATTATTTTCTTTTTAATAAAACAACTAAAGTGATGCATTTTCATCTTTTTCATTTCATTTTCCCTCACCCATATGCTATCTATACTTTTCATTTACAAGTGTCCTAATAATGAACATGATGATAATGATGACGATAAATCCAAAATTCAATTACGAAAGAACTACTTTTGTTTGTAAGATGAATTATTAATTTGTCGAGATTAAACAAGAAAAAATGAAAAGAAAAGTTTTTCTTATCAAATTAATTGATCAAATATCATATTTTCATATCAATCAACTGTTTTGAGTAGCAAAATAAGTTTGCTTTAGGGCATATATTAACACACCTTTCGTTTTATTTCTTTTTAAGTACTGTGATTTTGTTTTTCTAAAAGTACTTAAGCCTAAAAGCACAAATTAAAATTTTATGTATCGACTGACTTATTTATTTTCTTTTTAATAAAACAACTAGAGTGATGCATTTTCATTTTTTTTCATTTCATTTGCCTTCACCCACATGCTATCTATACTTTTCATTTACAAGTGTCCTAACAATGAACATGATGATAATGATGACAATAAATCTGGAATTCAATTATGAAAGAACTACTTTTGTTTGTAAGATTAGTTAACAGTCTGTCGAGATTAAATAAGAAAAAATGAAAAGAAAATTTTTTTATATCAAATTAATTGATCAAATATGATATTTTCATATCAATCAACTGTTTTAAGTACTTATATAAAATGTGCAAAAATAATTCAAATCTCTTTCTTACACTTCATCACTAGCAAATAACAATCAAAAAGCCTAGTTTTAAGTCGAACGTCAGCTTGATTATGAGTCTAATAGATGAAAGAACAAAATAATTTAATGACAATTCAATTTTAAATTTAATCAATTAGAACATAATACTTTTTAAGGAAATAATAACAAAAGATCTAATAATTTGAATAATGTATAAATAAATCTTCTTATAGCTTTAATAATATTTGAGCATGTAAAAATAAAATTTCATCAATCATATGTCATTCAACAAATGATAACAATAATATTAATTTATCTATTTTCACTTTTCATAAAAGACAATTGTCTGAGTTTAGATCTAGAATGTGCAAAAGTTATAAACATGTATTCTCCCTCACACTATTATTAGCAGGCAACAACAAAAAAAAAAACAAGCTTTAATTCATGCATAAACCTTGTAGACACCTCATTTTTTATCCGATGCGTTAGTTAAGCAACTGCTGATTTTTTCTCTACTTCTGCGGCCTTCAATTTAGCACGAACATATTCCAATTCCCCTTGAACATTGATCAAATGATCTGAAGATGCTTTCACCTGAGCTCTTGCCTCCACAACCTCTTTCTCTTTGTTTTAAAATTCGTGAATGACCTTAAAATATTATACACAATTTCTTAATTTCTTTATAAATTTATTATTTCTTTAAAATATAATCTAATAAAATACATGATAACCTTATAATTTTATTGACAATTTGACAATGATAGAAACAAACTAACAAAAAATAATGTCAATGCCCATAACTAAAAGTATAAATTTTAAGAATAAATGTTACATTTTACAATCAATTCAGATCAATGACAATTTTTTTAGCACTTCTCATTTAAAAAATTCATGCAAGTAAAAAAAAAAAAAAAACGTTATTCCAAAGTAGGATGTATGGGTTTTCCTCAAGCGCCTATGCTGGGAACCTTTGAAAACTGGCACTTAACCTGTAGTTTCACACAACACTGTCAGCAACAAAAAGTTAAAAGAACAAAGTAAGAAATGTAGAGGTATCTATCGTTTAATCCCAACAAACGGAGAGCTTATCTTCAATGCCCTATACAACTATATGTCTACTTTCAGGGATGCTTCAAAAATCGCTATTGAAATGAAAGAGGTAGACTGGAACATACATTTCCTAACATGGGTTCGGTTATGCCAGCAATGGAATAGCTTCATTATTAGCATGAGCAACATCCTTGACTTTCTTATGTAAGCGTGAACCATCTCTAGACTTGCGTGATTTCCTCTTTTTCGAAGAGGCCTTTTCTTTCAACCCTTCGGAAACTTGCTTTTGATCCTCACCGTCATCCCTATTTTTCTCAGAATGCATCAAAGACCTACTCTTCGACTCATCCTGAGTTACCGGTTCGATAATAGACATTCCAATGAGAGTGTAGTCCAACAAGAATGTGCTTCTTATGAGCCTGTCTATCCTGCTGAAATGTCTCTGAGAATACGGAATAAGACCTTCAAGCAGTTCGCCAATGCCCTTGATCTGCAACATAGTTTATTCAAGCACTATATAAATTATTATACCCAAACGAAGTGAACACTCAAGAATCCATTCACCAACCCAACACCCTAAAACATTGACAGTATTACCATTTACCAGCATACTGAAATAACTAAGGCTTCAGTTAATCTTGCTGTTGTTTCTACAAATAACATCTTGCTTCTACAAGCAAAAAAGGTCATTTATATACAAAAACAATTGAATCTATCAAAAGAGATTAACATTAAGATTATTATTATGAAAATAAGATTCAACTTCCATATATAACAAAATGCTAGATCTTAACTTTATATAAAAATATGTTTGAAATTAGAACATTGATAAAGCATTTGTTCATCTTCAATGAAATATTTTATTACTGTTTACCATTTGTTTTCCATTAAAACAATTCTTGTAGAAACAAGAAAAAAAAAAGAAGCAATTAACCAAATGGAGCCCAAACTTATTTCAATATGCAGTAAGCTATAGGATAACGATTTTCCTTAATTTGCTGGTCAAACTTAGTGGCAGGATTGTAGTCAAATATTCTGGGCATCCAAACCCATAATATATCTTATCTGTGGCCAAATACGAGGCTACCATACACCAAGTGACTATTACAACATTCTTAAGATGCTTCTCCTTTAAATTGAAAAGCTAGAATCTAGAACAGTGGGAACAAAACAATACCTCAATGATCTCTGTTGGAGGAAGAATGTTGAAAGCTTGGAAGAGGACAAATTGGGCAACATGACACAGCTTTGGCTTTGTATTCCATTCTCGTAAATACTCAAAAAGTAGATGAAATTCTTCTTTGCCAAGGGCATGAAGGGCTTTGTCTATCAGATCCCCAGTCTCTCTCTTCCTAGAAAGCATTCAATTATGAGAAAATGTTCTATATAAAACAAAGAAGCACACATCTGAGCACGGATTACTAACCTGCAAAGCCCAGAAAACAACTCGAAAAGTTTATGAGGCCTCCGGAGCTCCAATGCAATTTGAATTGCCTTCGTGTACTCTGCATCTAATACTGCATTTTCCAGCTCTTGCCCTCTCAAAACCCCTTCTTCCTGCATCAAAATGGAGAAAGACATTTAAAACAATATGTATTTGTACATAATTTAAACAACAGTTTAATAAATAAAAATAAACCCCTTATTATCACACTCAAAATGTTAAATTTGACAACCAAAGCTAACTTTGACAAAATTTCTTTCCGAAAGACTTCCTTCAAAAATATTTTTTGATTCTTCTAACCTTGACCCTTTTTTTTCTAATTCACAGCCAAACCAACATAAATGACTTTCACTCATCTTATCTTCAATAGGTATCACTCCAACCTTCTTGCGAATGTCTTCATTTTTCATTCTACTCTTTCTCATATAGCCACACATCCACAACAATATTTGCATTTTTGCTACACTCTTCTTCTGTGTATACAATCTTTTAGTCGCCCAACATTCACTACTATATAACAATGTTGGTATAACATATGTCCCATAAATATTACATTTTAATCATATAGGAATTCCTTTATCGCACAACACATCTATAGCGCTTCTCCACTTACTCCAGCTATCCTAGATCCTGTGAGTCACATCGTCATCAATCTCTTCATCTATCTGTATGATCGACCCCAAATATCATAAATAATCTTGCTTAGTTATTGTCACCCTATCAAACGCCACTACATTTTGATATTCCTCTTTATTTGAACTAAATTTACATTCCATGTATCTAGTCTTCACTCTACTTAGCCCGAACCCTCTTTGATTCTAGCGTCTATATCAACAGTTCCAACTTTTCATTGACCTTTGCTCCAGTCTCAACACAAGATAATATCATTTGCAAACATCATACACCAAGGCATCTTATCTTTGATGGATTTTGTCAATTCGTCCAGTACTGCAACAGAATGGACATAGCACCAACCCTTGACGTAGTTCCACTATGATAGAAAATTCACCTGTTTTCCCTCCACACGTCCTCACATGCGTCCTTACATCATACATGTCCTTAATTAATTCAATATATTTCACGCGAAAAGACCACCATAGCACTTCCTCGAGCACTTTATCATACGCTTTCTTCAAGTCTATAAAAACCATAAGATCTTTACCTTACACTCGAGACAGTCCATAAGTTGTCTGAGCAAGTATATTGCTTCCAATCGATTAAGCATAAAACCAAATTGATTCTTCAATATCTTTATAGTCTTCCTTAACCTCCCTTCTATCACTCTCTCCCATAGTTTCATCATGTGGCTCAACAATTTTATGCCTCAATAGTTTGAGCAACTTTGAATTTCTCTCTTGTCCTTATAGAAGTATACTCTTCCTCTATTCCTCAAGCATTTTGTTAATGTGCATAATCTTGTTAAAACGATATGTTAACCACCTAACTAACTCCTACCTCTCCAAGGCATTTCCAAACTTCAATTGAAATATCATTAAGCCCAAAAGCTTTCCTATCTTCATCCTCTTTAATATCTCATTTACCTCTTTCTTGATTCTGCAAATAGGGCACCGATTTAGATCCTCGAGAGGCACCGATATATTGTCCAAAATCTAACTTTATCTGTTATTAAATAGTTTGTAGAAATAATCACATCATCTTTCTTTAATGCTATTGTCCTTAACAAAAGTTCTGTAGTACTCATCCTTGATACATTTCACGATTGCGATTCCTCTCCCTTAGTCGTGCCAATCTGTATATCCCTTTCTCTCTATCATTTGTGTCCAACTTGTAATACATCTCTTCACAACCTTTACTTAAGCTTCTGCCGCCACCTTCTGTGCCTTCTTCTTAGTAACCTATATTTTGTGCTTTTCGGTGTTGTTCTTCTTTAAATCTTGTAGCAAATTTGCTTAGTCTTTATAACTTAACTAATGCACTCTACCATGTTGCATTCTTTGATAATAAAATAATTTTTTTAAAAATTTTTAATTATTTTATTAATTTTATAAATATAAAATATATATAATAAATTTTATTATATATAAATTTTAATCTATTGTCCTTAATAATCATTTGTTATTTTCACTGCTCACAACTCATCACCACCACTACGATTGCATCCAAACACACTACTACAATAATCTCACCGCCACTGTTGTTTTCAATCTTACTGAAGCTAATCTCATCAACCATCCAAATGGACCCTTAGTATTTGGGCTAGGCCCAGGTGATGTCTCCAAGATAGTAAATCTAATTCGTTTCACGTAATAGTCTGGTTCAAATAAATTGACAAAAGAAGAGAAGTATTTAGAAGGCTCTAAAAATGTTTAACTCCCATTTTCCTTTCTAGTACTCCATTTGAATTTCTGTTCAGAAAATATACCAAAGACATACAAAAATCCTTTACCTTCTCATTTTTAAAAGCATATTCCAGGTATCTTAGAAAAATTCAAGAACCAACATCAAAACATACTTATTTTCTACAAGTAATTAACTCACTTAGTATATCCATGGGCTTGCATAAAGTTTTTCCCCTTGTATAGTCCAATATGCTTAAGATGAATAGTATCAAGGCACAAGAAGTATAGATCACACACCTCTCTACGAAAAGCTTCCTCTTTCTCAACAGCAGTTGAATCATACCACAGATTGATCACTGCATCACTACCACCTGTTGCTAGCATTTCTGTCTTCTTCCCAACCGCCATCGCCCAAACCTACAGACCAAATTTGATCACAAAAGAATTAACATCATGCGGCTTCACCTTGCTCCATGCATAATGAAGCTCTTAAAATCTATTAATGAGATACTTTTCCACAAAAAAAAAAAAAAAAAAAAAAAAAGATGTTGATCTCTGATAGGATATAATTGATCCAAGTAAACCATACATTAAACAAATAAAAGAATAATTCAACACCTTGTCCTCATGCTGATCATAGGTAGCAATGCATTCATTCGTTTTGATTGTCCACAACTTTACCAATCCATCAGCACCTGAATTATGATTTGCATGTTAAATGTCATCAAAACATTAAAATGGAAGCAAATCCTAACGAGTAAAGAGAAAGATGTTATTACCGCAAGACACAAATTGGGTCCCACGTGTAAGAAATGATGCTCTTAATACACTTGATGTATGTCCCTCAAACGTTTTCAAGCATGAACCATCAGCTATTGCCCATATCTTTATAGTCTTGTCACCTGATGCTGTTATGACACATTGATCAACAGGTGAAAACTCTACAGACCAGATTCCTCGTTTATGCCCTGTAAATTTAACTACGGATACCAGATCTGGTAGCCTCCAAACACAAGCAGTTCGATCCTGGTTGCCAAAAAGAAATATTATCATTTTAAACTGTTAAAAGTATCTTTGGATGGAAGGATGCCTCCAAGATATTATATCCTTTTGTAGTTTCAGCCTCTTAATAAAAGAAAAATAATATCATAGCAAAAGAGGATATCGATAAAGATGCATTGCCTACTAACCTGAGAACCACTACAAACTAAACTATCATTTGGTGCAACTGCCAGAGAATTTATATCTTTATCATGTGCTGCTACAACTGCCTTTGCTTTTAAATAAATAGGCAGATCAATATCATCTGAGAGTCCATCCAAGTTCCAAACCTTAATGGTACGATCACTGAAGATGGTAAATGATGTGTAAGAATATAAAACCATTATAATCCAAAGAAAGAAAAGAGAGTGAAATCAGTAATGTACAATCTTAGCAACATTTTACAACCATCGATTTTTATTTCAAAAAAAAAAAAAAAGAATATAGGCAATATTGTTGCATTAGATATTAAAGGAGTGAAAATATACAAAGATTACAGCACTCCAGAATTTATCTCAATTGGTAATCCAGATATGTTTTTCTTTGTCCTTACTGTTTTACTTTAGGCAATGGGCAGTAATTATGTTCTCATTTTTTAACTGGTCACACGACTAGCAGGTGTTTTAATGAGTTTGAATGGGTGGGATTAGAGGAAGCTTATTTGTATCCAACAGCTAGGATTAAAGGCTTCCACAATTTTGGTTTTCCTTATACTGTTTTCACTTCCACACGGCATTAAAATATGTGGATAAAATATATAGATAGAATGGAGGAAAAACAAGAATCTTATAAAGAGCCAAATCTAAAACAACCATCTCTAAACAAATTTCAAAGAAACACGATCCATCATGTAGCATAACTTACAAAATGGAAGGCCCATGATGCATCATGAGCTCATTTTCTCTACAATCCTCTACAAATACTCCAGCCACCAAAGTTAAAACATGATTTAATTGCCATACTGCCAACCATAATTGGCAGACAGTTTTGAAGGCATACTGCACCGTGTATGTTATGTCAAGTCAACTACAATCCAATGTCCAGAGGAACAGTGAGCTCTATTAAAGCACATAAGAGAAGGTGAAATCCTAGCACTTCAATCCTTAACTATATACAGAATGACAACAATAAGCATCATATGATTAAATCATAAGAAAGCAATTCTTTGTTAAGAAGTGAATCATAACTGAAAAGACACATGTAGTATAATTAGATTGCATCTTCAAACAGAAAATTCCTAAATAAGTGCTCACCTACTGCCACTAACAAAAAAATCTCGATGCTTCTTGGAAAAAGCTATAGCTCCAACCGCTCCCATGTGACCTATGCCAACTCCTATACAACATCGTTTTTCTGATTCCCACAACCTTACCTGCAGAAAGAAAAAGTGAATGAAGAGACATACTTCCCATAAATATGCATGTTGTATGAACATCAGTGGAAAAAGAGACTGCAAGCACTCGATAAAATTCCTTAGCAACATTGGGCCCCACCTTTCCCCTACCATAGGCAAAACTCAGAAGCAAGCTTTATACATATAAGTGATAAAGAAGAAAAAAACATACACTGTTATCCTTACTCCCGGTTACAATAAGTCTTCTTCCATAACTTGATGCAGATGTATCAAGACATAGAATAGTATCAGTATGACCAGCCAATACATAGGAACAAGACATGGAGGAAAGGTCATACACTCGAACCTGCATGTGTAAATTGACCAACAAAAATTAGATATCTACACTTTCAACCACAAATTCTTAAAGTACAGATAAACTCACATGCACATACAACAAGAAATGCCAGGGTCTGTAAACTATGCATGCCCGAAGGACAAGCCTCTTTAACGAGAAACACATTAACAAAATCAATCCTGATAAGAAATTATAACTGAGATCAATCAAATATTCTTGGGTACAGGTACAGTAAAAGGGCCAATGGGAAGCAGAATTAAATCCAAATTTGAAATCAAGTTAACAATTTAATTATTAAGCATCTAGATAACTGATGTCTATGCTGGGCAATATCCAAATGCACCAAAGGCAAGCAAACTAAGTTACCTGTTCAAGATTTGTAGCAACAGCTAGATATTGTTCCTCTTCATCAAGAAACTTCATATCTACAATCTCATCATTGAAACCCACAAGCCTTTTCGTCAATTTTAAATACCAGTTTTCTTCTACATGCTCCTCAGGAGAATAAAAGAGAAACTGCTGATCAGCTGTCACACAAAGCAGTCCTTGATCCAAGGGCAGCATAACAGCACTAGTGAAGCCCCTTGTTGAATCTTCATCCACATCTAAGTTGACAGTAACATCTGAGGACTTTTGCTCGTACAAGCAAACTGCACTGTCAAAATAAATTATGACAAAAATAAATAAATTATTTAGTATATGTTAAAGCAGAGACACTTATCTTTGTAGAGGTGACTAAAAGAATCCTGAAGTGATCTCCAAATTATTCGAACTAAAATTTTAAAACAAGATTCCATTTTATTACCTTCAATGACAAAAAATTAAATTATTTAGAACCAAAATTTTAAAACAAGATTCCATTTTATTAACTTCAATGAGAAAACATTAAATTATTTAATGTCTATCAATTTAAAGACATGTATCTTTAGAAGGGTGACCAAAAAAATCCTGGAGAGGTCTCCAGATCATCAAACTAGAATTTTAAACAAGGTACTATAATAAGATTTCCGATTTTTACCCTTCAGAGTTCCAGATGCGTACAATTCCACGTTCACCAGCTGTGATAAAATAAATTCCGGTTGATCCACTTTTCTTGTTTCCGTTTTTCTGACAGAATGCACTCAGAGACGTGGCAAAATGACTCCCAGAATAAATTATACACACAGCTTCAAGCACCTCATAAGTTGGTACTGTGCTCTTGCATCTATAGTCATGAAGGTCCCACAAATTTACAACCTGAGATCACCAAGAAATGCTTTCTGGTTGATAATTTGATAAAGTAGTTGAGCTGCTACAATTGATTGGTCAATTTTCTTTAGATTAGCAGAATACAAGAGCTATTACACACCAGTCAAACACAATAAAAACAAAGCACACCCAAGAATCTAGGCAAAAGTATTCAAAAAAATCCTTACAAGTAAAAACATTAGAAAATACTTCATAATATTACATGAAACACAACTAAGCATTAGACAGCGGAACTTGATACAGTTAAGAGAAACAATTGACGGGAATCAAATTATAGAAGATACAAAATAACAAGTTAATATTTTAAACTAAAAGGAGAGCAAGGAAGTAGAGTTCCCCAATTACCATCAAAGCTGTCAAAAATGTAATTGGAATTTTCAGGCAGTTTCCACTGTTGAAAAATTAATATACCATATGCATATTTAGACAGAAAACTCATAACTATAAAAGCAGTGAATAAATCTGCATAATAGATGTTCCATAAAATAACTATATCCAGGTTAAAGAAATTTGCACCTACCTTATCCCTTCCTGCACTTAGTAAAGTCAATCCATCTTCAGACACTGCGATAGAAGAAACTGCTGAGAAATGTTTTTCTAATACTGCAACACACTTCTTTTCTAGAAGATCCCATACCCGTACAGTTGTATCATCACTTCCAGAGAAAAGCTACAGAAACAAGGAAAAATGATCAGTTAAAATTAATTTAAAAAAGCAGAATACAAAGACTAGCACATAAGGGTAAAATAAAAAATAAAATTAAATAAAAAAACAGTTCTAAAAAACTTTGAAAATAGAACTTACAAGGGTTTTCTTCACATCAGGATGAAACATAATGCTAGTCACAACTCCTTTATGACCTTTGAAGTAATGAGTGCAAAAACCACCATCAACATCCCAAACAAGAACTTTCCTATCAGCTCCTGAAGTAGCAAGCAGTCCTCCAGAGCCGTGGCAAGCCATACCCATTACAGGACCATCATGGCCCTACTCAATGCCAAAGAAAAATATTAAGCCATAAAACAAAAGAAAGAATACATGCAACGTCTGCGAACATAACATTAAAATTAAATTAATCCGAATATAAAACTTATGTCATACATAAATCTACCAACAACTAAGTGTTTTCCCACAATGTGGAATCAGTGATATGGATCCTAATATGTCATTAAACCATATCCCAGTAAGCTCAGCAAGAAATTAGGTCCATTCTGACGTATCATTCTTTTTCATTTAAAAAAGACACCAGTTCAAGGAAGTCAAATTTTTCATAGAAAGAATCAAGAAATAATTATTCTGAACTTGAGTTTTCACATCAACCAAAAAGGGGGGAAAAAAAAGATTTACTCCAAAGTCCAAAATAATGAAATATATTCCAATGGACATATTTCCAGATACCTGTTAAGACCCTACTTAGCTGAAATTGAAGTTCATATTGTTATTAATTTTCACCAACACCAAAAATAAAAAGGTCCACTAATCAAGAAAAAGAATATGAGGCACAAATTTGTGAATTTCATAATTCATATAATTTAAAATAAGTCATTAAATAACTAAGGCTTCATTTCATTTTCACTTCAATTGAACTAATTTAAAATAACCTCTTTCTAACCTAATTTAAAGTAAAATCATACATTCTCGATCTTAACAAAATAAGAAGTATGATGTTTAATTCTTCAAAGATATAATTTGCTTTTACATCAAAACCAACTTTTTGCGCCTTGTAGTTCTAGAACCAAAGTGCAAGTGACAAATTAGATTACTTTTCAAATTCTTCAAAACATTATTTAAAAAAAAAAAAACTAAAAAAAGTTGAAGGCTGACCTTCCAGGAGCGTAGGCATTTGAAAGTATCCAAGTCCCAGACCTTAATTTGCCTACTATGTCCAACAGAGAATAATAACTTATCATTGGGGCTAAGAGCCAAGGCCGTGATGGTACCCGACTCAGCTTCAATGGTCGATTTCGTCGAGGCGTTCGCTGAATCGACAATCTTTATGGATTCGCCGCACGCGCACGCAATGAAAGAGCAGTCCGATGAGACCACGAATGGCCCGCCGCTGTAGAATTGTTGCAGCGATTTGGAGCAGCGGTAGTTTCTTTTTAATGTTACAGACGCCATTTCTCCTCTCTCCCTTTTTCTGAACGAATGGAGAAAGGAGTTTTATTGAAGGTTTTTGTTTATGGCGATTAGGGTTTTTGGCTTCAGTTTGGAAGAGGCGAATGATGGAGGGAAAAAAAAAGGGTTTAAGGGGAGTTATTAATATTATTATTATTATTATTATTATTATTATAGTTTTGTTTATCCAAAATACCAAACTACCCCCTTCAAAAGATCTTAATTACGTTCGAAGTATCTAAAATTTGTCCGAAATTTTATACTTAATCTATATATTAAAATAAATTCTCAAAATTGAAGAAAAATATGTTTTTTTTTAATGATAACACATCATCAAATTTTGTGTCTGATTATTTTTAATTTTATTGATTAATTTTGATTTCAATTACCTTTCAATAAAATGACAGCTTTGTTTAGTATCCCAAAAAGCCTGCAACAACTGTCCTCAATTGAAAACATTAGAGAATTTTAAGCTTCAACATCCTTCTTCCATGATTCACGTGTAACGCATGCATATTTTTATCTATCTTTTATTGTGATTTTTTGCAGGTGAAGAGTCAGATTTTGAATGTAAAAAATAATTTTGGGTAGATTAGAACTCTTTTATATTTTATTTTTTTGATAATAACTTTTTATATTTATTTTCCCGTTTTGCGTTTTGATGATTGACCATTCTGATTTTTTTTTCCACATTCATATTTTTTACTTGTAATATTTAACATTATTTTTTCTTTTGTATCTTTTCTATTTTGTGTTTAATATTCAATTATTCAATTAATTGTTTTTTTAATTTAAAGATTAAGATTTCAAAATTAAAGTTTAGTCATTTGTATATTTTATGAATAAAATAAGATAAAATAATAAAAAAATGATCCGTCATATGACGCTGTCACAATATGCCACGTGTCCCGTTTATATTGCATACGTGCCATGTGGTGCCACAATGCGCTACGTGATGCATAAATATTAAGTACAAATGATAAAAGTTTCTGCGTTGAAATTTATTTGGATAATTTTACTTTTAAACATTTTTTATTTTGGAAGATCCGTAAAATAATAAAACTACTTAATTAGTTGATAAATACGTGATTAAAAATAAAATTAATTCATATAAATAGAGCTAAATATGATTCATGAAGGGAATTCTCTATTTTTCTTTATTGAAACTCTATCAAAATCTTGTTCTGACTTAAGTATCGAAATGTTTATGCAGGAAACAACATCTGTATCTCTCGATTATTCTTTTTCTTGCAAAAATTTTGGTAACACATGACATAAAGATCAAAACGAAGACATCAATAATACATCACTGTTGTGTTTGACAATAATAGTATCTTTAACAGCAGGAAAGAATGTCTTATTGGTTGAGTTTGGTGAAATTTATTTCTTTGGATAAGATTTTGCTTTCTTTTTTTTTTATTATTATTAACATTCTTTGATTGTTAAATTTGATATAGTTTCTATATTTTAGGATTTAAAAGTATAATTATGTTCTATCAAATTCCTATGTATTGATTTACTAAAAATGTTTTTTTTTTGGCTTATTTTCATATTTCTTATTTGATGTAATTTTTTGTTTTCATGATTAATCGATTATCAATAATTTTCTCGTTTTGATTGGTTTCTAGGTCAACAATTATATTCTAGGTTATGGGATTATTTTTCTGTTATTTGGCTTTTATTATTTTTTATAATAGTATATTGGCGTACATGACAAGGATATGTTGTTTGATTACTTCATTCTTAAAGAGATTGATAGTTTTATTTCGCTTTCCTATGTATATCAATGGTGTATTGTTTTATTGTCTTTGTATTTAGCAATCATAGAACTAGTAACGACTTGAGAACTTTATTACTGATTTATTGTATGTTGCAGATAGCTGAGAATGAGAAGTTGTGTGCGTGTTTGCAATTGTGAGTTTATAAATGGTGGGACTGTTGTTTGTGTTGAATCGAGAATCCGATGCAGCCCGGAATACCCAACCCCGACCTCCATTGTCCCTTGATTTCACTTGCAACGAACAGGTTCTGTCCCCTTTCACTGTCTTTGCAACAATAATTTTTTCCAAGATTTTAACTTCGTTTCTATCTTGTCTGAGGGGATTGTTTGGGTTCTTGAATTAGAAAAAGGTCCGTCCAAAGAGCTCAACCAAAACAAGGACATGCCATTGGAGGTTTCTATTGCTCGAAAACATTTAATATCAAGACAACAATCTAATTCCGACACATTTTGATGCTTCCCACACAATTATTGTCATCAAGGGTTGCATTTTTTTCCTTCGATCTCAAGGAAATGGTATTGTGTTTCTTTCTTTCGCTCTAATTTCTTAATGTATATGTATTTAGAACAGCATTTGTTTCTTCAATCTTAAGCCTATTCATGTCACCTCCTTACTTTATGTTGTAAGTTCAAATATTGAGTTTTAAAAGAAAATCTTCTCAAAACTTTCTAGTTTATTCATTTGTAAAGCAATGTCTGATTTAATTCAAACAGTGATAATTTTTTCATTTCGGGAAATCAAATTTTGTCGATATGACATTGTTGTCATTTTTAAAAAATATAGATCCCAGACTTGTTTGTCGCCTTCATATCATACTTTATCATTTAGTCATGCAATATCGCGTAAGTGATATTTCTACTCATTATTTAATATCAAAATTTTAAATTTATCATTTTATTTAAAGCATGATGAATCAAATTTATCATTTTTTTAATGTAATTTTAATTTTTTTTTTACATGGTCGAAGAAAAAATCTATGTATAACATTAACAAATTTGACAATTAAAAATTAATAAACAATTTACTAAACACATTAAGAATTAAATGATATTTTAAAATTATAAGGGGAAAGTGAATATTTTACCTAAAATAAAAATGAGAAATCTTTATGGATAGAAATTTAATTTTAACAAAGTAGGGGCACCACCCATCTTGATTCTTGTAATAATAGCTAAGTAGTAAATTAAAAAAAAAAAAAAACAAAAAAAAAAACAAAACTTTTAACACCATTACGGTGTGGAGTTCTACAAATTTGGAATTTAAATTTTATCTTGTGTATTTTTATTTTTTTCAAAGTCAAGATTTTGATTGTACTAAAAAGATTATAAAATTGTACACAATGCCTATCATGCAAGATATATTAGTATCATCTTATTTTATGTACTAAAATTGGTAATTGATGGTAAAAAAAAAAAAAAAGTTAAAGATTAATACTAAGAATTAGTCCAAATGCTCATGTCTTGTTACTACCGTTTGACAAAAGTAATAAGTTTTGAATTTGAGTTTTAGATTTGTATTTTGTAAGTTAAAAACTTGAATTTAACTTTGTGTTAAACCACAAATGATTATAGTGTAAAAAAATTGTCAAACCTTATTCAAAAAGTATCTAAACTTTGTCATTGAAGAATATTAATTAAGGCAAATTTATAAGATAAAAATTATAAAAAATTTTGGAAAAGGATTTGGCATATGATCCTCAATCTACATTGATCCATCCTTTCTTTCTCAAGCAAATTTGCCTAAAACATGACTCGTGTTCAATGCTAGCTCATGAATGTCTTCTAGTTTCCTCTTAGCTTCTCTGTAATTTTTTGTGAGACCCCATATACGTATAAGCACGACTTTGTATATATATGTAAATAGTGATGTGCTTGTAATGTGAAGTATTAATGATGAAAAGTCCATAAATTAAATGTACACACATGTAATAAGAGTTGTGATTGTACATACAAGTTTCATTATATATGAAAATGAAGAAATGGACTTAAACATGTAAAAAATGTGAGTGGAATGGAATATGAGTAGTATGGTATAATAGAAGGAAGATTGCATAAGTTGTGCACTTCCATTTGGTTTATATCATGTACCTTTGGATATACAAAGATTTTACACAAGTTTTGATGTGTATAAAATATTATGGGATGTCATTTTCAAGTCTCAAAGATGATTGGATGAGAAAATGATCATGACAACAAAATGTATGAAGTATGGTAAGTGTTGCTGCAGAAAAAACTGCAGAAAATCTGGAAATATGAATGACAAATCAATCTCATGGGATGAGGGATCGATCTGGAAGAGCCAAAATGCTCTTATTTTGAGCTATGGAACAGGAAAGATAGATCTCCAAGGGAGCCAGATCGATCTCCTAGCTCATTCTGTAAAATGCAGATCGATCCCTAATGAAACAGATCGATCTCCTTAGCTCTCGGGTTGGAAGCAGATTGATCTCCCCTAAGACCAGATCGATCTCCTTAACTCTCTGTTTGAAGCAAGATCAATCTCCCCTACTCGATAGATCGATCTCCCCTACTCGACAGATCGATCTCTTGCCTTCAAAATGTCTTGAAAAATAGGGATTTTAAGAGGACCAGATCGATCTCCACCCAAGGCAGATCGATCTCATCAAGCAGAATCTATAAATATGAAGCAGTTGGATCTGCATTTTCGAGACAAAAACCAATCTTTCCCATTTTCAACCTAAAAACCTAGCTTTCTCACTCCTAAATTCACACATTTTCAGTAAGATTTGAGGGAAAGTTATTAGAGACAAAGTTGTTCACATCAAAAAGAAGAACAATATAGTTTGGAGGCATATCTCCATTTGTTGGATTGAAGGATCAAAGGTGCATTTCCATTTGAGTAAAGAGGAAATCAAGCTAGGTGAGTTTCTAAATGAAATAACTCAAGTGCATTGTGTAGATATTGATTTTGGAGTTGTTTGGTATGCATAGAAAGGGTAGAAACTACCTAGGAAGTAATGAATCCACTATGACCTAGAAATGGTCTAGTGTGAGAAGGTAAGATATATTGAGGTTAATGATAAATAGGATATTTTGAGATGAAAAAAATGTTATAAGTATGATTTTAAGGTGTTGTTACTGAATAAATTGTGAGATTTACCAAAAGGGGGTAAAATGTGGATTAAGGCATTTGTAAATGCAAAGATGGGTTATATTGTCTAATGAGGTTAAATGTGAGTTAACAACTTTAACTCAAGTGGTTTGGATGATTTGAATCATAGCTTCCGAGGATACACCGGAACAAGGAGAGACAAGAGCGCAAGAAGCTAAGAGGAAAAGAGAGTCGCACTCAAATAAATTGAGGTAAGGGAATTCTGTGGACTCTTAGAGATATTTGTGTGCAATTTGGGCGCTTAATGCTTTGCTAGAATGCATGAGATGTTAGGAAATGAAATTGGGTGATTGAAGGGTAAAAAGTTGGGTGTTTGAGAAATGTGCATGAAAACAAAAGCATAATACTTTGAAAATCATGATTTATCGCTTTCTAGAAAATGATAGGTAGGTTGGCTAATATTTGATATGATTTGCAAAAAGAAATGATGTGATTTGGTTGATAACCATGTTTTGCAAAGACTGAGCCACCTACGTGATTTCGTGAGAATGAAAGCGTGCTAGAGCAAGACTTGCACGAGATTTGATGTGTTTTATGCGCATGAGTACTGGAGCTTAACTCGCATTAGTTTTCACATGGATTTTATACTGGTTTTGGCATGATGGTTGGAGCTTAGTTCGTACTAGATGCCCACCTTAATTGTTGCCGTGCTTGGAGCTTCGGGCAGACTGGGTGTCGCACCGATTAAATAGGCTCGCACGTGCAGTTTGTGATTTTGACATGTTGATAGCCGTGTTAGGAGCTTCGAGTAGACAAGAGGACGTACCGATTAAATAGGCTCACACGTGGGTTTTGAGATGTGACGTGATATGATATGTTGATGTGGGTCCACGGAGTACGTTGTTCCGTGCAAGTAGCATGGAGTACGTTGTACCGTGTTGAGATTGTGATATGTCATCTTCGGACGAGATCTGCTATGGACCGGCAAGCTAGATTTGACCCACCTCCCGTGTGGAAGCAGATAGTGGTGATATCCCGCACACCTGATCTGTGTAGCCGGTATCACAGGTTATGGCCATAGACCTAGAGGTTATTACCTTTTATTGAATTGCATATCTCACATGTCTAATGTTTTATGAATAAATCCATGTTTGAAATGATTTGTGGGTCAGGACAGTCCGAGAGAGGGGCTGAGACTTGACAAGTGTTGAATTGTTTTGAGATATCGACTGTTAATGGTTTAAAGTGCACCGAAGCATGATGATTAATACCATGCTTTATTGTGAAAAATGCATGATGGTTAATGCCATGCTTATTTGAGAAAAACGCATAATGGGTTATTGTGAATTATGCACTATGATTTATACCATGCTTTGAATTGAATTGTGCACTGGATTTTAATAGCATGAATGCTTTACATACCATTAACGCAATCATACACTCATGTTTTGAGATAAAATGATGAACTAAATGCTTTTGAGCATGGCATCACGATCACGTAGATAGTGCAGTACTACTTGTTCACATGATTATCTTACTGAGCGTGTGGTTTGCTCACCCCCCTTATTTCCCCCTCTCTACAGAGATTTGAGTATAGAGTGAGCGTGATTGGAGGCGTTCCCTTTTGGTAATCGCTGCATCCCATCGCGTAATGTATACACACTTGTAATTTTGTATCTAAATTTACGGTAGCACAATAGCATTTTGTATGTAACTATTGAGGATGTAAAACAATGTAAACACATGTAAACGACTCTGATTTATTTATACAAGCGTTTACTTATAAATAATAAGCAAATTGAATTGGTATGGTGGAGTGAGTTAGATGTCGACACACAGCCCAACTGTTGAGGAGAGTAGCTGTTCACGATCGGGAAAGGACGAATAATAAATGATGCATGAAAATGCAAAAAATTTGCACTTATTTTGGTAAGTTGAGGGTCGTGACATAAGTTGGTATTAGAGCTCGGTTGGTCTGACCTGTGTCGTGTCTAAATTACTTAATAAGTTGGATATTATATAAATTTATTAATTGTAGCATATATGCTTTTTGATAAAAATCCAAAAAGGTTTCTACTGATGGAATGAATGATGAAGAAAGAAAGACATCATTATTATCATTATCATCATCATTATCTCAATAAATTAAGATAGCTTATGTGAACCAATATATGAACTCACGTTAAGTCATCAATATGAATTATCTTCCTCAACTCATTTCTATCCAAGCCATCCACCTCTAATCATCATTATTATCATTATCATCATCATTATCTCAATAAATTAAGATAGCTTATTTGAACCAATATATGAACTCACGTTAAGTCATCAACATGAATTATGTGACGCCCCAGAAACGTGGAAAAACGGGCTATTTTTTTATTTTTTTATATATATCCTTTACTTAAGTTGTATTCCTATCAATGTCGATTTCTTAATCTTTCGTTAATATACAAAACGCAGTTTATAATCACAACCAGTCAATTTCAATTTCTTTCCTCTACTTATCAATACATCTATTCTCATTCCCACACTTTACATATCCAGAAAATACAGTATGGTTTAAACTGCGTTACTACAACTTTAGTTACATTCATATTTCTTATTTTACATCACAAAACGTTAATACAATATTGTCTATACTTTACAGGAAGTCTGGTAAATAAAGTAAAAATATATCTTGCTAGTGTTGAGGATAGCCTGGAAAGGGCTGAGTCTGCCTGTCCACGACTATGGTACGGCAGGTAAGGGTGATAGTTCACTTAAGATAATCTGTGAGGTGAAAATAAAGGGGTGAGCTCTTCAAGCCCAGTAAAACATGCATTTAAAGTAGTCTTAACATTAAAACATGTAAATGCAAAATATTGTGATATAAACTTTATAAAATATTATGCACATGAATATTAATCAAAACATATTTAGTTTCGAAAGTCAATTCAAACACTTGTGATATCATGACTAATAGCATGTAATTTGTAAATCATGCATCTTATAAATCACGGAGCATGTAAATCATGTAACAAATATCCCGTAGGAATTCATTTTGAATAACATATATCACGTAGCTCATTTAAAGAGCAAATTAAGTTAGAGTACATAAATTTAAATCACGAAACTTAGTAGTCTTCCTTTCAAATAATATTAAGTCATTTCATGGAGACTAGACAGATTTTCATAGCAACAAAAGTCATATTCATGTATGCATTTCACATAGGAAATTTGCATAGATAATTCACTTATACAGAGTACCGATGGCCATGGTAAGAGACTGTAGACTAGATTAGGATCTTATAGAGCCCCTCGCCATTAAACATATATATCTCGTAACGGAGAGTGGCATAAACAACACACCGAGTGGTACAAATACCCGACGTCGTTCAACATGCACCACAAGGGATTAAACGTACACCAGGTGGTATGAGGCATGTTCCACGATGGTCCATATCCCACACAGGCAATTTATGACAGATCGCATAGCTTACATATAGCCTCAGTCTCAAAATATTTATTTTAAATCATTTCTCGGGTCTGTATACCTGTAAACTCGTAGAAATAATATTTTTAATCATATCTCGGGTCCGTACACCCGTAAACTCGTAGAAATAATATTTTTAATAATTTCTCGGGTCCGTACACCCGTAAACTCGTAGAAATAATATTTTTCATTTTCACATAGCAATTTTCATTTAAAAATATTTCACAGATATTAAAAGCACATTTTGAAGAGCTCGAAAAATAAGGCTTTTCTTTTGGGTTTCTCGATTTTCGAGTGCATAGTAATTTTTCTGGATTCAAAAATATTTTTTGTAAAAACGAGTATGCTCAACACATTTATAGGCTGAAGTAAGGTATTTGAATACCAATACTATAAATTACATCCCTTAGCTTGTAGATCGTAGGGCAGTGCAAAATTGTCGGGTCTCGGGATTGCCTCGATTTGCATGTCGAACTCCCGAGCTGCCCAAAACGATACCAAATCATTAAATATTACTCAATTTCATTTTAACATACTCAATTTTGATTTATCTTCTCAAAGTTTGACCAATTTTGACTTTTCGATCAACTTTTTCGGTTTTCTCGATTTTTTCGATTTTAGTGCCGTTTTGGAAAATTTCATTATTCTAATTTCTCATTTCATTACTTCATTAACTTTATGACTCATTCAAGTTCATAAACTTTGCTGGTCACTTTGCCATATTTTCAATTCTTTCATTTTTCAGTTTTACACTGAGTTAAGCTATAAATCGGGCTTTCTCAGTATAAATTTAACCGTTAATAACCTTAGATCCATCAAATTTTCACCACAAACACACCAAAACCTTGCTGTCCAGACCTTAAATCATTCATAAAAATTAAATCATCCAAGTCCACTTAACTAAAAACCTTCCAAAGACACCAAATAACAACACATACGAACTTCATCATCATCCATCAATCTTACCTCAGGTTTGACCAAGGTTGACCACGTTTTTCTTCTCCAAAACTGATCCTCAACTGTAATTTAACATGTATATAACTTAGAATCATCAAAAACTACAAGAAAATCCAACCAAAGAATAAAAAATTCCAAGTTCTTCACTTACCAAAAACAGGGCAGATCTGTCCATTGTTTTTCTTTTGAGTTTTTCGCCTAGAAAATGAACTTTTTTGTGGCTGAATTTTTTCTATGTTATATAGGACTTGATGAGGAAGATTTAATCCTTCTTTACCAACACCTGAATCTGGTTGGAAGACTGCCAGGAAAATCGTGCACTGAGAGGAAAGGGAGGATGCATGCGGCAAGCTTTGGGGAGTGATTTCTCTCGGCTGGAAAGTCCAATTGGGTTAATTTTTATGCCTCCTGAAAGCTTAAGAAGTCTAATTTCAGACTAAAAAAATTGGGGTCAAATTGATTAGCCTAAGTCTCCAAATTTGACAAAATGTCAGAGTTGGTCGACTGTCTGACGCAGGACAGATTTCTGTCCTATTTTGGAAAATTCCAAAAAAATCATTTTAGTCAAAATTTCTCCAAATTTCCACTTCTCAAGTGTTATACTATGTCTCTAGTATGTTTTATAAAAATTTTGGGGTCACTTGTTTAAGAAAAATTTCCCGATTGAGCCCATTTTGCGCGATTTGGTCAATACCGAACAAAATGGCTTAAAGCTTTCGATTTATCTTTAAAATTAATTTGATCGCCGAAACCTCCATATTTCCACTTGATTTTGATTTCTCAAATAAATTTCACCTTATATTAATTTTCTATGGTCTCAGAATAATTTTCGGGAATTTCTAGAATTTAATCCGAATTTATTTCTATTTTCGAACTCATTCGCTCGGTTTAGTGCAAAACCCGAACCTTACTAACTTTTTCACTTCCAATGCCTTAGTTTTCATTTCTAAACATCATTTTATGACCATATATGAAATTCTTAAGAAATTCTCGAGCTTAAGGTCTTACTTCAGTTTTCGTGTCAACGGGCCCCACACCGCTAACCCGAGTACTTCGGTGGTTTTGGGCCTGCACAACATTTTTTCGAGTTCTCAATTACTTCTTAGTTTTTTAAATAAGAAATAAAGTGAAAAAATTTGGGTTTCACAAATTATCTTCCTCCACTCATTTCTATCAAAGCCATCCAACTCTAATGTCATCATATCTTTCCATTGTCTTCCTTACAAGTCTTTTTCGGGCTTCCTCTAGCCTTAATCCTTTTCCATCATTCATAGCCTCCACACTCCTAACTAGAGCATCTATAGGTCTATGTCGTATGTGTCCAAACTAATATAAACGATTTTCACTCATTTTATTTTCGATAAATATCACTCCAACCTTTTCACAGATGTCTTTATTTCTCCGTAAAAAGGTTGGGGTGGTACCTATCAAAGATAAGATAAGTAAAAGTCATTTATATTAGTTTGGACACATAAAAAAAGTTAAGGTGAGAAAAAGATGAATATAATTATTCGTTATAGTTTACTCAATTGTCTTTTAGATAAATTTTATAATTATTATTAGAGTACTTACAGTATAGCTAAAAAGATTTGGAAGGCTTTGCAAAAAAAGAAAAGAAAAAAAGTAAGAAAAAAAAGTATGATACCAAAGAAGCTGGTGTTAAGACGTATGCAGGTAGTCGATGGTTTCGTTATCAAATGGTGGATAGAAAATCAGTGGCAGAACAAATTGAAGATTTTCAAATGTTAATCCATGAACTCAAGTTTGAAAGAATTTGAATTGAAGATAATTTACAAGTTATGGCTATCATCGACAAGCTGCCACCTTCTTGGAAGGATTTTTAAAAGATGTTTTGCCACAAACAAAAAGAGAATTCAACTAAAAATCTCATGACTCAAATTTGGATTGAGGAAAAAGCAAGAAACCAAGCTGCAACTAGTATACAAGGAAGGAGCCCATAGCATCCTTTCCACTAAGGTAAATCTTATTTCCTTTGGTGAGGACATGCCTAAAAGTCAGAAATTTAAAAACAAAGCTCAGTTAAAGTCCAGGAATAAGCCTATGAAAAATAGATTCTTTAAAAATAATTTAAGAACAAAGCCAAATTTCAAAAACCAATTCAGCCCATCAAGTCGTGCTTAAATTGGCCCATGTTTTATGTGTGGTAAAGCTGGACACATAGCAAAAGTTTGTAAATTCATAAGCATGGGCAAGCACCTCAAGCACCTCAAGCCTACATAACCAATGAGTCACTTTGTGATAATGATAATTGAGATTAAAATGGTAAATGAGCTTGATGGGTGGTAGGCAGATATTAGTGATGCTAGGCATGTGTATAAGGATAAGTCTTGAGGTTCAAGACTTATACTAACTTTAATGAAGCAAAAGAAGTTATGCTCGATGATTCTCACAAAATGAAAGTTCCTAGCCAAGGAGACGTTGAATTAAAATTCACTTCTAGTAGAACTCTTACTTTGAAAGATGTTTTACTGTCACGCCCTCCTCCCACACGCGACTTACCAAAAACCACAATAAATTTTTCACTTTTTACTTACCTTTATCTCCTCAACAGTTGGGCTGTGAATAGGCATTAGTCTCCTTATCCATACATACCTTACCATTCTTCTTCGTATCATACATACATGACATTCATATCATAAGTAAATTCATATACTTAAATATAATTACATCATTACATCCCCATATTAAAACGTGTACATCACTGTGTTTATACATTGTGCAGATACAAAAGAGTACGCATGTGTATACCTTTTGCTAGATGGGGAGTGGCAGCGGATCAAAGGAATGCAATACCCTGGTCGACTCGATCTACTGACGAGAATCTGTAGAGATGGGGGGAAAATGAATGGGATGAGCTATGAACGCGCTCGTAAGAAAATCAGGCAAGCAAGTAGACATCCATACTATCTACTGAAAATAGTGCTTTGCCTTTCCTTCTCTCATTTCAAAAGTATGTTTAAAATAATATAATATGGTACAGATTTAAAATCCCATGTACTAAACACATGCTGGTTTGTCAATCAGAGGCATTCGTGCAAAACAGTGCATATTTAATCATTTAAGAATGCCTTTATATAAAATATGCCATTTACATTCAAAACACAGTAAATATGGCATTTCTCATCATAACACAAACAAATCAATCGGGTTCCGACCCATCCCTCAGGTCTACCCGTATCATAAAACACATGTGATATATCATGCGAGACTCAGTGGCTAAATGCAATCTCTCTAGACTATGTAAAAGAGCCTCCCTACCGAACAGAGCCTCCCCGCCTACTCTGGCTTAAGGATGTTGGGCTTAAGGATCTTACTGTAAGAGAGCATCTCCGGACTATGTACATATCCTAACATGTGGTGAAATCCCAGGCAACACAATACCCGGTGTCCGGGTTATCACTACTGTAACGGAAGGGGGGTCAGTCCATCACAACCGCCAGCTATCAACAACTCTCCTCCACAACTCCACAACACAAAACACGGTACAGTGTACTCCATGCCACACGCACGGTACAACGTATACTCGTGGACCCATACATCATGGTCGGGGTGCCTGCCATAGGTCTTAGCCTCTCATACCATGGAAATACATCATAGTGGGGTACCTGCCATAGGTCTTAGCCCTCATACTATGGAATAAATGCCACGTCTCTAAATCCACGTGAGAACATCTCAACAGTGTGACACTCAATCTACACGGAGGAAATCGTCACGGTTTTTCTAACATGTGTATATATCACGAAAAATTACAGTGCGCGTCTTGAGTGTGACACACAGTCAATGCTCCGCCTCAAAACACTGTATATGCATGTCAAAATATCAACACTAGTGCGAGTAAACCTCCAGCACCAGGTCATGCATAGTTCTCATTACAAATCAAGTACGAGCAAATCGTTCAAGTATGATGTCATGTACAAATCATGAAAAATCAAGTACGAGCAACGCTCCAGCACTCTGTCATGCATCTCATGTAAAACTCGAGTACGAGCTAATCGCTCCAGCACTCTATCATGCACAAATCACATAAAAACTGAGTACTAGCAATGCTCTAATACTCTATCATGCATGTCAAATAAATGTAGTGCAAGTCAACCTCCAGCACTAATGTATGTGAAAAACATCTGAAATCAAGTGCGAGTTATGCTCTAGCACTATTGTTTCCACATAATTCGGTAGATGGCTCTTTAAAAATAGGGATGTTAAAAATCACTAAAATCAGCACTATAAAGTGTGCTTAATTTACATCGACCTCAAAACATTAGCCCATCCACCTACTCTTCTGCTACACAGCAGTAAAAACCACTCAAAACATCATTTCATGCTTTTTACAACTTTTCCCAAAATTTCACTTTTTGCCTAACTAGGGGCAAAATCGTAATTTACCTATATCGGGTCCCTATAATATTATCGATTTTCTCTGACCCTCAAACAATTTCAGTGAATGTAAAATCCAACGAAAATATGCACAGATATCTCTAGCTACTTGCAAGAGTCCCCTACCTCAGATCACGTAGTGTGACCTCTCTTCCTCTGTACTGCTCTAATCTGGCAATCCGGTCAACTCTCAATATGACTCTGGAGCTGCATTTAACCAGTCACTGGATTAATTACACTTTTCCTACTGTATTACACATTTAATACAGTTCATTTCACTTAAATGGGCCCGTTTACTCTTAATGGGCCTTAAACACTTTAATTGGGCCTTAATCCGTATTAAGCCCGTTCATCAGGGTCTATCGACTCATTGGGCCTATCAATACCCATTGGGCTTTATTCCAAGCTCTTTGGATAGCCCGTATATCATTTACGACATTTTATTCAATTTTTCGAATATAATTCACTAAATCCGAAATTTAATCCGAAATGCATAAATTAAATCTTAAATGCGCATAAATCACATAAATTGTCGTAAATGAGCTTTACTTACCCGAGATTGTGCGATGGTGTGCGAATCGGAGTTCGATCGGGTTTTCGTTCGAAATTAATCGTCGAACTGCATAATTTCGTATATTTAACTCCGGCTCAATTTTCGATTAAATATAATTTAAATAAATTTATCAGAAATTAAATTGGTCATTTTTGACCTCGTATCGACTTACCCGAAGTCCGGTGAAATCTCAAAAATTTTTCTTTTCCTTTTTCTTTCTTTTTCCTCTTTTTCCCCTTTTCTCCTTGGCTGAACCGGTCCAGTCCGGTTCAGCACAGTCACTTTCCACTGAACCGACCGACCGGTTCAGGCTCCTTTCGCCGTTCCGACGCAGTCCGACCCGTTGTCCGGCCGATTCCACCACCAAATGGTTCGGCCTCGCCTCTAGAGGCTTCTTTTGGCCTCGTCTGGGGTTGACCGGCGTCGGATTCCGTCGAATCCGTCTTTCTCTCCCGCGGCTTACCTCTCGCAGATCTCACTGTCGGCGGCGTTTCCAGGCGCGTGATGGCCGTTGAGCTCTCCCCCGATGCCGGTCGTCCCGTTGCCCAGCAGTCCTCGCGCTGTCAGCCGCTGGTTCGTCGCTGGTGACTCCTTCTCTCTCGGTCGGCTTCACGCGTTTTGCTCTCCCGTTTTCCCTCTTTTCTCTCTCCCCGTGTTTTCTCTTCAGATTTCTTTTTTTTTCAATTTCTTTATAATATATTTTTAATATTATTTTAATCCTTAAAATAATATTAAAAATCCTAAAATATCCCAAAAATATCTCAAAAATTCTTATTAAATTCATTTAGTCCGTAAATGAATTTATCAGTCTGATTTTACCTTTTTGGTATATGTTTTCATTATTTTCGGGCTCATTTTTCGAGACAAAAATTCCAAAAATATTAATTAAATTCATATCTCGATCAATTGGACTCGAAATTCAATATTTTCCTCGTTATTGATCAAGATCTCTCGATTTCATATTTTTAATGAAATTTTCTCATCGGATTTATATCAAATTTTGGTCATTTGATCGTTTTACCCCTGTACTTGCTCGAAAATCACTTTAACCCTTATCTCGCTATTATGTAGCTTACATGCATTTTTAATTTCTTAAATAGTCGATTGCATGTTAATAAATACTCTTCTTATGATTCAACTATGAAATATAACGTTCGTACACATAGGAATCATAAGGTACAAGCTACATACGTAAATCGAAAACTCGGGTCTGACAATCCTCCCCAACTAAAAGAATTTGATCCTCCGAATTAGAACCAAATCAATCCTCAAACAACTGGGGGCACTTATCTCGCATCAAGCTTTCTAACTCTCAAGTAGCCTCCTCGGAAGTGTGATGCTGCCATAAACTTTCACTAACCTGATAGTCTTCGATCTCAAAACCTTCTCCTTCCTATCCAGTATTCGAATCGGCCTCTCAACATATGACATGTCCTTACTGAGCTCCAAAGGCTCATAACTAATCACATGTGCCGGATCCGGGTGATACTTCCTAAGCATCGAAATGTGGAAGACGTTGTGCACGCCTGACAAATCTGGTGGCAATGCCAACTTATAAGCCTTATCTCTCACTCAATCAAGTATCTCGAAGGGTCCAATGTAGCGAGGACTCAACTTACCTCTCTTCCCAAACCTCGCTATACCCTTGGAAGGAGAAACCTTCAGAAACACGGACTCACCAACTGCGAACTCAAGTGGCCTACGTCTCCTGTCAGCATAACTCTTCTGTCGACTCTGAGCTATCCTCAATCTCTCAACTATCAACAGGACATCCTCAGAAGCCTGTGCAACCATATCAGGAGCAAAAATCTTACGGTCACCCACTTCTTCCCACCCAATAGGGGAACGACATCTACGGCCATACAAGGCCTCATACGGTGCCATCTCGATACTCGAATGATAACTGTTGTTGTAGGCGAACTCGGCTAGTGGTAAATGATCATCCCAGGAGCCTCTAAAACCCAGCACACATGCTCTTAACATATCCTCCAGAGTCTGTATCGTCCTCTCTGACTGACCATCTGTCTGAGAATGGAAAGCTGTGCTCAAACTCAACTGGATTCCCATAGCTTCCTGAAAATGTTCCCAAAAGTGGGAAGTGAAGCGGGAATCCCTATCTGAGATAATGCTCACTGGAACACCATGCAACCTCACTACCTCGCGTACATACAACCCTGCCAATGTACTCAGAGTATCGGTATCTCTCATAGCTAGGAAGTGGGCTGACTTCGTCAGTCTATCAACGATCACCCATATAGCATCGTGATTCCTCCGGGTCCTCGGTAAACCCATCACGAAATTCATGGTGATATGCTCCCATTTCCATGTCGGTATAGGTAGAGGCTGCAACAATCCTGCAGGTCTCTGATGCTCTACCTTCACCTACTGACATACGAGACATCTCGCCACAAAATCTGCCACATCTCTCTTCATACCTGACTACCAGTACACCTTTCGGAGGTTCTGATACATCTTACCACTCCCTGGATGCAAAGTGTACCTCGATGAATGAGCTCCGACAATATCAATCTCCTGAGCTCTGGGTCCTCGGGAACACACAATCTACCTCTGAACCTCAGTAGTCCATCAGAACTCAACTCAAAATCCATCACTGTGCCCCTCTGCATCTGACTAATCACATCAATATAATAAAAATCAGTCTACTGAGCCTGTCTGATCCTGTCCAACAGATCTGGCTCTAAACATAGACTCACAATCATACAATCCACATCCTTGTCTGAAGGCACAACTCCCAAACTGAGGCTAGCAAACTGCTCTAGCAACTCGTGCTCCCTGACCATCATATACGATATCATTCCAAGGCTCTTCCTACTTAAAGCATCTGCTACAACATTAGCCTTACCCGGATGATAAAGTATTTCACAATCATAATCCTTCAAAAGCTCTAGCCATCTTCTCTGTCTCATGTTCAGCTCCTTCTGTGAGAACATGTACTTGAGGCTCTTGTGATTGGTAAAAATTTAAAACTTCTCACCATACAAGTAGTGGCGCCAGACCTTCAACGCAAACACTACTGCTGCCAACTCTAAATCGTGAGTCGGATAGTTCTTCTCATGGTCCTTCAACTGTCTGGATCCATAAGCAACTATCCTCCCATCCTGCATCAACACACAGCCCAGTCCACGATGTGAAGCATCGGTATATACTGAAAATCCTCCTGAGCTGATAGGAATAGTGAGAATCAGAGAGGTGGTCAATCGACTCTTCAGCTCCTGAAAACTCCTCTCACAATCCTCGTCACATATGAATGCAACACTCTTTCGAGTAAGTCGTGTCAACGGAGTAGCCAACTTCGAAAATCCCTTAACGAATCTCCGATAGTACCCTGCTAAACCCAAAAAACTCCTAATCTCGGTAACTGTCCTCGGCTGTTCTCACTGAACTACAGCCTCAATCTTGGATGGATCTACTGATACACCATCCCTCGACACTACATGTCCCAAAAATGAGATCTCTGTCAACCAAAAATCACACTTGCTAAGTTTAGCATACAACTGCTGCCCTCGTAGAGTCTGCAATACAATCTTAAGGTGCTCTTTATGCTCCTCCTCGGATCTCGAATTTACTAATATGTCATCGATGAATACGATAACAAACTGATCCAAATATGGCTTGAACACATCGTTCATCAAAGCCATGAAAGCTGCGGGAGCATTCGTCAGTCCGAATGGCATAACTAGGAACTCATAGTGGCCATATCGAGTCCTAAATGCTGTCTTGGGTACATCTCCACTCTGAACTCTCAACTGATGATACCTAGACCTCAGATCAATCTTAAAAAAGACCTGCGCTCCCCGAAGCTGATCCAGTAAGTCGTCAATGCGTGGAAGGGGATATCTATTCTTGATGGTAGCCTTATTCAACAATCTGTAGTCTATACACAATCGGAGGCTTCCATCCTTCTTCCTCACAAACAGAATCGGTGCTCCCCACAATGAAACACTCGGTCTGATAAAACCCCTATCCAACAGCTTCTGCAACTGTCTCTTGAGCTCCTCCAGCTCAACTAAGGCCATGCGATACGGTGGTCTCGAAATAGGCTCAGAACCAGGCACCAAATCTATACAGAACTCCATCTCTCTGTCTGGTGGTAACCCTAGCAACTCATTCGGAAAAACATCTGGGTACTCACTGACCACAGGAATATCTACCAGCAAAATATATATTTTTTTATTAACAACATATTTATTTCTTTCATTTCTTCCCATCAAACTTTACAATAACTTTCGTAGGGTTAGGAAACATAACTGTCTTAGCATAACAATCTAAAACAGCATGGTTTACAGATAACCAATCCATACCTAATAATACATCAAAGTCACTCATACTTAGCAATATTAGATTGGCTGTCATATCCTTTTCCCCTACTCTTAACTTACAATCGTTATACACATGCTCAACTAGCTAACTGGAATCCGTAGGCGTACTAATCAACATCATCATCTTTAAAGGAGTATGCTTTACATGCTTTTCTAACTTACATGCAAATGATGGCGATACAAATGAATATGTGGCACCAGGATCAATTAAAACATATGCTTCTAAATCATAAATCAGGATGTTACCTCGAATCACATCCGCAGAAGCATCAGCTGTGTCCTGGTCCAAAACATGTACTCGCCCTCGACCCATCACCTGCTTCCCCTTCTCCTCTGCCGTCACTCTACCTCTCTGAGCAGACGTACCAGCTGAAGCTCTATCATGCTCCCTGCCCTTCTGTGGGGCAGTCACATATGTCTCTGGGCACTCTCTAGCAATATGCCCCTGTTTCCCACATCGAAAACACACAACAGAGCTCAACGGATAAGGTCTACCGCCATGATGTCTACCACATCGGCTGCACTGATCAGTAGTAGGCCTCGATCCTCCAATCATAATGCCCTTTGTCGGAGTTATGGTCGGGTATGTAGGAGGTCTAACTGGTCGCTCTCGCACCTCCTCTATCCGTGGTCCCTTACCGAAGAGTCTCCTCCCTCCTCGATAACTGAACCCTCTATCTCTAGCCGGCCTCTTCCTCTCTCTATCTCAGCTCCGACTGAACTTCCCAAACTCAGAGGCATTTCTCTCGTAATCCTGCTCACAAAGCTGCGCCCTGCGCACTGCCTCATCATATGTACCAATGTCTAGTGGTACCAATCTAGACCGCAACACCGGTCTCAATCCGTCAATAAATCTATGGACCTTCCTGGTCTCGCTGTACATGGTATCGGGATCATATCTCCCCAGGGCCAAAAATCTAGTCTCGTACTCATCCACTGTGAGACTCCCCTGGCTCAATCCCAAAAACTCAGCTTGCAGTCTACGCTGCGCTGTATCAGGAACAAACTGCCTCCTGAAGGCCTCTAGAAACATCTTCCAACTGATCTCAGCATGTCGTACTCTCAATATCGGTCTGGTGGACTTTCACCAATGCGCTGTCGTTCCCTTCAGTAGGAACGCAGCAAATGCGACTCTCTCTGAAGTCATACAATCAAAGAAGTCGTACAACTTCTCTATCTCGCTAATCCACTCCTCTGCACTAGCTGGGTCCTTGACCCCTCAAAAAGATGGAGGTCCAAACTTCTGAAACTGTCGCAATTAATCAAGATCACACCCATATCCTCTACCAACCTGAACTGGTGGGGGTGTAGGAGTATCAGTAGTCTGTGGCCTCTGTACAGGCTGCGCAGGTGTATCAGGTGCAACTGCCTCCCCTGTCGCAGCCTCCGCATCCTGCCTCTGTCTACCTGGCAAAGTCTGTGCCAACAACCCTACTATCACCTCCAGGCTACGCTCTATCCTCGTAAAGCGTGCCTCAGTAGTATCCGGTACCTCAGTAGTACTTGGGGGTGTATGGGTAATCGAAGAATCACCCTGGCTAGTCGGCCTACCTCTACGGCCTCTAGCCCTACCTCTCACCCCTCTACCACGGCGGGTATTAGCCATAATGGCTCAATTCCTGCATTCACAAACATTAATTTGTCAACTTCCCATCTTGTATACACAATTGTAACTGAACAAAACACAGTGATATGGGGATGTACATTTTTCTAATTACAAATGCCTAGACACATCAGACCAACTACGCTCTGATACCACTCTGTCACGCCCTCCTCCCACACGCGACTTACCAAAAATCACAATAAATTTTTTACTTTTTACTTACCTTTATCTCCTCAATAGTTGGGCTGTGAATAGGCATTAGTCTCCTCATCCATACATACCTTACCATTCTTCTTCGTATCATACATACATGACATTCATATCATAAGTAAATTCATATACTTAAATATAATTACATCATTACATCCCCCATATTAAAACGTGTACATCACTGTGTTTATACGTTGTTCAGATACAAAAGAGTACGAATGTGTATACCTTTTGCTAGATGGGGAGTGGCAGTGGATCAAAGGAATGCAATACCCTGGTCAACTCGATCTACTGACGAGAATCTGTAGAGATGGGGGGAAAATAAATGGGATGAGCTATCAACGCGCTCAGTAAGGACATCAGGCAAGCAAGTAGACATCCATACTATCTACTGAAAATAGTGCTTTGCCTTTCCTTCTCTAATTTCAAAAGTATGTTTAAAATATATATAATATAGTACAGATTTAAAATCTCATGTACTAAATACATGCTGGTTTGTCAATCAGAGGCATTTGTGTAAAACAGTGCATATTTAATCATTTAAGAATGCCTTTATATAAATATGCCATTTACATTCAAAACACAGTAAATATGACATTTCTCATCATAACACAAACAAATCAATCGGGTTCCGATCCATCCCTCAAGTCTACCCGTATCATAAAACACATGTGATATATAATGCGAGACTCAGTGGCTAAATACAATCTTTTCAGACTATGTAAGAGAGCCTCCCCGCCTACTCTGGCTTAAGGATGTTGGGCTTAAGGATCTTACTGTAAGAGAGCATCTCCGGACTATATACATATCCTAACATGTGGTGAAATCCCAGGCAACACAGTACTCAGTGTGCGGGTTATCACTGCTGTAACAGGAGGGGGGTCAGTCCATCACAACCGCCAACTATCAACAACTCTCCTCCACAACTCCACAACACAAAACACGGTACAGTGTACTCCATGCCACACGCACGGTATAACGTACACTCGTGGACCCATACATCATGGTCGGGGTGCCTGCCATAGGTCTTAGCCTCTCATACCATAGAAATACATCATAGTGGGGTGCCTGCCATAGGTCTTAGCCCTCATACTATGGAATAAATGCCACGTCTCTAAATCCACGTGAGAACATCTCAACAGTGTGACACTCAATCTACACGGAGGAAATCGTCACGATTTTTCTAACATGTGTATATATCACAAAAATTATAGTGCGCGTCTTGAGTGTGACACACAGTCAATGCTCCGCCTCAAAACACTGTATATGCATGTCAAAATATCAACACTAGTGCGAGTAAACCTCCAGCACCAGGTCATGCATAGTTCTCATTACAAATCAAGTACGAGCAAATCGCTCAAGTATGATGTCATGTACAAATCATGAAAAATCGAGTACGAGCAACGCTCCAGCACTCTGTCATGCATCTCATGTAAAACTCGAGTACGAGCTAATCGCTCCAGCACTCTATCATGCACAAATCACATAAAAACTGAGTACTAGCAATGCTCTAATACTCTATCATGCATGTCAAATAAATGTAGTGCAAGTCAACCTCCAGCACTAATGTATGTGAAAAACATCTGAAATCAAGTGCGAGTTATGCTCTAGCATGATTGTTTCCACATAATTCGGTAGATGGCTCTTTAAAAATAGGGATGTTAAAAATCACTAAAATCAGCACTATAAAGTGTGCTTAATTTACATCGACCTCAAAACATTAGCCCATCCACCTACTCTTCTGCTACACAGCAGTAAAAACCACTCAAAACATCATTTCATGCTTTTTACAACTTTTCCCAAAATTTCACTTTTTACCTAACTAGGGGCAAAATCGAAATTTACCCATATCAGGTCCCTATAATATTATCGATTTTCTCTGACCCTCAAACAATTTCAGTAAATGTAAAATCCAACGAAAATATGCACAGATATCTCTAGCTACTTGCAAGAGTCCCCTACCTCGGATCACGTAGTGTGACCTCTCTTCCTCTGTGCTGCTCTAATCTGGCAGTCCGGTTAACTCTCAATACGACTCTGGAGCTGCATTTAACCATTCACTGGATTAATTACACTTTTCCTACTGTATTACACATTTAATATAGTTCATTTCACTTAAATGGGCCCGTTTACTCTTAATGGGCCTTAAACACTTTAATTGGGCCTTAATCCGTATTAAGCCCGTTCATCAGGGTCTATCGACTCATTGGGCCTATCAATACCCATTGGGCTTTATTCTAAGCTCTTTGGATAGCCCGTATATCATTTACGACATTTTATTCAATTTTTCGAATATAATTCACTAAATCCAAAATTTAATCCGAAATGCGTAAATTAAATCTTAAATACGCATAAATCACATAAATTGTCGTAAATAAGCTTTACTTACCCGAGATTGTGCGATGGTGCGCGAATCGGAGTTCGATCGGTTTCCGTTCGAAATTAATCGTCGAACTGCACAATTTCGTATATTTAACTCCGGGTCAATTTTCGATTAAATATAATTTAAATAAATTTATCAAAAATTAAATTAGTCACTTTTGACCTTGTATCGACTTACCTGAAGTCCGGTGAAATCTCAAAAATTTTTCTTTTTCTTTTTCTTTCTTTTTCCTCTTTTTCCCCTTTTCTCCTTGGCTGAACCGGTCCGGTCCGGTTCAGCACAGTCACTTTCCACTGAACCGACCGACCGGTTCAGGCTCCTTTCACCGTTTCGGCGCCGTCCGACCGGTTCTCCGACCGATTCCACCACCAAATGGTTCGGCCTCGCCTCTAGAGGCTTCTTTTGGCCTCGTCTGGGGTTGACCGGCGTCGGATTCCATCGAATCCGTCTCTCTCCCGCGGCTTCCCTCTCGCAGATCTCACTGCCGGCTGCGTTTCCAGGCGCGTGATGGCCATCGAGCTCTCCCCCGATGCCGGTCGTCCCGTTGCCCAGCAGTCCTCGTGCCGTCGGTCGCTGGTTCGTCGCTGGTTCGTCGCCAGTGACTCCTTCTCTCTCGGTCGGCTTCACGCGGTTTTGCTCTCCCGTTTTCCCTCTTTTCTCTCTCCTCGTGTTTTCTCTTCAGATTTTTTTTCAATTTCTTTATAATATATTTTTAATATTATTTTAATCCTTAAAATAATATTAAAAATCCTAAAATATCCCAAAAATATCCCAAAAATTCTTATTAAATTCATTTAGTCCGTAAATGAATTTATCAGTCCGATTTTACCTTTTCGGTATATTTTTTCACTATTTTCGGGCTCATATTTTGAGACAAAAATTCTAAAAATATTAATTAAATTCATATCTCGATCAATTGGACTCGAAATTCAATATTTTCCTCGTTATTGATCAAGATCTCTCGATTTCGTATTTTTAATGAAATTTTCTCATTGGATTTATATCGAATTTTGGTCATTAGACCGTTTTACCCATGCACTTGCTCGAAAATCACTTTAACCCTTATCTCGCTATTATGTAGCTTACATGCATTTTTAATTTCTTAAATAGTCGATTGCATGTTAATAAATACTCTTCTTATGATTCAACTATGAAATATAACGTTCGTACACATAGGAATCATAAGGTACAAGCTACATATGTAAATCGAAAACTCGAATCTGACATTTACACACACCTTACATAAGAAAGAACTTGTTGTTTTGTTTTCTACTAGTCAAGTTTGGTTTTAAACAAACTATAGAATCTGGTTAGTATGTTATTACATACTAAAAATGGAGTATTTGTAGGTAAAAGATATGTTGTTGATGGTATGTTTAAATTGAGCATTGAAATGAATAAAGCATTTACTAATTTTGTTTATACTATTTCTTGTGTTAATTGGCTTGCTCATTTATGTCATATAAATAATAAATATGAGTAACCAAGGTTTAATTCTTAGTTTAAATAATGAATTTGAAAAATGTGATTCTTGTAGTATGTTAAAATTACAAAAGTTCCCCATAAAAGGTATTGAAAGAAATACTATTTCTTCAGATTTAATACACAAATATTTATGAGTTTGAAAGAATTTAAACACATTGAGGAAATAGATATTTTATAACTTCCATAGATAATTTTTCAAAATATTCATATGTTTAATTGATTAAAAATAAAAGTGATGTTTTTAATGTTTTTAAAATTATTCTTAAAGAAGTTGAAAATCAAATTGGTAAAAAGATTAACATGACGTTTGTTTCGGTTGAATTACAAATCAATTCAGTGTGTTTTCTGAGTGCCCCACTCATTCTGTTGTTTGGTTCCATTTTAAAGGAAGGAATCAGCATTCCACATAAAACTGATTCAAGCGATTGGAGGAATCCCAATTCTTTAGGATACTCCATTATTTGTAATTTTGAAGGAAGGAAAGTCCTAAAAAATTTTGGTTTCCAAGCTTATCTTTTAACAAATATAGAAATTTCAGCTGATGAGTTTAGGTCTTCTTCATCTCCTGTTCTTTCTTTTTTTGTTTGCTCTCTTGTGCTTTCTCTTCATCACAAAAAAATTTCTCAAAATTTGGGTGGTTTCCTTTTGTTTTACGATTGCGAATCTACCCCATAATTATAGAACCAAAAGTTAGACAGTGACTAAAGAGGCAACCTTTTTTAGTTTAGGGTTAATTTGTTTTTGAATTTTTTTTAGATTTTTCTGTTGATATTTAATTTCAGGAATTTCTTATATTTATTCCTTCATTTTCTCACCCTCCAAACTAAGTTTCGTGTATTGTTTCCCACATTATTGTCCTCGACTACCCTTGCTTTCAGGGTATTTTAGACCGTGGCTTTGTGCATTAGTTATGCAATCATGAATGACTATTTTTTTGATATGTGGGATATGTAAATCTAAGCTCAACTGTTTCTTTTAGTTATGCACGGTTACCCCAGGTATAACATAGATAAAGAAAATTTAAAGCTTAATAACTAAATATAACCACAATTTTCTATACAAAAATAATATAAACCCTTAACCTTTAATTTTATTGTAAAAGTCCATAAACTTTTATTTTACTATAAAATAAGTCTCAAATCTTTCAAAATAATGCAATTAAGTAAAATAAATAAGAAGTTAAAGTTTTATAGACCCTCAACCTTTTTATTTTACTATAAAAATTTATAATTGGTTTGGACTTAATTGTATTATTTTAAAACGTTAGATGTTTATACAGTAAAATTAAAGGTTGAGAACTTATTTTCATTTTATACAAAAGAGTGAAGGTATATATAACTATTAAGCCAAAATTTCATTAGGAATCTTAGACAATCAGATATTGATTAAAAGAAAGAAAATAGATAAAAAATATAAAGAAAATTGGATAAATTTGATATATAAAGGGTATTTTGAAAATTTTCATAAGATTAAAAAAATAAAAAATAAATGGGTAAAAATATAAAAAAATTGATAAATTAACATAAAAGGGTATTTTAAACTTTTTGTATCTATTCATTTCTAATTCTTTGATACTATTCCTATCAACCAAACAAAAAATAAACTCAGAATAATTATTCCATCCCACCAACCAAACAACAAAATATTTATTCCATCTATATTCATTTTCTTTTCGATTTCCACAGAATACATTTTCTACTCCCTCTCAATTCCATTCCGTGAACCAAAGATCACATAAAAGGTTTCTTAGAGACAAAAGAGGGAGAATGTGACTCAAATGGTTTTAATACTTTTATTCAATCTTTAGGAATAATTCAAGAAGTTACACCTCCTTATTCACCTGCTGTCACGACCCAAAACTACCCAAAATCAGAGTAAATTTTTCGTGTTTTATTATTTTCTTTCATGCTTACCTGTTCTCTGATCGTGACCACACTCCACTAACAATTGGGCTGTGCGTCAATGCCAGTCCCACCAAATTAATTCTTTCTCAGTCATTTATAAATGTTTACAATATTTATACATCCCCTAAAGTTACTTACAAACATGTTACTGTGCTATGCTTATTTAGATACAATTTGTACAAGTGTATATAGCTTAAATGATAGGCAGCAGTGGATATCCAGAATGCAGTACTCAGTCGCCTCAACATCTACTGGAGATTATCTGTGTGAGAAAATGAAAGGGGTGAGCACATCAAGCTCAGTAAGGCAATCCTACGAACAAGTAGGTAACCATACTACCTACATGAACGTGGTGCCATGCATAAACCACCCTTTCTCCACACATTTTAAAACTGATGCTATGATTCATGATGTCATGTAAAACACGTTCGCATGGAAAATTCCACAAGTAATTCTTTTTAAATCATTTCTTTCTCATTTAAAAATTTCACAATAAAGTTAGGACTCAACCCCTCCCTTAGATGGTCCTGACTCACACAAAATCATGAAAATCAGTTTACATCACACATGGGTTTAAAAAGCATGGAAATAACATCATGCAAATCTGATTTAAAACCCAGTTTTGATCTCATCAAAATCGTCAACATGCGAGACTAGGCAACATCTGTATATCGGTAATAACCAGGACTATAACCGTGTGTCCTCGTGAGCCCCTTTGCTACATGAATCCTAGTGTGCGGGGTCTCACCCTAATCGGGAACCTCCCGGGAGGTGGGTCACTCTATCCCGTCGGTCTTATCCGACCCTACGCATCCGTAGATGCCACACGTATCCGAAGATACCACGCATCCGAAGATGCCACACGTATTCGAAGATACCATGCATCCGAAGATGCCACACGTATCCGAAGATACCACGCATCCGAAGATGTCACATGTATCCGAAGATACCACGCATCCGAAGATGCCTCACGGTACAACGTACTCCATGCTACTTGCACGGTACAACGTACTCCGTGGACCCATATATCATACCCTGTCTCAGAACGCACGTGCGAGCCTATTTAATTGGTGACACACAGTCTACCCGATGCTCCAAGCACGGCTCATCGCATGTTCTCATAAAATCAGTGCGAGCGATGCTCAGCACTCTCATCAAATCAAGTAAAACTAGTGCGAACTAAGCTCTAGCACTCTGTATGCAAACCATCACGAAAATCATATATATATATATAAAATCTGGTGCGAGCGAAGCTCAAACACCCTATCTCAAAAATCATATAAAAATATGGTGCGAGTTAGACTCTAGCACCGTATCACGAAAATAATGTAAAATCAGGTGCGAGTTAGACTCCAGCACCCATGCATGTAAAACTCTAGTGTGAGCTCTCACTCTAGCACTAATGCATGCATCACCCAAATCAAAATATCATGCGAGTTAAGCTCTAGCACGTCACATGTCAATAAAAACACGTAGGCGGCTCTGTTTCCTCAAAACAATTTTCAAAACAATTTCATCGTTGAAAATATGCAATGCTGTGCATTTTTCTTTCAAGGTTAGCCAGCCTACTCATGCATACCTCAAAACACCTCCAGAACGAGCAGGAACCTCTTGTTCTTGCTCCTCCCAATTTTTCCTAAAATTGTAAATTTTACCCTTAACAAGGGTATTTTGGTAATTTACCCAATCCGGGGCACTACAATTTTTAACTTATTTCTAGACCCTTCAGATAATTTAAAAGACTGCATATGAGCTTGAAATTTCATAAAGTTACCTCTAGCAGTCCATAGAATTTCCTTACCTTATTTTTCTGTAGAGTCTGACCTTTCCTTTTTCACTGCTGTCTCGTCACGCAGTCCGATCTGCTCCCAATCAAACCTCTGGAACTGCGTATAATTATTTCTCAGGTCAGATATTATACAATCTAGTTGTATTTCCTATTTTCTGGGCTTAATTTAAATCATTGGGCCCATTTACCCCTATTGGGCCCGATTGCACCTTAATGGGCCTTAATCGGCCTTAAGCCCGTTTTTCACTTAATTTTCACATTATCGAGGCCTATTGGGCTCATTAGACCCACCAATAATTTATTGGGCATCGTTTTAACTCTCGAATAGCTCAATTTATTATTTAGGACAATTTATCTAAATTTCCATAATTTAATTTATTTTATGCGATAATTAAATCCAAAGCACGCATAACGGTGTAAATTGTCGTAAATAAGGTTTACTTACCCGAGATTCCATGTTAGTACCTAAATCGAGGCTATCTCGAGCTCTTGTTGGATGCCCATTGTCGAGCTACACAATTTCATAATTTTCGAGTAAATTTTTCAGTCGAAAATTAATTAAATAAAATATTTCAAAATTTAAATCGGTCAATTTCGACCGCTACTGACTTACCCGTAGCTCGATTACCCTCGTCGAGATTTTTTTCCAATTTTTCCTCTTTTTCTTTTTCCCTTTTTCTCCTTTTTTCCTTTCTTTCTTGGCTGAACCGGTTCGGTCCGGTTCAGACCCGGTTCGAACCGTCGGTTCACCCTGGTTCGGCCGGTTCGGTGCCTTGTCGGTCGGTTCTCCGTCGGCTTTCACCGTCAGTGGCTCCGCTGGGTCGTCCGCATCTCAGATCTGGGGTCGGCTTCGGTCGAGGTCGTCGAAAAGTCGCCGGTCCGGCCTCTCTCTCCTGCCGTCGAAACCCATTTCTTCTTTCCGTCGTTTTCGGCGTTTTTCCACAGTTTCGCCGGTAGTGGCCACCACCAATAAGCTCGCCTGTGCCTGGGGAACGTTCGGCGATGGTCGGGATCGGCCAGATCGGCGCCGTTCGTCGCCGTTTCCTTTTTCTCCCTCACGGTTTCGTTTCTCGCCGTTCCTCTCGCCGGTGGCCGCCGTTCGTGACTCCTTTAGGCCGGTGGTGGCCCAGCCCTCGTCTGGCTTCCTTCCTCGGCCACCGTCGACCGTCGATCACTGGCAAGAGGCTTGGCCTCTGTTTCGTTTTCTGTTGTTTTCTTCAGAATCGCGTTTCGCGATTCTGAGTCCCTTTTTTTTTAATTCTTCTCTTTTTTTATATTAATTATCTTTATTGTTATTTTAATCATTAAAATATATTAAAAATACCCAAATATCTCTTAAAATATCCTAAAAATTATTATTAAATTCTAAATTCATTTATTTAATTTTATTTAATTTATTTAGTTTATTTTAACCATTTTCGATATATTCTCTCTGTATTTTCGGGATATTGTCCCGAGCGAAAATTTCGATTAATTTCTAATAAATTCATATCTTGATCGATTTAACCCGAAATAAATTTATTTCTTCGTTATTGATCAAGATTTCTCAATCCCATATTTTTAATTAAATTTCCTTATTGAATTTATATCGATGTCGATCTTTTGACCATTTTGCCCTTCAACGTGTTCGAAAATTTTATTTCAGTCCTTTTGCATTTTTAATTTCATATTTTAACTAAAATCGGGTCTTACATAATCTCCCCCACTTAAGGAGTTTGGTCCTCCAAATTGGAACCAAGTCATATGGGTCCATATATAACTCCGGGTACATTTTCTCATATCATACTCTTTAATTCTTCTGTGACCTTTACGGAGTGTATTACTTCCCAAGAACTTTAACTAGGGAGATCGTCTTAAACCTCAATACTTTCTCTTTCCTGTTTAATGCCCGAATCAACTTCTTCAATATACTTATATTTGCACTGAGCTGAATCTGTTAGAGTTCATATCTGATCGCCTATGCTGGATCTGGATAGTATTGCCGAAGTATCAAAAGAGTCTTATCTCCCACTTGTCCAATATTTCAAAAATTCCATTCAGCAAAACTCAATCTGCCTTCTTCTTGAGTCTCGTTATGTCCTTATTCCCTTATGACAAATAACTTCAACAATTACTGATTCACCCTCGGTGAATTCCAATGTTTTTTGTCTGCTCTGAGGTGTTCTTAATCTCTCCTTTAACTGAACATCCTCAGAGACTTATTATACTAATTTAGAAGAAATTTCTATCTATCACCCACTTTTTCTTATCCAAGTCGAGGAAACAACCCCTACGGCCATACTATGCCTCATAATTGTTATCCCGATACTCAAGTGACAACTGTAGTTATTGGCGACTTCAATTTGTAACAACTAATCATTCCAGGAGCTTATAAAATTAACGGCACACGCTTCCATTGTATCCTCCAAAACCTGTACAGTCCTCTCTAACTGACCATCTGTCTAAGGATGGAAAGCTGTGCAAATACTAAATCGAGTTCCCGTAGCTTCCTGAAAATATTCTCAGAGGTGGGAAGTGAAGTGAGAATCCATATATAATACCATGCTCACTGGAACGCTACATAATGTTCCACAATCTTCCTTATACCTGAATCCTCATACACACTCTGAGTGTCTGGGGGTTTCATAACCAGAAGGTGGGTAGACTTAGTCAATTTAGCGACTATCATCTAAATAGCCTCGTGATTCATCTGAGTCCTCTATAACCCATCACGAAATTCATGGAGACTTGCTCTCATTTTCGTGTTGTGTCGATATAGGTAGAGGCTGCAATAACTCTGCGGACTTTTAATACTCTACCTTATTCTGCTGACATACTAAGCACTTTTTCACAATCTCTACCATATCTCTTTTCACATCTGACCACCAATACCCTTTTCAGAGATTTCATATATATAATCGTTACTTTTCGTATGCACTGTATATCCCGAAGAGTGAGCTTCTGATAATATCACTATCTCATCAACTGTGGTCCTGGGGAGCACTTATACTGTCTCTGAACCTCTCTGTAAATCATCGACACTCTCTGTGAACTCTGTCACTGTACCCTTCTGAATCTGACCCAAACTATCGACACCATGCCGATCATCACGCCAAGTCTGTCAAATTCGGGCACTCTCATCCGGTTCTAGTCTCAGGCTAGCTGTCACACAATCACTGTCATCATCAGAAGGGATCACATCACTACTGAGGCTCACAACTGCTCTAGCAGCTCACGCTCCCTGACCATCATATGTAATACCATCCCGAGGCTCTTTCTACTCAAGGCATCAGCCATCACATTAGCCTTTCCTGGGTGGTACAATTTTTCACAATCAAAATCTCTCAGAAGCTCTAACCCACATGCATTCTCATATTCGTCGCTTTCTGTGAAAACAGATACTTGAGGCTTTATGATCAGTACATACCCAAAATTTCTCACCATGTACATAATAGTACCATATCCTCAGTACAAGTACTACCGCTGCCAACTTTAAATCATGGGTCAGATAGTTTATTTCATGATCCTTGAGTTGTCTGGATCCACAATTGACTATCTTCCCTTTTTGCTTCAATACACAGCTCATTCATTATTTTGAGTCATTCATACACACTGAGAGACCTCTTGAGCTGCTGGGTATGGTGAAAATAATCACGGTGGTCAGTTCATACTTCACTACACCGAAATTCATGTCACATCTACCATCTCACTTATCATCTCATTCAAATACCACGTTTTCATAGTTAAACGTGCCAACAAAGTATACCCTTTTTCAAAATTCGCAACAACCATTTGTAAAAGCAAATTTTCAATTGTTGCTCATAATTTTCCCTGGACTTTAACTACACCCAACATATCATCAATAAGGATGATGACAACTCGATCCAGGTAAAGTTTAAATAACTCATTGTAGTTGAGCTCCACTACATATTTCAATCGCCCATATCATTGACCTATATACGCATAAACGTATAATATCGCTTTAAAATTGCTTCTGTTCACGATACTAACCCGCGTCATTTTCTTTTTCTTATATTAACGACTTTTATTAAATTTTAATATTTTAACCTTCATAATTAATCGAATTTTATAGTTCTTTATCGTACTAGTAAAAGTATCCAAATTTTAAATTTATTTCTTACCACGGTCGATTTCAAGTTATAGATTATATATATATTTTTAGACGCTGTCAAGTCTTCAGGCGGGGAGGTATTTTGAAATACCTTTATTAACCCTTAGACTTAACCACAATTACTTTACATATCAGTCCCTGTGGTCACAATTCATATTCGCTACTATTCGCTTTAATCCAAATTACTTCACGTATCATAGATATTCTTACCTTGCATACTCATCTTATTCCAATACATCTTGTATTTAGGATCAAACATATCTTAAAGAGTATCTCCTTCGTATATCAATTATAACGAAACTCTGTCCTTATTCATTTCGTGAGTACCATCATTTGCTCCTTTAATTTCAACCGTTGCACCCCTTTTTAGTACTTATCAAAACTTACAGTATACTTTTCAGGGGTAACCATATCACTATCTTAGGATAGAAATTCGAACATCATAATATGCAACCGACTACTTTATTCTCAAATATTACTTTAAATTATTCATAGTCCATTGAATAAAATCGGCTGACTTATACTTCTTCCCCCATTTTCAACTTAAAATCTCTTCATAATTATTCCGTTAGTTAATCTTCCTCTATTGGGGTACTCATTTATCAGCATCGTACCCAAGAGTGTAGGCATTCATGTCTTTTACTCACTCACATGCGAATGAAAGCGATATGAAGAAATACGTGGTACCAGGATTAATTAACACAATTACTTCTTTATTCATAAGTAGTGTGGTATCTTTCACCACATCTTGTGAAACATCAGTAGTGTCCTGGTCCAAGATATACACTCGCCTTCATTCAACAGCCTACTTTCCTTTTCTCTTCGGCTGTGGCCTCCCTTTTTGATGCAGCTATCTCAACAGGGTTTTTCTCTATCTCTTTACCTTTCTGTGGGGCAATCTCGCCCAACTCTGAGCAATCAAAATAAATAGTCCGTCTTACCACACTTAACGACCATTTTTATCAATAATATGTAGGTGTAGGTCCTACTTCCGTGGTACTTACCACACATTCTACAGTGATCCATAGCAGATCGGGGTTCTCCAATCACAATATCCCTCAAAAGTGCTACAATCGGATAACTGTGGCCTTACCAATCATCTTACTTCATAACTCATCAAATCAAATCTTTTACTAAATTACCTTTTTCCCGTTCTGACATTTCTGTCATTCTCGATTCTCTTTCTGTCTCTATTTTGGCCCTTACTACCTTTCCCAATCTCAGAGGCGTGAAACTCTCAATCTTATTCACACCACTGTAGTTTACGTACTGCCTCGACATAGGTAATATCTCACGGGCCAATCGGACTCTAATCGACAATCTGAGCCCTTTCATAAACTTTTAGACATCTCGACTGTCACTATTTATAGTGTCGAGGTAATATCTGCCCAAGAATATAACTGAGTTTCATACTCATCAATAAATCAATTCTTCTGGGTCAGAGTAAAGATTTTATCTATCATTCCCTTTAAACAGTGTCCGGGATATTCTATCACCGAAATACATCCAAAATATTTCTCATGTCAACTCTTAAGATGGGTCGAGCGGACTTCAATCAATGCTTCGACTCGCCCTCAAATCCCATGCATACTCTGAGCAATTTGCTCCGAAAATATTCTTCACACTCCACTCTAACCTCACGAAGCGTGTCTCTATACCTTCCGATCTCTCTGTCGGACTCTGTGAGGCATGCTCAACATTAGCCTCCATTTCAATCTCATACTGATTCTCACAGGTCAACTCAGCACGATTAGCAGGCTCAGGTCTACCTTTACGACCTCTGCCTCATGCTCTACCTTCTCTATCACGACTAATATTAGGCATTCCTGCTTTCTCAACCATTTCTTAGTTAAAACCCATCTCGATATATACTATTGTATCTAACCAAGCACAGTAACACGGGGATGTAATTTCTTAATTACTGACACTGACACACATCAGACCAATTTCTGCTCTGATACCACTTTTATATGTCACGACCCAAAACTACACAAAATCAGAGTAAATTTTTCGCGTTTTATTATTTTCTTTCATGCTTACCTATTCTCTGAAAGTGACCACACTCCACTAACAATTGGGCTGTGCGTCAATGCCAGTCCCACCAAATTAATTCTTTCTCAGTCATTTATAAATGTTTACAATATTTATACATCCCCTAAAGTTACTTACAAACATGTTACTGTGCTATGCTTATTTAGATACAATTTGTACAAGTGTATATACCTTAAATGATGGGCCACAGCGGATATCCGGAATGCAGTACTCAGTCGCCTCAACATCTACTGGAGATTATCTGTGTGAGAAAATGAAAGGGGTGAGCACATCAAGCTCAGTAAGGCAATCCTACGAACAAGTAGGTAACCATACTACCTTCATGAACGTGGTGCCATGCATAAACCACCCTTTCTCCACACATTTTAAAACTGATGCTATGATTCATGATGTCATGTAAAACACGTTCGCATGGAAAATTCCACAAGTAATTCTTTTTAAATCATTTCTTTCTCATTTAAAAATTTCACAATAAAGTCAGGACTCAACTCCTCCCTCGGGTGGTCCTAACTCACACAAAACCATGAAAATCAGTTTACATCACATATGGGTTTAAAAAGCATGGAAATAACATCATGCAAATCTGATTTAAAACCCAGTTTTGATCTCATCAAAATCGTCAACATGCGAGACTAGGCAACATCTGTATATCGGTAATAACCAGGACTATAGCCGTGTGTCCTCATGAGCCCCTCTACTACACGGATCCTAGTGTGCGGGGTCTCACCCTGATCGGGAATCGCCCGAGAGGTGGGTCACTCCATCCTGTCGGTCTTATCTGACCCTATGCATCCGTAGATGCCACACGTATCCGAAGATAACACGCATCCGAAGATGCCACACGTATCTGAAGATACCACGCATCCGAAGATGCCACACGTATCCGAAGATACCACGCATCCGAAGATGCCTCACGGTACAGCGCACTCCATGCTACTTGCACGGTACAACGTACTCCGTGGACCCATATATCATACCCTGTCTCAGAACGCACGTGCGAGCCTATTTAATCGGTGACACACAGTCTACCCGATGCTCCGAGCACGGCTCATCGTATGTTCTCATAAAATCAGTGCTAGCGATGCTCAGCATTCTCATCAAATCAAGTAAAACTAGTGCGAGCTAAGCTCTAGCACTCTGTATGCAAACCATCACGAAAATCATATATATATATATATAAAATCTGGTACGGGCGAAGCTCAAACACCCTATCTCAAAAATCATATAAAAATATGGTGCGAGTTAGACTCTAGCACCGTATCACGAAAATCATGTAAAATCAGGTGCGAGTTAGACTCCAGCACCCATGCATGTAAAACTCTAGTGCGAGCTCTCACTCCAGCACTAATGCATGCATCACCCAAATTAAAATATCGTGCGAGTTAAGCTCTAGCACGTCACATGTCAATAAAAACACGTAGGCGGCTCTGTTTCCTCAAAACAATTTTCAAAACAATTTCATCGTTGAAAATATGCAATGCTGTGCATTTTTCTTTCAAGGTTAGCCAGCTTACTCATGCATGCCTCAAAACACCTCCAGAACGAGCAGGAACCTCTTGTTCTTGCTCCTCCCAATTTTTTCTAAAATTGTAAATTTTACCCTTAACAAGGGTATTTTGGTAATTTGCCCAATCTGGGGCACTACAATTTTTAACTTATTTCTAGACCCTTCAGATAATTTAAAAGACTGCATATGAGCTTGAAATTTCGTAAAGTTACCTCTAGCAGTCCGTAGAATTCCCTTACCTTATTTTTCTGTAGAGTCTGACCTTTCCTTTTTCACTGCTGTCTCGTCACGCAGTCCGATCTGCTCCCAATCAAACCTCTGGAACTGCGTATAATTATTTCTCAGGTCAGATATTATACAATCTAATTGTATTTCCTATTTTCTGGGCTTAATTTAAATCATTGGGCCCATTTATCCCTATTGGGCCCGATTGCACCTTAATGGGCCTTAATCTGCCTTAAGCCCGTTTTTCACTTAATTTTCACATTATCGAGGCATATTGGGCTCATTGGACCCACCAACAATTTATTGGGCATCGTTTTAACTCTCGAATAGCTCAATTTATTATTTACGATAATTTATCTAAATTTCCATAATTTAATTTATTTTATACGATAATTAAATTCAAAACACGCATAACGATGTAAATTGTCGTAAAGAAGATTTACTTACTCGAGATTCCATGCTAGTACGTAAATCGAGGCTATCTCGAGCTCTCGTTGGATGCCAATTGTCGAGCTACACAATTTCATAATTTTCGGGTAAATTTTCTAGTCGAAAATTAATTAAATAAAATATTCTAAAATTTAAATCGGTCAATTTCGACCGCTACTGACTTACCCGTTGCTCGATTACATCACCGGGATTTTTTTTCAATTTTTTCTCTTTTTCTTTTTCCCTTTTTCTCCTTTTTTCCTTTCTTTCTTGGCTGAACCGGTTCAGTCCGGTTCAGACCCGGTTCGAACCGCCAGTTCACCCCGGTTCGGTGCCTTGTCGGTTGGTTCTCCACCGGCTTCCACCGTCAGTGGCTCCGCTGGGTCGTCCACATCTCAGATCTAGGGTCGGCTTCAGTCGAGGTCGCCGGAAAGTCGTCGGTCCGGCCTCTTCTCTCCTGCCGTCGAAACCCATTTCTTCTTTCCGCCGTTTCCGACGTTTTTCGGCAGTTTCGCCGGTCGTGGCCGCCACAATAAGCTCGCCTGTGCCTGGGGAACGTTCGGCGGTGGTCGGGATCGGCCAGATCGGCGCCGTTCGTCGCCGTTTCCTTTTTCTACCTCACGATTTCATTTCTCGCCGTTCCTCTCGCCGGTGGCCGCCGTTCGTGACTCCTTTAGGCCGGTGGTGGCCCGGCCCTCGTCGGGCTTCCTTCCTTGGCCACCGTCGGCCGTCGATCGCCGGTAAGAGGCTCGGCCTCTGTTTCGTTTTCTGTTGTTTTCTTCAGAATCGCGTTTCGCGATTCTGAGTCCCTTTTTTTTTGTTTAATTCTTCTCTTTTTTTATATTAATTATCTTTATTATTATTTTAATCATTAAAATACATTAAAAATACCCAAATATCTCTTAAAATATCCTAAAAATTATTATTAAATTCTAAATTCATTTATTTAATTTTATTTAATTTTATTTAATTTATTTAGTTTATTTTAACCATTTTTGGTATATTCTCTCTGTATTTTCGGGATATTGTCCCGAGCGAAAATTTTGATTAATTTTCAGTAAATTCATATCTTGATCGATTTAACCCGAAATAAATTTATTTCTTCGTTATTGATCAAGATTTCTCAATCCCATATTTTTAATTAAATTTCCTTATCGAATTTATACCGATTTCGATCTTTTGACCATTTTGCCCTTCAACATGTTCGAAAATTTCATTTCAGTCCTTTTACATTTTTAATTTCGTATTTTAACTAAAATCGGGTCTTACACTTGCTTTCTAATGATGAAGCAGAACGTAAAATGGCTAACAGTCTATATTGTGAGGCACCTTTCAGGTTCTGGAGAAAGTGCATTCCTAGGCTAAGGAAAGGTGTGCAGGATCGGATGACTTTCCAAGAGAGCCGTACGGTAGTGGAATCGACCGATAAAAGAAACCTTCGCACCTCTTTGGTTGGGAATCACAAGTGGCATAGAGATCCTTAGGAGTACGGAGCAGTTGTTACGATAGCCAGGAAAGGAAGGATTCCGTCCCGCACAGAACGAACTCTACGAATGTCTCTTACTTATTCCTCCCCCTGGCCGAAGGTAAAATAAGGATCCACTTTAAAGGGTAATAGATCGACCAGCCGGACGAGGACAGTGTTTTCGGGAACCAAGTGGCGCCTTAACTGTACCAATGAGCGGTACAGGGCTTCGGAGTGAAGGAAGAAAAAATGACTGAAATTACTTTCTTTTCTAGCGAAAGCATTCCGTAAAAGGTGAGAAGAGTGCAGTGACCAAGGCCCAAAATAAATAAGTAGGGACGCCATTAAAAAATTTAGTTAATGCTATGCTTATTAGTTCAAGGGCTCCAAATAACTTATAAGGTGAAGCCATATTAACAGCTTGTTATGTCCTAAATAGGATTCCTAATAAAAAAATCCCTTAAAACCCCTTTTGAATTATGGAAAGGTTATAAACCCAATTTATACTACTTAAAGATTAGGGGTAGTTTAGCTTATATGAGTTTGATAGACCTGTAAAGACCTAAATTAGGAGTTCAAACTTCCGCTTATGGGTTTGTTGGGTATGCTTTGAAAAATAAGGCTTACAAATTTTTAGATCTTGAGTATAATGTAATAATAGAATCTTTAGAAGCTCTATTTCATGAAGATAAGTTTCCTGTTAAACCAAAAATAGTTCAAGACCAAGAAGTTATTAAACAGAATTCTGAATTTTCATTATCTTCTAGTAAGTCTATATAAGAAAAAAGATTTTGGTATTGATTTTCATGTTTATAACGTAGGTGACATAATTTCTTATCAAGAAGCTTTATCATCTCATGATTTTGAGTTTTGGAAAGAAACTATTAATGATCAGATAAATTCTCTGGTTTCAAATAAAACTTGGAAGTTAAATGGTTGTCACACTATAGGTTGGAAATGGGTTCTTAGGAAAAAAAAATTAAAACCTAATGGAACAATACATAAGTATAAGGCAACACTAGTAGTAAAAGGTTTTAAACAAAAAGAAGATAATGATTTTTGGATACTTTTTCACCTATAACTAGAGTAACTTCCATTAGATTTCTAATAGCAATTACATCTATTCATAATTTAATAATTCATCAAATGGATGTCAAAACGGAATTTTTAAATGGAAACTTAGAAGAGGAAATTTATATGGAGCCATCTATAGGCTTTGTAATACCTGGTCAAGAAAATAAGGTCTGTAAGTTAATTAAATCTTTATATAGTCTAAACAAACTTCTAAACAATGACATGAAAATTTTGATAGCGTATGAAAGATAATGGTTTCAAGCCAAGCGAATGTGATAAATGTATTTATTTAAAATCTTTCAATAACTGCCATGTATATGTTACATATGGATAAGACTTAATACTCAATTATACCCTCAATGTTTATCAAAAAATGAAATTAATCTTTCGACGTTTAATTACATGAAAATAAGTTCATTACGTTTTATTTTAAGCAATTAAAATTTAAACGTTTCAGAATAATAGAATTAAGTACATTTCATTTAAATCTCTCAAACTGTTGTTATCCTTATACAGATAACAGCTCACAAGAATGCTAAAATGGCTTGCTACATGGCCAAATGACGATGAATTTTTTGCAACGTGTAATATTTATTGATTTGGATATATATAATTTTTTAAAATTATTTTTTTTCAAAATTACTTTTTTACTCCTGAAAAAACCTTGCAGAAAAGGATAATTTTGAAAAAAAATTATATATATCCACATCCGCAAATATTACACATGACAAAAAATTTCACGTCATTTGGTCACGTGACAAATTAAGTCATTTCAGCATCCTTATCAGTTGCCACTTAGGCAAAGATAACAACAGTTAGAGGGAGTTAACAGAAATATATTTAATTCTGTTATTCTGAAACGTTTAGATTTTAATTGCTTAAAATAAAACGTAATGAACTTATTTACATGCAATTAAGCATCAAAGGCTTAATTTTAATTTTTGATAAATTTTGAGAGTATATTTAGGTATTAAACCAAAGAATAAAGCTTAACGCTTATGCAGTATTGCTAAAGCTGGCAAAAGTTGGCCCGAGCCCGAAAACCCGCCCGAGCTCCCCCGAGATCGAACTCGATATCGGATCGAATTAATCAAAAAGTCAAAGGCCCAAACCCGGGAAAAGCCCGAACCGAAAAAACTCGAACCCGATAAAGACCGAACCCGAAGAAATCCGAACCCGACATAACCTGAGCCCGATACGACCCGAACCCAAAATCGACCAGACTCGAAACCCGAGAAAACCCGAATTATAACCCGAAAAACCCGAATTATAATTATATAATTATTATATTAAAAATAAATAAATAAATAAATAAATAATAATACATTTTTTTAATTAAAATTTATAAAATTTTAAAACAATCATTATTTACTTATTACATAATTATATCAATAATTTATTATCAACAAAATAAATATTGAATATTTAAATTCAATTATTAAATAAAATTATTTTAAAACACAATATAATATTCAATATCAAATAAATTTCAATTATTAGCTTAATATATTTGTAATAATAAATAATAAATATATTATTAAATATAACATTTGATTTTATTATAAAATCAATTATTATACTATTTTATTATATTTATTTCATATTAAAATTTTAATTTTAATACAATAGTAAATCATATATATATAAATCATTATATAATTGTAACATTTATTTAAATTTGATATTTCGTATAAAACATTGAATACATTATTAACAAAATTAGAATTTAAATTCTGACTCCCATAACTCGTAAACAGAAAAATAGTGATTTGCTTTTTAAATGGTGGTTATGCTAAAAATAAGAATTGAAAGTTGTAAGAGGGGACTACACCCTTTTAAAGGCTGTAATAACTTTTTCACTACAAAAAAAAGATTCGGACTCAACTTTGACATGTTTGCATCCAAATTCTCATGCCATTAACAAGTCAATAATTGTTATGTTCTAAATTAGTCCAATATGGTAGGAAACAAACCAGCAAAGAAAACATCAAACACCTAAAGCTATGACATATAACATTATAAGAACAACAAAATAGAAAAAATATAATCATTCCCATACATAGCCACCTAGCCATGGAGAAACCAATCCCTAGCCACACATTGCATGAAGAACAAAACAGGAAAAATACGATCATTTAATTCAACGCTAGCGGCTTGATGAATAACATGCTCGGAAAGATTGTAAATGCAGGAAGCAACCAAACTCTCTAAGAGCGACACTGTCTTCAAATAAGATTAATGAGGCAATGATCAATCACAATTACTCTTAATAAAAAAATTTAAATTTTTAACAATATAACTAGTAAGAAATAAAATATTAACATACATTGCAATTAAAATTCTTTATCCTCCTCCATAAACCAACCAGTTCAATTTAATCCAACATTCCTTCCAAATCTCATTGTTTCATCTTCTTCATCTAATAAAATATATAAAAATAATTATATAAGAATTTAAATAATAAAAAATTAATAAAATAATAATGACACTAAAATCTTACTATCCTGATCTATATCATATCTATACAGCCAATTACGAGTGGTAATCAAAATTTCTGCATTATGTGTTGTGAGATAATTTTTTCATTTGTTGATAACTCTACCACCCATACTAAATGCTGATTCAGATGCAACTGTGGTAATTGGAATACTCAATATATCCTTAGCCATAAGTGAAAGTACAGGGTATCGAAATTGATTTTTCTTCCAATAATCAAGAACATCAATTTGAATCTCATAATCTTTTCTTGGTTCATTCAAATATAATTTTAGTGATTTCTGTTTAAAATTTAAAAACTTATTATTTTAATCATAATTATCTACTTTAATTTCATAATTATTTATATTATGCTTTATTTTTTTTAAGCTCACAAAGTTTTATTGTATAAATATATTTTTTTAGTGCATTATATCAACCACAAAATATCGTTCATATGGTAGTGTATAATTGTATATGATATAATTATATCAAATGTTAAAAATATATAATTTTTTTAATTCAATATTCTAAATTTTTAATGAGACATTTGATTAATTAATGTAAACGATTATATGTAAACTCCGTTAATTTTCTTATAACCGATTTTAAACATGAATAGAAAATTAATTGGAATTAAAAATGTATTCCTTGAAGGACGATTAAATTAAATTGCAATTAGAATGAGAGACTTAAAAGAGTTAATTGAATAAAGTATATTAGCTCTAAGGATAAATAATCTTAAAAAAAAAAAGATGAATTTATTATGAGCTAGGATCATTCCCTATAAAATATAGGTACAACAATTTGACTAAATTCATTTTGTGTACTATATATATATATATATATATAATATATATATATATATGTTATGTTTCAATTAGTCTTTAAGTTAAATGGATAGGAATATATATATATATATATATATATATATATATATATATATATATATATATATATATATATATAAATGTACATGTATATGTACATATACAAAAAATATATATATACATGAAAGGGTAATGGATGGCAGGGAGTCGGCTGGCAGAGAAACACAGAGAATGTGCCATTTAAAAACAACAATAAGGAGGGGGATAACTGAAGAAACCGAAGGGAAGGAGAGGAACCATGGAAGCCAAAAGATCGAGGGGCAAAAGACATGAGATAAAGGGATTTTGGATGGCTTGAAAACAAACAAGGAAACCGTGAGTTGCAGCAGTGAGGATGCCAGACTGAAATGGAAACGTGATAAGGTAGGATGATGGGATGGCTCGATGAGAAGAAGAAGAGAGGGAAAAGAAATAAAACCGAGAAGGTGGCAGAGCAGGTAAGAAATGAAATGTTTCAAGAAGCCTACAGCGGTTCGGTAAGGAAAGCGGAGTGATTGAAGCCTGACTGAACAAGGATTGAGGCTGATGCATCGAGTGTGGGTGCTGGAAATTAGGAGAGAAGACTGAGTAGGTAGAATGGCTGGCAACGAAGCAGATAGAAACTAGAGGAGCTGTTACAGAGAAGAACTGAAATGATAAGTAATCAAAAGAGGACAAGTGAAGGGTGGTGAGCTGAAAACCGAGAAGTTAGACCTGCAGGGCATAGTACGACTAGAAAATGGAAGATAGCAACAAAACAGGAAACTTGATGATAGGTGGGCAGGAATACAACAGCTGCAGCAGGTTGGCAAACTAAATTAAATGGGAGCAGTGTTGGAAGATGAAAAACAAGGAAAGAAAACGTGAAAAAAAATGAAACCGAGTGTTAGAGCAGTCCTGCTGCAAGTTGCATTCATAGCCAATTTAGGGAGATAAATGGATAAAGCTATGGACATGAATGTGAAAGAGTTACTGAAGATTTGCAGCAGGAAAAACACAAGAATAGAAATGAATGTATGGCTACAAGTGATCTGCAACAGTTCAGTGAGGAGAGAAATAAGTGTAGGCGTAGAGATTTCTCCCAAGTTCCAGCAGTAGAGGTCATGGAGAAACCAAAAAAAAAAAAGATAAAATGAATGTGAAACGGAGCTGGAGCAGAAGTGAACAACGCATGAGGGCGCTGTAATTGAGTCAGGGACATCGAATGGTGTGGAGGCAAGACTGGATTGAAACCTGAAGCAGAGAGTGAAACAGGAAATGAGAGACGTGAGGCTACTGGAAAACGAATAGAGGTGAATACACGATGAGAGCAGTTTGTAAAGGCTGGAAACAGAGAGAGTGAGTCGAGGGGATAAAAGCTGAGGATTGAAGCTGTAAAGGTGAGGTTGAGGGAGAGGAAACCGAGAACAAGGGGTTAAGTGAATTGAAACAGAGGACGTTGGACATCGGAGCAGAGGCGAATGGGGAGCTGGAAACGGGTAGCCGAAAACGGCGTGACCAGAGAGACTACCAGCGCCGGACGGGAACGTTAAGGAAGAAAGGAGGTGCAGTGCCGAGAAGATAAGGCAATTGTGAACAGTATCCTCAGGTTGTAACGGGGAGGAAGAAGGAAGAAAATGGAAATGAAGAAGGAAGGAAAGTGGCGGGAAAATTCAAAGGAAAAAAAAGTAATATATATATATATTTATTAATATATATATATATATATATATATATATATATATATATATATATATTATAGATAATAGAGGAAATATGGAGAAGGAAAATTAGTGTACTAAATTTGAAAACCCGAGAAAAAGGCTTCGACCGGAATAATCCGAGTAGACCAAATTCATCGACTCACTACGTCGAGACAATCGAGGACCTCAGACAGACATCGAGGTAAGAAAAATTCTTGTCGCTGTTAGAGATAAATATACGTAATTTTCGTATATTTGTAGATATAAAATTCAGGTTGAATTTCGCAGTACCAAAATTATCGAAAAGACTAGGTTGAACTTTATGACTGAAAAATTAGAGATTTTAGCTTAGTTGAACAATCAAATTTTACGGATTAAATTTAAATGATTTGCAGAAATTACGGTATGACTTAAATTCTATTTTAATTATTGAAAATCTTGAATTTTGAATTTTCATAAACTGTTTTCTGAGATTTTTCGAGAAAGGGCTAGTTAGCCTATTTTGAACGATTTCATAAAACAAATGAATTTATATGTGATTTAAGGAAAACGACCTATTATAAAATTAATCTGATAAAATGTGCTTGAGCGCATACTGACTGTGTGTCGTACGGTCCGTCTCGCACTGATTTTGAGACAAAGGCGTTGGTGAGATCATGCTGCACTTCTGTTCTGTATCTGTATCTGTATCTGTGGTCCACGAGTACGATGTACCGTGTTTCTGATTCTGTTTCTGGTCTTCGGACATTCTGATCTGTGAGCCGTTTGGGTAGCTAGCCACTCCCACGGCAATTGACATCCAGGCACACCTGGCCAGTGAATTGCCCGGAGTCATCGACATTGGCCAATAGTCATTTCTGATATCTGATATAGCATGCATGCCTTGTCTCGTCTATTTGAAATTATTTATTGAATTTGTCCGCTTGAACTGAAATATCTGGGAATCTGTTTGTTTTGCTACTGAAAAACTCTGAACTTTCTGGATTTATAACAGTAGTTAAATGTATTACTGATATATATTTTGTTTCTGAAAAATCTGTTTCTGGTTTTTGTGCTTTTGCCGATACTAAATCTGTTTTCTGAATTCTGAAATTTGGTATTTGAGAAATTACCAAATCATATGTATACTTTATGAAAATATTTCGAATTTGGTAAATATAAAAATATATATTTTTCATAGGTAGTGTATTTATCTACCTGCTATGAAGTTTTTCTTACTGAACATGTTGAGCTCACCCCCTTACTTTCCTCCACAAAGTTCCTCTGTAGCTAGGATTGCTTCCATTAGTAAGGCATTCCGCATAATTAAGATTTCGGGGAGCGTATTTCTACATCGAAGGTATACCCAGTTGTAAGAAATTCTTTTGTATCTAAAATTATGTAAGTACAGTAATGCAATACAAGATGTGTTTGGGGAATGTGAACATATTCTATTTAAATTTGTTACTGAGAAAAAAAAAATTTAATCACACTGAATACTGTTATGACCTAATATCGACTTGTAGCCCAACTAAAATATCAGTAAATTTGGGTCGTTACATTATATTTAATGCAATAATGTTAATTATGATTTATGTACAAATAAAAAATAAATTAAAAATAAAATAGAGTTAATTAATTGACCATTTATTCATATTAAACATTTTTTAGTAAATAACAATCTTAATTGGTACTTTTCTTCCTATAATGTTATATGTAATATTTTCTTTTATATTTAATGAATATATTATATCTACTATTTTATAGTAAATATTGTAGGAAATTAAAAAAGAGTAAATGATTTTTGTCAAATAATAAATATTAAAATAAAAAAATTTGTTTTTATATAAATATTTATTAAAATATAAAATCATATAAAAATTAAATTAATTATCACATTCAAAATTAAAAAAAAATCATAACTAATAAAATTTCAAAATATTTCAAGCCGACCCTCTAAACCCGCCCGACTAGAGCCGAGACCGAACCCGAAAGAGCCCGAACTCGAAGAAGTCCGAACCCGAAAAAGCTCGAAATCGAAAAAACCTGAAATCGAAAAAGTCCGAACCCGAAAAAACCCAAACCCAAAAAAGCCCAAACTTGAAAAAACTCAAATCCAAAAAAACTCGAGTCCGAAGAAAACCCGAATCGAACTCGCCCGAACTCGCCCGTTTACCACCTCTAAGTGTTGCTTATTAGGTGTCTGCATCTTTTTGTTTTGTTTAAATATAAGCGTCTCTATGTTGAACCACTAGTTACTCATGCTAGTTATTTTTTATTAATTCATTATTGTTATTATTATTATTATTATTATTATTATTTAGAGTAGCTTATAAATTTTTTAACCTATAAATAGAGAATCAGAGGTATTGAGCCTCAAACAAGATGTAAACCCCACGAACTTTCATGTATCCGGTTTAAATAATAAAGGAGAATGCGCTTATTGGTGGATATTTAATTTGAATTATAATATGAGAAACTTGGACGAGGCTAAATTACTAAAATATTTTGATTTGAGGAATAAATAATTATGAGGTGTAAAAATAAAATTTTTGAGCTAGATTTAATTGTGTATATTTCTCCGTAATAGATAAGTACTAATAATAGGCCGATTACGTTTTGAACATAATACATGATGAAGTATAAAATAACTACTTAAAATTTATTAATAAAATAAATTAAATGAATAAATAAATAAAAATTTAATTGAGTACATGGATGTGCACATATGTGTGTATATAAATATATAATTACATGTGCTGTTATAGGTATTCTTCAAATAGGGTACAATAGATATATGTATATAAACAATATACATTCACGTGGCCGAGAGCTCCCATTAGCAGAAGAAGCAGGAAACGCTAAATAGGAGACATGAACAGGAAATGTGAGGCATGGGAAACTGGAAACAGAGACATGATACAGGAAACATGATGAAGAAAACGTGAAGGGCGAGAGCTTCGGTAAGGCAGGAAAATGGTGATGAGGGGTGATTAGTAGAGGAAATATAATAGAATAAGAAAAAATGAATGCCTCAACTGTTTGGGAAAAGAAAATAAAATAGGGCAGAAGTGAAAGGAAAGAGAGGCTAATTTAATTATAGCATTTAAAGTCGGGTGAAGTGATGGGGCTAGCGTATAAATTATATATATATATATATATATATATATATATATATATATATATCAAGGACAGTATTAAGTCTACAATTTCAGCAAAGGAAGAGATGCATTTTGAGGGAGCTGACAGAACTGAAAGTCAGCATACATATCACTGTCACTCCTATCTATCACCCCATCATCAGTCCCGGTTCACTGTTGAAAACAACATTCTTTTAGTTTTTGCACCAAGCTTCAACATCATCCTCGGTACAGCCGGCCATATGAACCCAAAACCACCTTTATCACCTTTCATTCCTAACCATTCCGTGTCATTGCCTGCCACCATTTTACTTCTTCCAAGCTGGCGATCTTCACCATCATCCTGCTATCATCGACCATACCTGGCCATCTTGCACCATCTTTGTATCCAATCTCATCCCTGCTTCCTTTCCACGCACATGCCACCAAGTTCTCACCATCACGTCTTCTCTGCTCCCACTCTGCATATACATAAAAATGGGGAAAGGTGAGCATGGCCTAGAAGTATAATGATAGAGCCGAGAGAAGAAGAAAACTGGAGAGGTCATGCAAGGGAAGCAAGAGGACGGAAAGTAAGAAGCTAGGGAGGAGAAATGAAACCGAGAAAAGAAACAACAAAAAAAGAAAGAAAGAAAGGACTGTGTAAAAATGGTCTTTAAAACACAGCAGAAACGGGAGGCTATAACCGGGTCTCTCTCGGTTCCGGTGGCAGGGCCAGGAGTTGCTGAAAACAGGGGAGAACAGAGAGGTGATGATGATACTGGTGGTCGGAATAGAACGCTGGTAATGAGGATGGAGTCGCCGAGGAGGTAAGGTGATCAAAGCTTTGAAGAAGAAGAGAAACCGAGGAGTACACAGGATACAAGAGGAGTAGAACTGGAAATGGAAACCCAACTGCAACCGAGAAGTGGGAGGAGACCGCGAGGAATCGAGGTGAACAGATAGTTGGAGACCACCGGAGATGGAGTGAACGAAAGGCCACCAACGTCGGACAAAGTGGCAGAGGTGAGACGAGTGAGACGACGTCGCGAGCTGGTGAAGGCATGGTGACCATGAACCACGAGGAACAGTAACAAGGAAATGAAAATGAAGAAGAAACATGGAAGTGGCGGGAAGAAGAAAGGAAATTCAAAAACAAGGAAAAAAAAGAGAAAAGAAAAGAACGAAGTAGTATATATATAATTATAATAATAATTATATATATATATATATTGAAAAAAAAAAGGAGAAGATGAAAGTAATATAAATATATATAATATATATATATATATATATATATTATTGAAAATAGAGGAAAAATCGAAGAAGGAAAATAGGGTACTAAATTTTAGGAAATTCGGGGTAGAGCCCCGAAAAATTTACCGAGAGGACCAGACCCATCGACTCGCTAAGTCGAAGTAATTAAGGATTACGGACAGACATCGAGGTAATAAATTTATACAAGTTTTAGGGATAATTATGCGTATTTTATAATCTCGAGTGTATTTTCCCTAGGTAAGTAAGGTTACGATTTTGACGCATCGTAGTTAATTCGATAAATAGGATACTAAGAAATACAATTTTCAGTGTAGGAGAATCGTAGAAGGATTTAAGGGAGATACTAGGAGGTGTTACCACTCGAATTCAGGATTTTCGTTAAATCGAGGTAAGGGGTACTATTTAACTTAGTTCTGATAATGCATTCTTGTTTCACCGATAAATGATTTTATGAAAGAGCATATGATTTGAGGTGATTTATCAATACTTTCTTACTTGTGAAACTGTTTACGATGCATGTTTTAAATTATCAAAATATTCCCCGAGTATTTTCTATGATACGAAATAAATTTTTCCTACGGTATGAAGTGTATGAATGTTTTACATTTATTTATGTTTTTATATCCATATTGTTAAAGAAACTTTTGACAATTTCAAAAGTATTTAAGAAAAAGAATTTGTTTTCGAAAGGGGATTGTGGGGGCCACCTCTTGAGTCTTACGGGAACAAAGTGCCACACAGTCTTTATGTTTTATGAAAGAGTTTCAGATTTCAAGGAATTCGATTTTATTACTCGATATGAGTTTATGGGTTATAAAACCCAAGAAAGATTTTGAAACTCTGTTTTGAGACTATAAGCTTCATGCATGGTTACTTCTTGTGGTGTTCCGGCTGCACCGCTTGGGGTGCCGGTACGTTGGCTCCTTTAGCACTTGACTCAACTTGTGTGTAAGATGTCGTGCTACTGGTGGTTTACGATGATGTTTTGGTAGTATCTCGTGCTCGCGCAGCACGCATGAATGTTCCCCGCACGGTGAGTGCCACAGGTGCCCGTGCCCTAGCTATGTGCTAGTATATGATAAGAAATAAGAAGATACTACCCATGTTTATAATTATTATTGTTGTACGAACTTGATCCAGTCTACAGCCCCCTTACCATGGCCATAGGTATGATGACTCTCCACGGAGAATGACACGTATCGCATGATTTAGTTATAGCCTAGTCTCCTCGATTTGATTATGAAAAATTGACTATGATGAATGAATATGCATTTTCATTATTACGAAATGATTATGAATTATTCATGAAAAGTTACGAAATGATTATGAAATATGCATGAAATGTTTACAAAGTGATTATGAAATATTCATGAGATATTTTCGAAATGACTATGAAATATTCATGAAATGTTTACGAATTGATTTATGAAATGTTCATGAAAGGTTTATGAAAAGTTGTAAAATGGTTAAGCATGTGATTTGTTTTAAAGACACGCATGCTTTATGACGATTATGCATGAAATGGAAATTTATGTATTGCATTAAGTTTCATTCTATGAACAACTTCAAATGTTTTTATATATCATAACTACTTTAAGAGCATTACCTTACTAGGCTTTTCCCCAAAAACTCACCCCTCTACCTCTCAGATTTTTGCAGTGAATTACAGTTAATAAATGCTGCGTAGACGACGTAGGCTGGCGGATATGAGCTTCCCCAGACTACTTTTTGTATATGCGTGAGGTATACATTCTTATCTCTTTGCCACATTATTTGTATACACAGACATCTATTGAAAATAATGTGTCGGGATGAAATCTATATAAAGATAAATTAAATGAGATATTTTTAAGGATTGACAATGAACAGGAATACAGCCTAAGTGAATAAGGGAATAAGTAGGTAAATTAAATTCAAAAAAAAAATCCCCCTATTTTTCAAGGGTCAATGGTCGTTACAGTTTAAGTGGTATCAGAGCAAAGGTTGTCTAGTACTGTCAGTATCAATAATAAGGATAATATTTCATCCCAAATGTCTGTGCTTGTCTGGTTGTAGAGTAAGTATACCTAATTAAATTAAGACTTAATATTGGGTTTACGTGAGGAATTAGATCACGAGATAAAGGCCGCAGAGATAGGCCTGAGAATCATGCCGAGTCATCATATGAGACTCATAAATAATACTGAGATTGAAACTGATGTTGAGCGTACTCTATCAGGTCCGGTAGAAAGAACAGATGGTATTGAGACACACTTTGCTAAGGTTATGTGGAGTATTAAACATATTATGAGAAATTAGAACACATACTATGTTAGGTGATGGGGTAGACGGAAGAATTGACAGACAGATTACTCCCGATACGGCTGCACAGCCTGTAGAGATATTTCAGAACTACAAAGATGCCTGCTCTTGTAACTCCACAACAGAATGATGATGACTGAGTTAGGAGTAGGAGCTACACTAGATGAGACAGTTTAAGAACTGCAGACAGCCATTGTTAAATGGGATAAAGGACCCGATAGTTACAGAAAATTGAATGAATGAGATAGAATACCTTGATGATTTTAGAAGTAACTCTACCGAGAAAGTTGCTTTTGTAACTTTTGTATTAAAGGATTGGAGAAGCTACACGGATTTTCAGAGTGTGCTACTATAAAGAAAGTAACCCTTGTAGCATCAATATCAAGATGGAAAGTCGAACTCGGAGGGAAGTTCCCCGATTTAGTTCGAGAGTCGACATCAGAAAATTACATGGGATATATTCCGAAGGCCCTTAGGCGGCAACACATTCCAGATGAAATTAAGTGGAAATTATGAATGAAATGATTGCAATCGAACATGAAGTAACAAGTTTATGGATGATTATGAGATGCTTTGGAAGAAGAATAATCCGGATAAGTAGAGATGTGAAACGGAGAAAATCCAAGAAATTCATAGGAGGTGCAGAGATCCTCAATCGAGCTAAGTTAGCTCAACTTAATGTTATTTTGAGAGAACAGTGCGTAAGGCGCAACTATGAGAATATGAGAATATGAGATATATACTATCGAGATACTAAGAAAATGATAAGGTAAAGAGGGTGACAGAAAAGAGACGTACGATGGAAGTAATGAGAATGATAAAGTAAGGTCACTATAACTGAAAAGATGAAATTACAGAACTAAATGTATAAGTGAAGGTCACACTGTTTACATAATTGATAAAGATAGGATGTATTCGGAGTAAAAAGACACCCTAGTAGACAAAGAGTTTTTTTTGACATATTCGGATTATCTATCAAAATTATCACTAAATTGAAATGTGAAGTTCTGAAATTGATTGAGCACCTGGAATCGAATTAATTATTTAGACCAATGTACTCAATAGCTTTGATTGAATTAGAAATGCTGAAAAAAAAAGCAATTATAAGGATTACATGAAAAGAAGATTATCGGACCATGTGATTCACTTTGATGTGTACTAGCATTAATTGTTAAGGAGACCCGGAGTCGTTTTGGTCACGATATGTTAAGAATGGGTGTTAATTGGATCCCCAAGACAATGATTATAAATCAGTGAGAAAAGACCCAAAATAGTTAAGATGATTCGAGGTTTGGGTTATAAGGAGACTTTGGAATATAGATTACGTATCGAGTTTAAGGATTGTAAATTGTTTATGCTTACGTTTTGAATGTAAGACTCAATTTGAGTAAGAAAATGATTTCGTTATAATTGATAAACGAAATGAGACAAGCGTTGAATTGTGATAAATTTTGAATGCAAGTTATATTGGAATAAAAGAGGTATACAAGGTAAGAATATCTTTGGTATGTGAAATGAATTCGGATTAAGTGATATGAACTGAAAATGAATTGCTACCAAAGATTAAATGTTAAATTACCCAAGGACCGTCTGATACAAGAAAAAAGTGGATGACTCAGGTAAGTGCTTTAAGCAGAAGTGATCACAGGATGACATTATGTATATTGTTCAAAGACATTAGTTATTGAAATATTTAGCGAACCTTAACTGGATGTGGTTCCTTTCTGATGCTGATAATTTATTGAGATTTAAAAATAGAATTGTATATCAAATGATCTATAGTTAAAGGAAATTGATGTCGTCAGAGACTCATTTACAGAGACATACCCTACATTCGAATAATAGAATTTATCAAATCTTTTGAAGATATATTCGCAATCATGCACAATAAGAGATATAATTGAAAGGAACAATAAGAGATATAATTGGAAGAGACTACGCAGGAAATAGAAAGTTTAATATGAGAGAAATACTCGCAATTGTTTAAAGGCTAATGTAATATTAAATTTGGGGACCAAATTTCCTAAGGTGGGGAGAATGTAAACCCCACGAATTTTCATGTATCCGGTTTAAATAATAATGAACAATGCGCTTATTGGTGGATAATTAATTTGAATTATAATATGAGAAACTTGGACGAGACTATATTACTAAAATATTTTGATTTGAGGAATAAATAATTATGAGGTGTAAAAATAAAATTTTTGAGCTAGATTTAATATGTGTATATTCCTTCGTACTAGATAAGTACTAATAATAGGCCGATTACGCTTTGAACATAATACATGGTGAAGTATAAAATAACTACTTAAAATTTATTAATAAAATAAATTAAATTAATAAATAAATAAGAATTTAATTGAGTACATGGATGTGCACATATGTGTGTATATAAATATATAATTACATGTGTTGTTATAGGTATTCTTCAAATAGGGTAAAATAGATATATGTTTATAAACAATATACATTCACGTGGCCGAGAGCTCCCATTAGCAGAAGAAGCAGGAAACGCTAAACAGGAGACATGAACAGGAAATGTGAGGCATGGGAAACTGGAAACAGAAACATGATACAGGAAACGTGATGAAGAAAACGTGAAGGGCGATAGCTTCGATAAGGCAGGAAGATGGTGATGAGGGGTGGTTAGTAGAGGAAATATAATAGAATAAGAAAAAAATGAATGCCTCAACTGTTTGGGAAAAGAAAATAAAATAGGGGCAGAAGTGAAAGGAAAGAGAGGCTAATTTAATTACAACAGTTAAAGTCGGGTGAAGTGATGGGGCTAGCGTATAAATTATATATATATATATATATATATATATATATATATATATATATATATATATATATATATCAAGGACAGTATTAAGTCTACAATTTCAGCAGAAGAAGAGAAGCGTTTTGAGGGAGCTGACAAAACTGAAAGTCAGCATACTTATCACTCTCACTCCCCATCTATCACCCTATCATCAGTCCCGGTTCACTGTTGAAAACAACATACTTTTAGTTTTTGCACCAAGCTTCAACATCATCCTTGGTACAACCAGCCATATGAACCCAAAACCATCTTTATCACCTTTCATTCTCAACCATTCCATGTCATTGCCTGCCACCATTTTACTTCTTCCAAGCTAGCGATCTTCACCATCATCCTGCTATCATTGACCATACCTGGCCATCTTGCACCATCTCTGTATCCAATCTCATCCCTGCTTCCTTTCCACGCACACGCCACCAAGTTCTTACCTTCACGTCTTCTCTGCTCCCACTCTGCATATACATAAAAAAGGGAAAGGTGAGCATGGCCTGGAAGTATAATGATAGAGTCGAGAGAAGAAGAAAACTGGAGAGGTCATGCAAGGGAAGCAAGATGACGAAAAGTAAGAAGCTAGGGAGGAGAAATGAAACTGAGAAGAGAAACAACAAAAAAAGAAGAAGGAAAGGACTATGTAAAAATGGTCTTTAAAACACAGCAGAAACGGGAGGCTATAACCGAGTCTCTCTCGGTTCTGGTGGCAGGGCCAGGAGTTGCTGAAAACAGGGGAGAACAGAGAGGTGATGATGATGATGCTGGTGGCCGGAACAGAATGCTGGTAATGAGAATGGAGTTGCCGAGGAGGTAAAGTGATCAAAGCTTTGAAGAAGAAGGGAAACCGAGGAGTACACAGGATACAAGAGGAGTAGAACTGGAAATAAAAACCCGACTGCAATCGAGAAGAGGGAGGAGACCGCGAGGAATCGAGGTGAACAGATAGTTGGAGACCACCGGAGATGGAGTGAACGAAAGGCCACCAACGTCGGACAAAGTGGAAGAGGTGAGACGAGTTAGGCGACGTCACGAGCTGGTGAAGGCATGGTGACCATGAACCACGAGGAACAGTAACAAGGAAATGAAAATGAAGAAGAAAAATAGAAGTGGCGGGAAGAAGAAAGGAAATTCAAAAACAAAGAAAAAAAAAAGAGAAAAGAAAAGAAAGAAGTTGTATATATATATATATATATATATATATATATATATATATATATATATATATAAAATAATAATAATAATTATATATATATTGAAAAAAAAGGATGAAAGTAATATAAATATATATATATATATAATATATTATTGAAAATAGAGGAAAAATCGAAGAAAGAAAATAAGGGTACTAAATTTTGAGAAATTCGGGGTAGAGCCCTGAAAAATTTACCGAGAGGACCGGACCCATCGACTCGCTAAGTCGAAGTAATCAAGGATTACGGACAGACACCGAGGTAATAAATTTATACAAGTTTTAGGGATAATTATACGTATTTTATAATCTCGAGTGTATTTTCCCTAGGTAAGTAAGGTTACGATTTTGACGCATCGTAGTTAATTCGATAAATAGGATACTAAGAAATACAATTTTCGGTGTAGGGGAATCGTAGAAGGATTTAAGGGAGATACTAGGAGGCGTCACCACTCGAATTCAGGATTTTTGTTAAATCGAGGTAAGGGGTACTATTTAACTTAATTCTGATAATGCATTCTTGTTTCACCGATAAATGATTTTATGAAAGAGCATATGATTTGAGGTGATTTATCAATACTTTCTTACTTGTGAAACTGTTTACGATGCATGTTTTAAATTATCAAAATATTCCCCGAGTATTTTCTATGATACGAAATAAATTTTTCCTACGGTATGAAGTGTATGAATGTTTTACATTTATTTATGTTTTTATATCCATATTGTTAAAGAAACTTTTGACAATTTCAAAAGTATTTAAGAAAAGGAATTTGTTTTCGAAAGGGGATTGTGGGGGCCACCTCTTGAGTCCTACGGGAACAAAGTGCCACACAGTCTTTATGTTTTATGAAAGAGTTTCAGATTTCAAGGAATTCGATTTTATTACTCGATATGAGTTTATGGGTTATAAAACCCAAGAAAGATTTTGAAACTCTGTTTTGAGACTATAGGCTTCATGCATGGTTACTTCTTGTGGTGTTCCGGCTGCACCGCTTGGGGTGCCGGTACGTTGGCTCCTTTAGCACTTGACTCAACCTGTGTGAAAGATGTCGTGCTACTAGTGATTTACGATTATGTTTTGGTAGTATCTCATGTCTGCGCAGCACGCATGAATGTTCCCACACGGTGAGTGCCACAGGTGCCCGTGCCCTAATTATGTGCTAGTATATGATAAGAAATAAGAAGATACTACCCATGTTTATAATTATTATTGCTGTACAAACCTGATCCAGTCTACAGCCTCCCTTACCATGGCCATAGGTATGATGACTCTCCACGAAGAATGACACGTATCGCATGACTTAGTTATAGCCTAGTCTCCTCGATTTGATTATGAAAAATCGACTATGATGAATGAATATGTGTTTTCATGATTACGAAATGATTATGAATTATTCATGAAAAGTTTACGAAATGATTATGAAATATGCATGAAATGTTTACGAAGTGATTATGAAATATTCATGAGATGTTTACGAAATAACTATGAAATATTCATGAAATGTTTACGAAAAGTTGTAAAATGGTTAAGCATGTGATTTGTTTTAAAGACATGCATGCTTTATGACGATTATGAATGAAATGAAAATTTATGTATTGCATTAAGTTTCGTTCTATGAACAACTTCAAATGTTTTTATATATCAAAACTACTTTAAGAGCATTACCTTACTGGGATTTTCCCCAAAAGCTCACCCCTCTACCTTTCAGATTTTTGCAGTGAATTACAGCTAATAAATGCTGCGTAAACGACGTAGGCTGGCGGATATTAGCTTCCCCAAACTACCTTTTGTATATGCGTGAGGTATACATTCTTATCTCTTTACCAGACTATTTGTATGCACAGACATCTATTGAAAATAATGTGTCAGGATGAAATCTGTATAAGGATAAATTAAATGAGATATTTTTAAGGATTGACACTGAACATGAATACAGCCTAAGTGAATAAGAAAATAAATGGGTAAATTAAATTCAAAAAAAAAAAAACCCCGATTTTTCAAGGGTCAAAGGTCGTTACACAAGATATACCAATTCATAATTTATCATACTCACAATTTTCATATTCCACACAAATTCTCTCAATTCTTGGGCAAGAAAGGTGTTTTATTCTTAAACTTTTGACTTTATAATTAGTGCAAAATTATAGAGCGTACAACAAAGAAGTAATTGAACTGTTGTACATTAGAGGCCATACAGTTTGAGTTCTTGTTACTCAGTTGATATAATTTTACAATGGCATGAATTGTCTTAAAAAGAACAAAATATCCGTACTTTAATCAAACTCCTTGTACTATTTGCAAAACTAATTTTAATTTTTCCGTTCATATATTATTTTTATTACTAACTTGTTCTGTTAGTTTTGTTTCTAGTTCCTTCACTTTTTATGTAGCTTATTTTGGAAAAATTTTGTTTTTGTCTTGTTTCGTTTTCAAATTTTGAAATAGAAAATATATTTGATTAATATTGTTACATATTTAAAACAAATATTTAAATTGATTTATATATAATAATTAAATTCACAAAATAAAATTTAAAAAATTTGATAAAAATAATAATATATTTATTAAATCATATTAAATAATATTATTTTATAATATTTAGTACTAATAAATATCTTCATTTAATCCTATTAAAATTTAATATAATTTATATAATTTATAATTAAATATAATATTAAATAAAATAATTTCTAAGAATAATTTATTTAAAATAATATTAAATAAATTTTTGAATTTTAGATAATAATTGAGATTAATCAAATTCTAAATTTTATATATTAAATAATAATATGAATTAATAATATTACATAATTTAATTGTAACAATATTAAATTATTAAATAATATATATTCAACTAATTAATTTATGATAAATTATATAAATTTTAAAATATATTATATTTAATATAAATAATATTATTTAATTTTAAGCATTCACTTATTTAATAATATTAAATTATTTAATAGTATTAATGATATATTTTAAATTTAATTGAAAAAAATATAATATTAAACAATATTGTTTAGTAAAATAATAATTAATTATATTAGATAATAGTACTTAGAAATAATATTAATTATTAACATATCAAAATTATAATAAATGATTATTTAAAAAAAAATATAATATATTCTAAGAATTATTATACAAATTTAAATTAAATAATACCATGATATTATAGTTTAATCAAATTTATATTTAATCACCTTTTACATTTTTTAACTTTTCCATATTAAAATAAATATATTAATTTTGAAATTTTATTTTTGATTAAATAATATTTTATATTAGAATTTAATATTATTTTTATTACAAAGAATAATTTATTTTATTTTTTATTATGAAAAATTATTAATATTGTATTAATATATAAACACTGTTCATATTTTCCAAAATAATAGAAATAAGAAATTCTTGCTTCTAAAAAATTTTAGAAATTCTTATTTTCGTTTTTTGAAAACATAAATACATTACCAATATGTCTTCTACTGTTGTTTAAAAAAAAAAAAAATCGGAAACAAAAACGATGTCAAACTACCTGTGAATACTACAAATTCCTCTATTCCAAATATTTTATCATGTCTCCTAGAATGTTATATTTTACTAAAATTAAAAAACAGTAATATGGTCATGTTGGATACATTGATCTAGTATTGAACAGAGTTAATTGTCACAATTATTACAAGTTCTACAACTTAAATATCATATGTTTAGATTGGCAATATATATGCAGTGGGAGGTTCTTACATTGCACCCTAGTACACTGAACCCTCAAAGAGCTCAAATGAAGTACCAAACATAGAGTTGGAGGGCAATCCTAAGCAATGTATGAATCATACACTAAAGAATTTCTTCTGCTTCAAGCTCTCAACTGTATCCTTTAGACTCACCTCCAATGGAGAAAATTTAACGCCCAGACTTTTGGCTCTCTCCTGGGATATCTCGAATGATGACTTAGATAGCTTCTCATCTTCACATCTGCCATAACCAAAAACATGTTGGTTTCTTATAATTGTACCAGCAATTAGCATGACCAAGTATGTACTTTGTCAACCAGACTAATCCAAGAAAGAAAAACAACTCTATGAATGAGATGAGAGCATAAGAAAATGGAATTTTCCAAATCAAATGTTAAATGCTTTGCCCTTAAGAACAGCAACAAGTTTGAGCAGAAATGACTAAATTCTCGAAGATCTTGTATGCAGAAACTTGTTGCTTCTGCCAACAATTAGAAGTGAGGCATACTTGTCAGGAAGACTAAGAGCAGGGAAAAGCTCCCGTAGAATCTGCACAACCTCAGAAAAGTGCCTAGGTTTCCCAGCTAAACAGTATCTTCCACAAGCTGAAGGATTCTCAAATGCCAGTATATGTGCATTTGCCACATCTCTAACATCGATCCACATAAAAGTGCTATTCGGAAATTTTTCAGCCCCTGCATGAATTGGATTGTTAATAAACAATGGAATTTTAGAGATTTAAGTGTTATCTCCTTGATTATTACTTCATGTTTGCTTTTGCAAGAATCCGCCTAGATAAACAAAGTTATATCTAAGTTAAGCTTCTTTTCTCTTTGTTTGTGCGATTGTTTTCTTTTCTACACTCACTCACAAGCAAAAGGGCATGCCATGTTTGGTTATTGCAAGAATGGCAACATGAAACATAATTATGAAGATGATGAAACAAAGCACTTCAAATACGCATTTCAGATTTTTAAACCAGACAATGAAGTATGAATTAAGACAGTCTGAAGCGGAGGTTATATGTATTTGTTCTATTCATTAGAATGTTTTTTCTGAGTTTCATATTGCAATCCATTTTTGATGTTGTTAAGCTTAGAGACATGTCTTTGAATGTATTAATGTTGGTGCTGCATTCATTACATGATATAAAAGCAGAAAATAAGCAAGGAATACAATCTGCAATGCATATATCTTTTACTCGGATCATTTTCATCTATAATTGATAAAAAAAGGTTTGAACATAAACCATTGCTGGTTGGAAGGTAGTACCTATAATGTTCAGAATTAGCTCAACACTTGTATTAAGAGTTGGCTGTAAGAGAGGTCCACACACCATCCCTGGGTTTATTGTGACCATGTCAATACCATTCTCTTCTGCAAACTTCCAAGCAGCTTTCTCAGCTAATGTCTTTGAAAGTATGTACCAATGCTGATGGAGATGAAACATGATTAACAACCAATTAAAGAAAGCAAAAATCAGTAAGCATATGAAAGAATCAAAATATTTCAGCTTTGAATTGTGAATGGAAAAACACTTATTACATAGCAATTTCTTGGATTTATTTCTTCCCAAAAAATTATTTATGATGCATACAACAATTTAGCACGTTTACACACCTTTGATTTCTCACAGATAACTGGATCTGAGAACCAAGTCTCATCAACTATGACATTATCAGCGAGAGGTTTCCCAGTCAACACAACTGCTCCAAGAGAGGATGTTAAGATTACTCTTTTGATGGAAGGAACTTTAGCACATGATCTAAGAACATTAAGTGTCCCCTTCACTGCAGGGTCAATCATGTCAGCCTGGAAACAAACACAGACAATTCATCAAACTATCGGGATTCTGTCATGCCTTTGCTTAAGTGAAAATGTTAACAATCAGATTGCCAGTAGCACAGTCCAATACTATTGGCAATCAGAACCAAAATCCAAATGGTCTACTGCCTTGTTTCCTGCATTAGAATGCTAACACAATATTGCGAATTACAGAGAAAAGTAGCAAAACCTGACCAAGTTAAAGATATCCACAGTGCAAAGTGCAGAGAAGAGTTCAGTGATTATAAATGAAAAGAAAAGAAAAGAAAAGAAAATACGCTTATAGAAGAAAAGCATGTCGAATTAAAAAGCAGATAAGCCAATTTGATTACTAAAAAGTTAATCTACATCTCAAAAACCCAGAACTGTTATGGGAATTATAATTTTTGTAAACAATTGCAAATATTTTCAATCTTAATCTGAAATTATAGGGTGAGGAGAAAGAAGAATTACCTGAGGGTCCTTAACATTGAAAAAACAAGGAGATGCTGTATGGAAAACACATATGCATCCATCAACCACAGGGTCAAAAGCTCCCTCATCCAGGAGCTCTGCCTTGAACAAATGAAGCCTTTCATTTGCTCCATCAAGTGCAAGCAAGTGTTCCGTTTTCTTCTGGTCATCTAAGAAATACGCACAGAATAAGTTGAATGGAGAAACATATTAACCTTATAAGCATTTTTTTTTTCTGTATAAAGTCATGCTAAGATCATCTTAAAAAATAGATTTTGTAAGGGTCAATAAAATAATATTATTTTATATTATTTGAAATACATATTATTAGCATCATAAATTTATTCTCATTAAATCAATTATTAAAATTTTAAAAAAGTCAACTTTTCAATTAAAAATAAAATTTTTTAAAAACCAAAAAAAAAATAAAAAATTTTGATAAAAAGTTTATAAATAATTTTTTTAATAAATTTAGGATAAAATGAAAATTGTACTCATTTCTGCTTCATCCAGAAATGACAAAATGTTTCAGCTTTTAAATAATTTATTTTGGAAAAAAAAAAAAAGCAAGGCTAAGACACCAAATAAAATCAATTAAAATGAATATATTCCTTCATTCATACTCTTTCTACGCACAAGGCACCAAAAAATAAGTCGGAAATTCAAGGAGATCACAAAAATAATGGAGGAAAGGGAATAAAACATGAGATTTCTTATGAATATATAGAATGAAAGACTACAAGTACTAACATAGAACACATAACAACAAAAAAAATCATAATTTTCTCTTATTTAGACATTTAATTCTGGGTAGGAAAGTATTCTCAGAAGCAAAGAACCTCATCAGTTGACAAAAGATAAAAAAATTTCAGCCTGGGATCTTTAGTTATAGTCATAAACTCATACTTAAAAGATGACAACCCAAGTCTTGATCTTAAAGGACCAGGTTTTCAAACCAGAATGAACGAGGTTGCACGAAATTGACTTTAAATATCCAAAAGAAATATGTATTCAAAAGCAAATGCATGAAAGTGTCTAGTTTGAGAGTAAACGACGACAGCAAAAGAAATGGTGGAAAGATCAGCACTGACTTGGGTCACGAACAGTGGCTTTGACGGTGTAGCCATGTTGAAGCAAGAGCTTAACAAGCCAGGAAGCTATGAAACCTGATGCTCCTGTTACACAAACCACCTTCGCTGCACCACTCATCTTTGTTCTTCTGGCTTCTGAGTTATGACACCTATGTTCCTCCGTCGGCTGTTTGAACTATTGGATAGTTTGTAATTAAATTCAATCTCATATTATTTATAAATAAAACAATTATTGATTTTATAAGAGGAAATCAAATTTAAAGTGTAAATTGAATTATTAAAGGCTTGTGACCTTATTTAAAATTTTGACTAATTTTAAAAGTCAAAATATGGGCATTTGGGGTACTTGAGCTCTTAGTTCTGAAATATTCTATTTTTTATAGAAATATTTTTTTTTGAATTTTAAAAATTAAATTTTAAATTATGTTTAACTATTCCAACAGACATCTTTTTAATTATTTCTTGAACAATTATGTCTCAAAATCAATAGTTATTAATTAACAAACAATTACAATCATTAATTTGCAACTATTCAGAACCTATAAAATCTTGATTGATTTTCAGAAATTATTACTCTTGATCTTCACAATCTACAAAAAAATTTTTGAAAGTTTTACCATATCTTGTGATAATTTATTTTTGTGTGAAATAATATTACACTCAAAAAAAATAATACTATATACTTCAAAATTAAAATTATCATATACTTTTGAAATTTTCTAACATGGACTTTGTAGTCTGTTGCAACTGGCAATTTGCATTTATAAGACAAAGGCCCACAACTCCGTCTTTCCGGCAATTGGTTTAGCTGTCACTTCTCAATGTCCACAACGTTGGAGGTTCACATTTATACGTGGTGCACCCATGTTCTCAAATTTCCTATAACCATTAGTCTCGTTAGTCCCTTTCGATAAAGACCAAATTGCTTGTGAGATTAAAAATTAGTTTAGATAGGCGCTCGGGTTAGTTATGATTGATTTCAAAAAAAATTAAAAATAATAATGATGAGATTGATATTAAAATAATAATATATTTAAATTTAATCGTAATAATCACAATAATATGAATAATGAAATTATCATTAAAAATATTATATTAAAATTAAAAAATAAAAATAAATTTATAAATGTGGTGTGGTGGAAAATCTCACCACGTCACATTAAGGCCGATTGAATCCAAACGAGACCTAAGATGCAGTTAAAAACAAGTTACATTAGAAGTCAGATTAGATATTATAACGTATGAAAACTATTTAATCTGTTATTTTAAATTTATAAATAAATAAATAAATTTAAAATAAATTATGTGTTGAAATGCATTTTTAAGATTTTAATTATTGTAAAATGATTTAATTAGGTACAAGTAATATAAAAAATTTTCAATTTTAATTTTATGAGAATTTAGAAGAATGAAAGTGATGAGAATCGAATACATATTGTAACGACCCCAATTTATGGACATTTCGGTTGGATTACAAGTCGATATTAGATCAGAATAAGAATTTAGTTTGATTAATTTTCTTTCTTAGTAACAAATTTTAAACAAAATATATTCACATTTCTCAGATACATCTTATATGCATTACTGTACTTACAAAAAATTTTAAATACAAAAGAATTGTTCAAACCTGAGTATACCTTCGATGCAGAAATATATTTTGCGGAATCATAACTGTGCAGAATGCCTTACTAACGAAAGCGATCCAAGCTACAGAGGGGTTCTGTGAAGGAAAGTAAGGGGGTGAGTTCAACATGCCCAGTAAGAAAAACACATGGCAGGTAGATAAATACACTACCTATATACTTATGTCACAAATGAGTTTTTCATAAAATATGCTGGAATTTGCATTTTCAGCAATATGAAACATGGAAATCGAAAATAGGACCATTTCCGGTAACAACAAAATACTGCAAGGAATACGTATTCCTAAATCTTCAAACAGTGAAATACACAGTTTCAAATTCACAACACAATTCACATTTTCATTTCATTAATTCCATATAGACGAGGCAAGATATTTCATGCTATAACAGTAATCAGTAGGACAATTGGTCAATGTTAGTGACTCCGGGCAATCACTGATCAGGTGTGTCGGGATGTCAAGTACCGTAGGAGTGGTCAGCTACCCAAACGGCTCACACAGTATACTATTTTCCAATAACACTGTACATCGTACACACATGCACACAGTATAGTACACCGTACTCCATGGACCTCAACATCATTCACAATTTAATATAATTTCATCATTCACAATTTCATATAATTTCATCATCGCCTTTTTGCCTCAAATCACGTGCGAGTAAGTCAATGTATGATCACACAGCAATACATGCTTGACTAGCACGGTTTTATCATCAAATACTTAAAATCTCATGCAACAGATTCGTGCAAGGTCACACAGCAATACACGTCTGACTAACACGATTTTAACCTCAAATACTTTAAAATCTAGTGCAGCAGATCCGTACAAGATCACACAGTAATACACGACTGACTAGCATGATTTTATCATCAAGACACTTTAAATCGCGTGCAAGCAGTTAGTGCAAGATCACACAATAATACACGCTTGACAGACACGGTTTTAACACAAAAACGCTTTAAATCACGTGCAAGTAGATAGTGCAAGATCACATAGCAATACACATCTGACTAGCACGGTTTTAACGTAAGAACACTTAAATCTCGTTTCAGCGCATAAAATAGAGTAAAAGGGGCTAGTCTTACCCCTTTTTTAGTTAAAATCCACAAAACACGATTTTTCAGTATAATTTCAAAATTTTAGATTTTTCACAAATAATTTTAAATCTACTCAAATAGCTATTTAAACAGGCTAAATAATATTATACCGAAAATCAGAGTGATTTTCGAAGTTTAAAACTTTTTTCTAAAATTTCAGAATGGTAAAACTCGGCCTAGGATTTTCTACAGTTCCGGTGACTAAAAATTTCTGTCCTTAAGTTCGCAGTCTCAAATACCCAAAAAATATATGCAGATATTTTTAGCAGTTCGCGAATATTTTTCTACAATAGAAATACAGCCTAAATTTATATCTACAAAGCATCAGAAAATACGTGCAATTTATCTCTAATAGCACACGAAATTTTTCTTACATCGGTGCTCGCCTGTAGTCCTCAATGCCTTTAATGACTGAAGTCTATGGGTCCAGTATGCTCAGTTAATTTCTCAAAAGCCCCATTTCTATTCCCAAATATTCATATATATATATATATATATATATATATATAATTTTACATTTTTTTCCTTTTTGTTGCCTTTGAATTTCTTTCCTTCCCGCCCTTTTTTTTCTTTTCTTTTCTTTCTTTCTTTTCCTTCTTCTTCCTCGCTAGCACTATTCACTCAATGTTTCACTCTCTGTTTCCTCACCTCCTCGACATCACCCTACTCTCTACCACTTTTCTTTGTTTTTCGACACCACCAACATCAGCCTTATGTCTCGGTTGTAAGATAAACTTATGATGTGTGGTTCTGATTAAATCCAGTAGAAGTTAATGTTATGTCATTATCCCTAAAATTTAGGAGTCACTATTCCTAAAATTAAGGAACCACATCCACCCACATGATGGACATGGTTGGGAGTGGTAGTTATCTATTTAAATTAAAATAGGTCATCTCTCTCTCTCAGAAATATATACGGTAATTTCATTTGCTCCGTATACGTAAAAAAAATTAGAGCAGGAGAGAGAAACCTGCTTTTTCATAAAAAAAATTATTTTGCTTTCACAAGAGCTTCTGCAATGGCTTTTTTTATTGACTCTCACCGCAGACAAAGGTATGTAAAATTAATTTTAAATTATGTTAAAAGCATAAGACATCTAGTTTAAGAAGATCATGTGATGTATATGTAAGTGTTAAATACATATACATGTGGTATCCGAGCAAGGTTATTCTAAACTAGATATACTCTACGAAAGATTTATGTCCACTTTACGTTTTTAAAGAGATATTCTAAGAAATCGAATAGAAAATTAAGAATTAAAAGTGTATAATTCTTTGTCAAATACCCATATAGATGAGACTCTTATGAAAATTATATGTTTTGATTATTGTTAAATATATATATATATATATATATTCAAATCTAAAATTGATGTTCTAACCTTGATAACTATAGCATTCATGATAGTAATCATGGTTATAATCAACCATGGTAATTAGTGATGATGGATAGTAAAGGTTTTACATTTTATGTTTATATAAATAATGTTAATTGTTTTAAAGATTATGCATAACATGTTTAACATTATATAAATGCTATATTTGTTAAAGGAAATTATTATTATAAAAAAATTGTAATTAATGAATGATGTAAATATGTAGTCACATGTATGATCCAAAGATTAGTAGCCATTATAATGATAATTGATGAAAATGATGATCATATTTGCTAAATTTTCACAATCTGTGTGGAAATTAATTTTGTTGAATGATCATTTATTTTGTATGGTTTATTATTTTGAATGATTACATGGAAGTTGATAGATTGTATGATTATGTCATAATTGTTCCGCTGCTATATGTTAAGTTTTCAGTAATGTATAAAATTTTATATATTTAAGTGTCTATCGAAAAAATTAAAGTATAATGTAATTAATGATATTACGACATAATATATATTTATATTCAATTAGATCATAAAGTTTTTGATTTATTAAAATAATAATAATAATAATGAGTTAAAAATTAAGTTTTCATTAATTGCTAGAACTTAAGAAATTTACCCAAAGGTGTCACGACCTAATACTACCAAAATCAGTATAAATTTTTTACTTTTGGAAAATCCTTCTTACCTTCTAGTGACAAATCCCTCTGAACAGGTCGGGCTGTGAATCAATATCGATATATCATTCTAACCATTAAGAAATATCACACGTAAACATACATACTAATATCATTTATCATATAATAGAGTGGTCGGTATATTTATACATCACATGATTCTATATTTACATCCCCAAATATTCCTTCATATACAATATTGTGCTGTAAGCATACTAATACAAAATTCTGTACATGTTGTATACCTGACAGTCGATGGGAATCACAGATAATCAGCTATGCCGTCTACTCTCTACACCCATTATCTCTATGGTGGTAACTCTGAAAGTGGGTGAAAAATGAAAGGGTGAGCTCCACATGCTCAGTAAGGGAATAATACAAACGGGTAGATAGCTATGTTATCTACATGCTGATAAGAAATCAGGATATATGTGAGCATGATGTAAAAACAATGATATGCCATATATATAATATCATCTGTTCTAAAACAGGAAATCGGCATATAAAACATGAAATAATTTTCATGTGAAAACATCTCATGCTCAAATGGATCGATACGTTTTAAAACACCCCATCTGGGTTAAAGTATGATACGCTCAACGAATCAAAATCCATTCCAACAAAATTCTTTATTTTCAAATTTTTGTTATAAAATCACCATTCTCACAGGGTTACAAATCAATGAAAGTTTCATAAATCCCTCTATGGGAACAATCAAAACTCAATTGAAATCATAAGAAAATCAAGGCCTAACCCCTCCCTCGGGTCTACCCTAGTCTATCAAGACCAAAAGTTATATCATGTGAGACATGTAAGTGACTATATCGGTAATATCCAGGACTATGGTCATAACCTCGTGATCCCTGGCACACGGATCCTAGTGTGCGGGGTGTCACACCTGAAACGGGAGGTGGGTCGGTCCTACCCGTCAGAACAGCATAATATCAGGATTGCGAGGGTAAGACTTGCTGTCTCGTGGCTAATGTCACTCCACTCCAACAATCCCCACGGTACAGCGTACTCGGCGTGACATACACGGTACAACGTACTCTGTGAACCCAAGCTCAATCAGGGGTGCCTGTAATATGTCTTATCCACCCATGTCAAGTATGTCTCAGTATGCACGTGTGAGCATATCATCTCACTGTGACACACAGTCTACAGGAGGCTCCAACACGGCTATATGCATGTCATATAAATTCCTGTGCGAGCGAAGCTCTAGCACGACTCCATGCATATTCATGATATCTGAAAACCTCGTACGAGCGAAGCTCTAGCACGGTTTCATAGAAATCAATAAAATCTGCGTACGAGCAGTGCTCCAGTATGACTTAAACTTATTATAAATTTAATTCAAATCCATGTACGAGCATTGCTCCAGTACGGATAGGTATTAAAACTCGGTGAAAATCTCGTACGAGAAAAACTCCAGTACGGTAATCATGTGAAATAAATCTATAAAATAGTGCGAGTAAGGCTCCAGCAATATGTGTATGAGTTAAAATATAAAATTCGGTGTGAGCAATGCTCAAGCACAGTTTCAACTCATATAACACTGATAGGTGGCTCAATTTTATCAAAACATGTTAAATAAATATCAATTGGCACCTAACCTGTGCCTTTTCACTTAAAACATGAAAATAATAGCCAACCTATCCATAAATTGCTTAAATTAAAGCAATATCATCATGAAAACATTAAAATCATGAATTTCATGCAATTTCATAGCCTTACTACCCTTTTTGAAATTTTTTTAACTGGGGGTAAAATAGTAATTTGTCACTATTTCCATTTTTTTCCGCAAAAATTATTATTCTGTTTTCGGGTAGCCTAATGAATTTAACATAATGTAAATCCCCTCAAAACTACGTACAGCTACCTCTAAGTGCTCATAAAATTTCCTTACTTGGAATCATGCGTGAGCTTATCCCGACTCGGCCGTACCAAGTCTCTCAGTCCAATTCGCTCGTCTACGGAGCTGCATATAACCACATATGGGTTCACTTCAAATATATTGATCAGTATTTCACTCTTACTGATCGAATCTAAAGCTCTGGACCCGTTTTACTCTATTGGGCCCGATTACACTTTAATGGGCCTCGACCCCTTTTTCAGCCCGTTTTCACTTTTTAAATCTCTTCTTCAAGCTTACTAGGCTCATTTGGCTTATCAATAATCATCGGGCTTCATTCTAATCTCATTGGATAGCCCGGATACTATTTACGATAATTACTTTGAAATTTCGAATAAAATTCCCTTTATGCAGAATTAATCCGTAAATCCGTAAAATAATCTGAACTCTGCATTAAAGGACTCATATTATCGTAATTAAAATGTACTTACCCAATATGATGCGAGGTACGAAAATCGGAGCTAAATCGGCTCTCGTTCGGGCTCTGTAGTGACACTGCACAATTATATAAATTCGGATCATTTTTCACTAAAATAATATTAAATTGAATTCCCGAGATTTATCCGCAGGTCAATCCCGACTCTCGATCACTTACCCAAATTTTGAGTCATCCCCGGGTACACTTTCTTCCATTTTTTTCTTTTCTTTTTCTTTTTCTTTTTTTTTCCTTCTCGGCTACGGTGCCGTTTTGGCCTGTTTGCTGTCACCGACAATCCCGACCGTCTCGTCGGCCGCCATTGGTCTCAAAAGAACCGCCTCGGCCAGGGGATCGTTCGGCTGGGTCGAATCGAAGCTGGGGCACCGCCGTTCGCCGGAACCGACGCGATTTCTCCTCGAATTTTTCGTCCGTCGATTCACCAGAAATATGGGACGTTGGCCCGCGTTACCGGTACCGTTGGAACCGTCGAACTGTGCTCTATCGTTTTCGACTGTTAGTTGGGTTCGTCGGATGCCGGTGGCTCATCGAGCTCCTCGGGTTGTTAGCGGGTTTCCTGGGTTCCGTTTCGATTTCTCTCTCCCCGACCTTTTTTTCAGATTTTCGATTTCTCTTTTTTATTTTTTTATTATTTATTAATTTATTTATTATTATTTTAATCAATTAAATATATTAAAAATACTCAAATATCTCTAAAAATATCTTAAAATTTATTATTAAATTCATTTAATCAATAAATGAATTTATCAATCTATTTTTGTCTTTTCGATATTTTTCAATTATTTTTGGGATAATTTTTCGAATTAAAAATCTAGATTAATTTCGAATTAATTCCGATTAATTCTCATAAATTAATATCTAGATCAATCGACCTCGAATTTAAATATTTTCCTCGTTATTGATCCAGATTTCGCAAATTTCATTTTTTAATGAAAATTACTTGTCGAATTTATACCAAATTTTGGTCTTTTGACCTGACCATTTTACCCTTGCACGTATTCGGGACCAAATTAAATCGACTTTCTTTCATAAATCCACAATCTTTTTCCTATTTTCAATTCCTTATTTTCAGTCAACTCGATTAAATTACTTAAATGAACTTGTTGCTTCCTTGTTTTCCCGATTTATCCTTATTCTATTTTACGTACGTTATTTCGTTTCATCCACATTTATCAAATCCGAATCAACCATCTTATGAATCCATTAACATATAATAATGTCATACAATATGGAAATCATAAGGAATATCATACAAAGATGCGGATCTCACAAAAGGTAAATTTATTATTCAGTAATTAATGATATTAAAAGAGGTAAATTAATATTTTAATTGAATATGTTAATTATCCAAAGATGAAAGACATGTTCAATTTTAAATATTTAGTTACCCATTAAAGTTACATTTAACTCATTTAAAGGAAAATATATTGTAAAATTTACCCAAAGGTATTTTACTTTATATTTGTGTTATGTATATTAATGCATGTATATTGTAGTATCTACCCAAAGGAGAACTACTATATATCTTAATGATTGTTTATTGAATTCATCATGATTAAATGTGAGCTTTATTGTTATGTTTTTTGCAGTTATAGTAATTAATTCGCATGCGTCATCTGTTGTCGTGTTTAATGGCATGAACTTCTCAGAATGGCGAGAGCAAGTTGATTTCCATTTAGGAGTTTTGGATCTCGACTTGGCTCTCATTCAGGACAAACCTCCTGCTATTAAGGATACAAGTAGTGAGGAAGAGAAGACACATCATGCTGCATGGGAAAGAAGTAACAGATTATGCTTAAAGTTTCTGCGAATGACCATTGCCAACAACATTAAGGCTACGATTCCACAAACTGAGAATGCTAGACTACGATTCCACAAACTGAGAATGCTAAGGAATATATAAGTTTTATGGAAGAAAGGTTACGTTCTGCGGATAAGTCACTCGCTGGTACCTTAATGGCTGAGCTTACGACCATGAAGTATAATGGGTCAATAAGCATGCAACTGCATATCATCGAGATGACTAACATTGCTGCAAGACTTAAGTCTTTGGGTTTAGCAGTAGAGGACTCGTTTTTGGTTCAGTTTATTTTGAACTCCTTGCCTCCTGAATATGGGCCTTTTCAAATTAACTACAACACTATAAAGGACAAGTGGAATGTTAATGAATTGACCAGTAGGCTTGTATAAGAGGAAACAAGGCTTAAGAGTCAAAAGAGTCACTCTGTTAACTTAATAAGGAAATGAGTTGTTAAAAGATTCAAAGCCAAAAGGTTTAAGAAGAAGAAATGGTCTGCTAATGATTTTCAGACTGAAAGGAAGGAATAGATGACAAAAAAGTGTCATTTTTGTAAGAAAGCTGGGTACTATCAGAAAGACTGTTATAAACGAAAAGCTTGGTTCGAAAAGAAAGGTATTTTTAATACTTTTGTATGCTATGTAGGGATTCCTTACGATCTGAACCACAAATCCAAGAAATGACTTTCTGTTTATGGGGAACTGCATGAAGGCCCCTGTTGAAGGCATAAGGACTTACAGATTGGTCTTGGATACTGGATATCAGTTAGACCTTTATGATACACTCTATGTACCTTCAATTTCTAGGAATCTTGTTTCTCTAGGGAAATTGGACGATTGTGAATTTTATGTCAATTTTTATTTTGAAAGTTTTACTCTATATAAAGACTCTATTCCTTATGGATAGGGTTTTCTTATTGATGGTTTATATAGAATAAAACTTGATAATGTTTTAGCTGAATCTATGCAAATCACACATGGTAATGTTGGTTCAAAACGTAGCATGCTTAATGAAAATTCTGCTTATTTGTTGCAAAAACGCTTGGGTCAGATATCCAAAGAAAGGTTACAAAGATTGATAAAGAATGAGATTTTACAAAATCTAGATTTTACCGATCTTAGAACGTGCTTAGATTGCATAAAGGGAAAGCAAACCAAACATACCAAGAAAGGAGCCACAAGAAGCACACAGTTTCTTGAAATAATACACATTGATATATGTAGACCTTTTGATGTTTAATCCCTTAGTGGAGAAAAGCATTTCATCACTTTTATTAATGATTATTCACGTTATGGATATATCTATCTACTTAACGAAAAGTCTCAATCTGTAAATGTTTTGAAAATATTCCTAAATAAGGTTGAGAGACAATTAGATAGAAAAGTGAAAATCATAAGATCTGATAGAGGTGGTGAATACTATGGAAAGTACGATGAATCAGGACAATGTCCTGGTCCATTTGCTAAAGTCCTCGAAAAACATGGCATATGTCCACAATATACTATGCCAGGTACACCTCAACAAAATGGTGTAGCAGAAAGGCGAAATCGAACCTTAATGGATATGGTTAAGAGCATGATGAGTAATTCTTCCCTATCTAAATCCTTGTGGATGCATGCACTGAAAATCGCAGCTTATTTATTGAATAGAGTTCCAACTAAAGCGGTTCAAAAGACACCTTTTGAATTGTGGACGGGAAGGAAACCAAGTTTGAGGCATCTGCATGTTTGGGGTTGCCCAGTGAAAGCAAGGGTGTACAATCCACAAGAGAAAAAATTGGATTCTCGAACTGTAAGTGGATACTTTATTGGTTATCCTAAGAAATCCAAGGGATATAAGTTTTACTGTCCTAACCATAGTCCAAGAATAATTGAAACTGGTAATGCTAAATTCCTTGAGAATGTTGAAGTCACTGAGAGTGTAGAACGTCAAGATGTGGAAATAAAAGAGATAAGGGTAAATGTACCTTTATCCATTATTGATAAAAAATCCACAATTGACATTAATGTTGTCCCAACACTTGTGGAACGTGACAACAATATTGGTCAACATTTGAACAATAACACACCTCCACAGTCTGATGTCAGACCCTATGACGATCAAGAATCTGATATTCCCCCTAATGAAGAAAGATCGAATACAAATGAATCACAAGGAATAACATTAAGGAGATCTCAAAGGGAAAAGAGACCAGCTATTCCAGAAGATTATGTGATTTATTTACAGGAATCAGATTTTGATCTTGGGATTGATAAAAATCCAGTTACCTTTTCACAAGCCATGGAAAGTTTAGAATCTACTAAATGGATTGATGCAATGAAGGAAGAGTTAAAATCCATGGAACAAAATAAAGTTTGGGATCTCATTGAATTGCCTGAGGGATGTAAAAGAGTCGGTTGTAAATGGGTCTTTAAGACCAAACGCGACTCAAAAGGCAAGGTAGAACGTTATAAAGCTAGACTTATTGTCAAGGGTTATACTCAGAAAGATGACATTGATTATACAGAGACATTCTCTCCCGCATCTAAGAAAGATTCATTAAGAATAATTATGGCATTGGTGACTCAATATGATTTGGAGTTACACTAAATGGATGTGAAAACAGTCTTTCTGAATGGAGATCTAGAAGAGAAAGTTTACATGGATCAACCTAAAGGTTTTTCCATAGGAAGCAAAGGTCAAAGAGTGTGTAAACTTAAGAAGTCAACATATGGACTAAAACAAGCTTCTCGACAATGGTACATTAAGTTCAATACCATTATTACGTCTTTTGGTTTTAAGAAAAAATTTTTTGATCATTGTATATACCAAAAGATCAGTGAGTGGAAGTTTATAGTTTTAGTCTTATATGTTGATGATATTTTACTTGCAGCAAATGATTTAAGTATACTGCGTGAAACTAAAGATTTTCTATCTAAGATTTTTGAGATGAAAGATATGGGAGAGGCCTCTTATGTGATTGGAATAGAAATATTTCGGAAAAGATCAGAAGGAATAATAGGTCTTTCTCAGAAAGCATATATCAATAAAATTCTCGAAAAATTTAACATGAGTAAATGTTCACCTGGGGTAGTTCTCATTCAAAATGGTGATAAATTTAGTCTCACGCAGTGTCCAAAGAATGAATTGGAACAAAAAGAAATGGAATCAATTCCTTATGCCTCTGTTGTTGGAAGTTTGATGTACCTGCAGACTTGTACTAGACCGGATATAAGTTTTGCGGTTTGGATGTTAGGCAGGTATCAAAGTAATCCCAAAATTGATCACTGGAAAGCTGCAAAGAAAGTTTTGAGGTACCTGCAAGGAACAAAGAATTACATGCTCACATATAAGAGAACTGATCCACTGGAAGTAGTTGGATACACGGATTCAGACTTTGCTGGGTGTCTTGACAGCAGGAAATCCACTTTTGGTTATCTGTTTCTATTAGCAAAAGGAGTAGTTTCATGAAAAAGTGCAAAACAGATTGTCACCGCTTCATCTGCAATGGAAGCAGAATCTGTGATTTGCTTTGAAGCTACAATTCATGCATTATGGATGCAGAACTTTATTTCAGGACTTGGGATTGTCGACACCATTACCAAGCTGCTGAAAATTTACTGTGATAACTCCGCAGCAGTATTCTTCTCAAAGAACGACAAATACTCGAGAGGTGCCAAACATATGGAACTAAAGTATTTTGCCGTTAAGGAGGAGGTTCAGAAACAAACAGTGTCTATTCAGTTTATTAGTACTGATCTTATGATTGCTGACCCATTAACGAAGGGTTTACAACCCAAATTATTTAAGGAACATGTTCTTAGGATGGGTCTTGATTGTAATGATGTTTTATAGTGACACTTTGAGCTCAATGATATGTTTCTGACACTTTTATGTTTTCCTGTTCTATGATGTTATGTATACATTATTGTTTTATATTAACAGGAAAAGACTTAACAAGTCATTATTGTAGACCATAATGAAATTATGATATAATTAAAGACCTAATATAATAAATTGCAGGTGTTGTAGTATATGGAATGGAGTGTTTTACAAATTAGAACATAACTGCCATAACTCACGCCGAACAATTTATATATCATGGTATTATGATGGGAAATAAGAAATTAACTTCTATTATAAAGATTTTAATCGAACCAAGTGGAAAAATGTAAGATAAACTTATGATGTGTGACTCTGATTAAATCTAATAGAAGTTAATGTTATGTCATTATCCCTAAAATTTAGGAGTCACTAACTATTCCTAAAATTAAGGAACCACATCCACCCACATAATGGACATGGTTAGGAGTGGTAGTTATCTACTTAAATTAAAATATGTCCTCTCTCTTTCAGAAATATATACGATAATTCCATCTGTTCCGTATAGGTAAGAAAAATTAGAGCAAGAGAGAGAAACTTGTTTTTTCAGAAAAAAATTTATTTTGCTTTCATAAGAGCTTCTGCAATGACTTTTTCATTGACTCCCACCGCAGACAAAGGTATGTAAAATTAATTTTAAATTATATTAAAAGTATGAGACATCTAGTTTAAGAAGATCCTGTGATGTATGTGTAAGTGTTAAATACATACACAATTTTTGTTTACATCGGCAACCTCCATCAGCACTGTCGACTCCATTCCAGCCTTCTGCCGTGATCACTGTTGCCGAGAAGGAGCTTCCTCTGTTTCGACCATTCCTGGTTCTCCAACCTCCTTGGGTAGCTTTCGTTCCTCAAACCTTGATCAACTATGCTTGAAAGCTTCCATTGTCGAGCTTCTCCGTGGCTATTGTTTGCCCGAGAGGAACTTTCCCTTGTTTTCCAAAGGCCCTTGCTTCTTCTTCCCAATTCAGCCTCGGGTTCAAGCTAGCCCCTCGGTCTAGTTTGGCTCCAATGGCAACTCTCACAACCTGTCTTAATGGCTTGAAAACGCCCTTGTTTTTGAGAGATCTGAGAATTTTAGATATATTTTAATGATGTAATAAGAACTAGAAGTGTAACTTATTAAGCTAAGTGAATTGTAAAAATTATATTTGGAGATTTATGTGTAAGTGTTTAACATAAGTGTGAAACTAAGAGGTCAGATCGATCTTGGAGAAGGAGAGATCGATCTGGTAAGTTAAAAATGACAAGGAAGGAGAAATTTAAGGAGCAGATCGATCTCTAATGGAAAAGGATCGATCTCCTTATGATTCTGTTTGAGAGAAGATCGATCTCATGAGGAAGGGATCGATCTCTAAATGTTTCTGTTTGGGAGAAGATCGATCTCCTCAAAGAGTAGATCGATCTCATAAAGCCATAAAGAGAACGATCTCACCCCTCGACAGATCGATCTCCTAAGCATAAAATTATCCCAAATCGTCTCCAAATTCAAATGCAGATCAATCTCATCAAGAGCCAGATCGATCTCCTACCCTCTGTCTATATAAGGAACCCCTGCTTTCTCCTGCAATTTCATTTTTTCTCTCTTCAAAACCCCATTTTCACCAGAGCCCTAGCTTTCTCACTCATCCAAAGCACCCATTTTAGTCCAAATCAGAGATTGTGGTAAGAAGAAAAGTTGTTCCTCATCAAAGGGAGAACAACATACTTGGAAATTGGAAGACGGATTGAATCGAGGCAAGAGATAAGCTCTCCACAAGTTTTGGGTAATTTCTAAACATCGATCTTGATATTTGAGATGATTTTGGTGATAATGGTTGTTGGCATTGTGTTGAAATAGCTGAAAAATGATTAGGGATTGATGAAATTACAATGTAGTTGGAGTGATGATGATATTTACCAACTTTGGTAAATTTGGGAATTTTGAGCTATAAATGGAGATTTAGACAATGTGGTGGATTAGCATAGATATTGTGGATTGGGAAATGTAGAATGTTGAGGTGTTGTGAGCGAGATTGTGGTTTGTGATAGAGTTATGAGAATTGAGAAAATTTGAGGTGTTATGAGCAATTATGCTCGGTTTTGAGGATTGAGGTTACTGTGATGATGAGTATTGATGTTTTAACATCGTTTGGATAATTCGGGAGTTCCAGAGTGGAATGCCAGGCTAGTCCGTGATACGGGGGAAACGATTGCACTATACGAGGTGCAAAGAGGTAAAGGAAAATTAAACCCTTTGTGTATGTGTTTTGATGAATTGTTTGTAGCATGAACCATGATTTGAGAATACAAGCATGTTTAGTGTTGTGTTGTGATATAATTGCACACGATTTTTATAGCCGGTTGGAGCCCATTATTTTATGAGTTTATAAGCTGAGTGTGAAATTGCTTTATAAACCATTGAGTTTGCTTGAAAAGTAAATTGGTCTCTACGTTAAGGCAATATTGAGATTTGAGAAAATGTGTGCGTGTTTTGCCGGTTGGAACTCGGTTTTAATATGTTTTGTATGAGTACACGAACGTTTTAAAACAGTTTTGTGAGAGAAAACCATTATGAGTTCTACGTGAAGGCATAACATTTTATAAGATAATGGCTAATGATTGAGACTTAGGCATGTCATGTTGAATACACATCGGGCCTTGCTTTGGTAGCATGTAAGACCGATATAGTGGGACGCCTGGGAATCGACCCAGGGACCACAGGCCTTGTTCTGGTAATATGTAACTCTGATTATTCCTCCGCTTTGGTAGCGTTGGGAGGCCTTACTCTGGTAGCATGTAAGTGAGATATTCCTCCGTTTTGGTAACGAGAGATGCCTCCATTTTGGTAACGTGAGATGACCCCCGTTCTGGTAACGCTGGGTGGCCTTGCTTTGGTAGCATGTAAGACCGAGAGAGTGGGCCGCCTGGGAATCGATCCAGGGACCACGTGATAGTGTGCATGAGGCGAGGCATTGCTCTGGTAGCATGTAAGGTCGGGCCTTGTTCTGGTAACATATAAGTCCAATATACCATGCATACGACCATATTGTCGACGTTCCCTCTTACGAGTATGCCTGTGACGCTCACCCAGAGGAGATTACATATTTGATGTGCCATGACGAGTTTTAATTGAGTTTTATTGCCTAGTCTCGTTTTACACCTGAGTTGTGTTTTGTGACTTTGTCACGTGCTATTTACTGAGGTGATTTTTATCACATAATTTGAGAAAAACCATTATCGCATATATTTACACATGCTTGTGAATGCTCTATATGGAGCCTTTTTAACTTCATGTTTTCACATGATTTGTGAGCTATGAGATGATGATGTTTTGAGAACTTTCATGTTACGATTTCAAATGAGTTTCATAGACAAATACATATTTGTGATGTGTGATATGGTTTATATAACTGAATTCCCTTACCCCCTTACTGAGCGATTTGAAAGCTCACACTGTTTTCTCTCTCCCCAGATTACTTCAGGTGAAGTGAGTTCCCTGTGACGTACGGGTTAGAGGCTAGTGGAAGACTTGAGCTCCAGGCCGTATTTTGTGTATTAAGGTATATATTTAATATTCATGTATCCAGACTAGAGTTATATTTACAGACACTCATTGTATAATGATGTAAGGGATGTATTAGGATTAATTAACTTGGAATTGAGTAATGTATATGATACGATATATACTATCTTCTGATGAGATCCTGAGGCATGATAAGCATGATGATGTATGACACTGCACAGGAATGCACCCTTAATTGTTAATTGATGAGTAAAAAGTTTTAAATTAGCCCTATTTTTCGCATTTCCGAGGTGTCACAGTTTTCTTCAACCTTGATCAACCCGAGAAGTGCCCCTTAATAAGCCTTCGGTAGCTCTCAATCCAAACTTAGCTTCTCCCTTTCGATCACAGTTTTGCAGAGGACAAGTTTCCTTCAGCAACGCCCACTGGTATCACTTCCTTCACTCCCACTCACGGTCTAAATTAATTTTTTCCTATTTTCCAGCAACCATCAAGTAGTTATTTTGGCCTTTTATATTTTCAGTTTTTCTTAACTGATACACGAAATCGTGTTCAGCCATACTCTGCAAATCTGTTTCCTTTCATCATCTCGATCTACTCCCTTCCTGTTCACACGTGTTCAGAGTAACCTTCAACTGCTCTATTGTAAACATTTTTTTCACCAAATCGCGGCAGTTTTCCAGCAGGTATCCTACTATCTCAATATTTTATTTTTTTCCTTTCCCGTTTTCATACTCACACACCTATATATATATATATATATATATATACATTTTTGTACCAAATTTGGTGTCTCAGTCAGGCTTCAATCTCATTGTCTCATTTCCTTTCGGTCTGTTCCAGTTGCAGACTTCTAACTCCCTCCTCTTGATTGTTTACTGTTTTCGGCTCCCTTCACGTTTTCTTGTTCCATTTTCCATTGACAGCCACTCCATTCCTTATCCTTTCATATACTATAAATATGTATTTCTTTCAATATGCTTTCACCCACTTTATGTATATATCATGGTGTGTATACATATACATATATGTATACATATATGTATATGTATACATATATATGGAGTCCTCGGTAGGTTGTTGTGTATGTTTGTATATATATATATATATGTATATATATATATATATATACATATATATATATACACATATATTATCCATACATTTATCTTAAGGAACAGATAAAACATTACTCATATATTTATATATGTGTGTGTTTCTGTTGAATTTTTCCTAAGTTCCCCAGATTATACTATAGTTTAATTTAAATTCTTTGAATAATGGAACGAAATCTTTAATCTCGATGATAAATTTGTTAATTATGGATAAACCAAATATATAAAAATTCACGGTATTTACACATATGATGAACGAATAATAGAAAACCAGTAAAATTAATATACATGACATATATATTAATGAAATAACAAAAATGTGTGTGTATATACACACACATTAACTATATAAGAAGTAAATATATATACACCTATCTATCCTAATACATGTATATATAGATATATATACACACACTTGTGTGTAGGTGATTATACAAATGAAAGAAATTACGGTAAAATTATAAAGATAAATGAAGATATAGTGTATATATATATTAAATAAATAAATAATATAAAAATATACTAAATTAAGAATTAGTGAGATTTTGTGGGAAAGCTCCCACCAAATCCCACGATGTCGTCGGCATAAAGCAGGCGCCCTAGCCACTTTTGCTCATTCGTGGTAAGACCCTTAAGGGTCCAGTGGTTTTTTGGCCTGCAACATGGTGGGAATGACATCTCACCGCGCCGCAACTAGGCACCTAATACACAGCACAATTTGGGTGCAGCTACACCCTTTCACTGGGGTCCGATCGGGGCGGATCTTTTTAATTTTTTTTTATATTATATATTTATATATTAATAAATTTATTTATTTATAACAAATAACTTTGACCCCTTCAAACTTTTGGAAATTTCCTTGTTTGTTATCTTGTCCTTTTTTATTATATGTTTATATAAAATTGCAGTTATATACATGGATAATGTTAAAATATTTTTGTTTAGTCGAAAAATTGAAATAATTAAATCTTTGTTAATTTTTATACTATAATATTATATTCACTTGTCTTAATTACTTATTAAGAATTATTCTTTTAAAAATTTTATAATTTTTCCGTAGCAAAGTTAAATTGAGTCCACTTATTGTTGCTAAGATTGGGATCACTTTTTTTTTGAAAGGTTAAAATAACATATTCAATTTTATTATTTTAAAAATATATATTAAATTTTTTTTTGTTTTGATTAAAAGTATAATGTTTAATAATTGATATCTTTATATAATTTTTTTAATTTTAAATTTCCTAACAAAATAATCAATAAAATTCACTCATATATAGTTCAAATTCAATTTTCGAATATGAAATTATTTATTTCATGTAGTTTGTTATACTTTTATTTATAAATTGATAAAATTTGTAATTTTATAAACGTTTTTTTATTAAAATACTATTTAAATATGTGTTTTATATTAGTAAAACATATTAACATAACTCAAATATATATATAATTTTAAAAATTTTGGTTGACCCTCTCAAAATCAGATGTTAAGATCCGTCATTGGGTCAGATTGATCCAAATCAGCCTTACATCATTGAAGGAAAAGGGAAATCCAGAATACTACTTAGGGGGCCAAATTAAAACAAAATTGGTAGCTTGAAAATTTTTTATATTGGCATATAATGTATTATTATTTTTTAAAAATTATACGAAAGGCTAAATACTCAATTTAGGATCTAACTTTTGGATTATTTTTCATTTAAAGATACAATATTTTATTTAACTTAATTTAGGACTAAAACATTTATTCTTAAATTGATTCAAATAAATAATTTTATCCTTAATTAATTGAAAATAACTCAAAGGTTAGAGGCTAGTGGAGGACTTGAGTTCCAGGCCGTATTTTGTTATTGAGGTATATATTTAATATTCATGTATCCACACTAGAGTTATATTTACAGACACTCATTGTATAATGATGTAAGGGATGTATTAGAATTAATTAACTTGGAATTGAGTAATGTATATGATACGATATATACTATCTTCTGATGAGATCCTGAAGCATGATAACCATGATGATGTATGACACTGCACAGTAATGCACCCTTAATTGTTAATTGATGAGTAAAAAGTTTTAAATTAGCCATATTTTTTACGTTTTCGGGGTGTCACAGAGTTTTATTGGTATCAGTGCTTAGGGTGTCTAGTACTGTCAGTGTCGGTTAAGTGAAGTAGAATATATCCCAAGTGTCTGTAATAGTCTGGTCATGAACTGAATTTGAGGATTGAGATTTCAATCGATTTTGGTATGTACGCGCAGGAGACGAGTTGAGATAGAGAATGAGTGGACGATGAGGTCGTTCGAGGAGGCAGGCAGAGTCCCCTCCGCCACTTGTCCCACAACCAGAGAGTCTTAACTCTCGATTTAATCGGATTGAGACCGATGTGAGGCAAGGTTTTGAGCAGATGGCAGCACTATTCGCGTAACACTTTGGAGTTAATACCTCGGGTTCTACTCCTACACCACCATCAGGACCTCCCGTCACTCAGCCTGATGACAGAAGTATGGTCCGACTGAAGGACTTTTTGAAAATGAATCCACCCGCATTTAAGGGAAAGAAGGATCCTACAAAGGCTGAGGAGTGGCTGACGGAGTTGAGAATTATATTCGATTATCTGGGGTGCACCGATGCTGATAGGGTCAGTATGAGTGCCTATATGTTGAAAGGGAGAGCTCGAGACTGGTGGGGTACTACCTAGGGTATTTTGATGTCCCATCAGGATATGATTGGTTGGGAAGAGTTTCAGACAGCCTTTAGAGCCCAATATGTACCACGAGCTGCCTAGAGAAGGAGGCAAACAGAGTTTTTGAGTTTGGTACAAGGCGACATGTTTGTGGATGATTACGAGAGTCAATTTACCACTCTGCTGAGATATGATCCAGAGACTTTCAAGAATGAAGAGCTCCACACAGAGAGATTTGTGTATGGATTGAAGCCCATCATCAGAGATCGATTGATTGGGTTGTGTATTACTAAGTTTGGAGTTGCTCTGAGACGAGCACAAGAGATTGAGAGGGGAATTGAAATTGTACAGTCCCAGAATGAGTTCAGAGCAGTGATTAGGGACAAGGGTAAGAGGCCAGCGGTGTCTCAAGCAGATGTTCGGAGAGGTTCCTTCAGGAGAGGAAGGATTGAGGTACAGAAGGGAAGATTGGAGAGACCCAGAGCTTATCCTATTATCAAGGGAACCCCTCGATATGGCAGGCCAGAGATAAGGGTTTGTAGAGACTGTGGTCGATCGCATGAGGGAAGTTGTACTGGGTCGATCCGTGGATATTTTAGATGTGGTGACATGGGTCACAGAGTGAAGAACTGTCCTCAACCTCAGATACCACATGCTCCGGAGCCTACTAGACAGCAGCCTCAGAGAGTGAATCCCCAGAGATGGGTCACTGCTGCAGAGAAAGGAAAGAAACCTGTGGCACATGGACTTGTGTTTACCCTGGATAAGGAAACTGCGGACACTTCAGTAGAAACTATAAGAGGTACACTCTCTGTCTGTAATCATAAGGCTCATGTGTTGATAGATCCAGGATCCACGCATTCGTTTATTTCAGAGCATTTTGCATGTAAATTAAACTTGAAGTTTGAACCTCTAGAATATATACTACATGTAAATACCCCTATGCGTGAATCCCAGAGAACTGAGTTAATCTGTAGAGGATGTGAGATAAAGGTGGGAGATAGAGTGATGTTAGCAGATCTAATCATGTTGAATATACATGGGTTTGATGTAATTTTGGGAATGGATTGGCTAGCAACCAATCGAGTGAGTTTAGACTGCTACACTAAGATTGTAACTTTCTCCCTACCTGAACCTTACAGTGTACGGTTGAGATATTGAGCAAATGAATATGTGGAATTCTAGTAAGTAATTTGAAATTTTAATATTATTCTTGAGAGTATTAAATATGATTGTTCATGTGAATGTTATGAGACACTTATCTCAGACGATGAGCGGGAACATCCGAGGATTGAGGATATACCTGTGGTGTGTGAATTTTCGGATGTTTTCCCAGATGAGTTGCCAGGTTTGCCACCAGAGAGAGAGCTGGAGTTTACCATTGATTTGGTACCAGATACTCAGCCGATCTCTAAACTTTCATACAGGATGACATTAGTGAAACTTAAGGAATTAAAGAAACAACTACAGGAGTTATTGGATCAAGGGTTCATTAGACCCAGTGTTTCACCGTGGGGAGTGTTGAGTTAATATATTTTGAAATGACAAAACAAGTAAATTCAATAATATAAAAATGATATAAAGACATGTTTAGAGGTTATCAGTACCAGAACTTAGAGTTCTGTTGATGAGAGATCGATCTCCTGGGTTTTTACTTGATGAGGATCGATCTCATGAAGAAATGAGATCGATCTGCCAAGCCTTGAACCTTTACAAAAGTATTAAGGAAGAGTGAGATCGATCTGCAAGGGTTAAGAGATCGATCTGGCTAAAGCTAGAGTTGAGAGATCGATCTTGTCTAGGAAGAGATCGATCTCCTTTAAAAGCATAAGACTGAAGATCGATCTAAAAGATCGATCCACACTCAAACAGAGAACTTATGAGATCGATCTGGTAAGGAAGAGATCGATCTCCTCAAAGTCAGAGAGCTAAGGAGATCGATCTGAGGTATTGAGAGATCGATCTCCCCACTATGAAACTGCATGGCAGATCGATCTGTAGATCGATCTTGCCTTAAACAGAGAGATCGTGAGATCAATCTGCCTATTCGACAGATCGATCTCCCCTATCATTTTCAAATTAACAGATCGATCTGCTAACCTAAGAGATCGATCTCCTTGTGTTTTTGTGCTTTGATCTTGCAGGATTTATAACTACGAGATCGATCTGGCTAAGAAGGCAGATCGATCTGGCACACTACTGGAGGTACTCAACGGCTAGTTTCTGCAAAATCTCAATGGAAAAAACAGCATTTAATGCTCCAACTACCAATCCTTCAGTATTTAACCAAGCATTGAAGACAAAGAGAACTGAGACATTATTGCTGCATATTTTCTACATTCTCAAGCTTTCAACACTTTCATTCCTTGTGTCTTCATTCCTCATTTATTGAGATTTATTGTATAAGCTTAAGTGCAAAAGCTGTATTTGTCCTACCTACATTAAAGCTTCATTTTTGTATTCATCCTTATCTTGAGAGAGAAGAGGATTGTTCCTCTGTGAGATAAATTGTAAGAGGGTGAATACATTTTCATATTACAAAGGGTAGAGAGGTTATTCCTTAACCTGTAAAAGGAACATTGTAAACTTCTGTTGAAGGAGAGTAAGAAAGCACTTGACAAGAAGGTCAAGGAGAGAGGACGTAGGCAAGAGTTTGGCCGAACCTCTATAAACGATTGTGTTTGTTTCTCTCTTCCCTATCTTGCATTAAATTGTTTAATTTTGTTATATTACTTACTTTCATTTGCAAATTAAAATAGGATTAAATTAAAATTTGCTATTAACGTTAGAAAACTGATTCACCCCCCCTCTCGGTAGAGCCATCAATTGGTATCAGAGCTAGGACTCTTTAATCACATAGGAACAACTTCCTAAGAGTTAGAAACGATCAAATGGCTCATAACAGTGTAGCTACTAGTTTGGTAGGAGAGGGGCACTCTACGGTTAGACCTCCAATGTTTAATGGAGAGCATTATCCATATTGGAATACTAGGATGATGTTATTCATTCAAGCAAATGATTATGAAGTATGAAGAATTATAATTAAAGGACCTCAAATCCCTACAAAGAGAATAGAGGGAAGAGATATTCCTAAGGAAGAAGATGAATGGGATTCAAATGATATTAAATGTGCTCAACTAAATGCTAAAGCTATGCACACATTATTTTGTGCTTTAGGTCCTAATGAATATAATAGAGTCTCCGGGTGTGATAATGCCAATCAAATATGGGACAAATTGGCAATAACTCATGAGGGTACAACCCAAGTGAAGGAGACAAAGGTAGGTATGCTCACACATGACTATGAGCTTTTTAGGATGAAGGAAGGAGAATCAATTAGTGATATGTTCACTAGATTCACAGATGTAATTAATGGATTAAAGTCTTTAGGAAAAATATATTCTAATATTGAAATGGTAAAGAAAATTTTAAATAGCTTACCTAAATCATGGGAAGCTAAAGTGACTGCAATTGAGGAATCTAAGGATCCTCACACATTGTCTTTAGATGAATTAATAGGGTCTCTACTCACTTATGAGATGAAATTAAAAAGAAATGAAGAGTCACCCAAGAAAGTGAGAGTTGCTCTAAAATCCACTGCTCAAGAGGAGATTAAAAATGAGAGTGGTAGTGAAGAGGACCTTGAGATGGCAATGTTTGCCAAAAGATTTAACAAGTTCATGAAGATGAGAGCTAGTGGTAGTAATAGGAGAAACAATAAGAGAGATCAAGAAGAACTAGGAAGAAAAGACTCAATTGTATGTTATGAATGTAAAAAACCAGGACACATAAAATTTAACTGCCCTCTTCTTAAAAGGTCCAATGATAGGTTCCATAAAAAGAAGGTAATGGTGGCAACATGGAGCGACAGTGACTGCTCCGATGATGAATCAAATGAGGACATTGCCAACTTGTGCTTCATGGCTATTGAGGATGAAAAGGTAACTTCAAGCCTCAATGAATATTCTTTTGATGAATTGCAAGATGCATTTGATGATCTTGCATTAGAGTATGAATCTATGAGTATGAAATATAAAAAGATAATATCCAAATTGAGAAAAGAAAATGAGTTAATGCAATTGGATAAATTAGAATGCGAAAAGAAACTAGAGATTTCAAATCTAGAAATTTGTGACCTTAAAGAGAAAAATAACAATCTACATAATTCATTTAATAGGTTTCACATGGGTCAACAAAAGTTAGATAGCATGCTAGAGACCCAAAGGGCATTCTTTGACAAAAATGGCTTAGGATATAATGCAAAGAGTAGGGAGACCCATCTTAAAAGTTTTATTGCTAGGAATAAACCTGCAATTACTTGTTCATAGTGCAATAGAAAGGGACATGCATCACATAACTGTAATATAAAAATGAGAACTCTAAAAGGAAAAATAGTAAAAAGGATATGGATTCCAAAAGAAGTAATTCACTCCAAGGACTGTAATGCATTAGCAAAATGGATCCCAAAGGGATCAAGAATTGCATTCACTAACCTCAAAGGACCCAAGAAAATTTGGGTACCTAAGACTTGAGTTTAAATCTTCTTGTAGGTGATTGAGCATGGCCACACATCTAAAACAAAGGAAGCATGGTACTTGGATAGTGGATGCTCAAGGCACATGACGGGAGATAGAAGCCACTTCAACTCTTTTAAATCGAAGGTTGGTGGAGAGGTCACTTTTGGGGACAACTCCAAAGGCCAAGTAGAAGGAAGTGGCTCAATAGGTAGTGATTACTTCTCTTTAGAAAAAGTATTGCTTGTTAGGGGTCTAAAGCATAACTTACTAAGCATAAGTCAACTTTGTGACAAAGGTTACAAAGTAATTTTTGATTGCATGAAATGTAATGTGGTAGATCCTAAGTCTAACAAAGTTCTTTTTTCTAGGTCATAGACAAGGAAATATATATACTGTCTATCTTAATGAACTCAAAAATGAAAATATATGCTTAATGGTAGACAATAAAAAGGAATCTTGGTTATGGCATAGAAGACTAGGTCATGCTAGCATGAGTATGCTATCTAAGTTAGCTAGAAAGGATCTAGTTATAGGTTTACCCAAGATATCCTTTGATCATGAAGAAGTATGTGAAGCTTGTGTTAAAGGAAAACATAAAAGGACAACATTTAAGCCTAAGAATATTGTATCCACCACTAGGCCTCTCCAATTACTTCACTTAGATTTATTTGGACCAACTAGAACAACTAGCCTAGGTGGGAAACACTATGGATTTGCAATAGTTGATGATTACACTAGGTACACATGGGTGTTCTTCTTAAGAGTAAAAAATGAAGCCTTAGAAAATTCATAGCTTATACAAAAATTACTCAAAATGAGAAAGGATATACAATAACTAGTATTAGAAGTGATCATGGCAAAGAATTTGAAAATATAGGATTTGATGAGTATTGCAATGATCAAGGAATTAGCCATAATTTTTCAGCCCCTAGGACACCACAACAAAATGGTGTAGTTGAGAGAAGAAATAGAACATTGGAAGAAATGGCTAGAACCATGTTATGTGAGAATAACTTACCAAAGTATTTTTGGGCTGAAGCTATAAACACATCATGTTATATAATTAATAGAGCTATGATTAGACCCATGCTAAAGAAAACTCCTTATGAGCTCTACAAAGGTAAAAAGCCTAACATTAGTTACTTCCATCCTTTTGGCTGCAAATGTTTTGTTCTAAATAATGGGAAAGATAATTTAGGAAAATTTGATGCCAAGAGTGATGAGGGAATATTCTTAGGATACTCATTGAATTCAAAGGCTTATAGAATTTATAACAAAAGAACATTAATGGTTGAAGAATCTATTCATGTTATATTTGATGAATCAAATAATGTATCTAAAGATTCAACCAATGATGAGAATGTTGGAATATTTGACAAAAACTTGGAGGATATCCCAAACCTAGAAGATGACTTATTAGAAAAACTTGACTTGAATAAAGAAGATGAAGATGAGATAGAGATAATAGAGAGAGAATCTAGAGCACCAAGAGAGTTAGGATATGTAAAGGATTGTGAAATAGTAGGAGATCCAACTCTTAGAGTTAGAACTAGATCATCTCTAAGGAATATGTGCCAATATATAGCTTTTGTATCTCAAATAGAGCCTAGGAATGTCAATGAAGCCTTAGATGACAATAATTGGTTCCTAGCAATGCAAGAAGAATTAAATTAATTTGAGAGAAGCAAAGTATGGAAACTAGTTCCTAGGCCTAGTGATCACTCTATAATTGGAACTAAATGGATATTCAAGAACAAGATGGATGAAAATAGTGTGATCATAAGGAATAAGGCTAGGCTAGTTGTACAAGGATATAGACAAGAGGAAGGCATAGACTATGATGAAACATATGCACCGGTAGCTAGATTAGAGGCAATAAGAATGTTACTTGCCTTTGCATGTTATAAAAACTTCAAGTTGTATCAAATGGATGTGAAGAGTGCATTCCTAAATGGTTTCATTAATGAAGAAGTCTATGTTGAGCAACCTCCCGGATTTGAAAATCATGAATTTCCTGAACATGTTTTCAAATTATCTAAGGCACTCTATGGCTTGAAACAAGCTCCTAGAGCTTGGTATGAAAGGTTGTCAAAATTTTTAATAGAAAAAGGATTTTCTAGAGGAAAAGTGGATACCACCTTATTCATCAAAATTAAAAATAAGGATTTACTAGTTGTACAAGTCTATCTAGATGATATTATTTTTGGTTCAACTAATGAGTCTTTATGCAAAGAGTTTGCTAAGATCATGCAAGGAGAATTTGAGATGAGCATGATGGGAGAACTCACATTCTTCTTGGGACTTCAAGTGAAGCAAACAAAAGATGGAACCTTCATCAATCAAGCAAAGTATACTAAGGAATTGCTCAAGCGATTTGGAATGGACAATTGCAAACCTCAAGCAACTCCAATGGGCACCAACATCAAGCTTGATAAAGATGAAAGTGGTAAGTGTGTAGACACTAAACTCTATAGGTCTATGATTGGCTCATTGCTTTATTTAACTGCAAGTAGACCAAATATTTTGTTTAGTGTATGCCTTTGTGCTGGATTTCAATCCTCTCCTAGGGAATCACATCTATTAGCAACTAAGAGGATCTTTAGATACCTCAAAGACACTCCCTCACTAGGACTTTGGTATCCCAAGGACTCCACCTTTGCCTTTCATGCATTTTCAGATGCTGATTTTGGAGGATGCAAAATAGATAGGAAAAGTACTTCAGGTACCTGCCAATTCTTAGGAAATAGGTTAATTTCTTGGTTCTCTAAGAAACAAAACAGTGTGGCTCAGTCCACAACTGAAGCTGAATATATAGCAGCTGGTAGTTGTAGTACTCAAGTGTTGTGGATTAAACAACAAATGAAAGATTATGGTATTGACATGAAGTAAGTATCTATTAAATGTGATAATACCAGTGCCATTAATCTGTCTAAAAATCTTATCCAACACTCCAGAACCAAGCACATAGAGATTAGACATCATTTCCTTAGAGACCATGTACAAAAAGGGGATATAATTTTAGAGTACATTGACACTTTACACCAAATAGCTGATATATTCACCAAACCTCTTGATAGAGATAGGTTTTGTATCCTTAGAGGTGAATTAGGACTCATGAATATCCCTTAAGACTTTATGTTTCAAAAATCTTGGTTTCAAGTTGATTTTAAAAGAGTTTTCGCAAAGATTTTCTGGCAACGAGGATGAGAGATCGATCTCCTTGCAATATAGATCGATCTCCATCCTTACAACAAGCCTAAATCATTAAGGTTAAGCTAAGAAGATCGATCTTCTAACCATAAGATCGATCTTCTTACGTCTCTGTTAAAGAGCAAATCGATCTGTCCATACGACAGATCGATCTCCTGTGCCCTGGACTATAAAAACTGGCCAGAAATCTCCAAATTTCAAAATCTTAAACTTCAAAATCCCTAACTTCCCTCGCACCACCTCTCTCGATTCCTCCTCAGATCGATCTCGGTACGGCATTCATTGCGTCTCCGTGTCATTTCCTGGTATAGTAACCAACATTTCTCATTGCTTTCTCAAAAATTTCCTACGATTTGTGTTCAATTTAGTTCTAGGGCAAATCTTGGTACTGTTCCATTGATTTTTTCGCTTGTGAATCTGTAGTAGCATAATTCTCGTATCTAGAACCATGCCTAGGCTTAAGACAATATGACAAAAACCTCCCCGAACCAATGTAGCAACCGGGTCATCTTCCCAACCCACTCCTTCCGCTTCCATCACTACCTTCAACCGGTGTTTTAAAACACCTGCGAAGAGAAAGCGATACGAAGAATTCTTTTCAACCATGCCAATTAAACATTGGCGTACAATCGATTTCTCTTTCCTCAACCAAATTGATTTTCCATACTTTCGAAATTTGAGGAGTTTGGTTGGATGTCCTTTCTGAAAATAAACACTCCCGTACCTCCAAATATCGTTCGTGCATTCTTTTCCAATGCCAAACTCAATTACGATCCTATCGATTCCTGTCAAATTCTTGGTTTCACAACGTATGTCATGGGAAGGTCAATTGCTGTAACCACTAAAATTTTAGCCTAAGCCTTTGACATACGCGATGAAGGTTTAACGAACGAAGATGAGGAGGTTCCCTTGGAGTTTGACATTCCCGGGGATAAGGCGAGTGATCTCCCAATGCACCCCCGGCTACTCCACCTCATCATTTCGTGGAACCTTCGTCCGTTTGGTACCCGACATTCGACTGTTAGGAGGTTAGATAGGTTTTGGATTCACCATATTCATTCCACCAGTCAAAAACCCAACCTCATTCATTTTATCTTTCAAGACTGGTTAAAGATTGAACGAGGCCAAGCCACAACGATCGTGTTTCTTCAACCAGTGGCGTACTTTCTTCAACGGCTCAAGATAGATAGCAGCTGCGAAACCGGTGAACTGCCCTCTCCCAAGAGCGTCCTCAACATCGGGACCCTCCATCACATGGGATACTACAAAGATTTTTGGGGCGACTGGAAGAAGAAGAGGGAACAGCAGCCTGCTGAAGCTATGGAGGAAGACCCCTCCGCTGAGCCTATGGACCCACCTGCTGCACCGGCTACGGGACCATCATCCTCGACTCCTTAGACCACTGCACCTTCATCCTCACCTGCTGACATGGAGATCCTTATGAAGATGATAAGTGAACTCAACAGAAAAATCGATGAAGGCTTTGCATCTTTGAACCGAAGAGTGGATGAGGTTCATGAGGCTCAGGAGGCAATGTTTGATGAGCTTCAAGTCACTCGCACTCATGTTGAGGATCTCATGGATCGCGTTCCTCCTCCATCTTAGGATCTAGTTGCTCGATTTAGTTTAGTTATATGTTTCGTTTTTGCTACTTGTTGTTATTTTGATATGCATTTGCTTGAAATGAACTGCCATTTGTCTGTTGACTAAGTTTCAATGAAAATGTTCATTTTGAAATGCCATGAATTTTCTTTCTTGCTATTGATATGACAAAAAGGGGGAGAAGAAAAGAAAACATGTGATTGTGGTCAAGAGGAATAAAACGTTTTAAGAAGGTTTTTAAGAAACATCTCTAAACGAATGGTTAAAATGAGGGGGAGTTAAAATAGTAACAAAGTTAAAAGCTAAAAGAAAGGGGGAGCTCACAAAAATGGGGAGCTTTTGCAAAATAACTAAACATGTTGATTGAATAAGTTTTGTCATATCAAAAAGGGGGAGATTGTTGAGTAAATATATTTTGAAATGACAAAACAAGTAAATTCAATAATATAAAAATGATATAAAGACATGTTTAGAGGTTATCAGTACCAGAACTTAGAGTTCTGTTGATGAGAGATCGATTTGGCTGATGAGAGATCGATCTCCTGGGTTTTTACTTGATGAGGATCGATCTCATGAAGAAATGAGATCGATCTGCCAAGCCTTGAACCTTTACAAAGGTATTAAGGAAGAGTGAGATCGATCTGCAAGGGTTAAGAGATCGATCTGGCTAAAGCTAAAGTTGAGAGATCGATCTTGTTTAGGAAGAGATCGATCTCCTTTAAAAGCATAAGACTGAAGATCGATCTAAAAGATCGATCCACACTCAAACAGAGAACTTATGAGATCGATCTGGTAAGGAAGAGATCGATCTCCTCAAAGTCAGAGAGCTAAGGAGATCGATCTGAGGTATTGAGAGATCGATCTCCCCACTACGAAACTGCATGGCAGATCGATCTGTAGATCGATCTTGCCTTAAACAGAGAGATCGTGAGATCGATCTGCCTATTCGACAGATCGATCTCCCCTATCATTTTCAAATTAACAGATCGATCTGCTAACCTAAGAGATCGATCTCCTTGTGTTTTTGTGCTTTGATCTTGCAGGATTTATAACTACGAGATCGATCTGGCCAAGAAGGCAGATCGATCTGGCACACTACTGGAGGTATCCAACGGCTAGTTTCTGCAAAATCTCAACGGGAAAAACAGCATTTAATGCTCCAACTACCAATCCTTCAGTATTTAACCAAGCATTGAAGACAAAGAGAACTGAGACATTATTGCTGCATATTTTCTACATTCTCAAGCTTTCAACACTTTCATTCCTTGTGTCTTCATTCCTCATTTATTGAGATTTATTGTATAAGCTTAAGTGCAAAAGCTGTATTTGTCCTACCTACATTAAAGCTTCATTTTTGTATTCATCCTTATCTTGAGAGAGAAGAGGATTGTTCCTCTGTGAGATAAATTGTAAGAGGGTGAATACATTTTCATATTACAAAGGGTAGAGAGGTTATTCCTTAACCTGTAAAAGGAACATTGTAAACTTCTGTTGAAGGAGAGTAAGAAAGCACTTGACAAGAAGGTCAAGGAGAGAGGACGTAGGCAAGAGTTTGGCCGAACCTCTATAAACGATTGTGTTTGTTTCTCTCTTCCTTATCTTGCATTAAATTGTTTAATTTTGTTATATTGCTTACTTTCATTTGCAAATTAAAATAGGATTAAATTAAAATTTGCTATTAACGTTAGAAAACCGATTCACCCCCTCTCGGTAGAGCCATCAGGGAGCACCGATTTTATTTGTTAAGAAGAAGGATGGTAGTCTCAGATTATGCGTTGATTACCAGTTGTTGAATAAAGCTACGGTGAAGAATAAATACCCACTGCCCAGGATTGATGATCTACTTGATCAGCTGAGAGGGGCCTCAATCTTTTCTAAGATTGATTTGAGATCGGGCTATTGTGAGACCCCGTACATGTATAGCTATATATAGGAACATGGGAATGTAAATAAAATTATAAGTAAGATGATGTATTGTAATGTGAAGTATATGCAATGTAAGTTCATAAGATTATGTACGCACTTGTAATAAGAATTGTGATTATACATACAAGTTGTATTATGAATGAGTAGGAAGAAATAAACTTGAACACGAGAAGAATGTGATCGAAATGGAATATGAGTAGTATAGTAAAATGGAAGGAAAGATTTACATAAGTGTATATTTCCATTCGAGTAATATCGTATATATTTGGTCATACAAAGATTCTACACAAGTTTTAATGTGTATGTAGTGAGGATGGATCCTATTTTCAAGTCTCAAAGATGAATGAATGAGGAAATGATCATGGTAGCAAATTAAGGGTGTTTGGTAAGGGTTGTTGAAGAGGAACTGCAGGAAATCTGGAATTTGTGAAGGCCAGATCGATCTCATAGGATGAGAGATCGATCTGGGAGAGCCAGAATGCTCTTATGTGAGAAATGGAAGGGAACAGATCGATCTCCAAAGGAAGCAGATCGATCTCTTTAGCTCTCGGGTTGGAAGCAGATCGATCTCCCATAAGACCAGATCGATCTCCTTAAGCTTCTGTTTGACAGCAGATCGATCTCCAGTCTCGACAAATCGATCTCCTGCCTTTAAAATGTCTTAGAAAAGAGGGATTTTAGAGGAACAGATCGATCTCCACCCAAGGAAGATCGATCTCATCAAGTCAAAACTATAAATGGGAGCAGTTGGATCATCAGAATTCTGGGACAAACCATTTCCTTTCCACTTCAACACAAAAACCTAGCTTTCTCACTCCTAAATCCGATCATTTTCAGTGAGATTTAAGGAGAGTCTATTAGAGACAAAGTTGTTCACAACAAAAAGAAGAACAACATAGTGTAGAGGCATTTCCCCATTTGATGGATTGAAGAAATAAAGGGCAATCCTAATTGGAGCAAGAGGAAATCCAATGAGGTAAGTTCTAATGCACAAATCCAAGTACATTGGTTTAGTTAATGATTATAAAGATATTTGGGTGTGCATATTGTGGATAGAACTACCTAGAATGGTATGAAATGAATATAACTTGGAAATAGTCAAGTGTGAGAAAGTGGAGAGTGGAAGTGTTTATGACGAATGAGATATCTTGAGTGGATGATTATGTTGTGGGAATGGTTTGGACATGTTGATATTGGGATAAAATTGTGAGATTTACCACAAAGGGTAAAATATGTATTTAAGGCATTGGATAAATGATTGTTGAACAAGAGTTAGAAACGTTAACTCGAGTGTTTGATGGATGAATTTCAGTTTCGGATGATACGCCGGAGTAAGTCGAGATGAGAACGTAAGAAGCATAAAGGCGGATAGTTGCACACAAGTAAAACGAGGTAAGGGACTGTGTGTTAGCTATAGAGATGTTCGTACGTAATTACAGCAATTTCGTAGATATATTGCTAGGACTAGTACGATATTATAATTCTATGAAATGATATGGACGTATGAAAAGTACTATGATGTATATATGTATTGAGAAATGGGATAGGGTAAGGAAATAGCATGTTATGCATGTTTTCAATGATATTCTCAATTTTATATTGTTATTGATGATTGAGAAATGTTGATGATAGGTTGGCTAATTTTACATGTTTTAGCATGAAGAGTCATGCTGTATGAATAAACGTGTTTTGAGTTTTAAAAGAGAAAATAGCCATCTATCAGTTTTGAGATGAGATTTGGTGTTGAAGCGCTAAGTCACACCCGTTTTAATGCCTTGATGTACCGTGCGGGAGTTTTAACTCGCACGAGGGTTTTGAGAAAGTGCAGAAACTTTACTCGCACCTGTTTTGTTGAGTTAAGGTAAATCTGGGGGTCTGGGACCCAAGGGGATACCAGCCGACGGCCATTTGAACGGGCTGGGTCTTAACGATAGATCGTACCGCGCTGGAGCTTTGCGTTGACTGTGTGTCACGCTGCTTGCTCGCCTGGTATATGAGACATGGTTTAGGATAAAAAGTCCATTGGAGTTGGAGTATGGACTTGGGTCCACGGTCGTACGTAGAATAGTGTAGTCACCCGTTGGTATACTATGTACCGTGCTGGGTGCACGTGAGTACGAGTATCACGTAGATGACACACGATGTATCTTCACCGTGAGTATACGAGGAGATGAGGTGGATTGAGATGAGCCGGAGGGTAGGACTGACCCATCCCCCTTCAGGCGAAGTGATACCCTGTGCACACCTGATCAGTGAGGCCTGGGATCACTGACTATGGCCATAAGTCGTGGATTTGATTGCCGAAAATTCCATGCCTGTCTCAGAGATTTGAGAAACAGAGACAATCTCAGAAAAGAAAGAGATTTGCGAGAAAGAATGATTTGAGAAGTGAAAGAGATTTCGTGTTTTTGATAAATCTCTAATTTCACATTCGTGCCGTGAGGGCACTATTTACGAGCATGTTTTAAATGGAAGTTTGACATTTGATTTACACGAAAATGCTATTGAGAAACATGTGTTTAAATGCATTGTTCGTATGATATTTCCATTTATAACGAAAACATGGTTTTGGTTTATGCATGCATGGGCTATGTAGGTAGTACGATATCTACCTGCTAGCATACATTTCCTTACTGAGCTGTGGTTTGCTCATCCCACTATTTTCTCCCTCCAGGTACTGAGAAGTAAGAGAGCGGTGATCTCTAGATCTTTTGTGTTTAACAGCTCCCACAATCCGCAAAGGTATAAGATTTGTATACACGAGTATTTTGTATCTAATATATTGTATCGCACAGTTATGTCTTGGAATTGTAAACAGTATTATGGGGATGATATGTAAGCACATGGTATTTATATAATTAATTTTGTGTATTTACACACACACCTGGGAGTGTGAATTAAAGTTTTAAATATTCCGCTGTAAATGAATGAATTTTTAGTAATTGCATCTTCTCACAGCCCAACCGCAGTAGAGAATGTATGGATAGAAGGGTTCATAAAAGTGGGGTATGACAGGCTTGGTATCAGAGCCCGGTTGGTCTGATGTGAGTTGATGTTTAGGACTAAGAAAACATACATCCCCAAGTTACTGTGCGATATTTAGATACAAATGTGTGTGCGGAGCTGGTAGTGAATTAAATGTTTGTTATAACGCAGGAAAGTTATCAGGCTAGTGAGTTATGCCTGAAAGACACCGCAAGAGGGGAGAGAGCTCGAGAGCTCGAGGGTAAAATGACAGGACTGAGAGGCACAGTAGATCATCCTCTAGTCATGAGCCCCAGGAATAGATAGAGGCTTCTGATCCTCGAATAACTCGATTGGAGGAAGACATGCGCACGATGATGACCATGATGGGTCAGATCATGGCTAGGTTTGAGGGTACACCTGGTACAGCGGGACAGGCTGCACCGAATCCCCCAGCAGCTGCACCTGAACCTGAGAATGTTGCACCTGCGCAAACTGAACCGACTAGGCCACGGGAACCTCATATTCGACCGGTACCTCCTTCGGTAGCCCCACATCAGCATGATGATGATTTGGGGTATGGATATGATTGTGATATGGAAAGATTGAGGCACTTTATGGACTTTAAGCCTCCTTCGTTTAGCAGGATAAAGGATCCGACGGTGGCTGAGGACTGGATCAATCAAATGGAGAAGTTATTCGACTTCTGTAGATGTTCAGCTACGGAGAGAGTAGCGCTTGCGGCCTTTGTATTGAGAGGCGAAGCAGAGCACTGGTGGAAGTCCACTAGGCCGATGTTAAGAGCTCAAGGAATGGTTATCACTTGGGATATGTTCTTGGACGTTTTCAGAGAGCAATACATCCCAGATACTGCTCGACGGAGACTACAGATGGAATTTCTGAATCTGACTCAAGGGAATCGAACAGTTGATGAGTACGAGTCACGATTCACTTCACTGGGTAGATATGATCCGGACTCGATCAGGAGTGAGGCTATCAGAGTCCGTAGATTTGTAGATGGACTGAGGCCTTCGATCCGAGCGAAGTTGGCCCCATTTGATGTCGCTACATATAGAGAGGCCATGCGACGGGCCCAGTTATGCGAGCAGGATCATGACTTGCAGATTTTTGAGTTTAGTTGGGGTAAGGACAAGGGTTCGAGGAAGCTGGGAGATGGCAAGAGTGCCAAATTTGGTCGAAAGCTCATGAGTAAACGTCGGAGAGAGGTAGATGAGTTCCAGAAAAAGGTTGCTAGACCTTTTATGCCTCCGACTCAGACACCAGCCAGGGGTATAGTGATTGGTGAACCCCGACCGACTACAGATCAGTGTAGGTTATGCGGTCGATACCATGGTGGTAGGCCATGTCATCTTCAGGGTACCCGATGCTTCAGATGTGGTAAATTTGGACATTATGCCAGAGAGTGCCCGGAGATAGTTGAGGCAATTCCACAGAGGGGTAAACAGCCAGAGAGGGTTCCTACAGTTGCACCTCCTGCAAGAAAAAAAGCCTCGGCTGAAGAAAAAGGAAAACAAGTTGTGGGTCAAGGCAGGGTGTATGCGATAGACCAGGCATCGGCTGATACCTCTTCTGAAGTGATAAAAGGTACAATCTTGATTTTCAATTTGGAGGTTATTGCTTTGTTTGATTCTGGTGCTACGCATTCCTTCATATCACCTGCATGTGCATCTAAGTTAAAAGGTTTTGTAGAGCCCACATACTTGAGTAGGACTTTACTAATAAGTACTCCAATGAGAGTTAGCCAATTAGTTGAACAAGTGTATAAAGATTGTAAAGTGAGGGTGGGAGATAAGTGCATGACAGCCAACTTGATTTTGTTGAATATGTATGACATTGATGTAATTTTAGGAATGGATTGGTTATCCGCCAATCATGCTGTCATAGACTGTCGTTCTAAGTCCATTAAGTTTTCTCTACCTGAAGAATGTGTTGTAAGATTTTAAGAGAAGAAATGAAATCTTAAATTTTGTGTTAAGTAAAGTACTTTGGTATAAATGGCTTGAGTGTTGTTTTGAAGGTTTTGTTGCTTATGTGGTGGATTTGAACAAAGTACATCCGGATATGGAGGACATCTCAGTGGTCAGAGAATTCCCTGATGTCTTTCCAGACGATCTACCAGGATTGCCACCTGATAGAGAAACAGAATTCGGTATAGACTTGACGCCTGAAACCGAACCAATATCGAAGTCACCATATAGGATGGCTCCAGTTGAGTTAGAGGAATTAAGGAAACAGCTGCAAGAGTTATTAGAGAAGGGGTTCATAAGACCGAGCGTCTCACCATGAGGAGCCCCGGTATTGTTTGTGAAGAAGAGAGATGGGAGCCTCAGGTTGTGCATTGACTATCGGATGTTAAACAAGGCTACCATCAAGAATAAGTACCCCTTGCCACGCATTGACGATTTATTGGATCAGCTTCGGGGAGCACAGATCTTCTCCAAGATAGATCTGAGGTCTGGGTATCATCAATTGAAGATTCGGAAGGAGGATGTGCCTAAGACAGCATTTCGTACCCGCTATGGCCATTACGAATTCTTAGTGATGCCTTTTGGGTTGACCAATGCGCCGGCAGCTTTTATGGCTCTAATGAACGAAGTATTCAAGCCATACCTGGACCAGTTCGTAATTATTTTCATTGATGATATATTGGTGTATTCAAGGTCCAGAGAAGAGCATGAGCAGCACTTAAGGATTATTTTGCAAACCCTCCGAGAGAAAAGGTTATATGCCAAGCTTAACAAATGTGACTTTTGGCTAGAACAGATTTCTTTTCTAGGCCATGTTATATCGAAGGATGGGGTGTCAGTAGATCCATCCAAGATTGAAGCAGTTGTTCAGTGGGAACAACCTAGGACAGTCACAGAGATCAGAAGTTTTCTGGGATTGGCTGGTTACTACAGAAGATTTGTAAAAGGTTTCTCTAGATTAGCTACTCCATTGACACGTCTTACGAGGAAGAGTGTGGAGTTTTCATGGGATGAAGCTTGTGAGAGGAGTTTTCAGGAACTTAAGCGCAGATTAACTACCGCGCCAGTTCTTGTCATCCCTAACAGTTCAGGGAATTACTCGGTGTATACAGATGCTTAGCATCAAGGACTAGGCTGTGTTTTGATGCAAGATGGAAGGGTAGTAGCTTATGGATCTAGACAGCTAAAAGATCATGAGAAGAACTACCCCACTCACGATTTGGAGTTAGCGGCCGTAGTGTTTACGTTGAAGATATGGCGCCACTACTTATATGGTGAGAGATTTCAGATCTTTACGGATCATAAGAGTCTGAAATATCTATTCTCACAAAAGGAGTTAAACATGAGACAGAGGAGGTGGTTGGAACTCCTCAAGGACTATGATTGTGAGATCTTATACCACCCGGGGAAGGCAAATGTGGTTGCCGATGCATTGAGTCGAAAGAGTCTCGGGTTGGTATCTCATATGATGGTTAGAGAGCATGAGTTGTTGGAATAATTCACGAACCTTAGTCTGGATATGACCCTACCTGAGATTGGCAGCTATGGGATTATTGCTAGCTTGAGATTAGAACCGGAGTTGATTGAGAGAATCCAACAAGCTCAGCAAATTGATCAATGGTGTATTGAGATGATTAGCCAACTTCGAAAAGGGAAGGGTGCCGATTTTATATTGAGTCCAGATGGAATACTAAGATTTAGAGATAGAATATGTGTTCCTAAGGATGTAGAGCTGAGAATGCTGATCTTATCAGAGGCACACTCGTCGAGATACACGATACACCCGGAGAGTAGTAAGATGTATCAAAATCTCCGAAAAGCATATTGGTGGTCTGGAATGAAGAGAGACATAGCTGAGTATGTCGCTAGATGTCTCATTTGTCAGCAAGTAAAAGTCGAACATCAGAAACCAGGAAGATTATTACAACCACTATCGATACCAACATGGAAGTGGGAGCGTGTCACCATAGATTTTGTGATGGGGTTACCGAGAACCCGTAAGAACCATGATGCGATATGGGTGATAGTAGATCGGTTAATGAAGTCGGCACATTTCTTAGCCACGAGATCTACAGATACATTGAGTGCACAGGCGAACCTGTATGTGCGAGAAATAGTGAGATTGCATGGAGTCCCAGTGAGTGTTGTTTCTGATCGGGATGCCCGCTTCACTTCCTACTTTTGGGGACATTTCTAGGAAGCGATGGGGACCCAGTTGAGTTTTAGCATCGCTTTTCATCCTCAGACAGATGGTCAGTCAGAGAGGACTATACAGACCCTGGAGGATATGTTGAGAGCGTGTGTGCTGGATTTTAGAGGCTCATGGGACGATCACTTGCCATTGATTGAGTTCGCCTACAATAACAGTCATCACTCAAGTATTGGTATGGCCCCTTATGAGGCACTATACAGTCGTAGATGCCGATCGCCCATTGGTTGGGAAGAAGTTGGTGACAGACAATTGCTCGCTCCCAATTTGGTTAAGCAAGCCTCCGAGGATGTTCGGATAATATGCGAGAGGCTGCGAACAGCTCAAAGTCGACAAAAGAGCTACGCTGACAGGAGACGGAGACCACTTGAGTTTGATGTTGGCGAGTCTGTATTTTTGAAAGTATCTCCTTCTAAGGGAATAATGAGGTTTGGGAAGAAAGGAAAATTAAGTCCTCGTTACATTGGTCCCTTCGAGATTTTGGATAGAGTGGGAGAAGGAGCATATAGGCTAGCCTTACCACCTGAGCTAGCAGAAGTCCACAATGTCTTCCACGTTTCTATGCTTCGGAAGTACTACCCGGATCCGACACATGTAATTAGTTATGAGCCGTTGGAGCTCAAGAAAGATATGTCGTATGTCGAGAGACCGATTAGGGTGTTGGACAGGAAAGAGAATGTGTTACGGAACAAGACGATTTCATTGGTTAAAGTTTTGTGGCAACATCACACTGTGGAAGAGGCCACATGGGAACTGGAAAGTTTGATACGGAAAAAGTATCCTGAGTTATTCACGGATTAAATTGGTTCTAATTTGGAGGATCAAATTCTCTAAGTGGGGGAGAATGTGAGACCCCGTACATGTATAGCTATATATAGGAACATGGGAATGTAAATAAAATTATAAGTAAGATGATGTATTGTAATGTGAAGTATATACAATGTAAGTTCATAAGATTATGTACGCACTTGTAATAAGAATTGTGATTATACATACAAGTTGCACTATGAATGAGTAGGAAGAAATAAACTTGAACACGAGAAGAATGTGATCGAAATGGAATATGAGTAGTATAGTAAAATGGAAGGAAAGATTTACATAAGTGTATATTTCCATTCGAGTAATATCGTATATATTTGGTCATACAAAGATTCTACACAAGTTTTAATGTGTATGTAGTGAGGATGGATCCCATTTTCAAGTCTCAAAGATGAATGAATGAGGAAATGATCATGGTAGCAAATTAAGGGTGTTTGGTAAGGGTTGTTGAAGAGGAACTGCAGGAAATCTGGAATTTGTGAAGGCCAGATCGATCTCATAGGATGAGAGATCGATCTGGAAGAGTCAGAATGCTCTTATGTGAGAAATGGAAGGGAACATATCGATCTCCAAAGGAAGCAGATCGATCTCTTTAGCTCTCGGGTTGGAAGCAGATCGATCTCCCAAAAGACCAGATCGATCTCCTTAAGCTTCTGTTTGACAGCAGATCGATCTCCAGTCTCGACAGATCGATCTCCTGCCTTTAAAATGTCTTAGAAAAGAGGGATTTTAGAGGAACAGATCGATCTCCACCCAAGGAAGATCGATCTCATCAAGTCAAAACTATAAATGGGAGCAGTTGGATCATCAGAATTTCGGGACAAACCATTTCCTTTCCACTTCAACACAAAAACCTAGCTTTCTCACTCCTAAATCTGGCCATTTTCAGTGAGATTTAAGGAGAGTCTATTAGAGACAAAGTTGTTCACAACAAAAAGAAGAACAACATAGTCTAGAGGCATTTCCCCATTTGATGGATTGAAGAAATAAAGGGCAATCCTAATTGGAGCAAGAGGAAATCCAATGAGGTAAGTTCTAATGCACAAATCCAAGTACATTGGTTTAGTTAATGATTATAAAGATATTTGGGTGTACATATTGTGGATAGAACTACCTAGAATGGTATGAAATGAATATAACTTGGAAATAGTCAAGTGTGAGAAAGTGGAAAGTGGAAGTGTTTATGACGAATGAGATATCTTGAGTGGATGATTATGTTGTGGGAATGGTTTGGACATGTTGATATTGGGATAAAATTGTGAGATTTACCACAAAGGGTAAAATATGTATTTAAGGCATTGGATAAATGATTAGTTGAACAAGAGTTAGAAACGTTAACTCGAGTGTTTGATGGATGAATTTCAGTTTCGGATGATACGTCGGAGCAAGTCGAGATGAGAACGCAAGAAGCATAAAGGCGGATAGTTGCACACAAGTAAAACGAGGTAAGGGACTGTGTGTTAGCTATAGAGATGTTCGTAAGTAATTACAGCAATTTCGTAGATATATTGCTAGGACTAGTACGATATTATAATTCTATGAAATGATATGGACGTATGAAAAGTACTATGATGTATATATGTATTGAGAAATGGGATAGGGTAAGGAAATAGCATGTTATGCATGTTTTCAATGATATTCTCAATTTTATATTGTTATTGATGATTGAGAAATGTTGATGATAGGTTGGCTAATTTTACATGTTTTAGCATGAAGAGTCATGCTGTATGAATAAACGTGTTTTGAGTTTTAAAAGAGAAAATAGCCATCTATCAGTTTTGAGATGAGATTTGGTGTTGAAGCACTAGCTCACACCCGTTTTAATGCCTTGATGTACCGTGCGGGAGTTTTAACTTGCACGAGGGTTTTGAGAAAGTGCGGGAACTTTACTCGCACCTGTTTTGTTGAGTTAAGGTAAACCTAGGGGTCTGGGACCCAAGGGGATACCAGCCGACGCCCATTTGAACGGGCTGGGCCTTAATGATAGATCGTACCGCGCTGGAGCTTTGCGTTGACTGTGTGTCACGCTGCTTGCTCGCCTGGTATATGAGACATGGTTTAGGATAAAAAGTCCATCGGAGTTGGAGTATGGACTTGGGTCCACGGTCGTACGTAGAATAGTGTAGTCACCCGTTGGTATACTATGTACCGTGCTGGGTGCACGTGAGTACGAGTATCGCGTAGATGACACACGATGTATCTTCACCGTGAGTATACGAGGAGATGAGGTGGATTGAGATGAGCCGGAGGGTAGGACTGACCCATCCCCCTTCAGGCGAAGTGATACCCTGTGCACACCTGATCAGTGAGGCCTGGGATCACTGACTATGGCCATAAGTCGTGGATATTTGATTGCCGAAAATTCCATGCCTGTCTCAGAGATTTGAGAAACAGAGACAATCTCAGAAAAGAAAGAGATTTGCGAGAAAGAATGATTTGAGAAGTGAAAGAGATTTTGTGTTTTTGATAAATCTCTAATTTCACATTCGTGCCGTGAGGGCACTATTTATGAGCATGTTTTAAATGGAAGTTTGACATTTGATTTACACGAAAATGCTATTGAGAAACATGTGTTTAAATGCATTGTTCGTATGATATTTCCATTTATAATGAAAACATGGTTTTGGTTTATGCATGCATGGGCTATGTAGGTAGTACGATATCTACCTGCTAGCATACATTTCCTTACTGAGCTGTGGTTTGCTCATCCCACTATTTTCTCCCTCCAGGTACTGAGAAGTAAGAGAGCGGTGATCTCTAGATCTTTTGTGTTTAACAGCTCCCACAATCCGCAAAGGTATAAGATTTGTATACACGAGTATTTTGTATCTAATATATTGTATCGCACAGTTATGTCTTGGAATTGTAAACAGTATTATGGGGATGATATGTAAGCACATGGTATTTATACAATTAATTTTGTGTATTTACACACACACCTGGGAGTGTGAATTAAAGTTTTAAATATTCCGCTGTAAATGAATGAATTTTTAGTAATTGCATCTTCTCACAGCCCAACCGTAGTAGAGAATGTATGGATAGAAGGGTTCATAAAAGTGGGGTATGACAGGCTTGGTATCAGAGCCTAGTTGGTCTGATGTGAGTTGATGTTTAGGACTAAGAAAACATACATCCCCAAGTTACTGTGCGATATTTAGATACAAATGTGTGTGCGGAGCTGGTAGTGAATTAAATGTTTGTTATAACGCAGGAAAGTTATCAGGCTAGTGAGTTATGCCTGAGAGACACCGCAAGAGGGGAGAGAGCTCGAGAGCTCGAGGGCAAAATGACAGGACTGAGAGGCACCGTAGATCATCCTCTAGTCATGAGCCCCAGGAACAGATAGAGGCTTCTGATCCTCGAATAACTCGATTGGAGGAAGACATGCGCACGATGATGACCATGATGGGTCAGATCATGGCTAGGTTTGAGGGTACACCTGGTACAGCAGGACAGGCTGCACCGAATCCCCCGGCAGCTGCACCTGAACCTGAGAATGTTGCACCTGCGCAAGCTGAACCGGCTAGGCCACGGGAACCTCATATTCGACCTGTACCTCCTCCGGTAGCCCCACATTAGCATGATGATGATTTGGGGTATGGATATGATTGTGATATGGAAAGATTGAGGCACTTTATGGACTTTAAGCCTCCTTCGTTTAGCGGGATAAAGGATCCGACGGTGGCTGAGGACTGGATCAGTCAAATGGAGAAGTTATTTGACTTCTGTAGATGTTCAGCTACGGAGAGAGTAGCGCTTGCGGCCTTTGTATTGAGAGGCAAAGCAGAGCACTGGTGGAAGTCCACTAGGCCGATGTTAAGAGCTCAAGGAATGGTTATCACTTGGGATATGTTCTTGGACGTTTTCAGAGTGCAATACATCCCAGATACTGCTCGACGGAGACTACAGATGGAATTTCTGAATCTGACTCAAGAGAATCGAACAGTTGATGAGTACGAGTCACGATTCACTTCACTGGGTAGATATGATCCGGACTCAATCAGGAGTGAGGCTATCAGAGTCCGTAGATTTGTAGATGGACTAAGGCCTTCGATCCGAGCGAAGTTGGCCCCATTTGATGTCGCTACATATAGAGAGGCCGTGCGACGGGCCCAGTTATGCGAGCAGGATCATGACTTGCAGATTTTTGAGTTTAGTTGGGGTAAGGACAAGGGTCCGAGGAAGCTGGGAGATGGCAAGAGTGCCAAATTTGGTCGAAAGCTCATGAGTAAACGTCGAAGAGAGGTAGATGAGTTTCAGAAAAAGGTTGCTAGACCTTTTATGCCTCCGACTCAGACACCAGCCAGGGGTATAGTGATTGGTGGACCCCGATCGACTACAGATCAGTGTAGGTTATGCGGTCGATACCATGGTGGTAGGCCATGTCATCTTCAGGGTACCCGATGCTTCAGATGTGGTAAATTTGGACATTATGCCAGAGAGTGCCCGGAGATAGTTGAGGCAATTCCACAGAGGGGTAAACAGCCAGAGAGGGTTCCTACAGTTGCACCTCCTGCAAGAAAAAAAGACTCGACTGAAGAAAAAGGAAAACAAGTTGTGGGTCAAGGCAGGGTGTATGCGATAGACCAGGCATCGGCTGATACCTCTTCTGAAGTGATAAAAGGTACAATCTTGATTTTCAATTTGGAGGTTATTGCTTTGTTTGATTCTGGTGCTACGCATTCCTTCATATCACCTGCATGTGCATCTAAGTTAAAAGGTTTTGTAGAGCCCACATACTTGAGTAGGACTTTACTAATAAGTACTCCAATGAGAGTTAGCCAATTAGTTGAACAAGTGTATAAAGATTGTAAAGTGAGGGTGGGAGATAAGTGCATGACAGCCAACTTGATTTTGTTGAATATGTATGACATTGATGTAATTTTGGGAATGGATTGGTTATCCGCCAATCATGCTGTCATAGACTGTCGTTCTAAGTCCATTAAGTTTTCTCTACCTGAAGAATGTGTTGTAAGATTTTAAGAGAAGAAATGAAATCTTAAATTTTGTGTTAAGTAAAGTACTTTGGTATAAATGGCTTGAGTGTTGTTTTGAAGGTTTTGTTGCTTATGTGGTGGATTTGAACAAAGTACATCCGGATATGGAGGACATCTCAGTGGTCAGAGAATTCCCTGATGTCTTTCCAGACGATCTACCCGGATTGCCACCTGATAGAGAAACAGAATTCGGTATAGACTTGACGCTTGGAACCGAACCAATATCGAAGTCACCATATAGGATGGCTCCAGTTGAGTTAGAGGAATTAAGGAAACAGCTGCAAGAGTTGTTAGAGAAGGGGTTCATAAGATCGAGCGTCTCACCATGGGGAGCCCCGGTATTGTTTGTGAAGAAGAGAGATGGGAGCCTCAGGTTGTGCATTGACTATCGGATGTTAAACAAGGCTACCATCAAGAATAAGTACCCCTTGCCACGCATTGACGATTTATTGGATCAGCTTCGGGGAGCACAGATCTTCTCCAAGATAGATCTGAGGTCTGGGTATCATCAATTGAAGATTCGGAAGGAAGATGTGCCCAAGACAGCATTTCGTACCCGCTATGGCCATTACGAATTCTTAGTGATGCCTTTTGGGTTGACCAATGCGCCGGCAGCTTTTATGGCTCTAATGAACGAAGTATTCAAGCCATACCTGGACCAGTTCGTAATTATTTTCATTGATGATATATTGGTGTATTCAAGGTCCAGAGAAGAGCATGAGCAGCACTTAAGGATTATTTTGCAAACCCTCCGAGAGAAAAGGTTATATGCCAAGCTTAACAAATGTGACTTTTGGCTAGAACAGATTTCTTTTCTAGGCCATGTTATATCGAAGGATGGGGTGTAAGTAGATCCATCCAAGATTGAAGTAATTGTTCAGTAGGAACAACCTAGGACAGTCACAGAGATCAGAAGTTTTCTGGGATTGGCTGGTTACTACAGAAGATTTGTAGAAGGTTTCTCTAGATTAGCTGCTCCATTGACACGTCTTACGAGGAAGAGTGTGGAGTTTTCATGGGATGAAGCTTGTGAGAGGAGTTTTCAGGAACTTAAGCGCAGATTAACTACCGCGCCAGTTCTTGTCATCCCTAACAGTTCAGGGAATTACTCGGTGTATACAGATGCTTCGCATCAAGGACTAGGCTGTGTTTTGATGCAAGATGGAAGGGTAGTAGCTTATGGATCTAGACAGCTAAAAGATCATGAGAAGAACTATCCCACTCACGATTTGGAGTTAGCGGCCGTAGTGTTTGCGTTGAAGATATGACGCCACTACTTATATGGTGAGAGATTTCAGATCTTTACGGATCATAAGAGTCTGAAATATCTATTCTCAGAAAAGAAGTTAAACATGAGACAGAGGAGGTGGTTGGAACTCCTCAAGGACTATGATTGTAAGATCTTATACCACCCGGGGAAGGCAAATGTGGTTGCCGATGCATTGAGTAGGAAGAGTCTCGAGTTGGTATCTCATATGATGGTTAGAGAGCACGAGTTGTTGGAACAATTCACGAACCTTAGTCTGGATATGACCCTACCTGAGATTGGCAGCTATGGGATTATTGCTAGCTTGAGATTAGAACCGGAGTTGATTGAGAGAATCTGACAAGCTCAGCAAATTGATCAATGGTGTATTGAGATGATTAGCCAACTTCGGAAAGGGAAGGGTGCCGATTTTATATTGAGTCCAGATGGAATACTAAGGTTTAGAGATAGAATATGTGTTCCTAAAGATGTAGAGCTGAGAAAGCTGATCTTATCAGAGGCACACTCGTCGAGATACACGATACACCCGGGGAGTAGTAAGATGTATCAAAATCTCCGAAAAGCATATTGGTGGTCTGGAATGAAGAGAGACATAGCTGAGTATGTCGCTAGATGTCTCATTTGTCAACAAGTAAAAGTCGAACATCAGAAACCAGGAGGATTATTACAACCTCTATCGATACCAACATGGAAGTGGGAGCGTGTCACCATGGATTTTGTGATGGGGTTACCGAGAACCCGTAAGAACCATGATGCGATATGGGTGATAGTAGATCGGTTAACGAAGTCGGCACATTTCTTAGCCATGAGATCTACATATACATTGAGTGCACTGGCGAACCTGTATGTGCGAGAAATAGTGAGATTGCATGGAGTCCCAGTGAGTGTTGTTTCTGATCGGGATGCCCGCTTCACTTCCCACTTTTGGGGACATTTTCAGGAAGCGATGGGGACCCAGTTGAGTTTTAGCACCGCTTTTCATCCTCAGACAGATGGTCAGTCAGAGAGGACTATACAAACCCTGGAGGATATGTTAAGAGCGTGTGTGCTGGATTTTAGAGGCTCATGGGACGATCACTTGCCATTGATTGAGTTCGCCTACAATAACAGTCATCACTCAAGTATTGGTATGGCCCCTTATGAGGCACTATACGGTCGTAGATGCCGATCGCCCATTGGTTGAGAAGAAGTTGGTGACAGACAATTGCTCGCTCCCGATTTGGTTAAGCAAGCCTCTGAGGATGTTCGGATAATATGCGAGAGGCTGCGAACAGCTCAAAGTCGACAAAAGAGCTACGCTGACAGGAGACGGAGACCACTTGAGTTTGATGTTGGCGAGTTTGTATTTTTGAAAGTATCTCCTTCTAAGGGAATAATGAGGTTTGGGAAGAAAGGAAAATTAAGTCCTCGTTACATTGGTCCCTTCGAGATTTTGGATAGAGTGGGAGAAGGAGCATATAGGCTAGCCTTACCACCTGAGCTAGCAGAAGTCCACAATGTCTTCCACGTTTCTATGCTTCGGAAGTACTACCCGGATCCGACACATGTAATTAGTTATGAGCCGTTGGAGCTCAAGAAAGATATGTCGTATGTCGAGAAACCGATCAGGGTGTTGGACAGGAAAGAGAAGGTGTTGCGGAAGAAGACGATTTCATTGGTTAAAGTTTTGTGGCAACATCACACTGTGGAAGAGGCCACATGGGAACTGGAAAGTTTGATGCGGGAAAAGTATCCCGAGTTATTCACGGATTAAATTGGTTCTAATTTGGAGGACCAAATTCTCTAAGTGGGGGAGAATGTGAGACCCCGTACATGTATAGCTATATATAGGAACATGGGAATGTAAATAAAATTATAAGTAAGATGATGTATTGTAATGTGAAGTATATGTAATGTAAGTTCATAAGATTATGTACGCACTTGTAATAAGAATTGTGATTATACATACAAGTTGCACTATGAATGAGTAGGAAGAAATAAACTTGAACACGAGAAGAATGTGATCGAAATGGAATATGAGTAGTATAGTAAAATGGAAGGAAAGATTTACATAAGTGTATATTTTCATTCGAGTAATATCGTATATATTTGGTCATACAAAGATTCTACACAAGTTTTAATGTGTATGTAGTGAGGATGGATCCCATTTTCAAGTCTCAAAGATGAATGAATAAGGAAATGATCATGGTAGCAAATTAAGGGTGTTTGGTATGGGTTGTTGAAGAGGAACTGCAGGAAATCTGGAATTTGTGAAGGCCAGATCGATCTCATAGGATGAGAGATCGATCTGGGAGAGCCAGATTGCTCTTATGTGAGAAATGGAAGGGAACATATCGATCTCCAAAGGAAGCAGATCGATCTCTTTAGCTCTCGGGTTGGAAGCAGATCGATCTCCCATAAGACCAGATCGATCTCCTTAAGCTTCTGTTTGACAGCAAATCGATCTCCAGTCTCGACAGATCGATCTCCTGCCTTTAAAATGTCTTAGAAAAGAGGGATTTTAGAGGAACAGATCGATCTCCACCCAAGGAAGATCGATCTCATCAAGTCAAAACTTTAAATGGGAGCAGTTGGATCATCAGAATTTTGGGACAAACCATTTCCTTTCCACTTCAACACAAAAACCTAGCTTTCTCACTCCTAAATCCGGCCATTTTCAGTGAGATTTAAGGAGAGTCTATTAGAGACAAAGTTGTTCACAACAAAAAGAAGAACAACATAGTCTAGAGGCATTTCCCCATTTGATGGATTGAAGAAATAAAGGGCAATCCTAATTGGAGCAAGAGGAAATCCAATGAGGTAAGTTCTAATGCACAAATCCAAGTACATTGGTTTAGTTAATGATTATAAAGATATTTGGGTGTGCATATTGTGGATAGAACTACCTAGAATGGTATGAAATGAATATAACTTGGAAATAGTCAAGTGTGAGAAAGTGGAGAGTGGAAGTGTCTATGACGAATGAGATATCTTGAGTGGATGATTATGTTGTGGGAATGGTTTGGACATGTTGATATTGGGATAAAATTGTGAGATTTACCACAAAGGGTAAAATATGTATTTAAGGCATTGGATAAATGATTAGTTGAACAAGAGTTAGAAACGTTAACTCGAGTGTTTGATGGATGAATTTCAGTTTCGGATGATACGCCAGAGCAAGTCGAGATGAGAACGCAAGAAGCATAAAGGCGGATAGTTGCACACAAGTAAAACGAGGTAAGGGACTGTGTGTTAGCTATAGAGATGTTCGTACGTAATTACAGCAATTTCGTAGATATATTGTTAGGACTAGTACGATATTATAATTCTATGAAATGATATGGACGTATGAAAAGTACTATGATGTATATATGTATTGAGAAATGGGATAGGGTAAGGAAATAGCATGTTATGCATGTTTTCAATGATATTCTCAATTTTATATTGTTATTGATGATTGAGAAATGTTGATGATAGGTTGGCTAATTTTACATGTTTTAGCATGAAGAGTCATGCTGTATGAATAAACGTGTTTTGAGTTTTAAAAGAGAAAATAGCCATCTATCACTTTTGAGATGAGATTTGGTGTTGAAGCGCTAGCTCACACCCGTTTTAATGCCTTGATGTACCGTGCGGGAGTTTTAACTCGCACGAGGGTTTTGAGAAAGTGCGGGAACTTTACTCGCATCTGTTTTGTTGAGTTAAGGTAAACCTGGGGGTCTGGGACCCAAGGGGATACCAGCCGACGGCCATTTGAACGGGCTGGGCCTTAACGATAGATCGTACCGCGCTGGAGCTTTGCGTTGACTGTGTGTCACGCTGCTTGCTCGCCTGGTATATGAGACATGGTTTAGGATAAAAAGTCCATCGGAGTTGGAGTATGGACTTGGGTCCACGGTCGTACGTAGAATAGTGTAGTCACCCGTTGGTATACTATGTACCGTGCTGGGTGCACGTGAGTGCGAGTATCGCGTAGATGACACACGACGTATCTTCACCGTGAGTATACGAGGAGATGAGGTGGATTGAGATGAGCCGGAGGGTAGGACTGACCCATCCCCCTTTAGGCGAAGTGATACCCTGTGCACACCTGATCAGTGAGGCCTGGGATCACTGACTATGGCCATAAGTCGTGGATATTTGATTGCCGAAAATTCCATGCCTGTCTCAGAGATTTGAGAAACAGAGACAATCTCAGAAAAGAAAGAGATTTGCGAGAAAGAATGATTTGAGAAGTGAAAGAGATTTCGTGTTTTTGATAAATCTCTAATTTCACATTCGTGCCGTGAGGGCACTATTTATGAGCATGTTTTAAATGGAAGTTTGACATTTGATTTACACGAAAATGCTATTGAGAAACATGTGTTTAAATGCATTGTTCGTATGATATTTCCATTTATAACGAAAACATGGTTTTGGTTTATGCATGCATGGGCTATGTAGGTAGTACGATATCTACCTGCTAGCATACATTTCCTTACTGAGCTGTGGTTTGCTCATCCCACTATTTTCCCCCTCCAGGTACTGAGAAGTAAGAGAGCGGTGATCTCTAGATCTTTTGTGTTTAACAGCTCCCACAATCCGCAAAGGTATAAGATTTGTATACACGAGTATTTTGTATCTAATATATTGTATCGCACAGTTATGTCTTGGAATTGTAAACAGTATTATGGGGATGATATGTAAGCACATGGTATTTATACAATTAATTTTGTGTATTTACACACACACCTGGGAGTGTGAATTAAAGTTTTAAATATTCCGCTGTAAATGAATGAATTTTTAGTAATTGCATCTTCTCACAGCCCAACCGTAGTAGAGAATGTATGGATAGAAGGGTTCATAAAAGTGGGGTATGACAGCTATCACCAATTGAGGATCAAGGAAGGAGATATTCCAAAGACGGCCTTCAGGACAAGGTATGGCTATTATGAATTTCTAGTGATGTCCTTTGGATTGATGAACGCCCCTGCAGCATTTATGAGATTAATGAACGAGGTGTTCAGAGACTATCTAGATAAATTTGTGATAGTTTTTATTGATGATATCCTGGTATACTCTCGGTCATATGAGGAACATGCACAGTATTTGTGGTTAGTACTTCAGATAATTCGAGATAAGCAATTATATGGAAAGCTTAGTAAGTGTGAGTTTTGGCTGAACCGGATAGCTTTCCTTGGTCATATAGTCTCAGAGGAAGGAGTATCAGTGGATCCAAGTAAAGTAGAAGCTGTGCTTAACTGAAAAAGACCGAAGACAGTTACAGAGGTGCGAAGCTTCCTTGGTTTGGCATGGTATTACAGAAGATTTGTGGAAAGATTTTCCAGGATTGCCGCTCCTTTGACTAAACTCACGCGTAAAGAGACCTCATTTATATATACTGATCAATGTGAGCTCAGTTTTCAGGAGTTAAAAAGGAGATTGACAGCGGCACCTGTGTTAACTATTTCTGAGGGATCAAGAGAATTTTCGGTGTATAGTGATGCATCTCATCAAGGATTGGGGTGTGTGCTTATGCAGCACGAAATAGTGGTCGTGTATGGATCGCGACAGTTGAAAGACCATTAGCGGAATTACCCACGCATGATTTGGAGTTAACCACTGTGGTATTTGCCTTGAAGATCTGGCGACACTACTTATATGAGAAAAGATTTCAGATCTTTACTGATCACAAGAGTTTGAGGTATCTCTTTGATCAGAAAGAGTTAAACATGAGACAAAGGAGATGGATGGAACTCCTTAAGGATTATGACTGCGAGATTCTATATCATCCGGGTAAGGCGAACGTAGTTGCTGATGCCCTGAGCAGGAAGAGTATGATATCTGCTATGATGATCAGGGAATGGGATTTACTGGAGCAGTTCGTCAAACTCCGGATCAGAGTTAAAGAGGTAGAGACTGGATTTTTGGCTAGCTTGCGGATAGAGCCCAGGATCATGGATCAGATTAGAACTAGGCAGCGCAGTGATCAGAGGTTGATAGATATGGTTAGCCAAGCTGAACAGAGTTCGCAGTCAGATCTCACAGTCAGTGAGGATGGATTGTTGAGGTTCAGAGAACGGATTTGTGTGCCCGACGATGATACCCTAAAGAGACAGATACTGAGAGAATCCCATTGCTCGTGATACACCATGCACCCAGGGAGTACTAAAATGTACCGAGATTTGATAAAGGTGTACTGGTGGAGTAGTATGAAGCGAGATGTGGCAGAGTATGTGGCCAGATGTTTAATATGCCAGCAAGTGAAAGCTGAGCATCGAAAGAGTGGAGGACTACTACAACCTTTACCTGTACCTACATGAAAATGAGAGCATGTCACTATGGACTTTATTATGGGTTTACCGAGGACCCGAAGAGGTCATGACGCTATATGGGTTATAGTGGATAGATTGATCAAGAGTGCCCACTTCCTTGCCATCAAGAGCACAGATACTGTGGATGCCTTAGCTGAGCTGTATGTCAGTGAGATAGCTAGATTACATGGGGCTCCAGTGAGTATTACTTCTGATAAAGATTCTCGATTTACTTCTAGATTTTGGACCCAGTTTCAGGAGTCCATGGGATCTCGATTGAGTTTTAGTACCGCCTATCATCCTCAAACAGATGGTCAGTCAGAGAGGACTATTCAGACCCTGGAGGATATGTTGAGGGCGTGTACGATGAATTTTAAGGGATCATGGGATGATCACCTACCCCTAGCAAAGTGTGCGTATAATAACAGCTATCATACAAGTATTGGGATGGCACCTTTTGAGGCTCTATATGGTAGGAGGTGTAGATCCCCTGTAACTTGGGAAGAAGTCGGTGACAGAAAGATAAATGCTCTCGAGCTTGTTGAGCAAGCTGTACAGAGTGTGAAACTCATATGTGAGAGGTTACGGGCTGCGCAAAGTAGACAAAAAAGCTATGCGGATGTGCATAGACGGCCACTCGAGTTTGATGTTAGTGATGCAGTATTTCTGAAAATATAACCGAGTAAGGGTATCATGCGATTTGGGAAGAAAGGAAAATTGAGTCCTTGATACATAGGACCATTCGAGATTCTTGAGAGAGTGAGAGAGGTAGCCTACAGATTGGCATTACCCCCACAGATGTCTGGAATACACAACGTCTTTCATGTGTCTATGTTGAGGAAGTACCACCCAAACCCTTCTCATGTCATAGAGTATGACGAGATAGACGTACAAGGGGACATGAGCTACACTGAGGAACCCGTCCGAATTCTCGATAGAAAAGAGAAGGTACTTAGAACCAAGAGCATCCCATTAGTGAAAGTTTTATGGAAACATCACTCAATGGAAGAGGCAACGTGGGAACTAGAGAATCTCATGAAGGAGAAATACCCCCCATCTATTTGACTAGTTGAGTTGAATTTGGAGGACCAAATTCTTTTAAGGTGGGGAGGATGTGAGATCTGAGAATTTTAGATATATTAAAATGATGTAATAAGAACTTGAAGTGTAATTTATTGAGCTAAGTGAATTGTGGAAATTATATTTGAAGATTTATGTGTAGGTGTTTAACATAAGTGTGAAACTAAGAGGTCAGATCGATCTTGGAGAAGGAGAGATCGATTTGGTGAGTTAAAAATGACAAGGAATGAGGAGTTTAAGGAGCAGATCAATCTCCAATGGAAGAGGATCGATCTCCTTATGATTCTGTTTGAGAGAAGATCGATCTCATGAGGAAGGGATCGATCTCCAAATGTTTCTGTTTGGGAGAAGATCGATCTCCTTAAGGAGCAGATCGATCTCATAAAGCCATAAAGAGATCGATCTCACCCCTCGACAGATCGATCTCCTAGGCATAAAATTGCCCCAAATCGTCCCCAAATTCAAATGCAGATCGATCTCATCAAGAGCCAGATCGATCTCCTACCCTCCATCTATATAAGGAACCCTTGCTTTCTCCTGCAATTTTATTTTCTCTCTCTTCAAAACCCCATTTTCACCCTAGCCCTAGCTTTCTCACTTATCCAAAGCACCCATTTTCGTCCAAATCAGAGGTTGTTGCAAGAAGGAAAGTCGTTCCTCATCAAAGGGAGAACAACATACTTGGAAATCGGAAGACGGATTGAATCGAGGCAAGAGATAAGCTCTCTACAAGTTTTGGGTAATTTCTAAACCTCGATCTTGATATTTGAGATGATTTTGGTGATAATGGTTGTTGGCATTGTGTTGAAATAGCTGAAAAATGATTAGGGATTGATGAAATTACAATGTAGTTGGAGTGATGATGATATTTACCAACTTTGGTAAATTTGGAAATTTTGAGCTATAAATGGAGATTTAGACAATGTGGTGGATTAGCATAGATATTGTGGCATGAAAAATGTAGAATGTTGAGGTGTTGTGAGCGAGATTGTGGTTTGTGATAGAGTTATGAGAATTGAGAAAATTTGAGGTGTTATGAGCAATTATGCTCGGTTTTGAGGATTAATGTTACTGTGATGATGAGTATTGATGTTTTAACATCGTTTGGACAGCTCGGGAGTTTCAGAGTGGAATGCGAGTCTAGTCCGTGATACGGGGGAAACGATTGCATTATACGAGGTGCATAGAGGTAAGGGAAAACTAAACCCTTTGTGTATGTGTTTTGATGAATTGTTTGTAGCATGAACCATGATTTGAGAATACAAGCATGTTTAGTGTTGCGTTGTGATATAATTACACACGATTTTTATAGCCGGTTGGAGCCCATTATTTTATGAGTTTATAAGCTGAGTGTGAAATTGCTTTATAAATCGTTGAGTTTGTGTGAAAAGTAAATTGGGCTCTACGTTAAGGCAATATTGAGATTTGAGAAAATGTGTGCGTGTTTTGCCGGTTGGAACTCGGTTTTAATATGTTTTGTATGAGTACACGAACGTTTTAAATGAGTTTTATGAGAGAAAACCATTATGAGTTCTACGTGAAGGCATAACGTTTTATAAGATAATGGCTAATGATTGAAACTTAGGCGTGTCATGTTGAATACACATCGGGCCTTACTTTGGTAGCATGTAAGGCTGATATAGTGGGACGCCTGGGAACCGACCCAGGGACCACAGGCCTTGTTCTGGTAATATGTAAGTCCGATTATTCCTCCGCTTTGGTAGCGTTGGGAGGCTTTGCTCTGGTAGCATGTAAGTCCGATATTCCTCCGTTTTGGTAACGAGAGATGCCTCCGTTTTGGTAACGTGAGATGACTCCCGTTCTGGTAACGCTGGGTGGCCTTGCTTTGGTAGCATGTAAGACCGAAAGAGTGGGCCGCCTGGGAACCGACCCAGGGACCACGTGATAGTGTGCATGAGGCGAGGCATTGCTCTGGTAGCATGTAAGGTCGGGCCTTGTTCTGGTAACATATAAGTCTAATATACCATGCATACGACCATATTGTCGACGTTCCCTCTTACGAGTATGCCTGTGACACGCACCCAGAGGAGATTACATATTTGATGTGCCATGACGAGTTTTATTGCCTAGTCTCGTTTTACACATGAGTTGTGTTTTGTAACTTTGTCACGTGCTATTTACTAAGGTGATTTTTGTCACATAATTTGAGAAAAACCATTATCGCATATATTTACACATGCTTGTGAATGCTCTATATGGAGCCTTTTTAACTTCATGTTTTCACATGATTTGTGAGCTATGAGATGATGATGTTTTGAGAACTTTCATGCTACGATTTCAAATGAGTTTAATAGACAAATACATATTTGTGATGTGTGATATGGTTTATATAACTGAATTCCCTTACCCCCCTTATTGAGCGATTTGAAAGCTCACCCTGTTTTCTCTCCCCCCAGATTACTTCAGGTGAAGTGAGTTCCCTGTGACGTACGGGTTAGAGGCTAGTGGAAGACTTGAGCTCCAGGCCGTATTTTGTGTATTGAGGTATATATTTAATATTCATGTATCCAGACTAGAGTTATATTTACAGACACTCATTGTATAATGATGTAAGGGATGTATTAGGATTAATTAACTTGGAATTGAGTAATGTATATGATACGATATATACTATCTTCTGATGAGATCCTGAGGCATGATAAGCATGATGATGTATGACACTGCACAGGAATGCACCCTTAATTGTTAATTGATGAGTAAAAAGTTTTAAATTAGCCCTATTTTTCGCGTTTCCGGGGTGTCACAGTTTTCTTCAACCTTGATCAACCCGAGAAGTGCCCTTTAATAAGCCTTCGGTAGCTCTCAATCCAAACTTAGCTTCTCCCTTTCGATCACAGTTTTGCAGAGGACAAGTTTCCTTTAGCAACGCCCACTGGTATCACTTCCTTCACTCCCACTCACGGTCTAAATTATTTTTTTCCTATTTTCCAGCAACCATCAAGTAGTTATTTTGGCCTTTTATATTTTCAGTTTTTCTTAACTGATACACGAAATCGTGTTCAGCCATACTCTGCAAATCTGTTTCCTTTCATCATCTCGATCTACTCCCTTCCTGTTCACACGTGTTCAGAGTAACCTTCAACTGCTCTATTGTAAACATTTTTTTCACCAAATCGCGGCAGTTTTCCAGCAAGTATCCTACTATCTCAATATTTTATTTTTTTCCTTTCCCGTTTTCATACTCACACACACCTATATATATATATATATATATATATATATATATATATATATATATATATATATATATATACATTTTTATACCAAATTTGGTGTCTCAGTCAGGCTTCAATCTCATTGTCTCATTTCCTTTCGGTTTGTTCCAGTTGCAGACTTCTAACTCCCTCCTCTTGATTGTTTACTGTTTTCGGCTCCCTTCACGTTTTCTTGTTCCATTTTCCATTGACAGCCACTTCATTCCTTATCCTTTCATATACTATAAATATGTATTTCTTTCAATATGCTTTCACCCACTTTATGTATATATCATGGTGTGTATACATATACATATATGTATACATATATGTATATGTATACATATATATGGAGTCCTCGGTAGGTTGTTGTGTATGTTTGTATATATATATATATATATATATATATATATATATATATATATATATATATATATATATATATATATATATATACATATATTATCCATACATTTATCTTAAGGAACAGATAAAACATTACTCATATATTTATATATGTGTGTGTGTTTCTGTTGAATTTTTCCTAAGTTCCCTATATATATATATATATATACATATATTATCCATACATTTATCTTAAGGAACAGATAAAACATTACTCATATATTTATATATGTGTGTGTGTTTCTGTTGAATTTTTCCTAAGTTCCCCAGATTATACTATAGTTTAATTTAAATTCTTTGAATAATGGAACGAAATCTTTAATCTCGATGATAAATTTGTTAATTATGGATAAACCAAATATATAAAAATTCACGGTATTTACACATATGGTGAACGAATAATAGAAAACCAGTAAAATTAATATACATGACATATATATTAATGAAATAAAAAAAATGTGTGTATATATACGCATTAGCTATATAAGAAGTAAATATATATACACCTATCTATCCTAATACATACATATATATATATATATATACATATATACATATATATATATATATACACACACTTGTGTGTAGGTGATTATACAAATGAAAGAAATTACGGTAAAATTATAAAGATAAATGAAGATATAGTGTATATATATATTAAATAAATAAATAAATAATATAAAAATATACTAAATTAAGAATTAGTGAGATTTTGTGGGAAAGCTCCCACCAAATCCCACGATGTCGTCGGCATAAAGCAGGCGCCCTAGCCACTTTTGCTCATTCGTGGTAAAACCCTTAAGGGTCCAGTGGCTTTTTGGCCTGCAACATGGGAATGCCATCTCACCGCGCCGCAACTAGGCACCTAATACACAGCAGAATTTGGGTGCAGCTACACCCTTTCACTGGGGTCCGATCGGGGCGGATCTTTTTGAATTTTTTTTATATTATATATTTATATATTAATAAATTTATTTATTTATAACAAATAACTTTGGCCCCTTCAAACTTTTGGAAATTTCCTTGTTTGTCATCTTGTCGTTTTTTATTATATGTTTATATAAAATTGCAGTTATATACATGGATAATGTTAAAATATTTTTGTTTAGTCGAAAAATTGAAATAATTAAATCTTTGTTAATTTTTATACTATAATATTATATTCACTTGTCTTAATTACTTATTAAGAATTATTCTTTTAAAAATTTTATAATTTTCCGTAGCAAAGTTAAATTGAGACCACTTATTGTTGCTAAGATTGGGATCACTTTTTTTTTTGAAAGGTTAAAATAACATATTCAATTTTATTATTTTAAAAATATATATTAAATTTTTTTTGATTAAAAGTATAATGTTTAATAATTGATATCTTTATATAATTTTTTTAATTTTAAATTTCCTAACAAAATAATCAATAAAATTCACTCATATATAGTACAAATTCAATTTTCGAATATGAAATTATTTATTTCATGTAGTTTGTTATATTTTATTTATAAATTGATAAAATTTGTAATTTTATAAATTTTTTTATTAAAATACTATTTAAATATGTGTTTTATATTAGTAAAACATATTAACATAACTCAAATATATATATATAATATTAAAAATTTTGGTTGACCCTCTCAAAATCAGATGTTAAGATCCGTCATTGGGTCAGATTGATCCAAATCAGCCTTACATCATTGAAGGAAAAGGGAAATCCAGAATACTACTTAGGGGGCGAAATTAAAACAAAATTGATAGCTTGAAAATTTTTTATATTGGCATATAATGTATTATTATTTTTTTAAAATTATACGAAAGGCTAAATACTCAATTTAGGATCTAACTTTTGGATTATTTTTCAATTAAAGATACAATATCTTATTTAACTTAATTTAGGACTAAAACATTTATTCTTAAATTGATTCAAATAAATAATTTTATCCTTAATTGAAAATAACTCAAAGGTTAGATTCCAAATTGAACATTTAGCCTGAAAATAATATATAGGTGAAGTATAACATTCTATGTATATAACCATAGACAACATATATATATAAAAAAAAAATTAAAGTATTAAAATAAAAAATATAACTATTAAAAATAAAAGAAAGACACATGCTTTTATTTAAAACTGTGCACAACTATCTTTTATAAGATAAAAATCATTTGTTGAAAGTTTAAGCAATTTTTTTCTCAATTTAGAGAATATAGACTATCCATAAGAAACTCTTCTTCTACTTTTCGGCAAAATTTTGTTTTAATAACTTTTATTGCTATAAAATATTTTTAAATAATGTAGTAAAAATTGAAAGAGTGAAAAAAAATATCATCAATCTATCAATAAAAATACATTAACTTAATTATTCTTCACAGTCACAAATTAATCTAAAAATTTAATGATAAATTCTTTTAAATTTTAAGTGACATTTTGTATATTAATATTTATTTAGGATATAAAAAAAAATAAAAAGTGAAGTTAAGATATTTTTATTAGATTGTAACAATCAAAGAAATGCTCAACTAATTTTTTTCAAGTGGACTTGAGACTTCAAAATTTCAAGCTATTTTTACCATTAAACTCAGAGCTCATTGTTATAAAATGCACAAAGTTTAAATCAATAACCTATATAAAATAATTTAATAAAATTTAAATCAAATAATTTCTATTGATATATAAAATAATATTAATAAATCTTTGAAAATTTAATTGAAATTTGAGAACTAAACTTTTTTCCTAAAAATTAATAATTTTAAAATCATAAAAATGGTTTTTAATTTTCTTAGGAAGAAAAGAGAGCATTTTTATTTATTGGAAGGACCGCCTGAAGATTAAAAACTATTCAAAAATCATGGGTGGTGCTATGATCCCACCTAACTTCAACGTTGTTTCGCCATTTTTTTTTTTTGTGTAATTAAGGGTATTTTTAGATTTTTTTGTCTTAAACTAATTATTTTCAAGTCAAAAACGTGAAAAATTAAAAGCTTATAAATAAATGCACTTTTAAGGGATCGAATATATTTTCATCCTTATCTTAATAGAGGCTACATACCATCTCAACTAACACTTGTTGGTATTCATGGGAGGGTTCATACCTTTTTATATGTGGAGAGAAATGTATGGCCTAATTGTATGGATAACAATAAATTCAATAATTTTAGACATGATAGATGACAGAACACAAAAATGAAATGAAAAAGATATAAAAATAATACAGATTAAAATTTTGATAAAAATTATATATGAATTTAACAGAAATTTAAAAAAAAATTAAGTGTTTGCCGTGATGGTAAGAATTGTCATAAGATAATTTTCTTATGCAATTAGACACAAAACAACTAATTAAAGAATTTCAAAATTAGATTTTAATTTTATTTGATCCATTAGAAAGTAGAATAAATTTTTTTTTTCAATCATATATAATTTGCATATTTTAACGTTATATAGAAAAATAAAATAAATTCAGTTTTAGATCTCAATATGTATATTCAAATAATAATATTTATTTAATTTTTTGTATTTATTTATGAAGTTTCAATATTTATATTATATATGATTGAAAATATCTTTAACTATACTTTCTAATGAATCAAACAAAATTAAAATATATTAATTTTCTAATACAAATTATATAAACTGCCTAGCACCTGCATAAAGATTAGATTTGAAATTTTATGATTTATTGATTTAGATACTGATATTTATATGCATAAAAAATAATTAAATCTAATTTTAAAAAGAAAAAATTTCAGATTTTGAATTTTGGAAACTCAGATATTATCAATTTAATGAGTGGTGATGTAGTTTCACTGGTCCCAAACCAACTTTTCTAACTTAACGACGTCTCCCACTACCCGCCATCCATGATTACAACTCCGATTTTCCAGCTCATAGAAAAAACAACGGAATGAAGAGAAAGAAACTCGACTGTCACACAAATTCGTGATTCAACTAGGAAAACCCACACATTAAAATCTGTCTGGTCTGAAATCTCCCGAGAAAAATCTTTCCCTTTCTTTCTCTCTCTCTCCACCCCATGGCGCTCTCTTCTGCTTCAGTCTTTAGCCACCCACTCTCTATCTCCACCCTTACTCTCCGCCCTTTAACCACTTTCCACCGCCGTCATCATTGTTCGCCTACTTTTGCAACTTTAAGCTCCTCTTCCTCTGAACCATCATCATCATCATCTGCAGCAGCAGCTTCTCCTTCAAGTAGTGAAAGTATTTTGTCATCTAAAGCTCAACCGCACAAACCCTTCATTGAATCATCAAGACCCCGTGATCCTAGCAGCTTTAACTATGCGCTAGCTAATCCTAATGGTAACCCCTTCCTTGGTTTTGCTCTTTCCACTGAGTCCAACATTGAAAAGGTATGAATTGAATTCTCTTCGCTACGCTGCCTTCTTGGTTAAGGAGTGAGCTGAGCTGTGTTATTTGTAGAATTCATGAGCTTAAGGAAGTTAAGTTAGTTAAATATTAAACCATACCTTCAAACTTAGAGGTATTTAGGGACAACCTTGAATATATACACTTCTCTATCTGTTTGAGAATTTTACCGTTAACTTTTTCTGAAGTCGTAACCTAGTTTTACAGACTGAAACTTTTTCTTTTTTCTGCAGACGATTTTTAACTTCCGCTTCTTGGCACTTCTGGCTATTGGAGGTTCGTTGGCCGGTTCACTGTTATGCTTTCTGAATGTACTTTCTAATTCACAGCATCTATCTTTTGTTTACATTGCAGTGGAAGCAAAGAATTTCCTCTAATTACAAAATAAAACTTGTCTGTTAAACAGTAATATACTTACTGATTATTTCTGACCCTTTTGCAGGGTTGTGTTTACATAGTTGATGCTTACAAAGTCTATTGGACAAGCTGTGTTAATGGGATTCACTCAGGGAAGATGGTTCTACGATTGGTTGAAGCAATTGGTGAGTTATCCAAAAGTTAATTTAAAAGGAGTGTTTTGATCTTATGATTCTTATTTCTTATCTCAACCTCTGTCTCAATTTAGTTGAATTTGTTTTCTTTGCTCCCTTTTTAATCACTTGAGTGAATATGCTGCCAACCTCTGTGATTAATTGCCCCATCTAAAGTGTAAAAAATTTTTGTATGAATTATGTAAAATTGAATTCATTTCGTGTAAGATATAAAAATTTGTGTTATAAAATTCATTCATATATAATTTTTATTAATTTTTACGTATTACCTTTTTTATTTTTTAGTTTTTATTATTGTCGTCATGTCGTACCTAAAATTGCCATCTTAACCCATAATTTATCAAGTCATTGGCTTCCTAGTCCAAACAGTTAATGAACTGATGATATTGTAATGTATAATCTTGCAGATGTTTATCTTGCTGGGACAGTCATGTTAATATTTGGTATGGGCTTGTATGGATTATTCATCAGCAACGTGAATCCAAAAGTGCCTGCAGAAGTTGATCGTGCCCTCAAAAACTCATCCATGTTTGGAATGTTTGCTCTCAAGGTAACAGCCTTCAAAATTACTTAGAATTAATCCTCAACCAGTACTGGTTTATTAGCTTCAGCCCTTCTTTCCAAATTAAACCTGATACTGGTTTATGAACTTAAGCCCTTCTTTCCAAACTAAACTTGATAACTCTTATTTATAATTTATATTTGTGTTATATAAAATCGTATTCATATCATATAAATCACGAAATTTTTTTGTCGAAATTTGTGTTGACATGAAAAACTTAAAATTTTATTTTTAATTTTGACCATATTCATATACAATTTTTATTTAATTTTAAACCATGTCATATTCGTATTTTTTATTAATATCGTTTTCGTGTAATATCTAAAATTATCAAATTTATTCTAATCTAATTTTGCATTTTTCTCAGGTGCTAAACTGATTAAATAATTGTCAATGGTTTGCAGGAGAGGCCAAAATGGATGAAAATAAGTTCCCTGGATGAACTAAAGACTAAAGTGGGGCATGTTATAGTCATGATTCTTCTAGTAAAGATGTTTGAAAGAAGCAAAATGGTGGCAATAGCCACTGGTATCGATCTACTTAGTTATTCTGTATGTATTTTCCTGTCATCTGCTTCATTGTACATCCTCCATCATCTTCACAAGCCAGAATAGAGATGTCAGATTCAGAGCTCGTATGATGTATTAGTAGCATTGATCAAAATATATATAATGTAATTGTAATATTTAATATCTTTAGCAGATGTTCAATGTTTTTGTAACAAAAACGGTGTCGTCAGATGCATATTAATGAGAGTAATGAATACTAATTTAGATATGGGTTTTCAGAAATTGTAAACAATAATGCTTTGCTTCATTTTTATTAGCTTTCCAGTCATTGAGTGAGGCCATTCCCAAACTAGACTTGCAGCTGAGGATTATACATTGAAACCATTGAAGAGAATTGTTTAACCATAATTAGCTTCAGCCTTTAACCCAATATGCAGCTTAGGCTTCTGGTCACTTATAAAGCTTAACAACTAGAGTACATTTCAGCTTACAGAAAAAACAATTCTTAATCAAAGATGAAAAAAAAGAAAAAAGAGACTCAATTAAAAGAAAATGTTTGGGAAAAAAAAAAAAGAAAAGACGTGAGAAATAGAATTAGGATTGATATAGAATGAGGCAAAATGCCAAAATATATTTCATGACAGAAAAATGACTTGTGCCTTGTAACATGAAACACATTTTGAGCTTGTTTTATATTTTCTTCATAACCTTTCACCTTAGCTCATATTGCTCATATTGTGTGTCTTGAAAATCCATTTTAATCAAATGCAAATACTTTAATTGAAAAATCATATACTGAGTTAAGACATTCTTAAACAACGAGATAATGATCCTTTAACAATGGTTTTGATGAGTTCGATCGAAATTCATTTTGAAGTTATTAATAAAGTGAAATCAAAGGGAGGAGATTGAGTTGAAAAGAAAACTAACCTAGACAATATCATGAAGAAAAATAAAAGAACATTCTCTTGAATATATATGATGATCAAGGTGTTGCGGTCACTATCAACGATTACGCGTTGTTGACGTCTCTGTCTCGATCTTCGTACCATATCCTTTGGAATATTCTACAAAGAAAGAAATGATCAGAGGGACGCAGGGGTTGTTCCCTGCGTTTTCACTCTGATGCTTAAGTCAGAGAGTAATTTTTTCAGAGTTTCAGTAGGAAAATAGTTATCTAGCCTCAAGAATCATACATGTTCCATATTTATAGGAAATTTTCTCATTTTGTAATTATGTCTTTGTCCTCTTTTATCCAAATGCCGTATTATGCCCGATCCCTCTCGGATATATCATGTGTCTTCATATAATTGGCTAAAATAATATCCGAATTACTATTTATAACAATTGCTCCCCACTCTTTTGTGAATCAATTACGGATAAGCGAAAGAGTACATGTATAAAAAATTATCATTATTAAATTTTTTTTTTTTTGCGCGGCCGTCACGTTGCGATTGGCGCAGCGCGCGATACGTATATATTGAAGCGGGATTGCTGCTTCATTTCATTTCAGGCAAGCTTTCTGTTTTAGGTGCGGCAACCCATAGGTATTTGCGGCAAATTATTCTCGGCATTTAGTCATCTTCGCAGCAATCTGCATTTGGCGACATTCAGTCACCTTTGCGGCAGGCTTACTTGGCGGCATTCACTTACCATTCGCGCAAACCTACTTGGCGGCATTCAGTTACCTTCGCGGCAGGCTTACTTGGCGGCATTCACTTACCATTCACAGCAAACCTACTTGACGGCACTCACTTATCCATCGTGGCAAGCACATACACGTCGCGGCAAGATACACGTCGCGGCAAGCACATACCCTTCGCGGCGTTCACTTACCCGTCGCTGCAAGCTACTCATCGCGGCAAGCTCTTACGCTTAGTGGCGTTCTATCTTCGCGACAAGCTCTGATGGCTAGACGAGGTATCGGCAAACAACTAAATCTGGGCTCCCCTTCTAGACTTAGAGAATCTGACCTTGAGTCTGTTCGTAATAATTTTTCTTTGCCCGAGGATTATTTCCATAGACTTCCAACTGATAGGGAATGCTCCCCTCAAGCAGTCAGTAGCAGCGTTCTCGTTCACTTAGCTTCATTAGAGTTCGGACTTCGTTTTCCCTTACCTAATTTTAAAGTTGCTTTTCTCCAACACTTTAGTATAGTTCCCGCTCAACTTCATCCTAATGGATGGGCACAGGTGCTAGGGTTTTCAATCATATGCCATAGATGCGGTGTAACACCTACTGTTCCTTTGTTTAGTTCATTTTTTTGAGTTCGTAGTGTTCCGTACTCGACTAGCTTTAGCATTCATAGGGTTGCCGGGGTAGGACAAAGTAGCAAGTTTTTTGGAAGACTACCATCTAAGTTGCATAATTATGCGTCAGATTGGGTTATTATTGAGTTTCCGTCTCCTCTAAACATTCTCACTCATTGGTGTCTTCGCGATCCCCCTAACATTTGTCGTCCTTCGGACTTAAGACATTTATACAGCTCTTTAATCTCTCAGCTACAAGTTGATGATGGGAGTACACTGTCATCCTTACTAACTTCAGAGAATATAACTGCTGCTGGCTGGGGGCGCCTTTCCACTGTTTCCATTTCTGCGCCTATACCCGTCTTGCCTCCTACTTTCGTGGAAGAGGGTCAAGGTGCGAGGAACCCGTCTGGGTCCTCTGAAGGAAATTCTGAGGAGAATTTGGAATGGGATCAAGGGGAGGCTTTCGGAAGCCCTTTTTTAGATTTTCCTTCCGATGAAAGTTTGGCTAACATTCACTCTCTTGATGCTTATCTTAATTCGGGTGATTTCACATTGCATTCACATGTACACATAATTGTTCATTTTTTAAGTGGTCGCTCTGATTCTTTTTGGTTTCTTTTCTTTCAGGAACGAGCATACTCGGAAGAGCTTTTACTCAACGAGACGAATCAGAGAGTGCTCATGAAGTCGTTCGCCCACAAAAGCGGAGACGTCCACAAGTTTTCGGACAAGTTAGAGAAACTTCTTCTCAAGTTCGAGCCCGAGATGACAAATCAAGATCCCCTCCTACAATTTCTTCTCCACATCATGAAGGATCAGGTTCTCGAACTCAGGGCAAAGGCAAGCAACCTGCAGTAGAAGCTCCTGAACTTGATCCTGAGTTAGAGGAACATCACTGGAGGAACAGTGCAGAATGCAATCTTACTCGTCCCTCTCGTATTGATCGACGATTATTGCATATTGAACCGGTCCTGCGAAATACTCCAGTGCTTCCATCAATAGCGGAGCTGAACTCCTCCCGATATCAAATAGATGGTGGCACGGTTGTTCGAGGCTAGAGCTTCATTGTTTATCCCGGTGTGAATGACAATGACTCAATCCATGATCCAGGAGTAGCATCTCGCCTGGGCTGGTCAACCATTCTTCCTCGAGACGAGGCAGAGTTAATAAGAAATTTCATTGCTATTGACGATCGGTCTGATTATTTAGTCATGCAGGTATTCCTCTATCTTTTTTATTATTTTCTTCTTCGTTAATTTTATCTTGATGTTTGCTGATAATTTCAGGCTGCTCAACAAGTGATTGCCAACAATGCGTGGCATATAGTCTATCGATCTCAAGCTGATGTTGAACTTGCCCGATTGATAGCTGAGAGGGCTGAATGGCATAATGAAAGGAACCAATATATAAGGCTTCCTGAACGTTTTGACAAATTGAAGAAGGAAAAGGAAGAATTGAATATGGAGCTCCTCCGCCTTCAGAGAGAGCAGGCTGCCACCAGTGAAGAGTTGAGTTCTTTCAAGTCTGATTATGACGCTGTTCTTGCTCAACTTCAAGATCTTCGAACTAATTTTAGCAAGCTGGAAGAGGAAAATTCGAAGTTGCGTCAAGAAGCTCAATCTTCCAGCGTTAACCCAGAGGTGCGTGACCAAATTCGTTCCGAGGCTGTTAGAGAATATCGTCTGTCGTAAGATTGTTACGACAAGAAAGTTTTGTTCTCTACTGCTTTCGTGAAATATGACTTTTATATGGCGCGCTCTTGGTTGGAGAAAGAGAGATCCGACAAATCTTGCTCTAAATTACAATGATCCAAGAGAGTGGAACAATATACAAATGAATTCTTGGACTAGACTGACTATGAGCCTAACGGAGAAGACTTCGCCACATACATGGAGAAGGGGGCTCACGACAATCTTTCTAATCTTTCGGGTCCTTAGGAGCCTCGTCGGTCGAAGGGAGTAATTGATGTACTAGAAGATTTGGATGATGAAGATCTTGATTCTCCCAGTGGAGGTGTTTCTCCAGTTGCAAAGGAGTATACTTTAGGCGTGTTTTTATCTTTCATATTTGTCGTTGCCTCTTTTATATATATATATATATGTGTGTGTGTGTGTGTGTGTGTGTGTGTGTATACATATATATATATGTGTACATGAAGCATGGTTTGTTATTGGAATTCATGTCGCGCCTTTTTTACATTAAGCATTTTTCATTATTTTTAATAGATCATTTCGTATCTCTTTGATTCGAAAGTGTGGCTTACTTGGCGCTTTTTTCGGTTCAAGCCATGACACCATTTTTTATGGCTTACCTCGCGCATTTTTCGCTTCAATCCCTTTGTTTATGGAGTGCGTGGCTTACCTCGCGCATTTTTTGCTTCAAGCCCTTGCACCCTGTTTTATGACTTACCTCGCGCATTTTTCGCTTCAAGCCATTCATTTGTGGAGTGCGTGGCTTACCTCGCGCATTTTTTGTTTCAAGTCATTGCACTATGTTTTATGGCTTACCTCGCGTATTTTTCGCTTCAAGCCCTTCATTTATAGAGTGCGTGGCTTACCTCGTGCATTTTTCATTTTAAGCCCTTGCACTATGTTTTATGGCTTACCTCGCGCATTTTTCGCTTCAAGCTCTTCATTATATATATGGTTAAGACAGTTTAAAAGAAAAACCTTGATAAGCAATGTAATATCGTCATTTATGAAATAACATATTGTTTTCCTGCGAACAATAAATTATAAAGAAAACTGAATAGTTAATCAATAAGAGATTGTCACTGCAAATAAGGCTTTAGATGGTTAGCATTCCATGTTTTCGACATCTCCTTGCCCTGTAGATTCTCCAGAATGCATGTGCTGGGTCTGATCATCTTCCTGACTCTGTATGACCCCTCCCAGTTTGCTCTGAATTTACCATCCTCTCTCTGAGCATTGGTGATGATTGTTTTTCGCAATACTAAATCTCCTTCCTGGAAAAGTCTGTCCTTTACCCTCTTGTTGTAATAACGAGCCACCATTTGTTGGTAAGCTGTAAGTCATATGGCTGCTAAATCTCGCTGTTCACCAAGTAAGTCCAAATTCTCCCTGAGGCCTTGAGAATTTTCTTCATGTTCATAAGGAATTATTCTTGGAGAAACAGCTCCTATCTCAACTGAAATTAGTTCTTCTGTCCCATACACCAAACTGAATGGCGTCTCCCCCGTTGATACCCGACTAGTAGTTCTGTATGCCCACAAGATGCTGGGAAGCTCATCTACCGAAGCTCCTTTTGCCTTGTCAAGACAAGTCTTAAGGCCATGCAGTATAGTTTTGTTGCTGACTTCAGCTTGACCATTGGCTTGCGGGTATGATACTGATGAGATCTTCAGTTGAACACCAAGTCCCTCACAAAAATTTTGAAAAGCATCACAGTCGAACTGTTTTCCATGATCAGCATTTAAAATCCTAGGAATCCCAAAGCTTCAAATTATGTCTTTCCACACCATTGCCTCGACCTTCCTTTCCATGATTAACGCTAGCGGCTCAGCTTCTATCCACTTAGTGAAATAATCCGTAGCTACTAACAAGTACTTCCTCTGCCCTGTTGCCATCGAAAAAGGTCCCAGTATATCCAATTCCCACTGAGCGAATGGTGTCGGTCGAAAGATGCTTTAGAGTGTTATTACTGGTGCAGCTGTTAAGGGAGCGAACCTTTGACATTTGTCACACTTTTGTACCTTGTCGACTGCATCTTGCTTTAGCGTTGGCCGGTAAAACCATACTCTGAGTATTTTTGCTACCAAGGCTCTAACTCCTAAGTGTTCTCTACTTATTCCTTCATGAACCTCAGCTAAGGCGTAATTCGCTTGCTCTGGTCCAAGGAATTTTAATAGTGGCATGGTGAACCCTTTCTTGTAAAGCTCCCTATTCATTAAAACAAATCTTGCACTTTGGATTTTAGTCTTCCGAGCAGCTTCTTTGCCCTCTGGGAGAATTCCTTCTACCAGGTATCGCTTGATCGAGATTCTCCAATCTTCGCCAACTTCGATCTCTAATACATCATCCTCATCTATACTAGGCCTCTCCAACCTTTCTACTTTTATCAATCTTCCAGTTGTTTCTTTAGAAGACGCTAACTTAGACAGAGCATCAGCTTAATTATTTTCTGATCGGTTAATTTGGGTGAGCTGAAATTTATCAAATGATTGGGCCAAAGTCTGGACCTTCTACAAATACAGAACAAGGGAGGATCCTTGAATTTCAAATTATCCATTAAACTGATTGACCACTAGCTGAGAATCACTATGAGCCAACAAGTTTTTCACTTGGAGCTCCTTTGCCAACTTCATACCTCCGATTAGAGCTTCATATTCAGCCAAATTATTGGAACAAAGGAAATTGAAGCGTAGAGAATATTCAAGCATTTCTCCTTCTGGTGACTCTAGCACAATACCTACTCCACTTCCTTGATGGTTGGATGCCCCATCTACAAATAACTTCCACCATGCTATCTCCTGTTCTGTTGAGTCCTCCCGACAAGTACATTCAACTATGAAATCTGCCAATGCTTGCGCTTTGATGGCTTGATGAGGCTGAAAGTTGATGTCATACTCACTGAGCTCCACTGCCCATTTCACCAATCATCCTGAATGTTCAGGCTTTTGTAGTATTTGTCTCAGAGGTTGATCTGTCAGTACCACTATGGAATGTGCTTGGAAATAAGGATGCAGCTTCCTCGCAGCAGTGACAAGTGCCAAAGCCACTTTCTCAACTTGTGGATATCTGTTTCAGCACCTAAGAGTACTTTGCTCACGTAATAAATCGGTTTATCTCCGTCGACAATCTTTCTCAAAAGCACTGCGCTCACTGCCTTGTCTCATATACCCAGATACACAAACAATTGCTCTCCAGTCAAGGGTCTTGAGAGCAATGGGAGCGCTCTCAAATACTCCTTTAATTCCTCAAAGGCTCTCTGACATTCTTCGGTCCACTGAAAATTCTTCTCACCCCGGAGTGTCTTGAAAAAGGGTAAGCTTCTCTCTGCTAATTTCAACAAAAAGCGATTCAGAGCAGCTACTCTTCCCATTAATCTTTGCACTTTTTTGAGGGTCACTGAGGGTCTCATATATAAAATTGCTTGGACATTTTCAGGATTAGCCTCAACCCCTCGACTAGTTATCATGAAGCCCAAGAATTTTTTGGATTGAACCCCGAAAGAGCACTTATTGGGGTTAAGCTTCATGTCATACTTCCTCAATACTGCCAAGACCTTGGATAGTCTCGAGGCATAGGACTCCCCTTCTTTACTCTTTATAATCATGTCATCTATATAAGCTTCCATGGTGTCTCCAAGCAAATTCCTGAATATTTTGTTCACCATCCGCTGATATGTAGCCCTTGCATTTTTCAAGCCAAACGGCATTACTCTGTAACAATATGTGCCCTTGTCTATAATAAAAGATGTTTTTTCTTTATCTGTCGGATGCATTGAGATCTGATGATAACCAGAAAAGGCGTCCAAAAAGCTAAGTAACTCGTGCCCAGTAGTCTCATCCACCAATTTGTCGATTCGAGGCAGTGGGTATGAGTCTTTCGGGCATGCCTTATTTATATCAGTAAAATCTATTCACATTCTCCATTTTCCATTAGCTTTCTTCACCATTACCACATTTGACAACCATTATGGATACAGAACTTCTCGAATAAAATCGGCTTTAAGCAATTTTTCAATCTTTTCCTCTATCACTTGCTGCCTTTCTAGGGCGAAATTTCTTTTCTTCTGCTTGATAGGTTTGATGCCAGGCAGCACATTGAGCTCATGACATATCACTGTGGGATCGATTCCAGGCATGTCAATAGGGGTCCATGCGAAAATATCAACATTGTTCTTCAAACATCTTATCAACTCTTCCTTAGCCTCTGGTTTCAATTGGCTTCCAATGTATAATTTTTTGTTCTCATCTCCAGCTACCAACGTAATTTCCTCTAATTCTTCCACGGGCTTGGGCTTGGGTGATTCAGTTATGGTAAGAGTTTCCTTTTTTTGCATAGCCTTACATGTAGTGGATGCCACATTGCATGTCCTCGCCCTCCTTTGATCTCCCCTTTATTTGTCTTATTCCTTTTGGCGTGGGAAACTTCATTAGCAAGTAACAAGGGGAAAGCACAGCCCTCATATCATTCAACAGTGGTCTTCCAAAAATGATGTTGTAGGCCAAGAAAGTTGATCTTACCACCATGAATAGAACTTGCCTTGTTACACATCTAGGACTCTCTCCCAATGTAACAGGCAATTCAATGGATCCGGCTACCCTTACCTTCTCACCAGTAAATCCAAAGAGCGGAGTGGTTACTGGTTTAAGTCGATCTTCGCTCAAATTCATTCTTTCGAAACAATTTCAATAGATAAGATTTACTGAACTTCCATTATCTACCAGAATCTGGATCACCGGGTGCTTAGCCACTACTGTCGATATGACCATGGGGTCATCATGGGGAATAATCACATCCTCTTGATCGGTTGGCGTGAACATAATTACCTCTTCATTCTTGTCAACTTTCATAACAGAGCGAATCTGGTACGCCTGTCTAGCGTAAGTCTTTCTCGAGGCTGATGAGTCACCCGCTCTTCCTTCTCCGCCAGAGATCACATTAATAGCAGCTCTGGTAGGTTCATTGTCAACCTCCCGATTCCTGTGCTCTCTTGATCTTATTTCATTTCTTCTTTCTTCGTTTCTTCTTACATTCCCCCTATTATCAAAGTGACTGTCTCGTCATCTACGATCTTCCTGTCCCCTAGGAAGGTTTTGATTCCGTAAGAAATGATCTAATCTCCCCTCCCTGGCCAGTTTCTCCAGCTGGTTCATTAGATCTTGACATTTCTCAATCGAGTGGCCATAAGCTGCATGAAAACTACAATAGGACCTTAAGTCCTGTCCCAAGTTCCCTTCAACTTTTCTAGGGAATTGAATCATTCTTGTCCTCTCTATTGCTGCCAATATTGAAGCTCGTGACTCAGTGAAAGGCATATAGGTAGAGTATTTTAACTTGGGAGCTTTACTCAGCTTCTTCGGCCTTCCAATACTTTTGTCATTAGGCTCTCTCTCTCGTTTCCTTTCATCTCTGGCATCTTTTGTCAGGATTGTCTTCATCACTTCTTCCTGAGCAATGTATTTGTTTGCCCTAGAAAACAAATCTGATACTGTTGCTGGCTGATCCAGAGATAATGACTCTTGTAGCTTCTCGGACCTCGTTCCCTGCAACATAGCGGTCACTGCTACTCCAACTTGTAAGTCCTGAATCTCCAGTGTGGCATCACGAAATCGATCAATATAGCTCTTGAGTGGCTCTCCATTTCCTTGTTTCAAGGTCAACAGATAAGTAGCATCTTTCCTCTTTTGACTGTTCATCATGAAGGCCCGTAGGAATTCATTCCTTAATTGATCAAATGATGAAATAGACCCCTCAGACAAACTGTTGAACCACTTTAGAGTATAACTGATTAAGGTTAGGGAGAATGCCTTGCACATAATTTCATCCTCCCATCCGTGCAACAACATCAGTGACTCATAGTTTTGAATGTGGTCATAAGGGTCGGTTCTTCCCGTATATGCTGTTATCTGAGGCATTTTAAACTTTGGGGGCAATGGTTTTCTCATGATAACTGCACTGAATGGAATCCTCCTCCTCTGATTCTCTTCGACTGGAACCAACCTCTTTTCTTCCAAAATGCGTTCCACCATTTTCTTCATGTTGGTAGCGTCCTGTGCGACTGAATCAGCTCGATCATAATTTACCGTTGCAATTTCAGGATTCCAAGTTGGATCCATCTCCAATCTTCTTATCTTGGGCAGGGATCCCGCCACTCTGGCCTCTTCCTCATCTATGTACCCAGAGTCCACATCTACGGGACTTTCAAGATTCACCATATTTCGACATATCCAACCTTCATTAACTTCTCGTACTGAATCCCTCATTCTATGACGCTTTGGTCCCTCCACACCTTGATGTCCTCCACTTTGGCGTCTCACTCTTCCTGCAGCCTCCTGCATAAGGTTTACTGTAACCTCATGTAACAAATCTCCCGCGGCTACTTCGACAGGGTCTTGCGTGGGGTTGACTGTACCTCTTGCGCCATGAATGTCATGCGGGATGCCACCAGGGTTCGACATTCCCAGGGGGCTTCTCGTCATGCTACCCAGGTCTCCCTGCTCGCCAGTCTCTCCAGTGCCGGGAAAGTCGACAAGGCCGGGGTGGTCTCCACTGCTAGGAACAGATCGCGACACTCCGCGATTCTCCCTCATGATGGGAATGTCTCGCGGCATGGTTGCCGTATGCTCCAATCCGTGAAGGCTTCGCGGCATGGGTGCCGCATGCTCCAATCCGGGAAGGCTTCGCGGCATGGGTGTCACATGCTTTGATTCGTGAAGGCTTCGCGGCATAGGTACCGCATGTTCCAAGCCGGGAAGACTTCACGGCATTGGTGCCGCATTCTCCGCTCCATGAACGTTTCGCGGCATGCCCTCAACATCTAGCGAATTTTGCCTTTCTCCTACCAAATGTTGGACGGATAGCGGTAAATTCACATGCTGGAAGACACCTTTGAATAAGTCCACCATTGTCCGCAGAGCCTAGACAGTCTCTTCTCCTTGTTTCTGCATTGCTTTGAATTTCACGACGGGAATCGACATCATATTGGCTTCGCTATGCACCCTCGCGGCTCCTCCCCCACCCGTCATGGGAGAACTCGCCATGTCTTCACTATCCTCATGTCTGACTGCTGCCGAACGAGTCTATACCATCGTGTAAGAATGACTTTTTGCTCAGATTCTCACAGACGGCGCCAATTGTTGCGGTCACTATCAACGATTACGTGTTGCTGACGTCTCTGCCTCGATCTTCATGCCACATTCTTTGGAATATTCTGCAAAGAAAGAAATGATCAGAGGGATGCAGGGGTTATTCCCTGCGTTTTCACTCCGATGCTTAAGTCAGAGAGTAATTTTTTCAGAGTTTCAGTAAAAAATAGTTATCTGGCCTCAAGAATCATACATGTTCCCTATTTATAGGGAATTTTCTCATTTTATAATACGTCTTTGTCCTCATTTATCCAAATGTCGTATTATGCTCGATCCCTCTCGGATATACCACGTGTCTTCATATAATTAGCTAAAATAATATCCGAATTACTAGTTATAATACAAGGGAAAAGAACTCCAAATTGAGAATGTTTATATAAAGGAAGATATAATTTTTTGTGGAGCATAAATTCGAATCAAACATGGATAGTGAAGATCTATCAAGTTTAATGAGCATTAATGTTTAAAAGAAGAAAAGAGAAGAAAAAACAGAAAGAAAAAAAAACCAAAAAAAGGAAAAAAATATGATTCAAATTTAAAACTTGTTGTTGCTCTAAACAACAATGAAATGATGCTGATGTGATCTTCTCCACGTGTCTTGAATATTCTGTAAAACAGTGAAAGTGAGAGAGGCGCAGGGATCTGTCCCTGCACGCGCACTCCGATGCCTAAGTTAGAAGACTGTTTAAGCAGAGTATTTGTAAGTAAAATAGATATTAGGGTTTTTTTTTATCATACCTGGTGTATTTATAGACATTTTTTAGAATTAAGTTGGGCTTCATATGTTTCCAGGATTTGTGAATATTTTGGGCCCAAAACTATAGGATTCGGATCTGAGGCCCAGGTGCGTGTTTGGGCTGCGACAGAGTTATTAGATACTCTGTCGCGAACTCAGAGTCTGCCTCTGTGCTGATGAGTTCAACATGCGACAGAGGTCCGAAGATCTCTGTCGCGGCTCACTCTGTCGCAGCGACTCTGTCGCCACTCTGTCTATTGCATACATACTCTACCGCAGAGGTCTATCGCCTCTTGCTGCTGGACTCAAAGTGCAGAGGTCTGTCACGTGTATACTCTGCTGCATGGTAACTCTATCGCGGAGGACTCTGCCGCATGGTAACTCTATCGCGGAGGACTCTGCCGCATGGTAACTCTATCACGAAGGACTCTGTCGCATGGTAACTCTATCGCGAAGGACTCTGCGGTACAGTAACTCTATCGCGGAGGACTCTGCCGCATAGAAACTCTATCACCAGAGGACTCTATTGCCACCATTCGGTATCTGTCATGTGGCTTATGCCTCTTGGTGGTTGTATCTGACACGTGGATGTCCTCTGTTGGTCAATGTTTGTATATGTGGACTTTAATGGGTATGACCATTATCAATTACTCCCCACTCTTTGGTAGGAAAGTTTCCTGCGAAAGAGTATGACTCGTCTTTTTTTTTTGAATTTTTGAACATTCGGTTTACTGTTCTTGAGCTGTGAGTGTGCGGATTACTGTGCGCGTGTGAATACGACCACGCTTATATATAAGCTCTCAGGCATCGCGGTATCTGCTGAGTTCTCTCGCATAGGATTACTCTGTTGCATATTCTCCTCGCACTCTGTCGTAACTCTGCCGTTACTCTACCACAACTCTGTCGCTACTCTACCGCAACTCTGCCGTATAACCATTACTGTTTCGCAACTCTGTCGTGTGAACCAGTACTCTGTCCCGCCGTTCTTGTACTATTTGCCACTCTATCGCAAACACTCTGACGCTGTAATCCAGTATCTACCTTCGCCTTTACAAGTGCATCTTTGGTCGTTAGGTAAAACTCTGTCGTCGATAATTTTTTCTTTATGGTTTTTCTTAAGTTCCAAAATGGTCGATCATGGTGTAAGGAAGCATATAGAGCTAGGAGTTAGATCGACTTTGAAGGCAGTTGACATTCAGGATCTTACGTCGAGATTTTCATTGCCCGATGGGTACTCTTATAGACTTCCAAACCCTCAAGAAAACGATATACGTAGCGTGTTCAACAGGGTAGTTATTTTCAGGGCATCTTTAGAGCTAGGACTCTGTTTTTCAATTTCTGACTTTGGAGCTTCTTTTCTTAGGACAAATAGGATTGCCTCTGGAGAACTGCATCCTCATGCATGGATGCAATTAATTGGCTTTACCGTGCATTACCGATTAAGGGGTATTTCTCCGTCTCTTCCCTTATTTGATACTTTTTTTAGGTTCCGAGGTAGCTCCGGTTTAGTTCCCTATTCTCTTCAACGGGTGTATAAGCCCGGATTTGAAAATAGGTTATTCGAAAAACCTGCCAATAAGCTTCATGGATTTGAATCGGAGTGACTTATTGTGGAGACGCCTGGGGGCCTAGATTTCCCTACTCGTTGGGAAACTAGACGTGAAATCCCTAAGGGCCCCCAGATTTTTACACTCAGGGAATAGTTGTCTTTAGATATTAACAGATTATTAGTTGATAATCCCATTAATATTGATACTCTTCTATCAAATGAAAATTTGACGTCTGCTGGTTGGGGTGTGGGTCCTATTCCTATTGTCGGCCCCTTTGTTCCTCCCTCGAATCTTCCATCATCGATTCCTTCTGAGTTGAACCTAGAACTTCTAAGGTCGCAAGAGGATATAGGGAGCACAAATAGAGAGTCTAGCTCTGGGAGTGATCCCTTAGCTGATCTGAGCGACTGGGAGAGGTTTGGTTCAACTTTTATGGTTCTTCTGGATGATGATATGCTATATATAGATTCCCTTCAGGAGCATTTTGATTCTCCCGATGGTAACTTTTCACGCTATTTGATTTATTGTTTGTTGGTTTTGACTACGTTTCTAACAATTTACTCTGTTCTTTTGTAGAGATGAGCCATATTAAACGTTCTTTGGTGCGTCAAGGGGTGGAGGGAGGTTTGTCTAGCGATCCTACTAGAAAGAGGCCTCGCTTGACTGATGATGTTCCCAGTGAGGCACCAGTTCCACCTCCATTGCCCCGGGCTCGGACCCCACCTCCTTCTAGACAAGAGATGCCTCCTCCTGCGGAACAAAGGGATCCTTCTCGGGATAGAGGGAAGGCTCCTTCCTCTTCAAGGAGGGCTTTCGATTCTTCTAGACGGTCTCGATCTGAAGAGCGTGCTGAGTGCAATATAATTTTGTCTCAACGAAAGAATCGGAGGCACTTGTACATTGAGCCGTTAATGGGGACTAGGCTAATTCTCCCTAGGATAGGTCCTGTTGACGAGAGATTCTATCTCGTAGACGGTGGTTTCATAATGAGGGGGTCAGAGTTCCGAGTATACCCGGGAGTACGTGACAACGATACCTTAGATCCTCTCCGGGTAGCGTCTCGACTGAGTTGGGCCACTATTCTCCCGAGGGACGAAGCTCGAATATTCAGGAATTATCCAGAGGGGGAAAACTTAGCTGATGTGGAAGCGCTGAGGGTAATCTTCATATTCTTTTTTCATTTAATTTCTTTTTGCTCTACTTTGAGTTTGACTTTTTGTGTTTTTTTTCAGCTTGCTCAGAGGACCGTGGCCAACAATGCTCAACACCGAGCCTATCGGGAGCGAGCTGACAAAGAGATCCGGGAGTTGAAGGATAAAGTCATGGAGTTGTCGAATACTGTCAACAACTTATCCAGGCTCCCAGACGTGGTGCGAAGCTTAGAAGATCAGCTCTCGAAAGTGCTCCAGGATGTGAATCATGCCAAGGGGGATCTTACTGTCGAGACAGCTAGGTCTAACAAACTCAATGAAGATCTTCAACAGGCCCAAGCCGAACTGGACAGTATGCAGTCTAAATATGGGTCCTTGATGGATCGCAATCAGGAGCTGAAACATTACGTCGTCGAACTAGAAAGTCGAGCCACTCCCTCTCTTAACCAAGTTGAGATTGATAGCATAAGGGTGGAGGCCGTGAAGGAGTACCATCTTTCTAGAGATTGCCTAAAGCGAAAAGAGTACTTTTCAGTGCCATATGCAAAATATGGTTCTTACCTCACTAGATCCTGGTTGTAGAAGCATAGGGAAGGGGAAAAATTCCCTGAGCTTCAATATATACGTGAGGCAATGTTATTTGACGCTCCCGATTGGACAAAATATGAACCAAAAGGCTGAATCCCCTGATGAGCTATTTAAGAAGGCTGCGCAGGATGATCTCGCAAACCTGACCAGTCCTTGGGAGCCTGTGAGCCTGGATAATGCTCCCGAACCTATTGGTGACCTCGACGACCTAGACGGAGAGGATGGTCAGTAGTCCTTAGAATGCGAGGGTCCGTCGACGCTTGATCCTCAGCCTCAATCTCGTGCAGACTGAATTATTTTTTTGTTTTTCTTTTTAAACATTTTGCTGTTCTTTTTTTTGAACTTATTCATGCTTGTAAAGATATTCTTGAATGAATAAAGTTAAAGTTTATCTGTTCATGCTTCATATTGCTTTGTTAATTAACCTTTCGCTTATTTATTGCTTATTTGTTTATTTATTTTATTTACTCGTATGTTTATTTATTCGTATATGCTCCCTAATTCTTGATAGAAAGATATACTTTCAGAAAGAATTACATGTGTAAACATACCTTTTTCTGATGCCTGACCACCATGACGCGAGTGCGTCTTCAGTTATTACGGCCAATACGTTTCCATTGCCTGGCCACAGTGACGCAATTGCGCTTTAGGCTCTTAAGGCTTCTTTATCTATAACGCCTGGCCACAGTGACGCTATTGCGCCTCAGGCTCTTACGGCTCGTCTGATTTTTTACGCCTAGCCACAGTGACGCTATTGCACCTCAGGCTCTTACGGCTCGTTTGATTTTTTACACCTGGCCACAGTGACGCTATTGCGCCTCAAGCTCTTACGGCTCGTCTGATTTTTTACGCCTGGCCACAGTGACGCTATTGCGCCTCAGGCTCTTACGGCTCGTCTGATTTTTTACGCCTGGCCACAGTGACGCTATTGCGCCTCAGGCTCTTATGGCTCGTCTATCTCCTGTCACAAGATTTAGATTTATAAAAGTTGAAGATATAATAGAAGAACAATCTGCATAATGATCAGATAATGGTATCTTGTGACAGTGTAATCAAATAACAATAATATGAGAATATAAGGTTCGAGAAAGAAAACATAATGATTAATTCAAATACAATTTCAAATGATTTGAGTTCTATGTTTTCCCTATTTTCTTCCCTTGCAGAGTTTCCAGGATGTAGGTGTTAGGCCCAATCTTTCGTTTGATTCTGTATGGACCTTCCCAATTGGCTCTGAATTTTTCGTCTTCCCTCAAGGCATTCGTGATATGTGACTTTCTAAGCACCAAATCTCCCGCGGACATCGGTCTATCTTTCACCCGACTGTTGTAGTAGTTGACCACCCTTTGATGATAGGATGCCAACCGGATAGCTGCGGCCTCTCTATGCTCATCAAGCAAATCTAGGTTTTCCTTTAGTCCCTGTGAATTCTTTTCTTCCACTAAAGGTACTACCCTGGATGACAGTGCTCTAATTTCCACGAGAATCAATGCTTCAGTGCCGTATATAAGGCTAAACGGCGTTTTCCCAGTCGATACTCGACTAGTGGTACGATATGCCTATAAGACACTAGGCAACTCGTCTACCCATGCTCCCTTAGCTTTGTCCAATCTGGTCTTTAACCCATGAAGGATAGTTCGATTACTGACTTTGGCATGTCCATTAGCTTGAGGATATGATACAAAAGAAATCCTTAGCTGAATGTCAATAAGCTTACAGAATTCACAGAAGGCGTCACAATCAAACTGCTTTTCGTGATCAACATTTAAGATACATGGGATCCCGAACCGACAGATAATATCTTTCCACACCATCGCTTCTACTTTCTTCTCCGTGATTGTAGCTAAAGGCTCTGCCTTAATCCACTTTGTAAAGTAATCGGTGGCAACCAATAAAAACCTTCTTTGACCCGTAGCTAACGGGAAGGGCCCTAGAATGTCCAATCCCCATTGTGCAAAATGAGTTGGTTGTACCGTACTCTAGAAGGGAGTTAATGGGGCTGTTGTTATCGGTACAAACCTTTGGCACTTGTCACACTTGCGGGCTTTATCCATCGCATCTTTTTTCAATGTCGGCCAATAGAATCCCGATCGCAATATCTTAGCAGCAAGGGCTCTAACTCCCAAGTGCTCACCACAAATTCCTTCGCGTACCTTAGCTAGGACATAGTTTGCTTGCTCTGGCCCCAGGCACTTTAACAAAGGCGATGAATACCCCTTTTTGTACAGTTTCCCATTTATCAGTGTGAACTTTGCCCCTTGTATCCTTAAGCGACGAGCCTCGTCCTTATCTTGCGGGAGTGTACCTTCAGTGAGATACTGTTTGAATGGGGATCTCCAATCGTCTCCCACTTCAATGTCACACACTTCGACCTCTTCAATGCTAGGCCGCTCGAGTCTCTCCACCTTTACTATTCTTCCTCCGGTCTCATTGGAAGAGGCTAATTTGGACAATGAATCTGCATGTGTGTTTTCATACCGATTAATTTGTATTAGCTAGAAGTTTTCAAAAGTTCGAGCTAGAGATTGGACTTTCTTTAGATAAGGGACCAGTATCGGCTCTCGAATCTCATACTGCCCACTGAACTAGTTTACCACCAATTGAGAATCACTATGCACCACCAGGTGGTGAACTTGCAACCTCTCTGCCAGCTTCATTCCAGCAACCAGAGCCTCATACTCTGCTATATTGTTTGAACTAGGGAACCCAAACCGCAAAGAGTATTCTAAGGATTTCCCTTTCGGCGACACTATGACTATACTTGCCCTACTTCCATTCGCACTTGATGCTCCGTCGACATACAGTAGCCATGGTTGAGTTTCCTTTCCACTATTGTTGCTCGAGCTAGTACATTCCACTATAAATTTTGCTAAAGCTTGGCCTTTGATAGCCTGCCTGGGTTGGAATGTGATATCATACTCTCCAAGTTCCACTGCCCATTTCACTAGCCTCCCTGAATGTTCAGGCTTCTGAAGGATTTGCCTTAACGGTTGATCTGTCAAGACAGTGATGGAGTGTGCCTGAAAATAAGGGCGCAACTTACGAGAGGCCATCACAAGGGCCAATGCTAGCTTTTCGGCCAGCGGATAACGGGTCTCCGGGTCCAGTAGTACCTTACTCACATAGTAGATGGGATGGTACACTATTTCATCTTTCTTTAGTAGTACTGCACTGACGAAGAATTCACCGACTCCCAAGTACATATATAATTGTTCCCCTTCCAAAGGTCTTGTCAATAAAGGTAACTCCTTCAAGTATTCCTTTAAGCCTTCAAAAGCTTTTTGACAATCATTTGTCCATTCAAAATCCCTTCCTCCCCGCAGAGTTTTGAAGAATGGCAAGCTCTTTTCTGCAGACTTTGATAAAAAGCGGTTCAAAGCTGCTATTCTGCCTGTCAACCTTTGGACATCTCTCACTGTGGTTGGTGGCTTCATGTCTATAATTGCCTGTACCTTTTCAGGATTTGCCTCAATACCCCTGTCAGTGATCATGAATCCTAAGGAACTTCCCCGATCTAACTCCGAATGAGTATTTCTGGGGTTTAGCTTCATACTGAATTCCCTCAGCACATCGAACACTTTGGACATCTGATGAGCGTGAGACTCTCCTGCTCTGCTCTTGATAATCATATCAGCAACATATGCTTCCATAGTATTCCTCAAAAGATCTTTGAACACTTTGTTCACCATTCGCTGATATGTGGCTTCAGCATTCTTTAAACCGAATAGCATTACCTGATAATAGTATGTTCCATCATCGGTTATAAAAGAAGTCTTCTCTTCATATTTTGGGTGGAGCATAATTTGATGATATCCGGAGAAAGCATCTAAAAAACTGAGGAGTTCATATCTGAAAGTTTCATCCACAAGCCTATCAATTCGGGGCAAAGGGTACGAATCTTTAGGGCAAGCTTTATTCAAATCAGTGAAATCCACACACATTCGCCATTTTCCATTGGATTTCTTCACCATTACTACATTAGCCAACCACTCAGAGTAGTAGACCTCTCTAATAAACCCAGCTTCTAACAGTTTATTGATTTCTTTAGTGATTGCCTTCTGTCTTTTCGGGGTAAAATTCCTCTTCTTTTGCTTGACAGGCCTATGCCCAGGTGAGACATTAAGCTCATGACAAATCACTTCAGGATTAATCCCGGGCATACCAGCCGGGGTCTAAGTGAAAACATCCGAGTTTCTCTGTAGGCATTCAGCTATCTTCCTCCTTGTTTGTTCATTCAGCTAAGTTCCTATGAATGCCTTCTTCTCTTCATCCCCTTTGACTAGCTTAATGGCTTCCGTTTTTTCCACAGGTTAAAGCTTAGGAGGGTCATCTATGCACAAAGTCTCCTTTCTCTGTACTCTTTTGCTGGCGGTAGAAGCAATATAACAAGTACGAGCCCTCTTTTGATCTCCTCGCACTTGCCCAACTCCGTTGGGAGTAGGGAACTTCATTAATAAGTAACAAGAAGATATCACCGCCCTCATATCATTTAATACAGGCCTCCCCAGGATCATGTTGTAAGTAACTGAGGTTGACCTTACAACCATGAATAATACCTGTCGTGTCACATCCTTTGGACTTTACCCTAGAGTCACCGGCAACTTTATAGACCCAGCTACCTTCACCTTCTCACCCGTAAATTTGTACAATAGTGTCATAACAGGTCTTAATCTATCTTCGGAGACATTCATTTTTTCGAAGCAATTCCAATAGATTAAGTTCACCGAACTTCCATTATCGACTAGGATTCTGCTCACCGAATGTTTCGCCACCACTGCGGATTTCACCATGGGATCATCATGAAGCACGACAATATCACCCTTGTCTACCGGAGTGAACACAATGGGTTCTTCATCTGCCTTCTCCTCCATCACAGCATGAACTTGATATACTTGTCTTACGTAACTTTTACGAGAAGCAGAGGAGCTTCCTGCCATCGATTCTCCTCCTGTGATAACATTTATTGTCGGGCCGGTAGATTCGTTATCTGGCTGGTTACCTCGAGGGATAGGCCTAGCTACTTCATTCCTTGGCCTATTTCTTTCGTTATCATTATTTTGTATATTTCGCGAACGATCATTCCTTCGATCTCGCAGAGGATAACGGGGCCTTTCGCTTCTCCACAGGAAGTAGTTAATTCTCCCCTCTCTAGCTAACCTCTCTAGCTGATCCATTAGATCTCTGTATCTTTCAGTGAAGTGACCATGAGCGGCATGAAATTCACAATAGGCATTAGGATTTCGCCTCATATCTTCAATCTTCTTTTTATGGAATTTCAATAGTCTCGTCCCCTCAATAGCTGCAAGTATCGTAACGCGAGGCTCATTCAATCTAGTATAACCTTCATACCTGAGTCTAGGGGCCTTGTCTAGTCCGACAGGTCTTGGAGAGCTTCTTTCAGGTACATCTCTCTCTCTTTTTCTTCCTTTCCTTGCCTCTCTGGATTGTACCATCTTTATTACTTCCTCTTGCGCCACGTATTTATTTGCTCTAGCAAATAAATCAAAAAGGGTCGCTGGCTGATCAAGAGAGAGGGATTCTTACAGCTTCTCCGATTTTGTCCCCTGTAGCATTGCAGTCATGGCTACTCCTACTGGTAGATCTTTCACCTCTAAGGTTGCATCTCGAAAACGATCTACATAGTTCTTCAATGGCTCTTTATTCCCTTGTTTAAGGGTTAGCAGATAAGTAGCATCCTTCTTCCTTTGGCTATTGATCATGAAGGCTCTCAAAAATTTACTTCGTAACTGATCGAAGGATGAGATAGAACCCTCACTTAACTCGTTAAACCATTTTAGCGCATGCCCCGATAGTGTAAGCGAGAAGGCTCTGCACATGATTTCATCTTCTCATCCATGGAGCAGCATGAGAGACTCATAACTCTGTATATGGTTATATGGGTCTGCTTTGCCAGCGTAAGTAGCCATAGAAGGCATCTTGAACTTTTTCAGCAAGGGTTTGTCCATAATCTCTGCACTGAAAGGAACTCTTCTTCTTGGACTGTCATCAGGAGACATTAACTTCTTCCTTTCTAAAATCCTCTCGACAACCTTCTCAACATTTTTCGACCCTCGAGTCGAGCGTGCCCCTCTCTCTTCGGGACTAGAAGAGTCTAAGTGGTAAGCACTCCTTCTTCCTCTGTTCCAGAGATTTTGCATATGGTCCGCTCCTCGACTCAATATCTCCTCCTCGTTTAAGGTTTCCCTGCTTCTAGGGGCTTGCCTATATCCTTTCTTTCAACACCTCCTATTCCGTGATTCGACCTTGTACCTTCAAAATAGTCTCGGGGGTCATGACTATTCTGTCTCCATCTCTCCCCAGACCTGTGGTCTTCAAAGTCATGCTCCAATTCAGCTGCAAAAGTCATGTGCTCTGCGGGAGAGCTTTGCCGCCTATACTCTGCGGGAGAGTTCTGTCGTCTATACTCTACGGGGGAGTTCTGTCGCATGTACTCTGCGGGGGAGCTTTGCCACCTGTGATCTGCGTGGGAGTTCTGTCGCCTGTACTCTGCGGGGGAGTTCTGCCGCCTGTACTCTGCGGGAGAGCTCTGCCGCCTATGATCTGCAGGAGAGTGCTGCCGCCTGTACTCTGCGGGGGAGCTCTGCCGCCTGTGATCTGCGGGAGAGTTCTGTTCAGTTGGATTGGCGGCAGTGTTCATTCACCTCAGACCTGCGGCAAGGTTCACCTCCCGCAACCCTGTCGCAGGGCGCCTCCTCGGTCCTGCGGTAGAGTTTACTCTCAAGGTTGCGGCGGGGTTATCTTCCAAACCTGCGGCAGAGTTCAGAATCAGGCCAGCGGTAATATTCTGCCCCCAATCTCCTTGTCCAGCATTCACCATGGTAGAGGGTTGAACTTTCTCGTGGGTCTGCCTCGGGATGTTCTCCCCTACCATCTGTTGCACTTCTGGAGGTAAGCTAAATTACGGCAGAGTAGTCTTGAAGAAATTCACCATAGCCCTCAACGATGTCGTGGTCTCCTCGTTCCGACGCTTCAAAGCCTCAAATTCATCAAGGGAAACAGAGGCAACTCTGCCGTCCTCTTCATTCCGCTCTTGTCCTCGCTCTGGTCTGACTGGAGGACTCACAAAATTCTCTTCTCCCAGATTTGCTACTGTTGTCGAGCGTGTTCTCACCATTTTGATAAAGAATCTGACTTTTCGTTTTGATTCCCACAGACGGCGCCAATTGTTGTTGCTCTAAACAACAATGAAATGATGTTGATGTGATCTTCTCCACGTTTCTTGAATATTCTGCAAAACAGTGAAAGTGAGAGAGGCGCAGGGATTTGTCCCTGCACGCGCACTCCGATGCCTAAGTCAGAAGACTGTTTAAGCAGAGTATTTGTAAGTAAAATAGAGATTATGGTTTTTTTTATCATACCTGGTGTATTTATAGACATTTTTTAGAATTAAGTCGGGCTTCATATGTTTCCAGGGCTTGCGAATATTTTGGGCCCAAAACTATAGGATTCGGATCTGAGGCTCAGGCGCGTGTCTGGGCTGCGACAGAGTTATTAGATACTCTGTCGCGGACTCAGAGTCTACCTCTGTACGGATGAGTTCAACATGCGACAGAGGTCCGAAGACCTCTGTCGCGGCTCACTCTGTCGCAGTGACTTTGTCGCCACTTTGTCTGTTGCATACATACTCTACCGCAGAGGTCTATAGCCTCTTGCTGCTGGACTCAAAGCGTAGAGGTCTGTCGCGTGTATACTCTGCCGCATGGTAACTCTATCGCGGAGGACTCTGCCGCATGGTAACTCTATCGCGAAGGACTCTGCCGTACAGTAACTCTATCGCGGAGGACTCTGCCGCATAGAAACTCTATCGCTGGAGGACTCTATCGCCACCATTCGGTATCTGTCACGTGACTTATGCCTCTTGGTGGTTGTATCTGACACGTGGTTGTCCTCTGTTGGTCAATATTTGTATACATGGACTTTAATGGGTATGACCATTATCAAAACTTAAAAATAACGATTTGAATCAAAGAAGGATATTTAAGTGAAAATATGAAAGGGTAGCCTAAAGGAACGAAAGATCAACATCAAAAGGTTAATGATACAAATTGATGGACTTCGTTAGATCGAATACATTGATGAAGTAAACTTTCCGACGAGAATTTTGAATTAATTTAATAAAAGATTGTTATTATTTGGATATTAAACACTTTGTTCCTGTGGTTTTCCTTTTTGTTCAAAGTCAAAACTTTCCAACATAATTTTTTTCAAACAATGGATACGATTATTTTGGAATTTTTCTTGTGTATATTATCCTTTTAACCTTTTCACATTGAATCGAGGAAAGGAATGAATGCATTACATTTATCATGGAATTTATATGATTATAAATGAATGTGTGGCAATATTTAAAAGACTTGCATTATCAAATGATGAAAGAGAAAATAAAAATAAATGATGAAAATTATGAACAACTTAAAAAATGTTGGAGCCTGTGAAGTGAATTTATGAAAATGGCCAATTTGTGAAGATCACAGAATTGTTTAGCAATTTCTAGAAGACGAGAAAGAAAAAAATAATCAAATTTTGATCTAATAGTTATTAATATTTTTTAAGAAAAAATAAGTTCAAAGTTTGAAATCTTTTTTTTTTTATTACTTCTTATGAACTAAGAAAAAAAAGAAAAAATATAAGAAAAAAATAAGGAAAGAAAAAAAAGCTAAAAGAGAAAAAGAAACGGAAAAGAATGAAGGAAATTTTTTTTTAAAAAAAAAACAGAGAAGGAAGTAAAAAAGAAGCAGCAAATAAAGAAAAGGAAAAACAATAGATAAGTTAATTTTAGGAAAAAAAATTTACCACGGTTAAGATTGAATGATCATATACGCTGCAGTGATGATAAATAAAGCACTCATATATATATATATATATATATATATATATATATATATATAAAAGTTTAAATGGAAAGTTTTTGGAATGATTCAAAACCTCTAAAATGAGGAATTTTGGAGTCCTCCGAGTACTATCTCTAAGACTTTCGATCTTAGAATGATTATTAAAATCGAACAATAATCGATATCTATCATATGATATAATTCGATTTACTATAAATTAATACATATTAATAAAAAAAATTAAATTTATCATAAATCCATAACGTATTTATCGATATACAATTGAATAGATGTAAATAGTAAATGCATCGATATATTTTGATACATTTTATAGTAAATTTGATTTATGTCTAATTAAATTCTAATCTGATCCATTTAAATAAAGTCATAAAAATAAATTTATGTTTTCTCTTCGTTGATATTATTTACATGCCTTCTCATCTGTTCCATTGGGTGATAGCTTTTTTCAAATTATATCTTGATTGTAAGTATTGACTTCATTGCCAATTGTGTGTCATTTTTAATGTCGACATTTTAAGTTACATTTATTCCGCTATGAAGTGCGGGTTTCAATTTAGTATTAATGAAAGGGAAGTTTTAGAAGGCTAGATATTTAATAATGATTGAATTTTCTAAAAGTATCAAAATCCAATATTTGAATATATAATTAATTTAAAAGGAAAATTGTTGTAGACACAAATTAAGAACTTTCACATAAAGAAACCTAATCATATTAATAAAGAAACCTAATCATGTTTCACATAAGGAAATCTTGAGAGCTTTCTCTTTTTTTTTTTTAATTATGTTAAGAGAGATTATTTTTCACTAAACTAAGACTTCTTTTTTAGCAATAAGACATAATATATATTTTTTTTAAAGAAGCCTTCGTTCATTTTTTTTTAAAGAAAAACCCCTAACAAAATGATAAACAAAATAAAAATAAAATAAAAACGATCAAATTTATGACTTTATTGGATCAAGAATTCCATCTTTATAACTCTACTTTCTTGTATATTTTTATCGATTTATTATAATTCTTTTAGTAAAATTTAATTATTACGAATGAAAATAGAAATTTTTTTCTAAAATAAAACAATATTCTATTAAAAATTTTAATTATTTATTTAGTTTATTATTATGTGCAAAAGTAAAAAGAAAATACTTTTTTCAAATTTGATCAATCTAAGGATACTAGTACTAATTGATTAAAAAATAACAATAATTTGATTCTTTTCTAAAAAATACAACAGCCCCAATACTTTTTTACAATATAAAATTTTATAAATTTTTATTGCAAAAAGAAAAACTATATTTTATGAGAAAAACATTTAAAAATGATAAATAAAGATATAAATAAAAAAATTGATGAAAAATTGATAAATAAAGAATCTCATTCTCAAGTGCATAAAGAGCCAAGGCTTTGTAAAATGTCACATGCACATAGAAGAAGCCTTTCAAATTAATTAATCTCATCGAAAACATGCGCTTCTAAAACATATGATTGATCTGTTTAATATAAATTCACATACATATATTGTATAATATTAATCAAATAAACATAAATTCGAGATGAGATGGTGGCATATAGAAATTCAGGGCACGTGAATCAAACGTAGCATAATCATATCTTTTCAATTGGCAAGCAATAATAATATATATATATATATATATATATATGATTTATATTTTCTTAATTTTATTTTCATTTTTTAAAGTTTAAATTTAGAAGAAATTTTTCTATTATTTTTCGTATAAAATATTGTTCTTTTATAAATTATAAATTTTCACTTTAAAGTATAAAAAATTATAATTTTTTTCCAAATATAAAATATATTTAAAAAAATAAAAGGCGTTATTGGTATTTTTTTGAAAAGAATCTAATTAATTTTATTTTTATTTAATTAGTAATATCATCTTTAGTTAGAATTTGAAGTAAACTATTTTCTTTGGTAATAAACGTAATAAATGAAAAACTAATGAAATAACTGAATTTTTTTTTAACTATTTTCTATAATTTAGATGAAATATTCTATTTTCATCCATAAATAATTAAAATTATAGAAAAACTATATATGATGATAAATTTAATCTTTTTCTAAAAAAAAAAAAAACTAAGAGTACTGCTCTCTGTTTCTCAAACTTGAATGTTTAAGAAATTTTGCATTCAAGAAAAATCAAAACGTAAAATTAAAAAAACTAAAAAATTAGAAATTGCCAATACTCATGATTTATTTATTTTTTATTTCGGATTGTTCCATAAAAAAATTCATAATAAAATTAAGAAAATTAATTAATAAGCGGACATGTTTATTAGTATCTACAGGGAAATTGCCAATACTCTGATTTTCTCTTCATTGTAATAGAATTTTTGTATATTCCACTAAAAAAAAAATATTGTTTTTATTTTTTTTTTCATTCATACCATTAATTTAAGTCGAATAATTTAGTATATAAATAATTTGGAGTCATTGATATGGCCTTGCATTAAGCGCATTCCAATATAACTTGTATATATGACTATCATACAAATGAGATGACAATCTATATATCCTGATCCCGCCTAATTGCTCGTGAATCTGTATTTTCTTGTTATGAGTTAAGTGAAGGGGTAAATTTTACCTAAATCTTTCGGTTTTAATTTTAATTTGAGATTAATTCATTAGTTTGAGAAATAAATAATTTGGTTTAACATTATTAATTTGACACTATAAAAATTGTTCTATTAAGTCACTATTAAAAAGATCTACTATCTGAAACATTTTCTCATTAGATATCTATAATGTTTTTTTTTTTATATTAAAAAATAAAAAATCTTATATAAAATAATTTTTTTAAAATATCTTTAAGAATAATAAAAATCATTGTTGATAGTTTAGAATGTGATATTATTAATTTAAGTTTAATAATTAATTAAAATAATTTGTAATTTCGAAACAAAGTATATATTTTCAAAACTAATAGTATTGTTAAAATATGATTTTGGGTTAGATCCAAGCTCCAAAAGATAAAATCCAAACACGATCCAAATTCTGATATGATGTTATTTATTTTACTTCAATCTTTTTATTACATTTGATATTTTTATTAGAACTTACTAAAAATTGTACGAATTATAAGATTTTAACAAGCTATTCATTTCATGGATAAAGTCTAGTTTTGAGGAGGAGACGGACAATTTATTGTTTGAATATGCCCCAAAAAATATTGGTTAAAATGAAGTAGATTTGTTCAAGATTGAGTTATTTGTTTAAATTTGAATGTTTGTTTAATATTTGATCAAATTTGAACAAAAATATATTGTATTATTAAATAATATATATTCAATTAATTAATTTATAATAATATTATTAGAATATATTATATTTAATATTAATAATATTGTTTTTTGGTACAAATATAAATAATAATATTATTTAATAAAATGATAATTAATTATATTAAATAATAGTACTTACCAATAATATTAATTATTAACATATTAAAAAATGATATTAATTAAATATATAATATATTCAATAAATTCTTATACAAGTTTAAATTAGATAATATTATGATAATACAGTTTATACTATTTATATTTAGTTTCCTAAACATTTCAACTTTTTTATATTAAAATAAATATATTAATTTTAAAGTACTTTTAATTAAATAATATTTTATATTAAATTTTAAATTTTAATTTTAAAATTTTAATTTATTTTATTTTATATTTTTATTAAAAAATATTAATATTATATTAATATGTAGACACTATTTACTTACTATTGAACAATAGTATAAATGAAAATATGTTTCTGAAAATAATATAAACATAAAAATTTTGTAATTCTAACAATATTAAAAATTTTTATTTTCTATTTTTAATAAAAACAGAAATACATAGCTACTGATTTCAAAAAATTAAAAACAAAATCGATGCCAAACAACACTAAAATAATTTATCCAAAACCCAAAATAAGATAAATAAGTAATGAACTTAAAAATATATTCCAAAAAAAAAAAAAAAGTAATGAACTTAAGAATCGAAGGTCCAAATTTAAAATGACGCAATTCCTTCAATATCTAAGGCCTCAATTCAGAAGCCCATCTCTAATCTGCTGCTCTCTCTCTCAGCCCAAACTTACCTCTCTCTCTCAGCGTTAACAAAAAAAAAAAACTCTTTTTGGGTTTCTCCATTTGCCTGTGGGAGGGGTTCCCTTCATTTTCAGCTAAGAGAAGAAAAATGGGGAGCCTTACTCTGAAACGATTCATCCATACTACTTCAGCATCGTATATGTCTCCTTCCTCTACATCCAGATCTACTCTCCCTTTCCGACTCTCATCTCGACGCTCCTACTCTCATCTCGACGCGTAAGTCTCTTCTTATTTTCATCTGAGTCAGTCTCTTCTGACATTGAAGATAATATCTTTTTGATCTTCCAAGCATTTGACTTAGAGCTGAAACGAGCTGACTTCTGCTCTCGTTTCATTCCTCTTAATTAGGGTTATCTGGGAATTTTTAAGCTCTTTTTAGTATAGGGATTTACTTAGCTTTCCAAATGTGAAAACAGTTCAAATTTCCCAAGTATGCTAATTTTTTTTTAAGTTAACTGGTTGAACTTTAATTTTTTTTCTTACATTTGAGCAATTACCTGATCATATTAAACAAAGTCTAGTTCGACTAACCCCGTTAACATCATCTTGTAAGAGCTTTTGTAACCCTATTAACTTTAACTTTCAACTTAACATTATGTTTGGATAGGAATCAGTAAAGAAAAATAAAAGAAAGGAAATGAACGTAAAGCAAAGGAAAAGTTTGTCTGAATAATTAAAATTAATAAAAAAAAGAAAAGAAAAGTGAATTTTACCGTGTTTGATTAAATAATGAACAGTAAAAGAAATGATTTGTTATGATATATATTTTTTTAATATAATTTTTTAAAATTTTTTATAGTACAATAAGAATAAAAATTTTCCCTTGTTTTACTTAAATTTACGTTGTTTTACTTTCCCTATTTCCAATCCAAATATAGGGAATTTTGAGAGAGAGAGCCTTATGAGCTAGGGAGAGGGGCTAAGTTCCATTGTGTAACTTAAACTCAATGAACTTTCACACGCACCGAATAATGTTAACATTTAATTTCTTAAAAATTAAATTAAAATTAGCAAAATTTTCTAACATTTATATATCATTCAAATATAACTTGTGTAGTAGGAGTATAATCTACTGGCTTTTTTCTTTTTTCTTTTTTGGTTTTTGTTTGTGTGTGTTGTTGATGATCTCTCTCACTCTTTCTAGGGAATGCTTAGTACGTCTGCTTTTTCCCCCTGTTTTAAATGATCAAATTCATTCATTTTATGATAATAACAAACGTGACGCATTTCATCAGCGATAATCATATTAACAAAAGCACCATTTGTGCTTTCTGTTATTCTTTTTCTTTTCGTCTCTAGGGTCAAGTGCATTTTTCTTACGCTTCTTATTATTGTGGTCTTGGTACAATTTCTTTGATTTTTTCTTGGGACAGTGTCAAAGTTGGATATATCATTGCAGACATTCTTTGAACTTCAACTTCTCATTCTGTTAAGATCTTCAAGTATCACATTATGTAACCAACTATGCTTCCAAGCTTCAACTTCAATTGTCTCACACGTCTGTTTGACTGTCAACCTTTGTTTACTTGTGTGCATATGCATTTTCTGTGTTTTGTCACACTTAATCTGAACTATTTATCCCCTAATAGGATTATTTGGTTTTGGACTTGTGCAGAATGCAGTTTCAACCCCCTTGGTTGATGAGGGAGGTGAAACAGTTGTATTTCCAAGGTAAAATATTGCTTGAAAAAGACAGAGACTGAAGCTGTTTAAGAATGTAACAGCTGTGAAATGATTTGACTGGCCAACTTGGTATTCGAACTTCATTGAGTCAATTTTGATTGCCTTTCTTCCCCTCTCAAAGCTTCCATATCAGAGGGGTGTTGCTAATAATTAAATAAACAGCAATTTATTGACATTTCTTTTGGTATGTCTCTGGCCTTTGAATGTTTCCCCCTGCTTCTGCCAGTTAAATCAAGAGAACAACATATATCTTTACTGACGAGTTATTTGTCAAGTCAAACATTGAATACCAAATTTTTTAAATGGATTTGTTCAGCTATTGATTAAATTCTATGGAATTTCATTCTTTTTGTTTGTGATAGATGGATATTTAGACTTTGAAGTGTATGCTTGAATCTGATTCATATCCTATTTACATAAAAAAAAAAAAAAACTAAAAGATGCTAATTGTGTTATACATGTGACGGTATGCGACATATTCTGTAGTTTGTACTTGATGGAAGTTGCAGACTTATCATTCTTCTCTTTGCTTCTTTTAATATAGGGAAAACCCTGGATTTTCTTATGGACTTAATTGGGGTCTGGCTGGAAAAGGTGTGATTGTGAAGGATAAAGCTTTCCAAAACTTGACGCCTTCTGAGTTGCAACACAAAGGTGCAACCACTGCAGGTAAAACTTTCATTATGTCGAGTGAAATGGTATTTTGTTCCCTTTTTATTGTTTAGTGTTTCTGATTTTCTTGTTTCCTGTTTCTTTTGTCAGATTCCTTGTCAGGGCTTCCAGTTCACATTAGAGGAATTCTTGGGGGAGCTTCAGCAATTTCAAAGGCACAATATAGTAAACTTTTGAAGCAGGTATGTCTTGTTTTGTGGCTTTAATATTTTTGTTTTTATTGAGCGTTTAATCATAGAGATAAGAATGGAAAATTTTCTTGTCTTTACTCAGTCTCCGCTCACTCGCACACCTGTCTATGTGCACAGCTAGTCTTAGAGAAAACTTGGTTCCTTCATATTCATAAGTAATTTCTGATGAATGATAACATTCTTCTACAAATGTTCCATGTTTTGCATACAGTGCCATGCATGATCTGTTATGTCAGTAGTGAGAAATTACAAATTCATTATTAGGTAGTTGAAGCTTAATGTCTGAGAAGTACTTCTGGGAAATTTGACAAAAAAAAGAGATGCAGAAGCCAAATCCATAAATAAAAAGAGGGAACACTAATAGTGGATCTTTTATATAAAACAACAAAGGAATATTGGGTTGCCTTTTAAGGAGAAAATAGAAAGGCATTATGTTTGATATTCTTGAAATGTAGAGCATTAGAGACGTGGCTAAGATCGCACGAATATATGTTTCCGCCGTAGTTGTTTCTTGAATTCCTAGTGTGATGCAGACAGCTTCGTGGACAATAATGCTTGTTTTGCTATTCTTGATTTTATCAGGCTACAACTCACATATCATCCATCTCAGACATTTTTGTCCATGATGGAGCTATCAGTTCATCACCAAAATCTGATGCTAAAGTTCGTGTGATCAGTGACAATCCATCTGCGGTATTGACACTTTCTAATATTCTTTGGGAGACTCCTACTCGTGCTGTTTCCCATGATTCTTGTCCTATAACAGTTTACGCTGCTACATCAATAAGGTTTGCCATATAACTGCTTTTGTTGTGTTACTGCCTTTGGTAGTTACAACATCAGGAAAAAAAAAAGAAGATAAATTATAATGTTCCCATTTCCTGAATGTCTTGAAGTGTCAATACCAATTAGGCTGCGTGCCTAAGTGTCATGGTGGAAATTGTTCAGTTACTTGATTTCTCCTTGTAGTGTTTGGGCCCCTCATCCTTTGCAGTGGTGTAGCCACCTTAGGATGAGTGAAGTCAATTGACCTCACTCAATTTTTGAAATTGTATAATATATATGTAATTAGTATAAAAAAATTAGTAATTTTCCTATGTTCACAGTCGCACTACTAAAATTTGTTAAGGGATAAAAATATAAATTTCATCTTTACTTTTACATCCATTTGAATTTAAAAATTCTAATATTTTTCTTTCACTACGAGTCTAAGTTTAACTCGTGAGTTTGAAAAAAACTTTTAGCATGTAAATCTATTGATTTTTTACTGATCATTATCTTTAACCTTATTTTAATTTTGATTTGTTTCTTGTTTCTTATTGAAATTCACTCTTCACCTGTCATCACACTTTTCATTTATAGTTTTTCTCCTTAATTACCGTTGTAATACATATTATATATGAGTTTGATCCAATTTATAAATGATTGGTTTGTTGTACTTGATGTAATAATTATTTTATATGTAGTCAATTATTTGATAGTACAAATGTAATCTCGCTATGAAGGAAACCAAAAAAAAATTGTATCATCTATCTACTTGCATTATTTTCTAACATTTTTATTGACACGAGAGAGAGATGAAAAAAAGGGTTATATGAACCATTCAAATAAACTTTTATTATGAATAAATTGTAAGAAATTTTTTTTTTTTTTTTTTTAAATATTATATTGTGGAATATTTTCTTGTATGTTTAAATTTATCAATATTTTATTAACTAACAAGATATTATATAATAATATAATATTATACTATTGACTATGTTGACTCAAATTCCTGGTTACGCCACTGTCCTGTTGCTATGAACTCTAGCATGGAATGCTAGCGTTGAGGATCTAATAATTTGTGATATTTCAACTTCTAACTTTCATATATACAGTACGGCTACGGGGGATGTCATTGGGCTTGGAGCTCAAGGAAATAATGGATTTATTGCTGCTGATGTTGAGTGTTCTTCACTGATTTTATGCGGTAAGGCATTTGCTGATACAAATGGAATTAAAAAAGCTTTAGCTGCCTTATCTGAGCCAATTTTATCTGCACGAGGAGGTCTTCCTCTATCTGCTAGGTAAGAGTCTTTTATCTTCAACTGCAATATTTTCCTAGTTATTATAAATGTGCAATATGTAACTCACATTTGTAGGTTGGAAATTTCAGGCTCCTAGCATCTGGTGATTCTGTGGTTCTTTTGTTTGCCCCCGACAATGCCATTCAGAGTTTTGCAGATCTGTTGGTGTCTGCAGATGCAGGTCTAGTCCTTTCACTTGAAGGTGTTGCACCTTTGTTTCAGACCAAAAAGTCCAATGACATAAATCTGTACAAGATGCCATCTGCTGTTATCCTTGCAACATCTGATAGGTAAAAAAAAAAAATGAATGAAGGTTGTTTAGTTCCTTTTGGCAATAATATGCAATGCGATATGATGTTCCTCTGACATCAGTTCCTTCTTTCCCTTGCATCATTCATGAAATATGATACGCAAGCAAGAGTGATCTTTCAAAAGTTGAACATTAATTATTTAGGCAAGAGTTCATTGAACTTAGTAGGCTTGTTATCTCACTTGACCCACTTCTCTTAGAACATGTGAAACCGCAGAATGCTAGATATCTGGTCGAGTAGGGAGTTAAGTAGTTTTGTAGGAAAAGCTTAAGTTATTTTTAAGATGAAGGAAAATAAGCATTATTGAGCACTGTTTCCCATAATTGTGGCATCGAGTGGATTTCGGATTGTAACTCTTGGCACTTACAGACATCTTCTTACAAAATTCTCAAGGTCAAGGTGCTTATACTTTTAGGCAGGTATAAATTAACTGGTGCGCCCCAATCATCAAATAGAAAAATCTGTAATTGCACAGAAATTGATAAATGTGCAAAGAATTCCCCTCGTTTCTTGACAACATAAATCAGAGACAACACCTGAAGGTGACTTGAGAGCAGTGACTTCAGCATCTTTTCACCATATTGTTTGTATTACTGTAACTCTCAGTAGATTCCTTCTCCCTATTATCATCATTTTTTAGTGGCATGGAAATCATTTTTTATGGGTTGAAAAAGTCGAGTTTGTAACTTTCTCTATGATTCATTCCTCATTGCCTGCTCTGCTCTTGGAGAAACTAACTAAAATATCCTTCCATTCGGCTCCTATATTATCTGGAAATCCTTAAGAATTAGAAAAATTGTACTGTAATTGGTGTAATTTAACATGTTTTTCCCTAACACATTGACCTACTAAAAGCAGTGGAATTATCTCTCTTCTGCAGTTCTGGTAGCATTCCTACTGTATCAAAACTCTCTCCTGGCCAAGCAGCCTATCACTTTTTGGCTGGCAGACAAAACGGGGAGTTTGTGCCTGCTTATGCTAAGGGTCCTTCCTGTATTGACGCATTGGATCTTGCAAAGACTCTTCACTCCAAGGTTAAAAATGAAAATTTACTAGCTTATGTAATAATTTTTTTTTTTTAAACCAAAGCTTTTATAAATATGTTAAATTAATCATTGTCAACATTGACTGCTAGTTAATGAGCTGCACTGATATATATATATATATATATATATATATATATATATATATATATATATATATATATTTCTAAATTGTTTCTATAGTTAAAAGAGTACCAGATACCAGCCTTCCTCGTTAATGTCGGTGAAGAAGGAAAGACTGTTGCAGGTAAGAAATAATCATGAAAATGTTTCTCCTCATCTACCTGGATTTTTTATGTAGTAATTCATTGCTGAGGAAGAATCTACTGAATCATGCACAAGTTTTTGCTGATAGAAAGATGATAATTTCTTATTAAATGATATTAAGGTTCAAAATTCTAAGCTAGAACTCTGGAGGTACGAACACTGCTGACTGGCATAATTGTAATATCGGATTTGGAAGGTTGACTTCTTAAATCTTTTCATGGGACAAGGAAGTGAAGAATCTAATGCTTCATCCTCACGAATTTTCAGAAAGGATGCTAAACAACTAAGGATTTATCTCTAAATATTTTTTATTGTTCTAGAATCAGTCTTCACATGTTGCTATGCTAAATGACCTCTCAAAGGCTGGTGGATCCACTATGTAGTTCAACCGGCAACATTTCTGACCATTACTCTAAAATCCTTTGCAGATTATTTTTAGCATTGTTAGAATTAGAACTTTAATATAAACAAAAATATACTACTTTCGGTATCTGCTTAGCCTGAAATTTTCAGTGCATTGCTGTTCCATTTGCCTCATCAAATCTCTGGATAACTTCAATTTTTTTTAAAGGTGGAGTTGGGTTGTTTTTCCTGCTTTAAGGATTTGATTATTTATGATCTCTCTTTATTTATCCTGTTGATTTTCCAGGCAAAGATATTTTGAAGGTGGTTGGATCGGGAAAAGTTGCCCCATTTGAAATTAAAACAGGTGGCTATGCAGTCCTCTCTATTTGCAACCTTTGCAATTGTTGTACCCGGTTTTACTTACCTACCTAAACGTCATCTTTTTCAGGTGGAGATCTTAAAATGAAATATAGTGGGTTTTTGTCAGGTAAGTTTCAAGAAATACCTGAAGAATTCTCGTTCTGAGAGTCAAATCCCCTTTGTCATTGTAGGTGTTTTTGTCCCTAGTCGCAATTGTAACCTCTTCAGGAACCATTAAAACACAAAAATAAAAAAAAAAAATAAAAAAATCTAGATTTTGTATGATTAACTTCCTGAAATAGGATCTGGTGTGAACTACCATAGAATGAAATAAAGATCCATGTGTACATTATGTCTTGTCTTAATTTTTCAATTAATCGGAGGAGTTGAAGGTGGTAACATTGTTGAAGCAATTACTTCAAAGTGGGAATATCATTTTATCAATTGTACTTAGACATAGATTGTATGCAATATATGTGGGCAACTCATTAAGCTTAAGACAATTGTTGATTGGGGCTGGTAATTTGTGTGTGTTGGTCGTCATCTTATTATGTATTTTGCATTATGTAAAGGTAAGGGTATGATACATTACTGGTTGGCGTGAGCATGAGCATGAGCATGGGTTAATATGGATTAACATGTTAATTCAATTAATCAAATGTGTATAAATGAGTTATACATTAGCATTAGTTACACTATGAACAGTTGGATTGAAGCAAGCATCAGAAATTTAAGTTGAAGCCCACTCTTTTTATGGGAATGACTAATCCTTAGGACATTTTGTGCTTAGAATTTTCTAAATAAAATGACCTTTATTCCCAATTTTATGGGAATCTGGGGGTTTCTTGGCCTGGCTTGGCTCCACAAAATAGAAAAAGCAACCATTGGGTACAAATTCAAAATGTTGTTGTTTTATGAGTCAATAATAAAATAGAGAAGATAAAAGAGAAAAGAAAAAAAAAAGCATTAAAGTATATTAATACATTGAACATATATTGGATGAAGCATCCCTTCAATATAGAATGCTACATTTGTGAGCCAAAGCCTCTTGAAGCTATTTGAAAACCATGCTAGGGACTAGGGATACTGTATCAAACCGTAATTATTGATTCACGCTAGAGAGGGAATAAAAATAACCGAAGAAAATGATTTAAAAACTCGGATTTGTATTTCAGAGAGGATTTCTTATGAAGAAGATTGTTATGGAAAATTTTTAATAAAACTTGCTATGCTCCTTTATAAGGAAGGAACTACTTTATATAACCTTAAAAAGTTAAAAGAATAGCATAAACTATACGAGGAATGAACTATCTTCTATAACCCTAAAAAGTTAAAAGAATGGTATAGAGTAGTACAATAATACACTACGGTACAATAAACTTAAAAAGTACAATGAATCTAAAAAATAAAAGCAAATTATCTAAGAAGCAAAAGAAACCTAATAATTTTATTATGTGATTTAACGTGATATTTTTTGTTTTATAGTGAGTTAAAAGATGAATCGAATCACATTTTTTAATGAAAAAATATTGAGATTTTTTATATTGATATTGCGAACTTGAACACAAACTTGAAACTTAAAACAAATTTGTATGCTTAGTAATACATACATTGGATTGAGACAGATAAATTATTTCTACTTGATTTAACAATCAACTTGAGAAGTGCTCTGCAGAGAGATTCAAATGAGAGTTATTTGCACCTTAGGTAATATCATGACCAAGATTAATTAACCAATTTTCATGATCGAAATCAGGGTCTTCAATATCAAATACGTATTGCATGTTCAAGACTATATTTGATGTCGTTTGAAAGGGGCTCTAAGTGTCGAAACGCGAGGTTTCAAACATCTTAGAATCTATGTAAAGCTAAGAATTGTAACTCGAGGAGAACTTGTCCAAGGTAAATCGTCTTCATTGAGGGCCAATCTTGAGGGGAATCTTCTGGTTCATCTCGCAATTTTCTTTGGAGTTCTCTATGTTTCTTTAGATTTTCGAATATTGATAAAAATAACCTTAAGGGGAGTTTAGTTTGCAAAAAAAAAAAAAATTGAGGAAAATAAATTTAGTCCCCAATCATTTTATTTGATGAATTTCGAAAAATATTAGATTCTTTCGTTTGATTGTATTGAGAGGAATATTTGATTACTATATTTGATTCAAAAAATTTAAAATTATTAAATGATGCACTTTACTATATTACTCTTTTGTATTAAAGTAAATAAACAATTGATTTGAAGTGAATAATACTTTTATATAAGTTATGTTTAACATATTTATTTATATGTTTATTTATTTACTATTATTTAAATTTATTCATTTAACAAATTTTTAATTAATTTATTTAACACAAAGTAATCAATTTATTTAATATGTAAATTATTTTGATTTATTTAATTAGTTAAGTTGTTTATTTGTAAGATGTCAATTAATCTATTAATTAAATTTTTATCTATGAAGGGGTAAGTACAAAGAAGTCTTTATACACTTTTTTTTGGAAAGTGACTAGAAAATCAACAAAGAACTTATGCAAAAATACCCTATTTGTTCCATATAATAATAACAATATTATTGAACAATTTAATAATAAAAACACACACACAATAATAATAATAATAATAATAATAATAATAAACAATTAATAAAGTCATAATCTACCAACAAAATTGTAATATTATATAGGGTTTAAAAACAAATTGATCACAAAAAGTATTTATTGGAGGGTAAAATGATCACAAAAAAATATTTTACCTCGAAATTTAAAAATACTTCAAGATGAGGGGTAATTATTTTCTGTCTATTTTTTCTCATTTTGGTAGTGTTAATAATATTAAATTACTAATATAAAAAAAAAAAAATCAATGAACCAAACTAGAGAATTAGATGAGAAAAAAATTATTGGGAAAAAATTTACCTCCAACTAAATGCCCCATAAAAAATATAAATAGCTGTACGGAAAATACAGATATAATTTTTAAAGATAACTACAAGGTCTGTAAGGAGTGATGATAACGAGAAGAACTGGAGGCGCCTTTGATGCATCTTTCATATATTTTCAACCAATAAATTCAAATTGGGATTGAATGAAGCCACTAGAAGAAAAATTTCGGGTGTTTATGGCTACTGTCCGTAAAGTTATTTTTAGGGTTGATGGTTCTTTCACGTCTGAGAACTCAATGGCAAAGATGATGATGGTGATGATGATGATGATGATGATGATTTAAAGTTTCATTCCAGGTTTAGTTTGAGCTCACATGTACTTCGTTACATTTTAAATGTATAAATTTCATTTTTTTTACTAGTTCTGTAAAAATAATAATTCTTTCATTTTCCATTTCTCATTATTATTTTAAGAGTATTGAAATTGCATTTTCATTTTTTAATACTTAATATTCTTTTTTTTTTTTTATGATTTTGTTTAACATTAGAACTAAAAGTCATAACACATCATATTGTAAAATATTTTATATTTTAAAAATACATCATATTAAAGTTTTATTATTTTTTTTTATTTTTATTTCTTCTGTATATTTCAATGAAAGTCCTCAAGTTCTTCCGCGTAGAAATAAAAGTCGTATCAACCATGGCAAATCAGGCATCACCTTCTTCTATTTTCAATGACATGAATTCATGGACAGTTTGCGTAATATGGATGCCTCCGTGCACCATGGTTCCGCCCACTGCATTTGCTCTTGCAACTGTCCACGCTGCACTACACCACCACGGTTAGCTTCTCTCTCCTGATCTTATATAATTTTCATTTTATCTTATAATTAAATTTTTGAGCACTTATGTTATCTTATAGTAAACATATTTACTCTGTAATTTAAGTTGACTTTATTATTAGGTTCCCTCTGTAAAAGTTTGGTTTTCTTACATTTAAAAAGTTGAAGTCTAATTCTTTTTTTTCAAAAAAAAAAAAAAAAAAAAGGAAAAGAAAAGAAAAAGGTTTCATGTTTCATGGGCAAAAAAGAATGCCTAAAATATGATGGAAGCAACGTCTTGACTCTTAATAATGTTGATTTTCAATGAATTTTATTTTATTTTCTTACCATTATTTTATATATATATATATTTATATTCAAAGAAGTTTGCTTATTAGCACATGGTATGGTACATTTCAGGATTATGATGACATCTCCAAGACTCCAACTGGAAGTTTGAAGAGATAATTTGTTATATGCTATCATTATTCATTTAGCAAATTGGTCTACAAACATAACATTCAAAGCTGCATTCAAATTAATAGTGCCCTGTACTGAAATTTCTTGTCATGTAGCCAAAATTTGATTAAAGAAGAAAACCCAAATCATATCATTTTCAATTTTTATCATTAGGTTAAAAAACAAAAAGACATTACACCATTCATATCATATATTTGCTCTTCAAAAATTCAAGGTTCAATTTTTGAAAAGCAAGCACTGTGTTTGTGTTTCCAAGCAAGCTCTCATAGCTCAGTTATCTAGAGCAAGCTGAAGGTCTTGAGTTCAACTCGCTTGAGTTCGACTCTCAACGAAAACAATGTCTTAAAACATTGCTTGTGACCAGAAAGGCTATGATAGAATAACAGAATTGGCTCGAGCATAAAATTTTTACATTACATATTCACATCAGCTATACCTTATAAATTTAACCTACTTGAATGAAAAATTGGATACATACTATATATAGAGAGAATGATAGAACTGGTTTTGTTAACAATCTGATCCATTATCACAAAGATGACATTAATAGTCTTCATTTGAGATACATTCTTAGGCACTTAGTGACATAGATGTGACGGAAGAAAGCTTGTATTTGCGGACTTCGGTAGAATTTTGAGGCTGGAATATGACCTCAGTACTTGATCTTACAGTTATTTCCTTCCACTCAGAAGCTGAAGCTCCATCACTTCGATAATCTCGAGAAGAGTACAAAACCTGGAGCTTCGAATGGGCTGCATCACCAAGGAAATTGAGTAGAGGTATAAGAAGATATACAAAAATATGAGAATACAGCAAACAAGTAGCTAATGTCTATATATATTATGTGCAATGTCTTTGCTATATAATCTTCCAGTAAGTCCATATTACACAAGGAACTGTATGTTTTTGCAGTTTGTTGATTTTGAAAATGCATAGAATGAGATGCAGTAATTGTTGAATCCTGTGGATCCAATTGAATCCAGCAACTAGTTCTCAATTCTTAAATCCATTTTCTTCCTGTATGACCTATAACTTCTATCATCATCATATTTATCATATCATGACCCTAGCAGAAAGAAGCTTTGGCTTAAGAAACTTCTTTTAAACATATCCCATCAATCAATAATTGCAACCCTAGTATTCATATTGGTTTTTCACTTTATTATAAGGGAAGAGAACTTATATAAATAATAATTTCCAACACTAATTCCACTGATATTTTACCATTTTCAGTATCACAATCTTCTTGTTTTCTCAGAATAGAACAGGAATATCTAAAAAAATAAAATAAAATCAAACATTCCTACCCAAATGTAGCAATTAGTTTGATATTAAGCCTATTATGCATTCCTAGAAATGACAAATATCATTTATGCTAATGACTTTATGGGAGAATTGTTAAGGTTTTATAATCTCAAAAGTAAAAATATTTTTAAAAAAAGGAAACAAGATTAAAAAACAAAAAAATGCATAGTACAATAAAACTATGGGGATCACCTAAACCAAGCATGCTAGTCTTTTGGATGATAAGGCGACCAACTTTTGATCTCTTGATTTTTCTCAAAGCCAAGACATCCTCTTGCTTCCCTTTGAATTCCAGAAATTCCCCAAGAACATATCTGCTACTTTTAAGCTCCAGCCTGCATAAATCATGGAAAAATCAAGTTTTCTCAGCTAAAATTGACTATGATGAGAGCATAATGCCCCGAAGAATCAAGAAGTATACTAGCATAAGTGTATAGCAAATATTTATCTTCCCATCTGACAACAAAATAGGATGGCAGGGTAGGATGACAGGACAGCTTAATTTTCTCGTGTTAGATATTCTTTGTAGTATTATTTTTTATCAAGTGTCTAACAGATGGAGAATCTTGCAATTGATTCGGGGAATAGCAGAGAAAAAAGTAGAATTATGTAACAAAATTTCAGATTCATATAGTAAGATACATTATCAACATTATTGACCAAAACTGACATGATATGCATAAGAAACAATCATATGCGAACAAAGTTAAAATCAAAGTTATTTGACATTTAGTAACAAACCTGTCCCACACTGGGGCTGTGGTGAGAATAAAGTTAAGTTGCTGGTGGAAAGATTCTTGGAGCTCCTTCTTCCCACCACGAAAGGCACCCTTAATCCATCCGGAAAACATATTTTTTGGTTCTGGTTTTAATTGCACCCATTGATCATAATTGATAACCTCAGATGGAAAATTGTTATGAACGGCACTGCAAATAAAAATTCTTCAGGACATACTTTTATAAGGATTTTTTTTTTTTAAGGAAATAAAATTATTTACTATATACCGGAATTTTGGATTGGGAATTACAACTTTGTAAGAAAAATATCCTTCTGGTAAAGCAACACCCCTTTGTTCGAGATATGATTCAAGGACTGAAGCTTGTTTTTTAGCCTCTGCAACCTGGAATGATGGATATTTGGTGATCATCTTCACTGCTCTCTAAAGTTAGAATGCTTTTCTTTTGGAAAGAAGAAAGTTAGAATGTTTTCCTTATCACTGGTAGTAGAAAAGTTATAGTCATTCTAAGGCTTGCAATTACTATCATTTCTGGAGGTGCTTGTCAATAGAAAGATGTTTGAGAACATCGAGAAGGGTGAGAAATCAGTAAATTTATGCATAGTCATGCTAAGAATAAATCCCATCTAACAAGCCTTTATGGCAACAAACAGGCACCCTCCTCGTAATAACATGCCAAATGCAATATAAATTGAGTTGCTGAAAAAGCAGACATTAGAGGATGGTGACTTACAGGATCAGGATGGCGCTCTGCCCTGTGGCTACTGCCACCTTCACAAGTCCAGCTACCATCCTCATTTATAGAAACAAACCCTGAGATATTCTTGACAGAAATAACCGCTGCCTCTCTGCATCAATGCATTAAAATTTCAAGAAATAAAGTTACATTAGTAAGAGAAAATGGACATCAAAAACTCCATTCATTACAGAATCCTATCCTTGCTACCAATAAAAAAGAGATGAAAATAAGAAAAATAACTCTAAAACAGAGATGAAAATAAGAAAAATAACTCTAAAACACTAAAAATCTCATTTTCTATCTTATTTTCATCTTCATATGTAACATAAGCAAGCCAATTAATGCTTTTTATATGTATAAAACTAATTGATAAAAAGAGCAGAAATAACTCACCCTTTAGCAACAAGAACCATATCAATATTCTGTCGAGAACCAGTGTCAGCATCCGGAATGTTAAGCCCTACGTACACTTTTCCACCATAAAGCTTTTCAAGTCTACAAGAAGGTACACAAAGAGAAACAGTTACTAGGGGAGTGGGGGATTTGAGTATAATCACTTAGAAAATCAGGGGAAATTAAATGGAAAGATCGACTCAGCAAAATATTCTGTTTTGAGTTCAACATTTATGTCAATTATGGTCCCAAATAAGCTAACAAAATAAACTTAGACTATGTTGGGTTGTTGCTTTTGCTTCTTGATTTTTGTTATGCTAAAAAGTAACATATAGTATATGATTAAAAAGGAGTAACTAGTTTATAATGTAATCCATACTAAAACATAAATTATTCCCACTCCATATAGCAGTAAAATCATGCATTTCATTATTTTCATTTTTTAAAAGTTGATTTTTAATTCTTCACATTCAAAGGCACTAAGCTAATAAAAGCAACAACAAACGAAGCCTAAAGTTACACACTTTTTCACTGCAAAGGAAACAAACACTAGTTAAAGCTCTTTCCAAAATTCTAATTTTCCAGGAAACCAAACAAACCATAACAATCTAGTAATATTTAGACAATCAAAGCTCAACTCGATAACAAGCTCTACCAAATCAAGAAATTTTGACCCTTTTTTGGACAATTTTATAAGAAAATTATAAAAATGACAAGAAAAAAGAAATTGAAAAATGTTGCAATTGTAAAAGCAGTACCTATTAGAGACGGAGAAAATAGCATTGAAATCAGAGATTTCGACATCCAAAATGTCGTCGTCGCGGAAGAAGGCCCGGAACAACCGGTAAATGATAAGTCCGCAGATTATCTCCGCCCACATGGTGGAGTCTTTATTCCGGATTGAGTTCGTCGGAAAATATTAAACTTCAATAAATGTAGAAGGAATTGGACGAGAAATGCGAGAGGATTTTTGTTTTAATTTCTTTTCTTGATTTAAAAAGGAGGTTTGGGGATTTTAATATTGTTTTGTTTGGTGCGAGTAAAAGTGGCGTCGCGTTGACAACCGCGTCCGTATCAGGACCAGCATAACGCCTTAAGCACCAAGCAAAAGAACAAAGAGGAGAGATTTGCCCGTCGAGTTAAGTTATTTCGAAAATTAATTAAGTTGAATATAATAATTATTTAAGTTAGATTTATTTATTTTTAAATTAAATTTGAGTTTAAACCATTCGAATAATTAATTAAGTCGAATTCAAATTTTTTAGTACTCAATTCGAACATCTTGTGAACCTTATAGAGTATTTTTTAATATATATTTTTATATTATATTATTAATTTATTATTTTACTCTCATAATACATAATTAAAAATTGATTAATTAAACCTTTCTAATCGAACTCGATTCTGTCGAGTCAAACTCGAATGATTCAAGTATTTTGTCGAGTCGAGTTTGAATCGATTTTTGAGTCTCAAGTTTTTTAATCAAACCGAATTCGAACTTAATATTGAATCATTTTGACTCGACTCGATTACACCCTTAGGCTTGTGGTTCGCTCAATTCATGAGTTCATATGTCTTAATAATAAGTAATTTTGAACTACTCTTATCAATGTGCATCATTAGTAATAACATCTTTGAGTAAAGCTAGACCCGATCCCATGTTTAGTTTAGCAAGTGTATTAGCAGCTGCATTTCCAAAAATTGATCTTGTATAATCTCAACGCAGGTCCTTATTTTTGTTTCCTTGTGTTCTGGCATGTGGGTTTTGTTGAATTCTTCTAGGTATTGTTTAACAAAAGCAGCTCTTACAAGAGAAACTCTTCTTTCTTCTCCATGTAGGTCTCGATTTCTATTATTCCATTTAGCCCAGAACGTGAAGGCAAATTGCTGGTGATGTCATAGCTTCCTTAAGAAAACACTATATGTAATTTCTCCTAAATTAACCCAGTTCCAATTATGTCTGAGTTGTTGACAAACCTCTACTGTACAAGGACAACTCTATAGTGCGTGGCTAATAGTCTCCTTTACTTCTCCACATCTAAAACAGGTTTATCTACCTGAAGTTTCCTCCTCCTAGGTTGACCATAATTGTAAGAGCCCCATGTTGTGCCTTCCAGATAAAAACCTTCACTTTGCCCGGTATTTACACTGGCCATGTCCTTTTGTATATATTATTGAAGATTTTTTGTTTCCTAAAATAAATTAATAGAAAACAAGTTTTAAAATGACGTAAAATGCATATATATATATATATATATATATATATATATATATATATATTAATAAAGTGAAGTCTTAGAAGTATGAATTTAAGTTTGGAATTAAAAAAATGTGATCTGTTAAAAAATTAGCTTTAGGCAATTGCTGAGAAGTTGAATGCCCAAATAGGCAGCTACAAAAAAATGCATTAGGTAGTTGATTGCCCTGAAAGAAAACATTTTTTTTTATTTTTTTGCACCAAGCCCAAAATTTCTCTGTATATAAAAATACATTAGGACAATCGACTTCTTTGTTTGGACATTCGATTGTCTGTTTCGAAAATTCAAAAAATAGATTTGTTATCCATGTTTTTTTATTCCAAAAGTCATGATTACTCATCCAATAGATAATTAATCATGAAAGGATGCTTCTAACACCAATTGGAGCTTATAAATATCTACAAACATTCATTTTAAATAATCTTACACGATCTTTTATATTTTTTTCTCTCAAACTCTAAAATTTTGAACACTTTTTACACTTTCTTTTCTAGTTTTTGGTTTAAGTGAATTCAAAAAGATGAATTTAAAGTGCAATTGAATTCTTCAAAGAGTAAGAATTATGTCTTGAAAACAACATTTTCTAAACCATTATCATCGATGTGGGGAAACTATTATTCTTAATATAGTGTCATGGATGCTGCAAGTGTCAGAGAAGATACTAAAGAGAGGGCAGCTTGAAGAGGATGCTGAGTTGGAGAATTAAGCTGGTGAGCTGAATTGGATGGCTAGCAGAGAGCTAAGCTGAAGAATAATACAATAGCTGATGGTAGTTAGTTAAAACTAGTATTTTGGAGTCACAAGAATATAACAGGTGTCAAGTGAATATTGGAGCCTTGTATTTAGGAAATTCTGTTATTGCACTGATCAATACCGACGTTGTAGGCAGTGAAGGAATCAATGGGAAATATCAGTCTTCTTCAATTCTTCTTTCTTCTTCTTCTTCTCTGGTCTTATCTCACTAATTTCTCTTCTATCAAACTTAAATATTGAAATTCTATAACAAATTGGTGTCAGAGCTTATCAGATCCACCATTAAATCTGGGAAAGCATAAGAAGTATTCATCAATGGCAGAAGGAACACGATTGAACACCTTGTAGGAGCAAGTTCAAGCATTACAAGAACGGATAGAGTCTCTGAAAACTGACGATGCAACCATTCCGAGATAGTGGGAAGAGCAACGCAGAGGGATTGAAGCTAAAATAGCTGAGAACCAGAGCTATATTAGCCAGATGCTCGCATTGATGACTCAGAAGGAATCCATTCCAACACATAGTCATGCTGAACCAGGTGATGCTTCCAGCAATGCAACCACACAAGCAATACCATCGAGGCGAGAAGGTAAGGCCCCTGTGGAGGTAACCATCATTGATGAACAAGGTAAATATATGCAAAGGAATGGTAAACCTGGAATATTATTGAGAAATCAAACAGAGACTAATTGTGGAACTCAAAATCATACTAATGGCCAAAATGCTCAGGTTGGATCTAATGTCGAGCATAACTCTTTTCATGCTTTTGCACCTAGGCCTAAAATTGAGCTACCTCTATTTGATGGAAATAATCCTCGAGGGTGGTTAAAAAAATGTCAAAAATATTTTACAATCTTTTCAATCTCTGACCATCAGAAATTGGATATTGCTACCATGTACTTGACTGGCAAAGTTGAGGTTTGGTTTGATGGGTATATCTTGCAAAGGAACACTGTTAGTTAGCAAGATTTTGCACATGATCTTTGTCAACGGTTCTGTGATAGGAGTTGTGCGGATATAATTGAAGAATTATTTTGTTTCTAATTTTTTGAGTGGCCTTAAAGAGGAGCTAAGGCACAGAGTTAAAGCAAATAAGCCTGGTACCTTAAATGCTGCATTCAGACAAGCCAAATTGCATGAGTTGTCCATGGAGTTTGAGAGCAGGAAATATAAACAAACTACCAGAAGCTTACCGACCCAAAACTTAGGCCCTTATCCAAAACCTACATACAACAATACTCACCAAATACCAAAAATAAACCAAAATCAGCCTTACAACCCAAACAAACAACAGCTTATGGAACACAGAAGAGCTATGAACTTGTGTTACAAATGTGGGGATAAATTTACTCCAGGGCATGTGTGCAAAACAAAACAATTGAATGCAATCACTGCTGATGAGGAAGATATTGTGCAAGCTACTGTAGAGGCCGAGATGGAGGAGGAACTTGGACTTACGGATGAACAGAACCATGTTGAGGATTTACAAATATCAATTAATGCTCTCATTGGTAGTGTTGGTCATAGTAACATTAGAATTGAAGGCACTATTAAAGGAAAGACTCTCAGTGTGCTTGTGGACAGTGGTAGCACACATAGTTTTGTAGTACCTAGGTGGGCTAAAGATGGAGTGGAGTTAGAGACCACAAGTCCATTAGCAATTACTGTAGCTAATGGAGAAAAACTCTATAGTAAGGCTAAATGCAAAGAGCTTACTTGGTGGATGCAAGGTCACAAGTTTTCCTATGACATGAGGGTTCTACATATGGGAGGGAGTGATATGGTCCTTAGAGTGGATTGGATGAAGAAGTACAGTCCAATGATATTTGACTTTAATGAGTTATCCTTGACATTTCAGAATGATGGACAGCAAATGAAGTTGGTTGGGAGTCAAAAACCTACTAAGGTTAAAATTATCTCGGGACAAAAATTACAGAAACTGGCTGGTAGAGATCCTGAGCTGCAAGGAGAGCTGTATGTTTTGAATGTGGATCAAGAGGAGAAATCAATTTCCCCACAGCTGCAAAATGTGATTGATGAATACTCTGATGTGTTTGAAGAACCAAGGTAGCTTCCACACCAAAGGTCACATGACCATAGCATACCTCTTAAGGCTGGTTCCCAACCTGTGAACCTAAGACCATATAGATTCCCGTACCATCAAAAAGCTAAAGTGGAGAAACAAATTTAAGAAATGCTAGCTGCATCCATCATTCAAACTAGCAAAAGTCCTTTTGCTTCTCCTTGCCTACTTGTAAAGAAAAAAGATGGTTCTTGGAGAATGTGTATTGATTATCGCCAGCTAAATGCCATGACAGTTAAGGACAAATTCCCTATACCAGTGGTGGAAGACTTGTTGGATGAACTTAAAGGTGCCAAGTTCTTTTCTAAGATAGACTTGAGGTCAGACTATTGACAGATCAGAGTTAAGGCTGAAGATGTTCCAAAAATTGCTTTTAGGACACATCATGGACACTATGAATTCAAGGTAATGCCCTTTGGACTTACCAATGCACCAGCCACATTTCAGTCCCTAATGAATGACATCTTTTCTAAGTACTTGAGACATTTTGTATTAATGTTTTTTGATGATATACTTGTGTATAGCCCTAGTTTGGAGAAGCATGTGCTGCATTTAAAATCTGTTTTTGAAGTTCTGAGAGCTAACAGATTGTTTGCAAAGAGGAGCAAATGTTTTTTTGGGCAGAGACAAGTGGAATACCTTGGACACATTATTTTCGAATAAGGGGTAGCTACTGACCCTTCTAAAGTTGAAGCAATGCTGAATTGGCCAATACCTCTGAATCTTAAGTCCTTAAGAGGTTTTTTAGGACTGACCGGTTATTACAGAAAGTTTATTCATGGATGTGGTGTGTTGAGCAAACCCTTAACTGACATGTTGAAGAAAGATAATTTTCATTGGACTCAAGAAGCTTTAGAAGCCTTCCAGCAACTCAAACAAAAGATGAGTATTGCTCCAGTATTAGCTCTACCAGATTTCAATAAAGAATTCTGTTTGGAAACAGATGCTTGTACTACTAGTATTGGTGCAATATTGTCTCAAGAAGGAAGGCCTCTTGCTTACCTGAGTAAAGCCCTTAGTCCAAGGCATGTTGATCTCTCTATTTATGAAAAAGAGTATTTAGCCATTCTCATGGCTGTTGCTAAATGGAGACATTACCTGGAGGGAAGTACTTTTGTCATAAAAACAGATCATGAGGCTCTTAAGCACCTGCTGGAACAAAAGCTTACTACAACCATCCAGAAAAAAAGGGCTAACAAAACTTTTGGGGTTGAATTACTCAATTCAATATAGGAAAGGTAAGTTCAACACAGTGGCTGATGCATTGTCTAGACAAATGGAAGATACAGGAGAGTTGCTTGCCTTAAGTTCCACTACTGCGGTTCCTCAATGGGTGACTGAAGTGGAACAAAGCTACATGGGGGATGAGGATGCTCAGGAGAAGATTATGGCATTGATGGTGAATTCTGATAGTATTCCTAACTACACAGTTGCTAATGGAATCTTAAGGTTCAACGGAAGGGTGTACTTGGGTAGTCAAGGGCAATTGAGGTCTAAGGTCGTTCAAATGCTTCATGACTCTCCGTAAGAAGGTCATTCTGGGGTGCAGGCTACCTACCACAGGTTAAAGATGTACTTTTATTGGCCTAAAATGATGCAACAGGTGCAAGATTTCGTCCAGCAGTGTGAAACTTGCCAGAGAAATAAAAGTGAGCATATAGCATATCTTGGTTACTTCAGCCACTTCCTATTCCCAAACAAGTATGGGAAGTAATCACAATGGACTTTGTGGAAGGCTTGCCTCAGTCTATGAATTATAATTGCATATTAGTTGTTATTGATAAACTTACTAAATATGCATATTTTTTGGCACTTTCTCATCCCTACACAGCTGCTGGAGTAGCTAAGCTCTATTTGGACCAGGTGGTCAAACTTCATGGTGCTCCAAAGATTATAATCTCTGACAGTGATAAAATTTTCATTAGTTCAGTGTGGCAAGAGCTGATGAAATTATTGGGAACCAATGTACACCTTAGCACTGCTTATCACCCAGAAACCGATGGCCAGTCAGAAAGACTGAATCAGTGGGTTGAACAATACCTTAGATGTATGTGTTACTTAACACCCAAGAAGTGGTCACAAGCACTTCCTCTGGCAGAATGGTGGTACAACACCAATTTCTATACTGCTTTGAAAATGACACCCTTTCAAGCTTTATATGGTTATAAACCACCTGGATTTGACTGAAATTCTAGTGCAACAACCAGAATACTTACTATCGAAGAATTGTTGAAAGAGAGAGAGAGGTTGAGCAAGCTGTTAACTGATCAGTTGGAGAAAGCTCAACATCGAATGAAGTTCTATGCTGACAAGAACAGATCCGAGAGAGAATTCCAAGTTGGGGACCAAGTTTATTTGAAGTTACAGCCTTATAAGCAAACATCTTTGTCATTAAGAAAGAATTTGAAGCTTGCTTCCAGGTATTTTGGACCATATCCTGTGGTGGCTCGAGTGGGCAAGGTAGCTTACAAACTACAGTTACCTCCTAACTCTAAGCTACATCCAGTCTTTCATGTTAGCCTCTTGAAGAAAAAGATTGGAAGTAAGGTAGTTGCTAGCACAATGCCTCCAGAGATTGGGGATGATGGGCAACCCTTGGTGTATCAAGCAGCAGTACTAGATAAAAGAATGGTGAAGAGAAACAATAAAGCAATTACTCAGCTATTGGTTGTCTGGTCAAATTTGAGTCCAGAACATGCTACTTGGGAAGACTTCTCGGTTCTTCAATCTCGGTTTCCAAATTTTGATCCTTGGGGATAAGGATCAGCTGAAGAGGAGGGTAATGTCATGGATGCTGCAAGTGTCAGAGAAGATACTAAAGAGAGGGCAGCTGAAGAGGATGCTAAGTTGGAGAATTAAGCTGGTGAGCTGAATTGGATGGCTAGCAGAGAGCTGAGCTGAAGAATAATACAATAGCTGATGGTAGTTAGTTAAAACTAGTATTTTGGAGTCACAAGAATATGACAGGTGTCAAGCGAATATTAGACCCTTGTATTTAGGAAATTCTGTTATTGCACTAATCAATACCGACGTTGTAGGTAGTGAAGGAATCAATGGGAAATATCAGTCTTCGTCAATTCTTCTTTCTTCTTCTTTTCTCTGGTCTTATCTCACTAATTTCTCTTCTATCAAACTTAAATATTGAAATTCTATAACAAATAGTAATCTGGAAGTGTCTTGCCTACCGAAAATTCGTCTTCTTCAAAGTTTCTTCTAGTTCAACTTGATTGTAGTCTACGAAGCACACTCCAACATTCAACAATTGAAGAGCAATAATACTTCCAGATGGCAACTTCGCTAGGGGTGATATCGGATCGATTGGATTTTTGCTAATCCGACCTAAACAAATTTTATTTTTTTGTGATTCGTATCACTTTGACAAAAAAGGGATCATTTTACTCTTTGTCAATACTCTAAAAGCTCCTTCTTATGAGAGAATGATAGGAAATGCTACCAAGAGTTTTGCGAAGATGGTTCTATTTAGGGAGACTACAGAGAACACCTTTAAGAATGGTGAAATTGAGGTGGCAATAGAAGTAAAAAGGGAGGAATTTCAAAGAAAAAGGAAGGAGAGGCTCAAGTCATTTCATACGACCCATACCAGCCTCGTGCACCATACCCTTTCACAGTCAATTATGCTTCACCATACCTATATCAACCTTACCCACAAGCAAATTACCAATCTGCTTTCCCCTAACCAGTCTTAACACCTCCCGTGAAACCCTTTTTTTAACTAATAACTCGACCAATAATCAAAAAGTAACCCGAGCCAACCAAAAAAAGACCCCTGTTAACCCAATCCCTATGACATATGCTAACTTGTTCCCCCAGCTAGTAAAGAATTATCTTATTACTCCTGTTCACTTGGAGCCCTTAAAGCCTCCTTATTCAGGAGTCGTCAAACTATCCTAACGTGTTAAGTCTTAAATCATGTTAAACTTAAATTCAATGAGTTATCATCAACCATTTTAATTTAAGTGTAATTAGTCACCTATTCTCATCAACGAACAAAATTTGGTCTACATTCAAGAATTCTAAGGTTCATAAATACGATTATATGTGAGAAAAGATTAATACCCCTACAATATTCATCTTAAAATGGTACCAAATAGTCTAAAGTTATTCTAATTTTACATTTTGTTTGATTTAATTTTGATATGTTTAATATTGAAAAATCTTACAAGTAACTTAAAGTTTTTTCACCTCAAGAATATTGAAGTATGATCACTTGCCTTTTTTTGAAAAGGTTCCATATTCGGATTGTTTAAATATATTATGAATTTTCCCATCTTGACTCACTACCCAATTTTATCACCCTTAACTCCATATTTTAATTATTTTATTTTTAATTTTTCTTTTCAATTTTAATATTTATCTTACTATTTTTTAATTTTTATTTTTATATCTTTAAATAAACATGAATATTGAATATCAAAAAGCTTCTTTTAAGCCTTCTGTAAAGTTGGACAGATCTTAAAGGGCATTTTCTCACTTAAGAATTTTAGAGAAAACTACTCAAACATAATTCTCTTTTAATTTCATCATTGAAATAATTCGTATTTATTCAAGCAATATGTATTTATTGATCTTATTTTGTTTCTAGTCATTCTATTTCTTTCCTAATTCTTAATTATTTAAATTTAATTTATTAATTTTCATTTTAATTTAATTTTTATTCTTTATCCTCTTAAAGCTTAAATCAAGTTGGTTAAACTTAAAGGATTCTCCTCACCTCAAAATATTTAAAAGTACTACTCAATCACAATCTCTTAAAATTCCATTGTCAAAATCTTATTTTATTATTTTAAATAATTTATAATATAGTTTAACTAACAAGACATCTCATAAGCTTTATACATAATTTTAACTCTTTAATCTAATTTAATAACCTTTGAATTAGTATGATTAAGTAAAGTAAATTAAATAACTTTATTTAACAAATCAAACAAACCTAATGATGAAAATCATGAATAGTCGTAAGCATGAAAGGAATAAAAAGCATATTTATCATATAAATGACAGTACATATGTTTTACCTTTTCTTATGCTTCGTGTTTCCTGATTTATTATTATGGCAGTAGTTTTCTTTCACGCAGCAGCTTCAAGACGACATTGGCCTGCTTTCACCTCTTCACACGGCAGCAGTTGAGTGCAGGACAGGAAGCTGACGATGCAAGGAGATAGTAGCCGGTGCCTGGTGCAATAAACTTCGCGGTAAGGTGCACTTGTTGGATGAGCACTGCAGGAAAAAAATTATTATGGGATTATCTTGAATTATGATTTTTTTACATTTTATGATTGTATTAAGTCTCGCATTTAGTCAATCAATCAACACCCAATCGAACGACTACAAGAATTCTCAATATTTCTATTCACAGTTTGGAAAGAAAAAAAGATCTGCTGAAGGGACATAACAACTCACACTCGGAGGTGAGTGTCTCACTGCCATTCACAACCTACAATATATAGGCAAGCACTGGCTGACACGCTCAGCCAGAAAAGGAAAGCAGATCGAATATATTCATTGTAATATCGAGGATTACGGACAGATTACCTCTAGAGATCTCGCCCCGCATCTGGCAAGTCAACTGTATCAGCTTGGATTATGTCGAATTCTCTCGAGATACTCTCAATCCTCCACAATCACGCATGTCCATCAATACGCCATTGATGCTCGTCTGGATATCCGTCTGACGCGTATCAATCCACATTTAGTACTCATCAATTTCTTTGTTGCCTATCAAGCGTGATGTCCGCACCACGCAAATACAATAGCAACCAACTGTCGTTGATGTCAAATCTCCAATCCGAGACCTACCCAATGCCACCATGTGTCAGCTTGCGCACAATCACGCATCTCGCGCGCTCCACGCACATCCAACTCACGAGGGTGTGACAGAAACCCTCCTCTCATGGATTGGTGATTATTATGTATCAACCCTCCTCTCCTGGATTGGTGATTATTATGTATCATCTTCAATATTTATTATTTTCTAACTATTAATTAAAAGTTATCCCAATATTATTTATAATTCTAATTCCAATAATTATCCAAAAGATTATCCTAATAATTAAACAAATATTCCTAAACTTAACTATCTATTAAACCTAATAATAATTTACAGTTATCCTAAATCATCTAATAATCTATAATTATCCTAATTTAATAATTAAATTATCGAATTAGATAACAATCCTAATCTAGTATTTATCTCTAACTGGTGTCCTTCTATTTTAATTAATATTAATAAATCCTAACTCTTTAACAGTATTTACTAATGTTAATGGTTAATTATTAAACCTTACTGCTAATTCTAAATCTTAAATTAATTAATTAAATTAAATTACACTTAATTAACTAAATCTATAAACATATCAGACTACCTAATTAACCAAATTAATTATTTAAACCCGAACAAAATAATGTGCCTACATTCTCGACGATGCTCACCTTTAGGTTTTTAACTTTCTTGTGGAAACTTAAATTTATTTTTTTCATTTTGTCCACATTTATTTGCATATCTGACTATTTTACCCTACTCTTTTTTTACTATTCTCTCTCTCTCTATATATATTTATTGGTTGTTAATTAATTATATTATATATTAGAGGTAAATTTCATTTAAGTCTTTCAGTATTAATCTTAATTCCAGACTAGTCTTTGAGAAATGAATATTTTGGTCAATATTATCAATTTAAGAATAATAAGAAAAATAGTTCATTGAGTCACTGTTAAAAAATTTATTAATCTAAACATTTATTACTCATAAAATATCAACAATACTCTTTTTTTAGTATTAAAAAATAAAAATATTATATAAAATAATTTTTTTAAAAAATACTTAAAGATAATAAATAGTTAAATATGATATTATTAATTCAACTTTAATAATTAATTGATATATATTAACATTATTTGTGATTTTGGACCTAAATATTCATTTTCATAACTAATGGATTGAAGTTAAATTAGGACAAAAACTTGAGGATTTCAGTGAAATTTATCCTATATATTAATATTAAGTAATTAAGAAAATTAATATGGTATCCTTTTTAGAATCAATTATTATTATTATTATTATTATTATTATTATTATTATTATTATGTGTAATAGTTTGAATGAATTATAAAAGAATAATAGGTAGTAATTATTTAGGATAAACTTTCTAATTTATTTATTTCTATTTAAGCTGTTGCTTCTAATTATTATCGTTGTCATCGTCGTCATCGTCGTTTTAGCAAGATATTATTTACATATTAAATAATTCATAACTAATTTTATTATAATCATTTATCATTTGTTATTCACTTTATATCAAGTAATTATATAACTAAGGGCACTATAGTCAAAGATGTCATTCCATAATCTTTCCTTTTAAAAAAACACAAGAATTTTGTCTTTCTCCAATTAAATCAAACACATAAACTTAATGTTGTAGAGGATTTTATCATTGAGATAGACGTTGCTCATCAATATCAATAGGTCCTCTTCAGCAGAGAGCCTTCCACATAAATTTGATGTGTTATTTTACAATATTACTTTGTCCCAAACTAGTTATCATTATTGCTACCCACATATTTCAATTGATTGTCAATATACTTGCAAAATACTATTTGTTATAATTACAATGACTGTCTGTCTTGTTTTGTTTTCTTAAATTGATAACAATTATTTTTGGGTCTTTTTGTATTAAAAAAGGCATTATTTTTATAAATATCATTGAAAAAAACAAATTAGTCGTTGTAATTTTAAAATAGTGTAGTGGATGTTGACTCATATCATATGCACTTATTTTTCACTCTAATTTTCACTCCCACACATGTCAGCTTGCATTTTGCCTATGTTCCAGGAATGTGAAGGAAATTATTATATATGTTTTCCGTAGGTCAACATCACATGGCTGCTGGATAAGTAGAATATTTTTTTAGTAAATCACTATATATCTCCAAATCACATTGAATAATCTTCATTTACGTTATGTGATTAATATTAACTTAAAAAAATTTGATTTAATTAAAATTTAAATACAAAACTTCTCGTAAATGATCATACTCACTTAAAAATTCAACGGAACCTTAGATCACTTAACCCAACCCTTTGAGTTTAATAAGTAAAATATTTACCACAACTAATTTTCATAAACCATGCTTCTTAGGTTAAATAATTCCCGTTCTAAACTTGGTGCATCAATTCTTCTTGGGATTCTTATAAGAAAAATAAAATAAAATATTAAAATGATCCCAAAGAATTCTGAAGCCTTACCCAAGGAAATAAAGACCTTAACCCAAGAAATTAGACAAATTTTTCCTTGAGTTTTATGTTTCCCTTGTCTTGAATATCAAAACCCTTATAATTATAGACACCAGCAATGACAATGTCCAAACCTTGTTTCATGGATGATTACAATGTACTGTTTAAATGAATAAAGCACACCCTTTTGCAAGTGGAGGAATCATTACTCTAAATTGTCTTAGCAGCCTTAAAACAATCGATTTGCCATTGGCAGTTCTCATACATTGATAAGTAATGAAAACAAATTTTGCTGTTCTAGTTTTCATCTCATTCCCTGGGATAATGGAAGGTTTCATGCTTGATTCATACCTGAATTTAACATGTAAAAACCCTTTCATTAATGTCAGAATAACCCTTCCTTCTCATTTTTCCAGTCCTCGTTCATATATTCTACTTATTCCACATGTAATGTAGGAAGGCAATTGCTATCACCAAAAACTGCTGATCACTTAAAAATGGAATGGACATTTTTCCAGAAAATTGAAAGTTTCAACTTTTAATTCACAGCTTAGCAAGGAATCATTCTGCAAATCAGAATTACAACTAAGAGTATGTAAGGTATGATTCGTTTACATTACAAAGTGATCAAGGTAACTTAATAATCATGGACAGTTCTGCAAATAGCCTTTGCAATTTAAACATATGGTATAAAACTAAATTTAGTAATGATGAAAGCATAACATTTAGTTTCCTTGTAAAACATAAAGAAAGCACATTCAAACACACAACTTAAGTCACCATGTTTTTCGTGAATTTTAGACAAGAAGAACAAGCAAAAGAAAGAATTATCTCCATCACATACAAGATACTACCCAAAATGGAGAATCAAATTTAAAAATTTTTAAGAGAAAAAATTTTAAGAAACTAAACATGATACAAGCCTCTTCAATTTTAAAACCTATTGAGAACATTATGCAAAACAAATGAAGCAAACACATTCAGCTGCAAGATATTATCCAATATACCTGCCTGTTGGTAGGGCTAAGTCATGCATGGCTGATTTCATCATCTACTTCTGGTTGCTACTTCCCTTCTTTTTCAATAGGCTCCCAAATTTTCGGAGTAAAGGCTTCTTCTTTTTGAGTTGCTGCTGCTTTGATGGTGAGTTTCCGCCATCATCGACAGTTTCTGTTGAACCATTTATCTGGTCAAAGCCCTCACTACCATCCACCTTCGACTCCACTTCATCATCAAAGGATTCTTGCTCAGGTTCTCTTCCTGGTGAAAGTTCCTTCTTTTCAATTTTGCAGCTCTCCCACATCTTAAATTCAACTTCAACTGAATCATCCTCTTTTCCTTTCACCTCACCTTCCTTCACTTTTCCATTCACATTCTCCACTTTAGCACTATCCGCTTGAAGAGCCTCATCTTTCGAGCCATCATTTACCTCCAGAGAGTTCTCTTTTTCAGGCTCCTCAGGCTGTTCTGATGGGATCTCTAACTTGGGCTTCTCTTCACTTCCGTGTCCATTCTCTTCTGAGAATTCAACCACCTTAGGCAGCAAATCATAGTCCTTCTCACTGTCAGTTAGCTCACCATTTTCCTCAGTCTGCTTTTTGATTGTCACTTCTTCTAACAACTTTGACAACTCTTCAACTTTCTTAAGAGAAGCAACTTCCCTAGCTCGGAGTTCCTCGTTTTCTTGAATGACACTCTGCAATTCCGTTTCTTTATCCAACAAATTCTCCTTCAATTTCATGCTCTCGGTCTTGACCTCCTTTAGAGCTTCTTGCAGATAAATCACCTCAGCTTCAACTTCCTTTAGGCTCTCCTTCAACTGAGCTTCTTCCTCATTAGATGCAGAAACTTTTTCCTCAGATAGTTTCAGCAAATTTACCAGCCCATTAATTTCCTTTTCCAGAGAAGAGTTTTCTTCTTCGGATTTTTTTACACATTCCACTAAATGCAGTTCTTTTTGTTCCCACTCAGTTCTGGAATGCTGGTATTCATTCTTGGACTGTTCAATGGTATTTGTAAGAAGATCAATCTCATTTTTTGCATCATCAAGCATGGTTTCATACTTCTCATTTGTTGCTTTCAGGACCAATCTTAGATCCTCTAACTGGGTTTCATAATTCTCATGCTCTGTTTCACTGGATAACAGCTTCTCCTTAGCCTCCCTAGCTTCTGCAGAAACTTCATGTAAGGCTGAAGCTAAGCTTTCCATTGCTTTCTTGCTCTTCTCTTCCTCCTCCCTGGAATTTTCCAACTCAGTAATGAGTTTGTTTTTCTCTTCTAAAAGAGTTTGAACACTGGAAGCAGCAAGCTTCTCATTATTTAAAGCTTGGGTCTTTTCTTCTTTCACTGTTTCTAACTCAGACTTTAGAGACTCAACCATTTTTGTTTTTTCTGCAGTTTCTTCCTTGGCCACTTTAATGCAATGTTCTGATTCCTCAAGATCCCCTCTTTGTCTACCAATTGTCATTTCCAATAATCCCACCTTCTCTTTAAGAGCAGCAATTTCAGATTCCGCATCATGCAAAGAATCATTGTTCCTCTCTAATTGCTTCATGACAGAGTCCAGAGATTCTGATGCAGATCTTTCCAACTTCTTTGCTTCCAGAATCTGCAGTTCTAATTCTTCGACCCTATTTTTACATTCCTCTACAACATTGCGCGCATAAGATTCAGCCATTCTTGCAGCTTCTAGATCAACATTAAGTTGTTCAACGAAAGCCTCCTTTTCCATCAACTTCTCCTCATAGACCTTTGCTTGCTCAAGTTCTTGTTTCAATGACTCTATCTCTGCCATAAGCTTCAACACCATTTCATTCTTTTCATTAGCCACTGTTTCAAGCTTTGAATCAAGCAAGGACTTCAACTGGACCAATTCAGCCGAAAGAATCTCCACCTTCTCTGCATGGATTTCTGCAATCTTAGTTGCATCATCAGCATGGTTCAATGCTTGGTTCTTCGCATCAGAAGTCATGGCCAGTTCCTGCTTCACCTTTTGAAGCTCCTGATTGGTAGAGAGAAGGGCAGCCACATCCAAAGCATGCTGGTTCCTCACAGATTCAATTTCTTTCTGCCATTCTTCTTCTTTCTTCTGAGCAGCTTCAATTCCTGCCTGTTCCAACTCAACAGCCCGGAACTTCTCAATCTCAGAGCTCTCTTCAGCTCGCTTTTGTGCTACCAAAGCCTCTCTAAGCTTTTCATTTGCTTCTTCAGCTGCTTTCTGCGCTTCTTTCAGTTCATCAATTGCTTGTGCTTTCTCTTTCTCAATCCATGATATTTGCTCCTTTGCTTTCTTTAAATCCTCCTGAACCGAGTTCAATTGAGCCTGCAACTCTAATCCCTTACCCACCCGTGTTTGTGGTTTCTGAAAATCAAAACCAACCAATAATGCAAATGAAATTCCGTTAATTTCATAATTAAAATAACAGATGAATGTTTCTTTTTCCAAAAACCAGTTTTCCTCTCCAAACATCAAAGGATACAAAATATTTCATAACACATTTTATTTCTCCTAAAAGTCAAAAGAAAACTTGGTTTTTCTTAAAATCACTTGAAATACAACAAATTATCTGGAAACATCAAGAAAAACTTTCCTTGCTTCAGTATCCTCTTAACCACAATCCTTCATCAATAAATCCTTTTAATCTTCAATTCTTTCATGAGTTAGAAAATACTTCTTGTACCCAAAATTGTGCAATATTTGATGGCATTGACTTGAAAACTTACTTCGGGCGGGGTGGCAACCTTCGGTGATCTACGATCAATTGTAGGCTTCGAGTTAACAGTTGATCTTGGGGATCGATCAACTGAATGGCGAGTAACATGCAAGGGAGAGGGTGAATCAGGTTCTGCTTTAGCCAGTCCCCTGCTTACTTTACTTGCCACTTTAGGTGTTGCTGGTGAAACCTTGCTAGGAGTATCAGATAAACCGGATCTGTTTAAATGTTCAAAGTGTCATATTTGAGCATAAGATCAAAGTCCCATAATTCAAAACACACAATGCAAAGAACATAAACAAAATTCATGTGGAAATCAAATTAAAGATGGATCTATATCCAATATGGAAACTTTTTTCTACATAATTTAGCAAGATCAAATTAGTCTATTGAATTGAAACATGTCTACATATGCATTTTAAATAACAGATTTAGAAATTGAGAGACATAATCTTAAGATAATACCCAACCCAAGAAGCAAAAGAACCAATGAAAAGCATTCATAAAAGAAGACCTGGATTATGAATATACAAAAATAGAGTAAAACCCATTTGAAAAAGAGAATCAAAGAACAAAATTTACTAAAAAAGTTGAGACTTGAGTGAAAAAAGTAGAGTGGCAAAGTAAGGGAGACAGATTAAGATTTGAGTGTTTTAATTTCAAATTACAAGAAAAAAGAAAACACAAACCCTAAAAAAGCCTATGAAAAAGCAGATCAAACATACAAAAATATCAAATAAAAAAAACCCAAGTCAGATCTAGTCCAAACAAAAAGAATTAAGGAAGAAAGCATGAAGTTATAAAAGAAAGTGGGTGTAACTTACTTGGATTTAACAGACATGTTGAAAAAAAAGAAGAAGCAGATAGCAGAAGAAATTGTTTGTAACAAGGAAAGAGAAAGGGAGGAACTTGGATAAAGCTGCTGCTAGCTAAAATGCTAACATTATGGAAGAGAATGAGAACTGTAATGTTAAATATAACTGATGAACTTTTATTTCAGTTATCAAGATCAGAAAGAGAGAGAAAAAATGGGTTCTTTTACTTGTTTTTCTACGATCCCATGATAAAAGATTTAACCAGAAGAAGAACAAGAAATTGAAGGAAAAAAAAAATTGCAAACCAAATTATTTTGGTTGGTATTTCTTGTCTCCAGAGTGGCCACAACATAAAAGAACACAACACAACACAACACAACACAGAGCTTGAAACTGTTCTGTCTTTTTATCTTATTATTTTTGAGTTTTTGCTTCTTTTTAGGTGCGAGAGGATGTTGAGAAGTTACAGAAATGACCCTGGGTTCGTTTCACTGGACTGTAAAAGATCAAAGTTTTCGGTAGCAAAGAGGGGAGTGAAAAACTGAAAGTACATGTTGTACCTACGGCTACCAAGGGCCAAAACCTACGCTGCTTTTTCGGGAAAGAGGAGAGAGAGGGGTAGTGGGGAGGGTCAAGGGTCAGTCTTTATCGTCTTAAGCCTAGTTTGGGGGCACTGCCTTGTTGTCAGATATGACAAAATTTTGTTTTAAATTAATTTAAACGAGCGATTGATTGATTTTTATGAAATGAGATTTTAATTTTAATGAGATTGAAAAAATAAAATTATCTTTAAAAATATATTTTTTTAATAAAAATAATTAAAAAATTAAAAAAACAATCACAGAAAGGAAAATTTTATCTTAAAAAATTTTGATATTTTTTCTAAATTAACCGCATCGGAACTAGTCCTCTAATGAAATCTAAATTGATCCTTAATAATTTTACTCATATAATTTTTATTTAATTTTAATATTTGTCATATTAATATCTTATATTCATGTCATTTTTATATCCTATTAACCTATCATATTTAAAATTATTAAGACAATTCATAATCATAATTGTTTTATAAACAAAAAATAAAGTATGTGCCCTCCCCAGTTTGAATATCTTCTTTATTTATCTTCTATTTTTGAAAAAGGAGTTATTAAAATGATTATATTTTCATGGACTTTATAAATTTAATTTTTTGAAATATAATACTTACACTTTTTTTAAATCAGAGTACATAAAAAATTGAGCTTTTGTCCTAAGAAAAAATTACTTCAATTCCAATGGCTTGGATTCAAATTAAACAAAGAATCAGAATAAATTTACAGAAAAAAAAAACCTTCTTATTATAAAACTTAAAATCTTTTGTACACAAAAAAATATATATTAATGTTGTTACATAATTTTTTTTAACAAAAGGAAAAAGAACTTGTAGTCCATTAAAAACAAGAGTTAAACAGTAAATATGCATTATTATGACATGCAATAATCTATAATTTACAAATAGAGTTAGGATTACGACACATATTTTTAAAAAAATTCAAAAAATAAATAAAATGGTATATTTATCATCATTCTAATTCTACTTATGGAGTATAAAAATTTCACTGATATTGAATTTGATAATTGTTTCAAATAATAATCATTAAATCAAATTTTGATATTTAGCTGAAAATAATAATTGTTTAAATAAAAATATATCAAGTTTTCTTTTTTTATGAACAAAAGTTTAGGTTAAGGGGAGGTTTCTTCAATTTAGTGTGGACATACCTCAAACCTCAACAATAATTTATATTAGATTTAATGCTTGTCCACCAAAAAAGATTATTAATAGTGACAATCGAATCTAAACCCTATGAACAAAGCTGACAACTCTTATTAATTCAATCAAACTTCGTTAGCATATATTAAGTTTTCTTAATGTATTGTTTGGTAATTAATTAAGATCATAAGATAAGAAATAATATGATCTCTTGTTTCTTTATTCGTCACATTCTTGGTAGCCAGATTCCACCCAATCTTTCTTGAATAAAGAAGTGTTAGAGAACCATCATAGGATTTGAAAAATAAAAAATATGGCTATATAGTACACAAGAAAAAAAAAATGGCCTTAGGTAGCTTGCTATAAATGAATTTTTTTAAAAAAAAAATCTAGGTTGTAAAATAAATAAAAAAATTCCATCTCTTTATTTATATCATAGGTTTTTTTTTTTTTTAAGATTCTATTTTATGTTGATTGCCTACCTACCACTAATATACAAATTCAATCCACTAACACCCAACTTAAGATTAATTAATTAAGTTTTTATTAAGCTAATTAAACTTTGTCACTAGATTATGAAAAAAATATGTAAAATTTTCATTATATTACAACTAAATAGAAAGATATAGAACACTTTTAAAGAGAAATTTTAATTGTTAAAAATTTGATATTGTGATTTAAAAATATGGGATTTGAATCTTAAATTCATGGAATAAGAAAGAATTATTGCTTTATATGTTGGATCATAGTTAAAAAAAAATAAAAAATTGAGAGAGATTAAACATTTTAGATAGAACAACTAGAAATGGTGTCATTTCAATTGTGTATTTGACATTAAATTCCAAATTATCACTTCAAAAGTAGCACACTATAACTTTACAAAAGAAATAACAAAGGCTAAGATATGAGTTCACCAACTTGAATCTATTCAACAATTATGCTAATCATAATCATGATTTGATTTAATGGCGACTCTAATAACACGTATATTGCATGAAAATATTAAAGAATTGCAACCCGAACCAGCTTTGCTCTTTTACCAAGTTCATAATATTTCTATCTAAAATTGTTGATGAGTTTTATTTTAATTTTCATTTTAACGGTAATTTATATAGAGAAAAATTATTATTATTTAATATAATGTCAATTGAGTTTTTAAATTTTATAAGTAAGGTTAAAATAATACACATATCTTATTTTATTTATTTTTATTTTTTATATTTCTGAAAAATTATATGTTACCATCTTAATTCACTTGTAAAATTTAAAAATTTAATTAACAATATGTTAGATAATAACCTATATATTTGTTGAACAAATTTAGTAAATTTTAATTTAATTATCTATAATAAAATATATGCCTTTATCACTGTACAATATTCCAGTGCATTGTTAATAAAAAAAGGGTAGAAAAAGCCATGATTTACCGGTCTAGCTACTGACATTCAGTACTTCTTCCAAACTATTTTTCAAGATTAATAAAAAAAAATGTGTAAGTTTAATTAGGTAGCTTGACTGTTTGAGCCTAGCTAATTAAATTACTTGGGTTGGTTATCCTTTTAATTATTATTACAAAGGTTTTTAATATAAAAATTAAAATTCAACGAATGATTAAAAGACGTGAAAGTGAGAGTGAATTTTTTTTATGTATTTGAATGACATTTGAATTTTAAAGTTTTTATTAATAAAAAATATTATTTAAATTTATTTTTTATTCGAATAGAATTAATTTTAAATCGTAAAGATATAATTATAAAAAATAAATAAATCTAAAGTTCAAAGCAATGGAACATGTCAAAATTCAACAGTCCCTTAGGTCATACAGTCATTTTAATCACTTTAAAAGATCTAAAGTTTAGGTTTAATTAAGGAATAAAGGCCAAGTTTGTGATACAATTTTTTTTTTTGTGTAAATCAACATCGATAGGATTCTGTAATTAAAAAAAAAATAGAAAACTTATCAAATAATTTATGTCAATAATATTAAACTAATCCAAAATGCCTACCACCGAATTAAATCTGAACTTACAACAATCAAACTCAATCTCCAATATTAATGATCACCAAATACTAACTTTCCAATAAAATACATGCATTGGAAAAAATATATATATATATATATATATATATATATATATATATATATATATATATATTGATTGAAATAGGTAACAACAGCATGGTCACTTTTTACATGGCAGAATAAATAAAGGAGACTGTTAATTCAAAATGTTAACTCATGATATAAAGTTTTTATTGAGTATTTGAATGAAAATAATTCATAATGAAAATTTTGTATTTGACTTTCCACTAAATCGAATTCCCTTAAAGTAACGTTAATCACAAAATATGAACGGATATTAGTTTAATACCTGCTATGATATCAAGACATCGTATTTTTATTTTTTTTAAAGTAGAGTGTTATTGCACATTGAAAAAGAGACCACTTTTTTTGTTGTATGGTGGGAGAAGATGACTAGTGACCAACAAACTTTTCCCTCAGCCATATATTTTCTTATGGTTGAGGCCATTGATTGAAATTATTAGATTCAATTAGGTGGGACTTTACACTAAAGATGTTGTAACCAAAACTTATCTCTTCCACTGAAATTCATCAGTGGGGCTGACTGAGCGGCTGCTGCTACTCTCTACTAGCTTTCTTTTTGGATCAATTTCTCTTGTTTTTGGGTTTTATTTGGTGAAAATTCAGTTAGTCTTGTAAATTTAGTTTGGTGGGTTTAAGCTAAAAATATCACTTTGGTGCATTTAAGAACATTTGTTAATGTTATTGTGTCATATCTTCTTAGGCAATTATTGTATTGGAGGTTGGGTCCACCAATCTAATTTCAAAGCTTGAAATACAATAATATAAAGTGTTAGTTATGATGTATTTTTATGATGTATTTTCATTTTTTTTTCTAGCAACAAAATTAATGTACTTGTTTTTTTTAGGTAGAATTTGATTTTGAAATCCTTAAAAATAATCGTACACCTTGTACAATTATATTCCTTTTTCACACAATATTGATAAATATTTAATTTAAAATCAATTGTTAATAAATATAAAATCAATTTAAATATAGGGGCACAAGAAATCTCAAATTTAATACACATAATTTTAATAAATCTGTCTTATGTGTAAACAAAAATAAAAAATCTTATCACGTGAGAATAACAGTCAAGAATAATAGAATAAAATTTAATTATGATATATATATATATATATATTAAACATTCAATTTAAAATAAATTAACAATAAATAAAAAAATTCAATTTAAATATAAAATCATAAAAAAAATTAAAATTTTATCGGAATAATACTTAATTTAATAAATATTTTTTAAACAAACAATCATGAAGAAGAATGTAAACTATTTAATATGCTATATTGATTAATTATTAATGTGCTTTGAATTTTGTAATCAAATGCTAACAGACTCATAATCATATCAACCTATTTTACTTATTTATTTAATATTTTTGTGGTGGAGAAAGCTATATAATTTCATATATTATGATTTAGTCACGAACTATAACTTTGTGTCGGCAGAAGTTAATTTGTCACCATAAATTGATGATAATTGTCCTTTAACTATCAAAGAAAAATTACAAAAAAAAAAAAGTTTTAAAAATATATCAATGATGCACTCACTTCCTTATATTTTAGAAGTTGCAATGCTTTTCCAGGAAGCATTTATATACAAATAAAAATAAAGTTCAGACTAAAATTTTGAATATATTAAGAGAATACGAGAGATGTAATTTTAAGATGGTTAGATAAAAAAATTAGATCTAGATAAAATATGAATTTATTATTTATTTAATTTTTAAAAAATAAAATAAAAATATGAATAAATATAATAAAAATGCATTCAGTCATCTTTTTATAAAATAAAAAAATTATAAAAAAAATAAAAAAGAAGAAAAGAAAACCATTGTTTTATGTTAATAGAAATAAGAATTGGAAAAATAACATCCCGTTGAAATCTATTTGATTTTAAATTATTATCAACAATGGATAAAAATGAAAATTGGAAAATTTTGAAAAACGAGTTGGGAAAATCATTTTCCCTCTAATGGAAAAAAAAACATTCATCAAAATAAATATTTACACAAGAAGTCAGTATAAAGAGTCGTAAAAAACATGTTGACAATGAAAGATGAAAAATGAAAGTACCTCTAACATTTTCTCTTAATTGTCAGTGTAAAATTATTTCAATGAAAAAAAAAAATCGAAACAATTAAAATTTATATCTAACGGTACATGAACATTATTTGATTATTATACTATATATTGAGTATTAGTTGATTGTAACAATAAAATTTACGGCACATATATATATATATATATATATATATATATATATATATTTTATTTGAATTGAATTTTGATCATTGAAATTAAAAATTTAACATTCTATCAATAAACAACGTATATGTTTATCAATACATGTAGTCCTAATTAGATTGGAATTCTTAAACAATGATAGATTCCAGCATTTTGTATTGCTAATCCGTTACTACTGCAAAATATACAAAGAAATCTCAATGTCAAATTCACAAATAAATAAGTGTTATTTTGTAAGTTAAGTTTAAGATTCAAATCTTAAAGTGAAACACTTAAAAAATAATAATTTTTTTAAATACATTAAATCGATGTGAAAGGTAATTAATCTTGAAATATACTCAAATTAATCCGAAAATAACTTAATCTTAAGAAAAAAATTAGTAGGCTAGGCAGATGCAAGGGACAATCCATACAGTTAGTAACCTTTCCACATCTATGCTAAGTGGTGGGTTGCAAAGAGTTGAGAATGAGCGATCAAATTTCAAATTTTTTATTTATTTAATATTGAGTTGATGAAGTAAATGACAAAATTTAATCATTACTTGATTATCCCAAATCACACGGCACGTTGGATGTTAGCCTTGTTAGTTAAAAATTCTTCATGATTCAAGCAATCCATCAAGAGACTACGGGAATAAGATAGCTTAGGTTTAACTAGAAAGTTCCTTTCTTTTTTTAATTGAAAAAAGAAGTTTCAGAAGTTGATTTTATATATATATATATATATATATATATATATATATATATATACAAACACACACACCTATATATATATATATTAATGAGCTAAATGGTAAAATACAATAATTTATAATTTTCTCTTTTTTTAATAATTTTAATTATAAGGACACTTTTCTATCATTAATAAAGATAATAAAAATAACATAATAATTTGAGATTCAATTTTATAAAATTAGAAAAATACCAAAAATTAGAATTTTCAAATGAACTAATGGTTAAAGAGAGTATATTTAAGAAAAAAAATATTTTCTAAAAAGAAATTTTAGAAAATATACCTTAATGTGAGTAAGATCCGAGGTTAGAACTTCGGACAAGCATAAAAGACAATTTTAACAAGTTGAAATCAATTTCATCCATGAACATATAGGAGAGAGCTTTGTTGAAATTGAACCCATAACCAAAAAGAAAAATCTATGAAAAAAAAAACAAATTTTGATGATTGATCTTAGCAATCACTTCACCTTAAAGCTATGATCTCTTGCAAATTTTGATGTTTTCGGCTTATTATTGGACTTGATAATTTTAAACATAATACAATAATAAAACACAAAAACGACATATAGAAGTTGTACTAACTAAAATTCGAAAAAAATTATATATAACAAGAGCTACATAAACATAAATTACATGCATAAATTATCAAGTTTTAACTTGGATATTTGTTTCATGCTTTTATTTCCTTTATATACTTAATTTGTTCTAGCTTTGAATTAAATTGTCAAGGTCTTACTTACCTAAATTAAACCTCAATAAAAACAAAATCAAGCTTCAAATTAGGCCTATCATTGCATAAATTGTTTGGTGCGGTTCAATATTCTGCTCTATTTTTGCTATTTAAATCAATAAATTAAGTTTTATGATTCGATCAATAAAGCTTATATAATAAATAAGAAAAATGAAATCACATGAGAGACAGACAGAAGGAGATTTTTCAAAGCATTTTGCATGCATAGTAGAGGGTTTTGAATTAATATAATTTGGTTAGGATATTTTAATCCTCCGTGACATGAATAATGTTCCATTATACATGGATCATGTGCTAGATTCCCCTTAAATCAATTGGTCTAATGGTTATTGGGTCCACATATTTGCAGCCAAATTTTTTCCCTAATTTTTAATTATTAATTTCATAAAAATCATATAAACCCCAAGTCATAGGTTTTTATTTTTATTTATTACAATAAAGCAGCTAGATTCTTTTTTTAATATATATATATATATGCATTTATTATAGAATTAAATATTTAAACACAATTATAAAACTTAAACTAGGCTATTATGAATAAAAATGTAATTATCACATTTAAATTGGGAAGGATTAGTATTTTTGGGTAGTTCATATAGTTTGAGTTGACAAGGGATTTAAAAAAAAAAAAAAAGGAAAAAAATGGCAACATTCAACTTTACATATCATGAACTTTATTACTCAAGTGTTATGCCACATGTTGATTTCTTAAAGAAGAAGCGTGGTTGTATAATACATGATGCCAAAAATGATGTGGAAACAGAAGAAGATTCAAAAGAAAAAAGAAAATTTGATGCATGTGACAATGGTAATGAGACTCAAGACTCATGCAGCCTGTTGAATTGTCATGATTTCTTTTGACTTTTCTTTTTCTTTTTTTTGTTTTTTTTTTTAATTTTATATTTTTTTATATCCCATTATTTTTTGTAAGCATTTAAAAAGAAAGATAGCAAATTAAATATGAGTTCCTATTTTACAAAAAAATAAAAAATATTATATATCTTACTTTTTTTTAATTATTTTTTTACACAAATGAAATTAAAATGATTGCACATATAATATTTTATTTATTTTTTATTTTTTTAATATTTTTAAAAGATATGCAATAATTCTAATCTCACTTGTAACTCTACTAATAATTATTTTATATATATGTCATCTTGTTAAATCAATCTATAAAATCTAAATATTTTACAAGCAATGCATAAAATAAAATTTTAATTAAATATTCCATTAGTTTATTGGAACTTAAAGACTCATCAAAGGAGATTTGAGGACCGAATTGTTTTCACCTTTTATTCCCTAATTAATATTAATTAGTTAGTAATTCCTATCACGGTGTCATCAGTCATGATATGTAGCATGGAGAAAGGTGTGTATGATCCTTTAGATTTTGGATAAAAATAAAACAACTAAAATAATTATCCATAATTAAAATGATGATTTGTAGGAAAAAAAAATCATAATGTGGACTCCTACCATTCCTACATTGTTGTTTATTATTTATATTTATATGTTCAGCCACAAAGATAATAATTTGACCCGAAATAAATATTTAATTTGCTAATTTGAAAATCAAATAATGTAAATGTTTAACATTTATACATAGGCAGAAAATATATATACTGCCTAATTAAGGTAGTAAAACATGAGATACCAACAAGACAAGTGTAACCCACCTCCCAATATGGAAAGATTATTTAAGTTATAAAATAACAATGGAAAGTATAAATTAATTGCTTAAGCTTAACATTGTTTAGCCAACTAAATCTTTTTAAAGATTATGGGAAATTTTGGCATTTGTCTTCTTCTTTCCTCTTGCAAAAATAAATAAATAAATACTCCAAGTTGAATTGCCAGCCTAAGATAATCCTTAATAATCAGCTACTCTATATTTTTTTTTTTTACAATAAAAGCTTTTGATATGGAAAAAGATAAATGAGGGTTTTGAAATTCGAATCTTAAATCTGTCAAATTGTTTTTGATTCATCAAATCTATAAAACTTTTTCGTACCTTAAATATGAAGATATAATTATTTAATCCTATACTCAAAATCTTATAAATAGTATTAGATATTAGATATACAAAGACATAATTTTCATGAGTTTTTGTTCTTTCTATTAATTATGAATTTGAAGTAATTTCACCTAAAAAAAGGGGGAAAAACAGTCCACATGTTATACCACATGACATGTTTCAATATTCAATCTTTCATCACTTAGGCTTCCTTTCACCAGTGCCAGTACTGATCTCTTCTTTGGACAGATTGAGAGGTCGTTTTAAGCTTTTCCGTATCCTTGGAGGGATTTTTTTTTTTTTTTTGGTTTTTGAAGTTAAAGTTACAAAACAACCCTAAAGTTGTATTAAAAAGAAAAATTACTTATCTATAAAGTTATAATACCTTTTATACAGTTGAAATTGGTATTACAATTTCTCTTTCTAAAATGCGAGAATGAATTTATAAATGTTCTATGTATGGTTAGAAAACACTTTTGTAATTTAAACTCATTTTAATTTAAAATCTTTACTCAAAATTCACTCTCAAATCTCAATCATGAATGTATTGTATAAGCATTTTAATATATATATATATATATATATATTAAAATTAAACATTTCAACATTTTTTAAGTATTGAAATAAAGGCAAAGATGATGATAATAATTCTAGTATTCAACTCAATGATAAATACATTTATTTATTTTTTGTTTAAAAAAATGAATATGAACATCTTTTATTTTCATATAATAATAAAAAAAAACTACATAAATATCAGAAGGTCATAACTGTAAATTTGTTTCATTTTTCATTGCTCCCAACAAGTGATATGTTGATAGAAAAATATAACGCAATAATGTTGACAGCCAAAATCATAATGAAAGCAATATACATACAGCATAGGTGGAAAAGGATAGAGTTTGGCCATAAAAAGTAGATACATAGTATTATAATATAAAGGATGTTTGTATATGTTTAAGAGAAATTGAGTTATACATAAGATTTGAATTCTTCACGATAAAATCCAAACAACTGTCATGCACATGGAGGTGGGTTCAAAATGGCTGAAAACTTCAGAGGAACAAAAAGTAATAAGGATGTCAAAGGCAAGACAAGCTGTACGACCACCCTATTGTGGGAAGCATGTTTCCTTTTTCACTCTTTGATTATTCCTTTGCCAGCCTCACCTCTTCCCCAAGTCAAAACAAGCTTATCTATCACTTAGTTACATCTTGCAATGTTGTCAGTGCAAATCTTTCTTGCTCTTTGTAAACTGTATACAGTCACTTACTAATTGTATTTTAATGGTGCCCACCAAAATAATATCATTTTAGTGGGAGTAAGTGATTAAGATTTGATTTTTAAGTATAAAATATTTTTTGATAGATGTTTTATAAATTTTGAAAAAATTTACATGTATCAATGTTTTTATCGGTCCAAGTGAAATAAATTTGATACTTCTTAAGTAAAATTTTAAATTTGAATCTTATAAGTAAAATAAATAACATCGAAAAAAATATTTTAAATGAAGTTCGATCCGATTTAACTTTAAATTTAATATAATTTAAAATAATTATCGAGGATCTTACAACAAAATTGCATAAGTACTACTTATATCTTAATAATAAATTGTCAATATACCCGAAATTGCTACTAAACTTTTTATGAACCAGATAAAACGGGATCATTCTCACTCTCTTTTTTAACCGGAAAAATGATCATTCAGAGGAAACAGAAATAGTAATTAATATGGGGTACCCGAGGCCAGGCCCCATCCATAGTCAAGGAAAAGTTTAAAGAAAGTGCCCGGCATCTTTGTAACTGTTCCTGAAAGACATATAATCAAATCAAATAAAACATGGGTGTGAGCCAATACAACTTAATAGATCCAGGATTGAGCTTGCCAGGCAGTTTACAGATGTACTAAAACAAATGCAGTAAGCTTGCTGACAAAATATGTAAGAGGGCCAACTCCATCAGTCACAGTTGATCATGTCCTGGATAAGATGATGAATTAATCAGATTTCTTTTCATGCATATTTTGCAGCTAAGTTCAAGAGTTGACAGCCCTACTTCAGGAAACTTTGGTACGATTCATTGAGATGACAAGTCCTGCATCACCGAAATTTCAGAACTTCCCATCTAATTAACATTTGTGATGTAAAACTACATTGAAAAGTACATTAGGGGACATGGCACATGCTGTCCAACAACATTCACAGTCAATTTCTGGGCAGAACCATATATATATATATATATATATATATGCTAAATTTAGTGAAATTCAAGCCACCCAAATTATGGAATTCCAGGAACAAGGAAAAAAGGACATAAATTAGACGGCCAATTCTCTTGTGATACATTAAAGAGGACAATACGAGGACAGTTAACATTTATATCAGCAACAGAGGCATGCACAGAATACACAGATTTGATCTTCAGAGGAGATTCAAGTAAAATGACAAAGAGGTGGGGTAAATAACAGGTCATTCACTGTCATAAGAGACATGGAAACTGGAAGTGCAGCCTAAAGCCCCGGGGTCCTCGGCCCCACAGCAGTCATAGAACTTGGCAGCATACGGCGGATCATCAGGTCTCAATTCATAGTACCTTCAATCAATCCAAAGTGGTAAACGGTAAGTAGCAAACATCTGTCCTTATGTCACATAATAGGTTAAATGAGTAAAACTGTTCAATAAAATTGTAAGAAAACATTACCCAAACACAAGGTAGAGTTTCTAACTCGAGTAATTTGGTTAAATACATAAACTTAGTAAAACGTCATTGCCATAACAGAGACATGCACACACAGGCACACTACTGAAAATACATTATCTCCTCATTGCAAACACTATCTAGTATGGTCACAAGCGCAACGAGTTGAGCATCTCATGGAAAACACTACAGTGCTCTCTCTCTCTCTCTCTCTCTCTCTCTCTCTCACACACACACACACACGGGGCACACACACAAACACGCTGGAAGCAAGAATAACCATGACATTTGAATTGCTTTAGTCCATTATATTTTCAATTGGAAAAGTAGACACATGCAAAATCAACAATAATCTGATAGAGAATCTGACACTGAATCACTCATAGTCCACTATATATTTAATACATAAATGTACATTCTTCTTGATTTGGTAACCGAATTTTTCCACCCACTTTGAGACGACCCATTCTCCAAATTACCTCAAACTCATTTGTTTAACTTTCTAGAGGCAGAAGACAGATAAAACTCTTTTTTTCAAGCAACTATTCCTAAAACCACGACTTGTACGAGAATTTCAGACAACCACCTGTTTAAAATTTCTTTTAACTCATTTAGACGGTTCTCAGTTTCCATAAAGTCTCTTAACATCCATTTTTGAACAGAAGTTTCTTTAATTCAGTATGATAATGTCATGATCTCCTCTTTTCTTCTTTGGAAATTTATGTCATTATATCAGTTTAAGGAATTAGCTTCACAATATTAAATTCAGCAATCTCTCTCCCCCTCTGTCTGTACATGCACAGCATGTGTATGTACAGTGCTCAACAACATCAAAAGGGTCACTACAAAACCGAGTGTCGCAACTTGCTATTTTAAGTAAACAACCGCATTAACAGCTATTTGAAGTAAACACAAAAATATGTAGATGTGGCCTCTCCAAATCAAAACTACAAAAAGTAGAAGCAAGCTAGCAGCAGTGGAGGTACTCAAAATTAATAATTACTGAGAAAGCTGTCTCACATCCAAAGTTCTGCAAATGTCAGGGTGGATTGTTGGCAATGTACTGAAAAAGCAATGTTAGTTGAAGTAGCAGTGATGAAGACCCATAAATTCAACAAAAGCCCTCAACTCCTATTGAAAGAGAGAATTGATCCTAGCATCTGTACAGCCATTTAGAAGCTTCACAAGCATGCTAGTTGGCACCTTCTGGCAATAGTTGGCTAAAGGTGGTTCATTAGTTTTTGCAAGTATGCTGCTTTGGCTAAAGTGAATGAGGTGATAACTCTGATGAGGGTGTCTAACTGATTGGATGGTATAAATCTCCAAAAGGAAAAAGCAAACTGTTGGCTTATAAAAATACAGAAACAATTCAGGCTAATCTAATACTGAGATTGCACACTGAAGCTCACTAGGAAATCTAATCTACAAAAACAAACTTCCTCGCATATGGCTGAGGAAATTCACGAAAAATAGCAAACAGAAATAGTTGACATCGCTATACTTCAGTTACCATACAGCTCAGCTAAATCGCTTTTGCTGATATCTTCAATAAGGCACATCCACCTGGTTGTTTACATGACTTCGTCTCCAAACACAAGTTGGTTCCTATATCACCACATTGGGTTTAAAGAAGCTGTTAATGTACATGTCCAAATGTGTGCAATTTGTAGTCAACTGTCTTCATTAAACTACCATAATATTCCATTGTAAGGCTGTATGAACCTCACTCTTGCAGACAAAATACGCAGATATCCTAAGGAAAGCCATAATAACTGATACGACATACCTTTTCCTTCAGTTTGTTTATCACAAGTAAAGGAAATCCGGGTGGCGTTCACTTACTAAGGACTCTAACTTAAGGTTTCCTCATTAGACTAAGTTTAATTCAACCATCATCCTCCAATTTGTTGATTTATTTATTTATTTATTTATTTTAGAACCAATAAAAGCTGGGAAACAAATTGACACATTATATCCTAATTTGCAAAGAAACTGGGTATTGCTCATTTCTCGGGCACACGGAGATAACAATTCAATTAAATAACGTAAAATCATAAAAAAAAATTCAAATTAGGGAAAAGGGTATCCAAAATCACCCTCCAAAATTAGAAAAAGGGTGTGGAAAGACACGATCATATACGCAAAGAAAGGCAAATAGAAAGAGAAAGTAATGGGAGGGTACCTCTTTTGGTCGTCATGACGACGACAGACAAAGAAAGAAGGATGGAAACGGCAGGAAGAAGAAGTGTTAGAAGATGCAGTATAGCTCAGCTTGCATCTCTTACATATCTTTTCTGTTTCTTTCTCTATTTCTCTCTTTTTCTCTTCCATGGCTGCCCGCCCCTGACTATGCTTTCTCTTTGCTTTTCCTTTTTTCTTTCGTTCCTTCTTTCTTTCCTGGACTTGCATTGTATTATTGTGTATCTAATTCTGGGGTACTCGGCCCACAGATTTTTATGGGTTTTTTTTTTTTTTTTACATTTATTATTTTTAAAATAGATAATTATTTAATATCTCATTAAAAAAATTTTTGACTTCATAAATTAAGATAGGACAATGACATATATTCTTTAAAAATATTAAAAAAATAAAAATAAATAAAATAACACACATGCTATCATCTTAACCTTTTTTATAGAGTTTAAGAATTTTATGAACAATATATTGAATATTAAGAAATTGATTCTAAATAAAATTATTTAAATTTTAAATTAATTAAATTAAATTATTTAGTTTATTAATCAAATTTAAATTTATTAATTTAAAAATTTCAATGGATCTTTATTAATTTTTGAATTAAATAGAACAATAAAATACATTTAAACTTTTTATTTATTATATTTGAAATAAATTAAATAAAATTATTAAATAAATTATTCATGTATAAAAATATTAAATTAACAACTTTAACAATATTAATTCTGAAAATTGAATTAAACAAAATTCAAAATTCTATCATAATTATTTTCGATAACTAATTGAAGTTAATTAAGTGAAAAACCAATTAATTGGATTAAATTGATTGGATTGATTAATCCAATCAAAACCAAGGTATGAACATTCTTATTTAAAGTTTCTCATAAAATAAAAATTAGATATACCATCAAAGTACATAGATATCAAAACTTTTTTAAAAACCTTACATATTTTTTTTTATAAAAAATTACAATATTTTAACAAATAAAATGTTTTGTATTTAATAGTATATTCATATTCATCTAAATTTTTTCTCTTTATTTTCATAACCGGAGGAAAGTGACACAAAAATAATATAATCTATGAAACAACAAAATATCTAACTCAAAAATTTAAATTAGATTTTTGAATGTAGAGAAAGCTTTCATTAATAGGCTCTTCTAACCTGATAGATCCCATCCTTTTCATAGCCCCAATTTTGCTCACCTTCTTGATCGAGGCTGCCTAATGTTAGCTCATAAATTTTCTCCTCCACCTCTAATGAAAACAAGTAAGAAAGTTAATTACACTATGCTATTTGAATCAATTAATAATGAGTTTCAATGAGTCGTGAGATTAAAATTGATTTCGTTGATATTAAAAATAAATATAATAATTATTAAAATAGAATTAAAAAAATAAAAAAAATTATAAAATAAGAACAAAGAGATAATTTTACCTCTGATATTTTTTGTCAAACGCATCGTACTGACCTCAATAGCGATATCAAACTAAGTTTAAAAAAGTTAATTACACTATGGTACTCGAATTATACAAAAATGTATAAATTAATATTTGAATAATAAAAATGTATAATTTATACCTTCAATTTTCAAAACATATATCATCTAGGTCCAAATTTAACTTTATTAATTCAATTTGCTCATGTGAGATTTAATATGTGTATATATGTGTATATCATACATGCAATAAAATAACAGAAATTAAAAAAAAAAAAAAAACCTTTATTCTAGAATCATAATGATCATGATAATGATGTTGGTCTCATGTCAACGGTGATGCCATGCATTTCAGAAAACCAACACTGAAATACTTTGTTTTGCCTCACTAATTTTTTTTTAGGTAAAATACATAAATGATCACTTAATTTTGAGTAATTTTTTATTTTAATCATTAAACAATAAAATCTAACATTTCAATTACTAATATTCAAGAAAATGATTTTTTTATCATTTATATCATTAATTTTTAATAAAATAATAACAGAAATGTAACGTATGATTCTATAACCACATAATATATTGTAAAAATATCAACTAATTGAAACGATGACATTAAAAATATAATAATAAAAATATTTTCTTCATTTTTTTGTCATATTATTTTATTTTGAATTCTTTCCATGTTGTCATAAAACAATTAAAAAAAGAAAAAACGAAATGAAAAATATACACCTAAGCATTTAACTCAAATACTTGATGCATAATCTTATTCAAAGTGTACAATTTTTTTTTCCCAAATCAAAGAATATTTTAATCTATCTTCTTCAAATAAAAAAAAAAAAAAAAAAACCTAGGAACACCCATTACTCCAATTTAATGATGTCTCCTTTTTATTTCATGAAGAGTTCTTTTCCAGCCATCAGAGAAGTCCAGTCCATTTCCAATAAATGGAGATTAGCCCTGCAATCAAGTGACATGGAATTATGAAATTTTTTAGAAGAATGCCAAATCAACCAACATTTCTCATATATTGATAGTAATTGTTGTGTGTGATAAAAGAATAATAAAAGAATGACACGTGGCGCATGAAGAAAACGTATGAGAAATGATATAAGCCCTGAGTAAGATAAAAAAGGGGCAAAAATGTAATTAATGACAAGTAAATCCCTATAAATAGGGGTCAGGTATGATTCATTAACCTAGGTCTCTATTTCCCCTACAGAAACTCTGCCAAATTCTGGGTCTGACTTAAGCATCGGAGTGCAAACGCAGGGAAAGCCCTGTGTCCCTCTGATCTTTATTTTTCTTGCAGAGATTTCGACAACACGTGGCACGAAGGACGTCAGCAATTCATCATTGTTGTTTCAGGCAACAACAATTGGCGCCGTCTGTGGGAATCGAAAGAAAAGCTTTCGACAACGATGGTACGAACACGCTCAACAGCAATCAGAAGTGAAGAAAGTGAGGACATGGCGAGCTCCCCAATGGCAGACTTAGGTGATGGAGTTCAGACCGAGAGAGGGTCGAATATGATGACGATTCCCATTGCCGAATTTGAAGCCATGCGGAAGCAAGGGGAAGAGACTGTTCAAGCCTTGCGGACAATGGTTGATCTGTTCAAAGGAGCTTTCCCGCAAGTGAACCTGCCGCTGACCGTCCAGAATTTGGTAGGAGAAGGGAGAACTGCGCGAAGTCCTGGCACGCAAGACCCTCACGGCAGGGGAGCACGAGACCCTGCGCAAGACTCTTTCGGCATGGCTATAGGAGACCCTCGCGGCACTCTGGCGGCAGACCCTCGTGGCACTCTGGCGACAGAGCCTCGGGCACTCTCGCGGCACTCTAGCGGCAGACCCTCGTGGCACTCTGGCGACAGAGCCTCGGGGCACTCTCGCGGCAGACTCTCGCGGCATGGCTATAGGAGACTCTCGCGGCACTCTAGCGGCAGACCCTCGTGGCACTCTGGCGACAGAGCCTCGGGGCACTCTCGCGGCAGACTCTCACGGCATGGCTATAGGAGACTCTCGCGGCACTCTAGCGGCAGACCCTCGTGGCACTCTGGCGACAGAGCCTCGGGGCACTCTCACGGCAGACTCTCGCGGCACACCAGCGACAGAGCCTCGCGGCACACACGCGACAGATCCTCGTGGCACTCTGGCTACAGAGCCTCGCGGCACTCTCGCGGCAGACTCTCGCGGCACACCAGCGATAGAGCCTTGCGGCACACACGCGACAGACCCTCACGGCAACTTGCAGCAAGACCCTCACGGCTACATGCCGCAAGACCCTCACGGCATGCGTGCATTGGACCCTCGCGGCATGACTGCACCTGACTCTCACGGCATGCCTGCATTGGACCCTCACGGCATGCGTGCATTGGACCCTCGCGGCATGCTCGCACCTGACTCTCGCGGCATGCCTGCATTGGACCCTCGCGGCATGCCCGCACCTGACTCTCGCGGCACGACTGTATTGGACCCTCACGGCATGCCCACGGCGGACCCTCACGGTAGGGGTGCACAAAACTCTCACGGCATGGCCGCACAAGACCCCCCGTTTGCTTCGTGCGCCACGTGGCGCGTTCTTCGCGCACCACGTGGCGCACTCATAACGCGGGGATACCAGCTTACGCGAGACCCTACTGCGCGAGACCCTCATGACAAGGGTACGCGAGATCCTCGCGGCATGGTCGCACGAGACCCTATGTGTGAAACTGAGGAAGATATGAGGCGTCAGGGTATGGGAGACCCTGTGCGTGAGGCCTCGGAAGGCTTGCAGCACCAGGTTACGGAAGACCCTATGCGCGAGACTCCAATGAACTGGAGACATCAGAGTGTAAAAAAATTACGACGTCGTGGTACAAAGAATTCAACACGGGGGATTGTTGATGGCCGGAGACGCCAAAGTACTAGAAACCTTGAGGGTCCGACTCAAGTAGATTCTGGATATTTAGGCGTCGAAGATCCTTGTCCCCAGAACACAAACGACCCGCTAAACAACGGAATCAAAGATGCGGGAATGACAGGGTCTCATGTTGAGAGAGACTCAGAAATAGATCCAACACGAAATCTTGAAACTGGAATGACAAACTTTCAATCTCAGACTCGTCAAAATCGAACTCAGGGTAACAGGAAAGAAGCTATGGACTGCGGCCAAGCTGATGCATACGATGCTAAGAAAGTGCAAAACAGACCTATCTCCAAGGCACAAGTTGCCACTTATATGAAAAGAATGGTGGAACGAATCTTAGAAGAGAAAAGATTGGTTCAAACTGAAGAAAACCAGAGAAGGAGAATCCCATTCAGTACAACGATCATGGGAAAAGCGCTGCCCCCAAAATTCAAAATGCCGCAGATGACGATGTATACGGGAAAAACTGACCCTTATGACCACATTCAGAACTATGAGTCATTGATGCTATTACATGGATGGGAGGATGAGATCATGAGTAGAGCATTCCCCTCAACTTTAACTGACCATGCACTAAAATGGTTTAATAGTTTACCAGAGGGGTCTATTTCGTCTTTCAATCAATTAAGAAGCGAATTCCTGAAAGCCTTTGTGATAAAAAGCCAGAAAAGGAAGGAGGCCACCTATCTGCTTACCTTAAGGCAGGGGAGCAAGGAATCACTCAAAAGCTATGTGGATCGGTTTCGTAATACTACTCTTGAAATACATGATCTACAAGTTGGAGTAGCTGTAACAGCTATGCTACAAGGGACAAGGTCTGAAAAGTTGCAAGAGTCGCTATCTTTAGATCAGCCAACGACGATCTCAGACTTGTTCTCTAGAGCAGATAAATATATCACTCAAGAGGAAGTGATGAAAAGGATACCGACGCTGAACTACATATAAGGGAGTTCAAAGAAAAGAAACCCTTACCATCGTCGGGCTACCTAAGCCATCACCAATGCCTTGAAAGAAGATGGAAAGGTCACAAGGCAAGAGGATAGCAAAAACGCGGAATATCAACCACTTACAACTACACTGGCAGCGAGACTTTATGACATTTAATATTATTTTTTGTTAATTCAACTATGGGTTGAAATTTAATTTGTTGAACTATTATTTATGTCATATTGATATTTTATTGGCTGTTGAGATTCGCACATAATTGATAAATGACTGATCGCACCAGCTACACATGTGCAGGGGCTTGAAGCGAAAAATGCGCGAGGTAAGCCACACACTCAACCAACCAAAGGGCTTGAAGCGAAAAATGCGCGAGGTAAGCCATGAAGACAATGTGCAAGAGCTTGAAGCGAAAAGTGCGCGATGTAAGCTAAGCACACAAATCAAGGGCTTGAAGCGAAAAATGCGCGAGGTAAGCCACGAAGACAATGTGCGAGAGCTTGAAGCGAAAAGTGCGCCATGTAAGCTAAGCACACAAATCAACGGCTTGAAGCGAAAAATGCGCGAGGTAAGCCACGAAGACCATGTGCGAAAGCTTGAAGCGAAAAGTGCGCGATGTAAGCTAAGCACACAAATCAAGGGCTTGAAGCGAAAAATGCGCGAGGTAAGCCATGAAGACAATGTGCAAGAGCTTGAAGCGAAAAGTGCGCGATGTAAGCTAAGCACACAAATCAATGGCTTGAAGCGAATAATGCGCGAGGTAAGCCACGAAGACCATGTGCGAAAGCTTGAAGCGAAAAGTGTGCGATGTAAGCTAAGCACACAACCAAAGGGCTTGAAGCGAAAAATGCGCGATGTAAGTCATGAAAAGAATGTGAATGTGCAAGAGTTTGAAGCGAAAAGTGCGCGATGTAAGCTAAGCACACAAATCAAGGGCTTGAAGCGAAAAATGCGCGAGGTAAGCCACGAAGACCATGTGCGAAAGCTTGAAGCGAAAAGTGCGTTATGTAAGCTAAGCACACACACAAGGGCTTGAAGCGAAAAATGCGCGAGGTAAGCCATGCACACAAACAAAGGGCTTGAAGCGAAAAATACGCGAGGTAAGCCACGCACTCAAAACAAGAGCTTGAGAATTAGAAGGCCAGAGAATTTGACTTCAGAATCTAATGTAAGGAGTTGACTTGAGGCTACAATGAGAACATATGTACTCTTCCGCAAGGTTATACCTAGCGAAAGAGTGGGGAGCAATTGTTGTGCGTGATAAAAGAATAATAAAAGAATGACACGTGGCGCATGAAGAAAACATATGAGAAATGATACAAGCCCTGAGTAAGATAAAAAAGGGGCAAAAATGTAATTAATGACAAGTAAATCCCTATAAATAGGGGTCAGGTATGATTCATTAACCTAGGTCTCTATTTCCCCTATAGAAACTCTGCCAAATTCTGGGTCTGACTTAAGCATCGGAGTGCAAACGCAGGGAAAGCCCTGCGTCCCTCTGATCTTTATTTTTCTTGCAGAGATTTCGACAACACGTGGCACGAAGGACGTCAGCAATTCATCATTGTTGTTTCAGGCAACAACAGTAATTTTTTTTTTTTAAAAAAAATTATAAGTATCTTAAAATGATTTTATAAATATATAAAAAATACAATTCATTTCGATTATTTTCCTTAAGAAGTTTAAAATTAATTTAAAAGCTCTACAATCTAAAAAAGTTATGATTTCTCCAACAATTTTTATTAAAAAAGAATTAAAAATATGAAAATAAACGAAATAAAAGAGTGGGAAAAATTGGGTCTTACTCTTACCTAATCATGGAGTGATGATTTGCTAGATTATATTGCATTTCCATCAACACAAATGCAAGAGACATGAGCAATCTTGGTCCAATCCTCACCGGTGTCGCGTTTGCATCTTTCCTTCAAATTGGGACAATGCATAACATTCAATTCTCTAAGGCACAACATACCCTCCGCCACAGATGACAGTTTCGGACAATTGCCAATGTTCAACGTTTCAAGTGATACGAGATTCTGCCACTCTGCTAAAGTTGTGAGATTCTCACAGTCTTGAATTGCCAAATGCAGCAAAGTGTTGGCAGATCCCACGAGAAGCCATTTCGGTAGTGCCTCCAGCTTTGGTAAACCTCCCATTGCCAATAGTTGAAGAGAACCCAACACACTTCCAATGGAGTAATCTCCATTACCATCTTCTTTGAAATCAAGCTTTTCACAACCCAAAATGATCAAATATTTCAATGCAGCTAAAGATTTCATACCAGACGGAAGTGATGTCAAGTTGGAGCAATTTCCAATCATTAATGTTTCAAGGGATGTGAGGTTCTCAATCCCTTCAAACAAACACTCCAAATTCTCACAACATGCAATCACCAAATACCTTAAAAACTTCAACTGTTCGATTCCATTCTTAGTTAAAGCCTTTTGCCTCGTACTGAGTTTTACCATTCGGAGATTGATCATGAATCTCATGTCTTTAGGTAACTCTTCGATTCCCAAACACATCAGAAGTAGGGTTTGCAGTTTCTGTAATTTACATAAGGAATTCGGAAGTTTCTTGATATTAACATTGCCGCTTAGGTCCAAATATCTCAAATGCTTCAAACTACCAATCCGTTTAGGCAATGCATGGAATTGAGATCTGCGTAGATCTAGCACTGGCAAATCATGAAATGTGGAAAGGCATTTTTCAAAAAGGATTCGGAACTTGGACCATCTTTCATGTCTTGGAAGCGAAATGTATGCACATGGCGAAGTTTATCAGTATCAAAGAACCTCGAAGGGCTTTCCTCGACCAAATTCGAGTTATCGAGGCATAAATGTCGAACCCTTTGGGTAATATGTTGCTTGAAAGAGTTTGACATAGACCACTCATTCTCTGCCACTGATAATGCAAGATCATGCAGAAGATCATGCATTTTAAAGTTGTTGTGCATGATAAAAGAATAATAAAAGAATGACACGTGGCGCATGAAGAAAACGTATGAGAAATGATACAAGCCCTGAGTAAGATAAAAAAGGGGCAAAAATGTAATTAATGACAAGTAAATCCCTATAAATAGGGGTCAGGTATGATTCATTAACCTAATTTCTGAATTTTCCTACTGAAACTCCGCTCAATTCTCTGGCTGACTTAAGCATCGGAGTGCCAACGCAGGGAAGAACCCCTGCGTCCCTCTGATCTTTATTTTTCTTGCAGAGATTTCAACAACACGTGGCACGAAGGACGTCAGCAATTCATCATTGTTGTTTCAGGCAACAACAATTGGCGCCGTCTGTGGGAAACGGAAGAAAAGCTTTTGACAGCGATGGTACAGATACGTTCAACAGCAATCAGAAGTGAAGAAAGTGAGGACATGACGAGCTCCCCAATGGCGGACTTAGGTGATGGAGTTCAGACCGAGAGAGGGTCGGAGATGATGACGATTCCCGTAACTGAATTCGAAGCCATGCAGAAGCAGGGGGAAGAAACCGTCGAAGCCTTGCGGACTATGGTTGATCTGTTCAAAGGAGCTTTTCTGCAAGTGAACCTGCCGCAGACTGTCCGAAATTTGGTAGGAGAAGGACGAATTGCGCGAAATCCTGGCGCGCATGACCCTCACGGCAGGGGAGCGCGAGACCCAGCGCGAGACTCTCGCGGCACGACTGCAGGTGACCCTCATGGCAGGGGAGCGCGAGACCTTGTGCAAGACTCTCGGGGCATTGCTGCTGGAGACCCTCACGGCAGGGGTGTGAGAGACCCTCGCGGCATGGTTGCTGGAGACCCTCACGGCAGGGGTATGAGAGACCCTCGCGGCATGGCTGCTGGAGACCCTCACTGCAGGGGTGCGCGAGACCCTCAAGGCAGGGCTACAGGAGACCCTCGCGGTACTCTGGCGGCAAACCCTCGCGGCACTCTGGCGACAGACTCTCACGGCATCTTGCCGCAAGACCCTCAAGGCGTACCTGCATTGGACCCTCGCGGCATGACTGACCCTCACGGCATGCCTGCATTGGACCCTCACGGCATGCGTGTATTGGACCCTCGAGGCATACCTGCATTGGACCCTCGCGGCATGACTGACCCTCACGGCATGCCTGCATTGGACCCTCGCGGCATGACTGACCCTCACGGCATGCCTGCATTGGACCCTCGCGGCATGACTGACCCTCACGGCATGCCTGCATTGGACCCTCACGACATGCATGTATTGGACCCTCGCGGCATGCCTGCATTGGACCCTCATCGCATGCCTGCACCTGACTCTCGCGGCATGCCTGCATCGGACCCTCGCGGCATGCCCGCACCTGACTCTCGCGGCACGACTGCATTGAACCCTCACGGCATGCTCACGGCGGACTCTCACGGCAGTGGAGCGCGAGACCCTCATGGCAGGGGTGCACGAAACTCTCACGGCATGGCCGCGCAAGACCCCCCGTTTGCTTCGTGCGCCACATGGCGCGTTCTTCGCGCGCCACGTGGAGCACTCATAACGCAGGGATGTCGGCTTACGCGAGACCCTGCTGCGCGAGACCCTCATGACAAGGGTACGCGAGATCCTCGAGGTATGGTCGCACGAGACCCTATGTGTGAAACTAAGGAAGATATAAGGCGTCAGGGTATGGGAGACCCTGTGCGTGAGGCCTCGGAAGGCTTGCAGCACCAAGTTACGGAAGACCCCATGCGCGAGACTCCAATGAACTGGAGACATCAGAGTGTCAAAAAACTGTGGCGTCGTGGTACAAAGAATTCAACACGGGAGATTGTTGGTGGTCGGAGACGCCAAAGTACTAGAAACCTTGAGGGTCCGGCTCGAGTAGACTCTGGATATTTGGGCGTCGAAGATCCTTGGCCCCAGAACACAAACAGCCCACCAAACAATGGAATCAAAGATGTGGGAATGACAGGGTCTCATGTTGAGAGAGACTCAAAAATAGATCCAGCACGAAACCTTGAAACTGGAATGACAAACTTTCAATCTCAGACTCATCAAAACCGAACTCAAGGTAACAGGAAAGAAGCTATGGACTGCGGCCAAGCTGATGCATACGATGCTAAGAAAGTGCAAAACAAACCTCCGTCCAAGGTACAAGTTGCCACAGATATGAAAAGAATAGTGGAACGAATCTTAGAAGAGAAAAGGTTAGTCCCAGCTGAAGAAAACCAGAGGAGGAGAATCCCATTCAGTACAAAGATCATGAAAAGACCGCTGCCCCCAAAATTCAAAATGCCGCAGATAACGATGTATACGGGAAAAACTGATCCTTATGACCACATTCAAAATTATGAGTCATTAATGCTATTACATGGATGGGAGGATAAGATTATGTGTAGAGCATTCCCCTTAACTTTAACTGGCCATGCACTAAAATGGTTTAACAGTTCGTCGGAGGGGTCTATTTCGTCTTTCAATCAATTAAGAAGTGAATTCTTGAAGGCCTTTGTGATAAAAAGCCAGAAAAGGAAGGAGGCCACCTATCTGCTCACCTTAAGGCAGGAGAGCAAGGAATCACTCAAAAGTTATGTGGATCGGTTCCGTAATGCTACTATTGAAATACATGATCTACAAGTTGGAGTAGCTGTGACAGCTATGCTACAAGGGACAAGGTCTGAAAAGTTGCAAGAGTCGCTATCTTTAGATCAGCCAACGACGATCTCAGACTTGTTCTCGAGAGCAGATAAATATATCACTCAAGAAGAAGTGATGAAAAGAATACCGACGCTGAACTACATGTAAGGGAGTTCAAAGAAAAGAAACCCTTACCATCGTCGGGCTACCTAAGCCATCACCAATGCCTTGAAAGAATATGGAAAGGTCATAAGGCAAGAAGATAGCAAAGACATGGAATGCTAATCACCTGAAGCCATATTGCTATGTTGCGTGAAAAGGGCTTGAAGCGAAAAATGCGCGAGGTAAGCCACGCACTCAAGATAAAGGGCTTGAAGGGAAAAATGCGCGAGGGCTTGAAGCGAAAAATGCGCGAGGTAAGCCACGAAAACAATGTGCAAGAGCTTGAAGCGAAAAGTGCGCGATGTAAGCTAAGCACACAAATCAAGGGCTTGAAGCGAAAAATGCGCGAGGTAAGCCGCGAAGACAATGTGCGAGAGCTTGAAGCGAAAAATGCGCGAGGTAAGCTAAGCACTCAACCAAGGGCTTGAAGCGAAAAGTGCGCGAGGTAAGCCACGAAGAAAATGAGCAAGGGCTTGAAGCGAAAAATGCGCGAGGTAAGCCGCGAAGACAATGTGCGAGAGCTTGAAGCGAAAAATGCGCGAGGTAAGCTAAGCACTCAACCAAGGGCTTGAAGCGAAAAGTGCGCGAGGTAAGCCACGAAGAAAATGAGCAAGGGCTTGAAGCGAAAAATAGGCGAGGTAAGCCACGAAGACAATGTGCGAGAGCTTGAAGCGAAAAATGCGCGAGGTAAGCTAAGCACTCAACCAAGGGCTTGAAGCGAAAAGTGCGCGAGGTAAGCCACGAAGAAAAGGAGCAAAGGCTTGAAGCGAAAAATGCGCGAGGTAAGCCACGAAGAAAATGTGCAAGAGCTTGAAGCGAAAAGTGCGCGATGTAAGCTAAGCACACAAACCAAGGGCTTGAAGCGAAAAATGCGCGAGGTAAGCCACGCACTCAAAACAAGAGTTTGAGAATTAGAAGGCCAGAGAATTTGACTTGAGGCTACAATGAGAACATATGTACTCTTCCGCAAGGTTATACCTAGCGAAAGAGTGGGGAGCAATTGTTGTGCATGATAAAAGAATAATAAAAGAATGACACGTGGCGCATGAAGAAAACGTATGAGAAATGATACAAGCCCTGAGTAAGATAAAAAAAGGGGCAAAAATGTAATTAATGACAAGTAAATCCCTATAAATAGGGGTCAGGTATTATTCATTAACCTAATTTCTGAATTTTCCTACTGAAACTCCGCTCAATTCTCTGGCTGACTTAAGCATCGGAGTGCCAACGCAGGGAAGAACCCCTGCGTCCCTCTGATCTTTATTTTTCTTGCAGAGATTTCAATAACACGTGGTACGAAGGACGTCAGCAATTCATCATTGTTGTTTCAGGCAACAACAAAAGTAATTATTGGAAATACTTTTGTTGAAATCTTGAAAAAATGATCTTGATGATAGATCAATCAAGTACTGCCTACCAATATCTTCCGGTGCTTCATTTTCATTAGAAGATTGAAGCAAACCATGAGCCATCCAAAATTGGACCAACTCGCCATCGGAAAATTCATAATCCTTTGGAAACACAGAAAAGTAAGCAAAGCATTGTTTTAAATACGGATGCAATTGATCATAACTCAATCTCAAAACAGGAAAAATTCTATTTTCTTTTTGCATTAATTTCCACATCTCACTATCCCTCACGAGTGTCCAATCATGTTCTGAAGTTTTGGAAAGAAGTAAGCTCCCAAGTGTCTTCAAAACCAAGGGAACTCCATTACATTTTTTGACAATCTCTTCTCCAATTTTTACAAGGTTTGGGTATCGATTCACAGCCTGTTTTCTGAATGCAAATTGGAGAAACAAAGACAAAGATTCATTCTCAGAAAGGCCATGCAAGTTGTGTGTTGGGATTGTGCCCATGATCTCTGCAACTTGGTTACTACGAGTGGTGACTACAATTTTGTTTCCCCTAACTCCTCCCACAAGCAGTTGTTTCAATTCATTCCACTTCATATTATCTTCATTCTATAGATCGTCTAAAACGAGTAAATACTTTTCCTCCCTCTAACAATCTCGTAAGAGTTTTTGTAATTGGTCTAAAGCCATGTTACTACAATCTCCAGCGACCCCATTTGCAGCGTTAATGATTTTTATCATTAATGGCTTCAAATCGAAATCATCTGAAACACACACCCACATTTTCAACTCAAAATGGCTATCCACCCTTTCATCATTGAAAACCAACTTTGCAAGGGCAGTCTTTCCAAGACCTCCAATTCCAACTATAGGAAGAACAGATATGTCTTCCTCATCAGTAGGATCAGCTTGCAACAAAGTTCTAATGATTTTCTCTTTGTCTTCATCTCTGCCAATAGTGTCTGATGCGTGTACGAAGGAGTGAGTCTCCCTGTCCAAGCGCACGACATGGCTAGTGCCATCATGCCTCTCAGTGAGATGAAAATTGTTTTTCAAAGCAGCAATCTCATCAAACCTCTCGGTAATCTTTTTAATCTTATGAGCCATTGTAAACCGAAAAGCAATTGGATTTGAGCTTGAAAAGAAATTGCTTACCTTGGCAGCCATGTTCTTCTGTTTCAGAACTTGCCTCCGCAATGCTTCGACTTCAAATTCATCTAACACGTCTTCAGCATCATAACACGCATCCTTCAGCTCTTGTAGCCAAATCCGCAGCTGATTGTTGTGAGCCTGTTTTTCTTCAGCATCTAAGAGCACAGCTTTGACAATTTTCAACGTTTTACTAAGCTTTTGGAGGTCACTTTGGACACCCCAAGCTAAGCGAAGCTCTTCGAAAGCAATACTGCTTAGTTTCTCGATAACATTTTCCACAATGTTAAATGCGAAGGTTTCAGCCATGATTTCGAGGTGGAGGGAAATGCGTTGTCTGGTAACTGCTATGTATTTCGATGAAAAGGTTTAATGGAATTAAGCTATGAAGAAGAAGAATAAATACAAAGAAAGCTACATGGAGAAGCAGCCGCAAAAGATGGGAAAAAAAAAAGTCATTACCGACAAAGGAAGAAACAGCTGTTAAATACGAAAGGAATTCAAAGAAGGGTTTGGTGAAGTACTAATCACACGTAGGCGTTGACTTGAGGCAGATAAGAGAGGGAGACTTCTTGTATTTTGATTATCATGAATCAATTGTTGTATAGATTAATACAAATAAATAAAAAAATAAAAAAATAAATAAATGTTATAAGTGAGCCTAATGTTTTGCTTGAAACTGTATGACAATGAAAAATTCCTATGAAAGTCAACCTTATTCTAAGTTAAATTTATTTTATACGTATTTTACATATATCTTTACTTATTTATATATATTTATACTAATATTCCTATCTTAATAATTAATTACTTGAAGTTTTTGGGAAGAATAACTGGACCTAAATTCATCCAACCAGAACAGTATTCTTTTAAAGCCATAAATATTGACTCAAATAAGCCATATTTTCACTTTTAACCTAGAAAAATTTTGTAACTTCGAAGCAAAAATCTCATACCAAAAACCTCCGTTGTAAAAAGAAGAAAAAAAAATTTGGTTCTTTTAGACATAGAAAATAGTTTAAGGATATTGGAGTGCCGAAATGTTAGCAATTAAGAAACAAGCACAAATGACATGTTTTCTCTCTCCATTATTATTGGTAGTATATAACTTATTCTTCTAACAAAAAAGGTATAACTTATTACATACAATTAATGCCATTTAATTACCATTATAACTATTGTTTTGTTATAGACCCCATATATTCGATGACTATATTGAACTTCAACTAATTTGAAGTCGAGTATTTTTGTTATACCTCATAAAGAAACGGCACGGCTCCCCCAACGCTGTCTGTTCCATTCACAATATTCAAATACGAAACTTTACTTAAAAGAATCAAACTCTTTACCACTCGGACCATTATAACTATTTTTATTTAACTGTTAAAAGTACCAAAACGAAGCTACGAAAAAGAAAGCTGTTGAAATTCAAAATATCCATGCATACAATAAGCAAGTTCTTCATATCATATTTTATTGATTGACAACTGAGAAAAGTAGGAAGGAAAAAAAAAAGGGTTTAAGGAATACAGACTTTTATTCTATTCCACAACTCAAAATCCAAAAAATAATAATTTTGAAGTTCTTGACAAAAAGGTAGATTAATCCTTCCTTCAACATTTTGACAATCAAATATCCGACAGAAGATCAGCCATAACTGATAATTTACTCGAGTGAAAATAAACACGTATAGAGCCAAATTTACTTACCATCCACTCGCTGTAGAATGAAGCCGAACTACACCTGCAAAAAGCTAGCATATTTGGCACCTAGGAAGAGCCTCTGGATGCAGAGTAAGGCGTTCTTGGTAACCTCAGCGCTCTCGTGGTTCATCAATTTCATCACCCGTTCCTTCGCCTTCAGGTCAGTCACTATCACCCTCCCAGCAGGATGGTGCTGAATAAATTGTGAGAGATCAAAGCAAGCAACAGCCAGAGATCTCGGATCATTGGATGTATCCATAATTGTAATTAGGACCCTTAGAATCTGGGAAAGCAGATGATAACTAATTAACCACACAAAATTATCTATTTGGATATTCAAAATCATTATAACAATGCTTGTGTTAACCGATCCTCTTCTTCCCATATAGTGTTGAGATGTAACAAATAAAATAAAATAAAATAAATTGAAAATGTAATGTTAAAACATTAGATGTAGCAGATTTGTTTGTATTATTACGCAAACTCAGCTGCAAGAGTCAATGAACCGTCATAACTTGCCAGAGGCACTACATCAGAAATTTAATTTAACAGTATCAGACAATAAGCATTCTTTTCCACAAACACTTTTTTTTCTCATAAATTTACCAATCTATACTCGCACAAGAATGAATTACTGTTACCAAAATGCAAGCAATCACCTAGGGGTTACATATTAGCAAACCAACTTCCCTAATGTACCATGGCAGTACTTTCCGTCTAGTAGTCATACAAAAGACCGAAATTCTTATGCATATCATGCATGGGAGTGTGTGGCAGTGGAGGGTTGGTTTTCCTCACATAAAAGGTTAAAAAGATTTGGGTTGTCAGTAAGTTTTTGCTTCAAAGCCATGAGAAAAGGCAAAAGACAGGAAGACAAACCTGGAAATCATTCTCTTCAAAGCATGTAATATTATCACGCCAAAATAATGGATCCTTATGCATGGGTGACCAATCAAGATGACCAAGGAGAACTTCCTGCTTATACTTATCGAAGGAACTCAATTTCTTAATGTTATCCTTCAGCCCATCTTCAAGCTTATTAAGATTCTCCAATAGATCCTATGAGATATCCAAATCAATTCAATAAGCAAGCATCAGTATGTAAAGCATACATAAAATTGAGCACAGCTGCACTGAATCTAATAATTAAGTTTGAGGAAGAATAAGAATTAACATAAGAATCACAGAGCCTAATAAGTATTAAACCTTCCATTTTCTTACCTCATCACTCCATGCTTGTGCTTTCAAATTCTGAACAATTTGTGGCAGTCCAAGGTCAACCATCTGAGCACCAAATGTGCCTTTGGACAACAAGTTCCTAAAGGTCAATACAACAACCCTAACAACCTGGCAGCCATTGTTGATATCCAAATAAATGAATTATTACAAATAAAACATATATGTTTCAACCGATTAAACTAACATGTCTAACTGATAACATAGAAATAGATTAATCAGCCTGCACTTGAAAGCATGCATTTTTGTCCCTGGTAACAATAAAAAGTCAAAGCTGATACAGAATCACAGAAAAGGTTAAAGGGAAAAACAGAAAAACTAGGAAAATAACAGCAGTCTGCTCATATCCACATTACAGGATGCCTACTCATACACATATTTTATTCCAGCAAGATAGACATTAAAAGCCAGAACTTGGATAAAATGAAAATGGACTCAATAAAATTAGAGACGAGACCTCACCTTCTCCTTTGTGGAACTCCTAACAACATCAACCAGTCGTGGTAGAGCCCTAGATGTTGCCAAAAACTCAACTGCCGGTTCATAATAAGATAAAAGCCACACGCAGAGACATGTTTCGTAAAGAAGCTGTTACACAAATTAGTTGTCAATTTCAGAATTAGGCCTATCAGATGGCTTATTAGGAAAAGCTTCTCATTTTTAAAACCTAACCACCTTAAAATGTTTGTCATTTTTAAAACCTAACCACCTTAAAATGTATACAAATGAATACCTGGATGGATTGCTGGGTGGATGCTGGAGATATTAAAGGAATCAACAACTTCACCCCATCTGCTTGAACAAAGGAAGATCTGAAAACAGGTTCCTTCAGTAATGCTGCAAGGCAGTTAACAGCAGTTGGAATACCACGACTAGGATGGGAAGGCTTCTTCAGCTGCATAAGACATTGGGCATCAGCAAGAAAGGACAACTGCCATCTACGTTGACAGATATAAAGAGGATACTCTTCACAAAAAATTGTTTTGCAAAAAGGTCATGCATGAGAGTGAGACGACCAGAGACTTTTAAAATGGAGAAAGGAACTTCCAGAAGGCATGCAAAATCATAGGGAAAATTCTAATCAAATCTACCAGGGCAGTCTACTTCTTCCGGCCATAAGAAATAGCAATGCTTTGCAGATTATGAAAAACTGAATTCAAAGCAGCACTAACCTGTGTGCACAGCCATTCAACCAATCCTTTTAGTACATCATCAATAGTAGTAAACTTTTTCTTTGAATTTGAGGCTTCTCCATTTGCAATAACGCCATCCTGGCTTTTTGGCCTTGCACTATAAATTAATAGAAAGATGAATGTAAAGAGTCATTAGGTAAAGCATGTAAAACACCATGCCATTTTATTAAGTTTCTTTAACCCTGCATTTCATTACTTAGATGGATCACACATTTTTGTACCTTACTATCAAGGCAAGTATCTTGCAGCTCTTTTCTTGTATGAACCAGTTACCCTTCCAGAGCAATCTGAACGTAGACCAATTTGTGGATTGTTAGTTTTAGTTCAGATAATACAGTACAAGATAAGAAAAAGAGTATGCATGAACGAATATCCTAGAAGTTAACTAAGAAACGCTTCAGTTCTTCCAGTTCTACAAAGTAATACAGCCAAATAGTAGAATAAAGATAAAAACAGAAAATATGAAGTTGATAGCATATATAATCCGATTACAGCTGCTTGGGAACCTTCAAGATACAAGTCATTTGCAACTAAAAACTCCTGCAGCGGGCAGGCAGAAAAAAGTGGCACAAGCTCCTCATAAATACAATGTCTGCTGACCATGTCGTAACTAGAAACTTTGAGTGGAGATCACCACCTAACGTTTTCCAAAAATTAAGATGGCGAGAGTGTCCGCATGCATATTTTCATACATGATATCAAATATACTAAAAAATTATGCTTACAATATATTTACATTTAGATAGACAACTTATAGCAAAGAATCACACAAAAGTCAGTTATGTGCAAGACATGAAGTATCATAATACTTGTGCGAGCCAATTATGCAGATTTAGCTAAATCCTATCAAAATAAACCATACAACCTCAAGCAAGAGAGGACAAAACTGTTGTATCTTCAAGGGTCCAAGACCTACTGTTCAAAGAAACAAATATCCTAAAGAATCATAGCCATAACTAACAATATAAGCCAGCTGAGTCATATGCAGATTCAACGCCAGGGAACCAACTCAATTTGGAGTCAGAAAAAAAGCAATAAAGGAGAAGTGAAGCCAATATGTAACAATATAACAATTAGAAAGGTAATTCTAATTGTAAAGGAATCATCCAATGGGCACTATATGCTCTATCAGAATAATACTAGTCAAATGATAATTGAAAGATTAAAGAGTATCAGCCACTCTATTTATTCACACCAAAAAAAAAAAAAAATTCAGCCACAGAAAAACGATCAAAACAACTTTGACTAAAAACTTAACTTAGGAAAGGTTCATAAGTATCTTCACTTGCAAGAGACTTGTCATGAAATAATCTGGCTCGTTTCGGATTGGCTGCAATAAAAAATAATGGTAAGTAAATTTATTTACGATGAATGTGTCATCAGAAGACCAATAGTCTTCAAATACCTGCAAGCATTTCGTCAACTAAAGCCAGAACATATTCCACTGTTTCTTCCTTAAATATATCACGTAATATGCTGACAAACACTTGAACATAGGCTGGACCATCCTGTCACAGTCAATTTCACCAATCAACATCATTAAAAAGACTCCATAAAATCTTTCTTTTATCCTTAATTATATTAGATTTCCAATAAAATTATAGTCAGGCTTTTAATATGAGGGAAGCTAAGTTAATAAAAAAAATGAATTACTTGGAGGGGAAAAAAGAACATATACACTAGATAATACCCAGCTAATAAGTTAATAAGAGCTATAAAATATTACATCATCCAACAACTGTGCCCTGAAACTTTCAGCTCTATTGTCATAACGCCTTAACAGCTGAAGGCCTGTTCCTGATATCAGCTTAGTTGTCATGTATGTTTCCCATGGGATGTCCCTCTTCAGAACCTTTAAAAGAGAAAAAGACACTAATCAAAATGGAATCACCACTAACAAGTAACCATTCATAATTAACCATATCTTACAAAATCGGTTAAAAAAATAATAACTTAGATTCTTTGAATCATGAAACCACGGGAACAATATAATCAGAAGATAAAAATGTTCAACAAATTAAGATCAGGGAAATTTTAGATGAAAAAGAAAATAATATTATGCTCCACTATCCATGATGAGGTGAACAAACAAAAAATTTGAAGCGTCTAAAAGAACCCAACACCTGTGTAGTCCATCAAAGAAGTTCATGAGGAGAATACCTAACCTATTTTTGAGAAGCTCTACAATTTTCAGGGTTTCAAAAACTAAAATATAACTTAAAGTACAAAAGACTGACTTTGGCATTCAATAACAGAAAATAAAATGAAGCACCCATGGAAGCAACCCAAATCTACCATAAGATACAATGTTATTGTTTAATTTTTGCAAAAAGAAGTTTTACAATTTTAATTTCGAATTCTACAAATGTATCATTTGCTTATATATCAAACCACACCTTCAACATTTTGCCTCCAAAAGCAAAAAGAAATAACAAATGCAATGACCAAATAACCCCTCAAGCTCTTGAATTTCGATGCCAAAAGAAAAAAAATCAAAACTTTAAACTCAATAATACTTGCTTACTCTTTATATAAAATTATGACGAACAAAGCAAATGAAGTGATCAGATCGCAAACCTGTTCAGTGGTTAGTTCAGCACGGTCCATTGATGCTCAAAAAGTACTTCAAATTCCACACAAATTCAAACCCTTGCAAAATTTCACCAAAACAAATAAATTAATAAATTTAAAATCAAACTCCCTTCCATATCTGAAGAATCAAATCTGAAGAATCAAAATTAGCAGATCAAATCTGATTAATTTAACTTATAATTTAATTCATTTCTCAGTTAAAAATACATAAATCAAACTAGAGAGTGAAATGTTTTAATCAGAGAAAATGCAATTTGAACTATCCAGATTACGTTGAAATTCAGCAAAAATTTAAGGGGAGAATCAATTAGCAAAAGAAATTCGTTCGAATCAATTCTTAAACAAAAAATTATAAAACAAAATCAAATGTACATGCAGGGATGAGACGGAGGCAAAAAATGAAGTGATGTTTGATGGAAAGAAATTTCGCAAGAAATTCGAGAAAAAAATGAAAGAGATTTAAGATAAAAATCATTAAAAAAAAAAAATGAAAGGCTGATGGATGACTTACCCGTATACTATTTTCTTTTTCTCTTTTTTTTTTTCCCTCTGGCGTTGCTCTGTTCTTCTGGCCAAAGAGACTGGTCACGAGGGATGTCGATTGAAGAGTTGGAATCTGGTGCTGCCGTGAGTAGGGTAGTTTCCCTCTGGTTTTGAGTTACGAAGTTGACGCGTGGCTCTTATAATGATGGACCAGCATCTGGTTTGGGCCTGGGCCCCTTCATAATGAATATCAGTTCAATTTATTTATTTAATTTTTAGTACTGTTTACAAAGCACAGGAAACAAAGCAAGAAGTATCCCAAAAATTAAATAAAAAAATTATATATCTAAGATATAATTTATTTTAATCACACAATTAAAATGTTTTTGATATTTTAATACTTATAAATTAAATCTAATAATAAAGACAATTAATTCGGATAAATAATATGTTTGATTCACTCTTTAATGTATATTTTTCCATGTTCAAAGTATTGAATTAAAATCTTCCAAATCCACAAAATCCCAATAAATAAGTATTTATTTTAATGTTCACATTAAAATAAACTCAAAAGAGCTGTAATAAACTATTGAATTTTAGAAATTCCATGCTGAGTATATACAATATCTTGGTTTTATGAGAAAATAAATAATATTTTATACATTAATGTTGAAGATTTTAAATTTTACAAGTAATATTAAGAAATAAATAAATATTTTATTAAATATTAATTATTTTATTAATTTTTATAAATATATCTAAATGAAATTCATCAACATTTGAAACATAAATAATTTTAGTTTTAGGTGCTTAATATCAATGAGGCTCTTTGATATGACAAGGAAAGTTCCAAGAAATTTCATGTTCTTTTATGGTTCTATCTATGTTCTATGATCTATCCCTCACCCCTGTTGGTATTCACATACATTCGAAATATGTATATATTCGTACAAATAAAATGAAATTCACTAAAACTCATAATTTAGAAATTTAGAAATAGTACTCAAGTCAGATTTTTTTTAATTCAAAATTTTTAGTTTTCCTTATTAAAAAATATATAAATATTATTTTTTAAGAAAATTAATAGATTCAATGAAAATGGTAATAATATGTATATGATAATAGTATTAAAATAATATTTGTATGTTGCACAATAAATCATTAATAAAAGTTTATATTTGGTGTATTGATAACTACAAAGTGACACTTTATTAAATAAGTAAAATTTAAAAATATATAACAATCAAAATTTGATCTAATAATTGTTATTTCTTTTTAAGAGGGATTATGTCTAAAGTTATTATTCATCTTTTTCCCCTTTGTATCTTTTGAACCAAAAAAAGTTTAAAAATATACAAAACTTTAGAAATAAATTAAAAATTTTTATTAAATATTTATTGTTAAAAGTTTATATAATTTTTTACTTTGCATATTGTCGTTGACATGATGTATATAAAAGTTATACATTGTCAATGTATCAAATATAATATATAGGTTTAATGCTCAAATATACACTCAATGTTTATCAAAAAATGAAATTAAGTCATCAATATTTAATTGTATGGAAAGAAGCCTATTACGTTTTATTTTTAACAATTAAAACCTAAATGTTTCAAAATAACAGAATTAAATATATTTTTATTAAATCTCTCTAATTGTTATTATCTTTGCATAGGTGGCAACTGAAAAGAATGCTGACATGACTTAATTTACCACGTAACTTGGAATTTTTTACCACGTACAATCTTTGTTAACGTCGATATATATATATATTTCAAAATGATTTTTTTCTTCAAAATTATCCTTTTTCAGGTTTTTTAGGTTCTTTAGAAGTAAAAAGATAATTTTGAAAAAAAAATTATTTTGAAAAAAATTATATATATCCACGTTAGTAAATATTACACGTGGCAAAAGATTTTACATCATTTTGTCTCGTGGCAAGCCATGTCAGCATCTTTGTCAGTTGTCACGTGTGCAAAGATAATAACAGTTATAGGGATTTAAGAGAAATATACTTAATTCTGTTATTCTGAAACATTTAGATTTTAATTGTTTAAAATAAAACATAATAGATTTCTTTCTATTCAATTAAACATCAAGAACTTAATTTTTTTTTTTTTTTTGTAAATGTTGAGGGTTTATTTGGTATTAAGGCTAAACTCTTTGATTAATACTTATTGAACAATTTAATTAATTTATTTATCATTATTTTTTTAGTAAATTTATTTATTAAAATAAAATTGCAAAGTAGTTCAAAATTTGTATACTTGATCCATATAACAATCTTTCAATACTTTATTAGTTCAAAATTTCTATTAAATTTTGTTATAATGCTTTTAATGAAATTTCTTGTGATATTAAAAACAGTTCCCTACCCCTTGCTCTTAACTCTATATTAACCACTTAAGTTTTAGAAATGAAATTTTAACGCCAAAATATTTAAAAGTCCTTGAACTAATTCACTTTTATTAAAAAAGTTTTTATATTTTTATTGTATCCATATAAGTCCATATTTTTTTATTTGTATTTAAATAAAAATATTATAAGCATATAAAGGTCAATTCAAATCAATTTAAATTGATTTAGTTAAATTAATTTGGGGTCTAACTCAAATTTTTAGACCTGTTTATTTGGTTAATTTTGTATTTAAAATTATGAATCAAATCAATTAAATTAATTGACTCCTTTTAAATATATTATATATAATATAAATAATAAAAATTATATTAACTTTTTTTTATGCCCAGAAGTTTAGTTTTCCAACTCATTTGAAAAAACAACTTGATTGTCCACTTTCAAAAAAAAAAAGATTGATTTATGTTAATGGTTTATTTAAATACAAATTAAAAATTAAAAACTTTTTAAGTACTCAAGTTAAAGTTAAGGGTTTATTTGAGAAATAAATTAGAGTTTAAAAACTCATCTGAATACAATAAGAATATAAGAGTTTATTTAAATAAAGAGATAATTTTTTTTTGGTTCAGTTAGTATTTTTTATGTTTTACTGAGACTCAATTTGTTTAGTAGAAACTGACTTTTGAAAAATAATTTTAAAAAAATATTCACATGTTTTAAAAAATTAAAGATTTTTTATTTTTGGATGAATCAATGAAATTGTTTTCTAGTGCTTGATTGTTGTTTCGGAAATTTTATTTTTTTTCAAAATGATATTGACATAACAATTAAAATATTAAGAGTTATTTATTATTAAAATATTTAAATTATTTATTTACTAATATTAAAAAACTAATAATAATATTTAATATATTAAAATATAATATTATTAAGGATATTATTTTATAAATCCCAGTAGAAATTTTTTGACTTTACAAGTAGAATTAGGATGATTACACATGTTCTTTAAAAATATTAAAAAAAATAAATAAAATAAAACATATGTAATTATCTTAATCCCGCTGATCGAATAAAAGAATTTCTCTGACATCGTATAGCATAATTATCATATTATTAAACACTTAAAAGAAAATTATTTATTATTTATATTAATGTTTTAAAAATATTTCAAATACTATTATGATTATTAATATTAAAATATTATTTATATTAATATAATAATAAACAAACAATAGTTTTTATTCCAACAATATGAAAACACTTATACTATCTAAATAATTATATTTCACATTGAAAGTATTTATTATTAAATCGTAATTAAAGTATTATTCATTTATATTTATTATTAAAATATTAATATAAATACATATGTCAATAAAATATAAAAATAATATATTTGAAATTAAGAGTATTAGGAAATAATTAAAATATTAATAATATTATTAAAATAATAATAATTTTACCATTATAAATGATATTAATTATTATTAAAATAATAAATATAATACTTACTATTTTAATATTTATTTTTATTATTTTTTAATAATATAATACATTTATTATTAAAATACTAAAAATGATAATTTAAAACTAAATTATCAAAAGAATTTTAATGTTAGTACAACTTTAATATTTTTAATCAAAATTAAATAAAAAATGTTTGTTTATTAATACTAAAACTAAAAATGTTCTTTTACAAGATACAAATATAAATTATAAACACGAATTATTAAGTCTAGACTTGAGTAGAACTATGCTCTTGATAAATAATTTACAAATAAACAATTTTATTCCAAAATTTTTCTTCCTCTTTTGAAAAGTGGAGGATAATTTTTGAAAAAAAAAAACCCTAATTTTTGTTAATAAATAAGTCATTTTACATTAATTAGTCAATATTTCACTAACAAACTTAAAAAAATTATGTAAATTATTTTTTAAAAATCATTTTTTTGCGAAGCAATAGGAGTTTTAGATTTTTTTTTTTTAAAGATCTTATACATTCAAAAAATTTTACTCTCGATATCTTTTTCATTAAAAAAAATTAATTAAAAGTTTTCTCTTGTTATTAATTAAATCAACCATTTACGCATACTTTAATTTTGCCGAAAAAAAGAAGATAAATCCTCATTCTCCATCACCTTCTTCTTTTTCACCTGCTGATCATCATTCGCCTTCATTTTCTACACAACCACCACCAATTCATCGGTAACCTTACAACACTTTCAATCGTATGAGATGGATAACACTATTAGACTATAAACTACATCCTACAAATAAAAACTCCTTGCTATCACAAACCATATTTATTTCAAGCCTTGCTTAGAAGATATCCATGCAGATCCGAAAACTTATCAAACAGTTGAAGAATCAAACATCAATATTGATCAATTGATACTTGAACTATCTTTGGAGGAAACAAAACGAATCAAAACAACCATCGAAGAACACAATAATCATCAAGCTTGTAGGCTACCCTTTATCTTAAATAGACTTGCATCCAAGTTACAAAACTTATAGAAAACATCCTTACCCACAATAATAAAAGACTTAAGGGATTGTTATTTCCTCCTACTTTTTTACTTCCATGGATGACTACTTCTTTGTGCTTGGTGGAGGGCCATGGTTTCTTTTCAACCACTTTTTAATGGTCCAAAAATGGAGACCCAATTTCAAACTGTCAAAGACAGTATTTACAACATTTGTGTAATGGTTGCGACTACCTAAACTACCTATTGAATAATATGATTATCACATACTCCATAAAATAGGATCACTAATAGACAAATTAATCAAATACAAGTTCCATGTCCAGAGGACTCTATGCCGGAATATGTGTAGAAATCTCCACTACAAAGCATCGCCAAAACATACATGCATAGGTCCATGGAAGTAAGCAATTCAATATGAGATGCATTCTTCATTCTATCAAAAGTGTGGGAAATTATGCCATACAACTCAAACATATACTCTTTGTTTCGCATCAATAAAAAACACAACTCGAACAACAGCATAACAAACTCATTAACTGAGAAATGACGCTAACCAACAAAATCCTGATGAAGTCCAATGTTAGAACATGGAAGCAGTTAATAACAACGATTGTCCTCCAATTGAGCACTGGCAGATTGTACAAAGGATAATTAAATGAGGCTTTAAAGATTAAGTTACTCAATTTCAGTCTAAGGATTACTCTCAACAGCTTGAAGAGTCAGGATTATCCAAGAATAGAGGATCTATAGCCAAACTTGCAGCACCAACACACGTTCACACTTGTTCAGCTTTCAACCAATTTGTATATGCCATATGGATACCGAAGGAATCAAACAATTACCTAACTTTGCAATTGATTGATAATAGCCACCTGGATACCATCTCATTTCCTATTATTCCACGTTTAAATAACATTGACAAGATATCAAAACACCCTACTAAACTTGATTACTCACTTAACAATTCATCTAAACCTAACCATCTAGTTCCAATCCAACAAAACTATACAGTGCCATCAATCACCAAAATTCACCCATCAATCATCGACCAAAATACCGACTTAAACCATAGCTACGAAGATCATAGGCAGTATGCAACCATTAAATCACTCTAAAACTGAGACATGCAGACCCCTTTGCCTACAGTAATAACACAAATACAATCTACGTGTCTAACACCTCAATCAACACCTCCTACCATATCTAGTACAACTATCAAGAAATCTAAAACAAATATAACTAAAAACATTACACCTTTAATTACTACTAAAGTTCAAGACCACATTCCAAAAAGCGATTTGTCCATATAAACAAGCACAAAACCTAACCCTGCAGAATCACAACTTCCAGAACAACACTTACCAACTCCCTCCACTCGACCAAACTTATAATCCCTAGTCACTCCTCATCCATCATCTAATGTCTTATTACCACCACTTCCACTCCACATGATTGCTTAGAAAATTGAGCTGATGTAGACTACGCGACAAAACCATCAAGATTTGAACTTGCATTCCAGTTCGTAAGTTCAAGCTCTCCTCACCTAATGTAACATTAAAACTCAAGATAACTGCCGAATCATATGCAACCCCCTGGTAGAAAAATAGTCTAAGAAACCAATAGCTGACTCTACGACCAGGGGAGTTTCACTTCCAAAGTTATCACTTCCACACACATATTTTATCGATCCCCTCAAATGTGGCCCAAGTATTTGTAACCATCGAAATGTTTCCAAGTAAGCAAAAATGAGAGTATCATACCATCTCTCTTTCATGTATCATCAAGAGACAATATACACCACAAGATGCGACTATTTCCATACTTAAGTCAACAACTCACAACACAATAACCTCAGTTCCCTCTAATGATGAAAATACTAACAAGGAAAATGATTTCATACTTGAACTATTGACCTTGATAAATAAGTTCAACCCTCGGATACTCATCATCTTAGAAACAAGGGTGAATCCTCATATATCAAATTTGATTAAATCTCAGATACACCATTATAGACATATCATCTCAGCATCAACAGGACACATCAGTTGTATTTGGCTGTTATGTGATCCAAACTAGATCATTGTCCATACACATAGCAACACCCTTAAGGAGATAATAGTGGAAGTCATACCAAGACCACTTTTAAATTTATACCACCTCACGACCTTGTACTAGTATCCATCCCACCTACATTATCAAGTTTGGCAACATCTTCACCATCTCTCCACTTCAATACATAATGTATGGGTAGTAATAAGGGATTTTAATTACATGATAGAAATGAACAATTTAGTGTCCATCCACTAAACTACCGAAGTATTAATTATTTACATACATGTAGGAAAAAATGTAACTTGCGTGATATCACATATATAGGACCTTGTTTTACAAGGAACAATAAGCAATTAGGTTTCAGTTAAAACACAAAAGACTAGACAGAGCTATGGCAAACACCTTATGGTTTCAGTCATAACCAAATATCTACTGGATAACATAACTTCTATAGGGTCAAACCATCTTCCTATATTATTAGATGTAACACTTTGAACATTACCTTTAAAGCATCAATTTATTATGAAGCACATTAGATAAACTTCAACGACTATCGAGATATTGATCAAAACATTTGGGATGAACCACAACGTGGATTGTATGCATATAACTTTACCACAAAAGCAACCAAATTAGCATTCCAAACCAAACAATAGAAAAATTGAATCTTCATAATTACAAAACTAAAATTTTTGAGTTAAAAAATAAATTACAAGACCTCTAATTATAAATGTCAACCAACATTTTACCACACATAATAGAAGAGTGTAATTTGATAAATCATATCTGACAATTACAATCACTAAAAGAATCTTATTGGGCATGTAAAGCCCATGATAAATGATTCATGAAGGAGATAATAATATAAAATACTTCCATGCTAAGACCAATTATTAAAGGAAAGTAAATACTATCTCACCTCTTCACTTTGATGATGACAAATATAGATACAATTCAACAATATTTTCAACATCTCTTTCAAACATCATCCTCTATACACTGTGATTTTCAATCTCTCTGTAACATACCAAAATTGAATCACCAAGATCATCATATGCTCAACAGACCTATCTCTTCTATGGAAATTAAACAGTTAATTTGGAATATAGCCCTAAATAAAGCTCCAGGGCCTAATGGTCTTAATGTTAATTTCTTTAAACATTATTGGTAAGAAATAACACCTTCAGTAATAGCAACTGTATAAAGTTTTTTTCCACTCCAATTATTTGCTAAAAAAAATAAATGAAACTACACTAAAGTAGCGTTTAGTGCATGACATGAAAAGTAATTGCAATATAAAGTGATTGCTGAGAAAGTAGTTTTACATTGTTTGATATGTAAGATAAAATTATGTTATTGTCCCACAGAGAAGTTGACTAGCCTAATTAACTACCGGTTAATCTTACCTTAAGTTTATCCTAACAAATTATGAATTTAAAGGGAGTGATCTATACGGCCAAAATTAAAAATATTGAAAGTAATAAAATAATAAAACTATAAAATAAATAAAATAAAACTAAACAAAATTACTTACAGTGCTCCATGCAATTAAAATCAAAAACCTACAAAAGAAATTAAAGCAGTTAAAACTAATTAACGCAATTAAAATAAAATGTAATTATGAAAATAACAAAGCAAGATTAATTAAACTAAAATTAAACAACCTAAAATGCAATTAAACTACTTAATCAAAATGCAATTTAAACTAAACTAAAACTTAATGAAAATAAAATCCTAGGAATTTAAGAAAATAACTATAAAACTATGTCTAAAATATTAACTCTAAACTAATCCTAACTATATCTAATTACTAATTTAACAATAAAATGCATGTAACAAATATAATCTAACTTAACTAATGCATGATAAAAATAAAAATGAGCTAAGAACATAATTAAATCTACTTCATGAACTAATCAAGCAAAATGGGTTATTGTGCATAAGGTAAATGCCGAACAAGCCTTAAGCAAATTTAAACCATCCAAATTGTCCCTCCAAATACTATTCATGTGTCTTTCCAATTCCATACTTATTTCCAGGCTGTGCTCACGGGTTACCCTCTGCTCTAGGTATGTCGGTCCTGTCCAGCGCATGTGCTATGTCCAGCTATTCTCTGCTGCTCCAGGCTTGATCTGCTGCTCTCGGTTCTGACCAGACACTGCTCCAACTACTGCTAGGTGCTCCAGGCTACTCGGTTTGCTGTGTCAAATCGGCATGCTGCACTCTGCTTGCTCTCGGGTCTGCTGTGTCCTGCTGTGTGGTTCTGCTTCTACACCATTTCCTGCTTCAGACTCCCTTCTCGGTTCTACTGCACTGGCTCTTGCTTCTTTCATGCTGCTGCTCTCGGCATTCCTCACGGTTTTATCCTCTATTTCCAGGTGATGGTGTCGGTTCCGTCCAGGTCTGCTCCAGCTGCTACTAAAGGTATGTCCAGCTTTGCTGTCTGCAACTTTCACCAACTCTGCACAACTCCAACTGCTTCAGCTTCATCAGCCTTCTGCATTTTCTCAACAACTTCTTGCAACCGAGAGTAACCGAGAGCATGAAAATCACCAAGTCTCTTGCTATCAAATTCTGCAATCACCGAGACTAGAATGGCAACAATCCAGCATTCATCAACGCACCGATCATCAAATAAGGGAACTCACATATGCGAAAATCATTAAATGGTGAGTTTAAAACAATGCATGAAATGAGAACACTTTAAAACCAGTGGCTACAATGATAAATAAAATGAACAGTTCGAAACTCTTAAAAGCAGAGCAGAACAGAGGAAGACTCTCAGGTTCCTGGTTTTCTGCCTTGCTTTCAGGATGCTAGCTGCTGCCTCTCCAAATCTGCACCACAACAGTTAAATAGCTAAAGAAGATGGCCACTATCACCGGCTTCTCCTTCTTCTCTTTACTGTTCATCTAAACTCTAGAAAATTAAAGGAATAAAACTAACTAACTAAGTTACCCGAGACTAGGAAAAATATAGATTTTCTTTCAAATAAAGACATATGAAATTTAAGAAGCAAACTGAGAAGAAGGATGAGCAAATGAGGCTGCAAATAACACATGAAAAGCTATTCATAAAAGATCACAATTGAAGATGAACATGAACAGTAAAATAAAAATTGGTTTCGGGAAAAGCTCTAAACATAAACACTAAAACTAAGCTAACTAAGCTACTCTAACACTACTATTAAATTATATTACATTACACTACTCCTACTCCTAAAATTACATTTCTTCTACTCCTACCTTACACCCTCTTTCAATTGTCATCCTTTCCTATTTATAAACACACTAGAGGTAAAATTGTAATTTCAACATCCTTAATGAGTTGACATTTTTTTTAGCCACTTGTTTTCACACCATTGGCTCATTGAAAAGATATTTCCATGTCATCGGTCTTCTTGTCCAATTGGATGTGCTAGGTGGCATGATTCATGTTGTCCGCGTGATTCAATCTCGATTTTAGTCCAATTTCAGTCCATTTTCTACCGAAATTTCAAAATTCATCCGGATTTAATTTATCTACAAACATGAGAATTTTAATTAAATAAAAGGGGTAATTAACAAAATAAATTGGGGATTTAAATAATTAATTAGAAAATTAAGCACAAATAATTCTAAAAATATAGAATTATCATTAACTAAGGGGTCGTTTGTTTTTGTTTTTGTTTTTGTTTTCTGTTTTCTGTTTTTGTTTTCAGTTTTTTGGAAAACAAAAACAGAAAATATGTTTGGTATTGATTTCTGTTTTAAAAAAACGAAAATGAAAATGAAAATTTTCAAAATTGTTGGAAACAAGAATTTGATGTTTTCATTGTTTTCGGAAACATGTTTTCATTTTTGTTACTGTTCATAAATAAGTGAACAATATTTATATATTAATATAATATTAATATATTTTCATAATAAAATTATAAAATAAAATTAATTAATTTTTTAAAATAAAAATAACATTAATGTTTAATATAAAATATTATTTAATTAAAAAATAGTTTAATTTTAATATATTTATTTTAAATTAGAAAAATTGAAAAATGTAAAAAATAACAAGAAATAGCATAAACTATAATATCATAATATTTTTAATTTAAACTTGTATAATAATTAATTGAATATATTATAAATTTAAATAATATAATTTATTATAATTTAGATATGTTAATAATTAATATTATTGCTAATTGCTATTATATAATATATTTAATAAATATTTTATTAAATGATATTATTATTTAATATTATATATTTTTAATTAAATTTAAAACATATCACTCTTAACATAAAATAATTTAATATTATTAAAAAGTGAATACTTGACATTAAATAAAATTATTTATATTAAATATAACATGTTTTAATAATATATATTTTTTATAAATTACTTAGTTAAATATATTTTTTTAGTAATTTAATATTATTTCAATTAAAGTAAATAATATTATTAAATATAGGTAATAATTTATTAATTCATATTATTATTTAATATATAAAATTTAAAATGTTTATTAATCTCCATTATTATCTAATAAAATTAATATTAAAAATTTATTTATTATTATTTTAATTGAATTATTTTTTAAGTAATTATTTTATTTAATATTATATTTAATTATAATAAAATTTAAATAATATTAAATTTTAATATGATTAAAAGTAGATATTTCATATTAGTATTAAATATTATAAATAATATAATTTAATAATATGTACATAATATTATATAATAAATATATTATTATTTTTGTTCAATTTTTAAATTTTATTTTGTGATTGAATTATTGTATCTAAATCAGTTTAAAAATTTGTTCTGAATACGTAACAATTTTAACCAAACATGTTTTCTGTTTTTAGAAATCGAAAACAAAACAAACTAAAAAAAACAAAAATTTGAGAAACAAGAAACACAAAACAGAAAACAAGAAACGATACCAAACGACCCCTAAATAATCTCATCCATATACTTTTTAAACAAAAATATTTTCCCAATACAGATATTCTACATGCAGCATCAAAAACCTCCAGTTTGGCATTATGGAAAGGAATTATTAAATGTATCCCATTAGTACAGGAACACGAAAATGAAAAATAACAAATGGCAGCTCAATAAACATCTGGATAGATAATAGGACGCCTTTTATAAACTTATACACTGAGCCACACAAGACTTTCTAGAGAACATAAAACACCTAGTGGTCGATCAGATGATAAATGTAAATAGTTGGAACGTGGATATAGTCACACTTTATCTATTCGCAACCTCCTTGGATCATATAAAAGGTATATCTCTACAGACGCACCCTGAGAATGATACCCTATATTGGTCTCTCTCAAAAAATGGAGGATTTGTGGCAAAATCATTATATAACAAATTAATCCTATATCATTCACCATTAGAAAATCCACCTTTACCATGGAAAAACATATGGAAAATTAAAACACTTCCTAAAATTAAAATTTTCCTATGGATACTAGCCCATAATAAACTTCGAACCACATCCTTCTCATACACTACAAGAAAACATACTTTCAGTTACGGAATTTTATCGACGGAATAATTCCGTTGGTAAAAAAATAAATTAGCGACGGATTTGCGACGAAATTTCGTCGCTATACGTTTCAAATATATAATTTACATTTTTCGACGGATTTTGATACGGAATTTCGTCGCTGAAGACGATCGAATTTTTTGAAATTTAAGTTTTCTATTATTCCGTCGCTAAAATGAATCAGCGACGAAATTTCGTCGCTAATTGAACCCCTTTTTTAAAATTTTTTACTATTATTTTTCCGTCACTAAAAGATATCAGCGACGGAATTCCGTCGGTGATGAATTCCGTCGCTGATATGTTTCAGCGACGGAATTCCGTCGCTAATTGAACCCCTTTTTTAAAATTTTTTTGCTATTATTTTTTCGTCGCTGAAAGATATCAGCGACGAAATTCCGTCGGTGATGAATTCCGTCGCTGATATGTTTCAGCGACGAAATTTCGTCGCTAATTAAACCCATTTTTTTCAATTTTTTTACTATTATTTTTTCATCGCTGAAACATATCAGCGACGGAATTCCGTAGGTGATGAATTCCGTCGCTGATATGTTTCAGCGACGAAATTTTGTCTCTAATTAAACCCATTTATTTTTCAATTTTTTTAATATTTTTTTCGTCGCTGAAACTTATCAGCGACGGAATTGCGTCGGTGATGCAAGCGGCGAAGTTCCGTCGCTGAAGTCTTTTTTAAAGTTTCGAAATTTCTCTGCTTCACCCGATTTCTCCTCTGCTTCACCCGATCTCTCGCTTGTCCAGCCCCGATCTCCACCCTCTGTGTTGTTTGTCTTCACTGGCGGCAACAACCCAGCTCCACCGAACGTCTGGATCTCTCTCTCTTCCTCACCGCCGACGATCTCCCCCCTCTCCTCACGCGATTTCTCCTCTGCTTCACCCGATCTCTCGCCTGTCCAGCCCCGATCTCCGCCCTCTGTGCTGTTTGTCTTCACCGACGGCAACAACCCAGCTCCACCGAACGTCTGGATCTCCCTCTGTTCCTCACCGCCGACGATATCCCCCAACCCAGCTCCACCGAACGTCTGGATCTCCCTCTCTTCCTCATCGCCGATGATATCCCCCCTCTCCTCACGTGATTTCTCCTCTGCTTCACTCGATCTCTCGCCTGTCCAGCCCTGATCTCCGCCCTCTGTGCTGTTTGTCTTCACCAGCGGCAACAACCCAGCTCCACCGAACGTCTGGATCTCCCTCTCTTCCTCACCGCCGACGATCTCCCCCTCCCTGGCGTGAATCGAATTCAGGTTTAATTCCCCATTTTCTTCTACACTTGTAAATTGAATATTTAATTAAAAAAAAGCATTAGATCATTAATTATTTAATATACATAATGTTTGATTAATATTGAACATAAGTTTAATATACATAATGTTTGATTAAGATTGAACATAAGTTTGATTAATATTGAACATTAGTTACTTGTATATTAAATAATTGAACATAAGTTTGATTAAGTTTGATTAATATTGAACATAAGTTTAATATACATTAAACTTAAATAATTGAATAATTTACTTGTATATTAAATAATTTACTTGTATCAGTTTAATATGTTCAATTAATATTGAACATAAGTTTGATTAATATTGAACATTAGTTACTTGTATATTAAAGTTGAAACTGATACAAGTAACTAATGTATAAGTTGAAACATTATGTATATTAAATAATTGAAAATCGAAATTAAAAGTGTTAAATTATGCTAACATCATAATTATACTTAATTAATTTAATTAGTTGGGTGTGTTTCGTGGCCAATGTTATTGGAAGTTGGCATCACAAGTGGGAGAGAGATCAGCAAGTGAGACAAGTTGGCCATCACTTTTGTTTTGTTTTGTAATGTAATGAAACATACATTGAATCATAAGTTTAATATTAAATAATTTACTTGTATATTAAATAATTGAACATAAGTTTGATTAAGTTTGATTAATATTGAACATAAGTTTAATATACATACTTGTATCAGTTTCAACTTTCAATTATTTAATATACATAATGTTTGATTAATATTGAACATAAGTTTTTATTGTTCACATGATGTATCATTAATTTCAATCCTTTATTAACTCCGAATAGTACTCGATCCAATAATAAATATTTAGTTATTGATGCTGAATTCAGAAATAAGTTATCAAATTGGATCTCGCTCTCCTAATTTATTGGATTGTTTCCTTTAAAAAGTTCATTAATTAGATCACTCTAATCTTAATCCTCACCGTTGTTTATTTAATTGAATTTGTTGTTTAAATTTGGAATATTTAATTGAATTTGTTGTTTAAATTTGGAATATTTAATTGAATTTGTAGTTTAATTTTGGATTATTTGAAGATTTTGAATATTTGATCATTAAAATAAAACTCTATGTATGCCTTAACAAAATGATGTTGTTTCTCTCCTTCATAGGAAGAGAGGTAACGTGCGTGCATGAAAGCAAGCAAAAAACAAAAGATTTGAAGCCATATTGAACTAGAAGGCAAGAGCAAATAAGTTCATTCTGAAGGTAAAATTATTATGATATCAATTTTTTTTATTAATTATAACTAATAAATTTGTTATATAAATGTTATTATTATTATTGTTGTTGGTGATTATTTGGTTTGGCGTAGGCTACATATGAACACGCTGGTGACATAATTTTTAGGTTCAAATTTCTGTCAAATGATTAAAATAATGTGATAAGAGTCAAATTATTTTCATTTTGTTAATTGATTTATAATTATTTTAGCTAAGATTATGAATTATTCTTTAATGATTTATTATTCATACAAAAATTGATTTATGATATTGTGGTTGCTGATGTGATTGTAAAACCTTAGTTATTAGTTGTGGATAACTAAGGTTGTTGAGATGATTTAATATGCATGATTTGTATTGATGATTTGGACTGTTATATAGTATTATTTGTAGGTTGGGTAGAGACAAATTACAGTCGTTATGCTGTCGAATTTTCTAAGGAACTTAGGACTTTAAATAAAATACTCCACACATTCAATTTCAATATTTAAACCTAAATATATGTATGTTACCTAATTTGATTTATTTTGTAATAAGGACGGATTTATCCTTTTCAATTATTTATTTTGTTATTGTAGATGTTAAATTTTCTTATATGCATGTTACAAATTAAATTGATTTTACTTAATTGAAAAAAATTATTTGGTGATAGAGTGTAATTGTTATTCTATTTTTTCAGATACTGTATTCTGTGTGAAAAATGGATAAGGATAGATCTTGGATGTATTGTCGATTAGATGTAGATGGATTCATTAGAGATGAATTTTTGAATGGAGTTGAAGAGTTAATTAGTTTTGCATTTTGTCATCATAAGGTAGTTAGTGGAAATAGAATTAAATGTCCTTGTAGCAAATGTATGAATAAACAATTCTTGGAAGTCGATAAGGTGTGGAAACACCTTTATTACAAAGGTTTTGTTGTTGGGTATACGACTTGGAATCAACACGGAGATATTGAAGAAGGACAGTCATCACAAAATATAAATGAAACAGTTGATCCACTATCTGGGGTGAGACCTGAGGGACAAAATCCATATGTTATAATGGTTACGGATGCTTTTCAAATGGATGATGACGTAATTGGTAATTCGGTTAACAATTCAAGAAGTGAGGAGCAACATCCAGATTCATCTGCTACATACTTCTATTCTCTATTGAATGATGCCGAAGAACAACTATGGCCTGGTTGTTCAATGCACACAACATTATCGGCTGTTTCACAACTTTTGAACTGGAAGTCAGAGTTTAATATAAGTGAAGCATGCTTCAATCGTTTATTGGGGATTATGAAACCAATGTTACCAGAAGATGATAATTTGCCACAAACCAACTATGAAATGAATAAGAAGCTAGAAAAATTGGGTCTTAGTTATGTTAAAATAGACGCATGCAAGAATAATTGTTTGTTGTTTGATAAAGAATATGTAGAGGATGAGTATTGTCAAATATGTGGTCAACCTCGATATAAACCAATCTCAACAGTTGGTGGACGAGGAAAAAAGATACCTTATAAGGTTTTACATTATTTACCATTAATTTCGAGGTTGTAAAGGCTTTTTATGTCGTCAGTAAATGCTAAGTTTATGACATGGCATGTTGAAAGTCGAAATACTAACGGAGTGCTCAATCATCCTGCTGATGGGGAGGCATGGCAAAAATTCGATAGTATCCACCAATCGTTTGCTGCTGATCATCGGAATGTAAGACTTGGTTTGTGTGCTGATGAATTTTGTCCTTATGGCCCGGCATCGAGATCATACTCTTGTTGGCCAGTAATACTTGCTGTTTACAATTTACCTCCATAGATGTGCATGAAGCAACCATATTTGTTTCTCAATATGATAATTCCGGGAAGGAAAAGTCCATCACATAACATTGATGTTTTCTTGAGACCTTTAATTGATGAGTTAAAGGTGTTGTGGGAACATGGTGTTGAGACTTATGATGCTCACAGAAAACAGCATTTTATGTTAAGGGCCGCATTGTTATGGACGATTAATGACTTCCCTGCTTATGGAATGTTGTCTGAGTGGAGCACCCATGGTCGATTATCTTGTCCTTATTGCATGGAACGTACAAAGGCCTTTAGGTTGCAGTATGGACGAAAGCCTTGCTTTTTCGATTGTCATCGTCAATTTTTACCTCCTAATCATCCTTTCAAGAGGCAACGTGACAAATTTAGTAAAAGGGTAGATCATGATCCTCCAGTGCAGAGATTGTCAGGTGAAGAAGTATTGCAACAATTAGATGCAATCAACGATTTACCATACGGTACAAAATGTGGTCCACAAAAACCTCCAGGGTTTGGGGTATCTCATAATTGGGTGAAGAAGAGTATATTCTGGGAATTGCCTTATTGGCATACCAATCTTATTCGACACAATTTGGATGTCATGCATATTGAGAAAAATATTTTTGACAATTTGTTTAACACCCTGATGGATGTTAAGGGGAAAACTAAAGATAATACAAATGCAAGAATGGATATGGCCTTCATTTGCAAAAGAAAAGAATTAGAATTGGTGAACAGTTATGGAAAAACATTAAAGCCTAAAGGTTCATTCACTCTAAGCAAGGAGGAGCAAAAACGACTATGTGCTTGGGTTAAAGAGTTAAGGCTTCCTGATGGGTTTGCATCAAATATAGCTCGGTGTGTTAATGTCGATGAATGCAATTTCTACAGAATGAAATCTCATGACTGTCACATTTTTATGCAGTGCTTACTTCTCATAGCTATTCGTGATTTTGTCCCAAATCCAATTTGGGATGCAATCACAGAGCTATCTCATTTTTTCAGAGATGTATGCTCACCAGAAATACGTGTAGATCACATGCAAGTTTTGCATAGGAATATTGTACAAACCATTTGCAAATTAGAGAAGATCTTTCCCCCTTCATTTTTTGATTGTATGGAGCATCTTCCAATCCACTTGCCTTATGAGGCTATGGTGGGCGGTCCAGTGCAATATCGATGGATGTATCCTTTTGAAAGGTAATCACTTATAGTTAATTATTATTCAATGTTATACTAATATTTATCATCCCAAATATTCTATCTGAAAAAGTTAATAAAATTTTATTGCTTACAATATTCACTTCAGGTTTTTGCATCACTTAAAAAAGAAAATGAAAAATTCAGCTCATCCAAAAGGGTCGATATGTATGGCATACATAGGGGAGGAGATTGGAAACTTTTGTGCCTTGTATTTTGAACCTGAAGTTCAAACAAGATTGACCCGTCCACCACGTAATGATGATGGAGGAGATGTCGATCCGATGGGACGTTTGTCCATTTTTAGACGTCCAGGTCGACCAATTGGGCCGACAAAAAATAATGCTCGATACTTGGAGGAAGATGACTACAATGCTGCGTGTATATACGTGTTAATGAATTGTGAGGAAATAGTCCCCTATATTGAGTAAGTTATCTAAATCTAACTCATCGTTTAATGTTAAATAAAATGGCTGATATAGTTATCTTATTTAGTTTCAAATGATATTGTAGGTCATTTGATAATATGATTAAAAGAGATCATCCGAATATCAGCAATGCACAATTAGAGAAAGCACGTCATGATCATTTTCCAAAATGGCTTAAACAATTTGTAAGTACTATAAAAATAGAACAATCTGTAGTTTAAACTTAAATTTTAAAATTTTAATGCTAGGTTTTACGGGGTTTCAGGTATTTGAACATGCTACTCAAACAGATCCACGTATTATTGAGATTTCTCATGGTCCTAGACATATGATCAGGAGTTATCAAGGTTATTTTGTAAATGGTTTCAAGTTTCATACGTTGGATTATGGTCGATCTCAAAAAATAATGAATAGTGGTGTTTGTGTCAAAGGCAGCTGCTACAATGATATTGATCGTGATTTTTATGGCATACTGACAGATATAATCGAATTAGAGTACTTTGGAATTGGGAATAAAGTTGTGTTATTCAAGTGTCATTGGTTTGATACAGAACGAGGTCTTCATGTTGATCCCCGTCACGGTCTTTGTTGGCTCTACCGAGAGGGGGGGTGAATCGGTTTTCTAGCAATTATGACTGATTTTAAATTAATCGCAATTTAAACACAAGTGATAATGAATAAAACAGTGCAATATAACAATTTAATGCAAAGAGAGGGAAAGAGAAACAAACACAGCAACTTATAGAGGTTCGGCCAACTCTTGCCTACGTCCTCTCTCCTTGACCTTCTTGTCAAGTGGTTTCTTTCTCTCTTTCAATAGAGTTTACAAAGTTCCTTTTACAGGTTAAGGAATAACCTCTCTACCCTTAGCAATACAGAAAATGTATTCACCCTTTTACAATAACTCTCACTGAGGAACAATCCTCTTTTCTTTTAAGATGAGGATGAATACAGAATAAGGCTTTTTCAGTGGGTAGGACTAACACAGCTTGTAGTACTTAAGCTTGTACAATAAATCTCAATTAATGAGCAATAGGGATACAAGGAATGAAAGAATTAAAGCTTGAGAATGTTTGGAATATTCAGTGATAGTCTCTCTCTCTTTTTGCTTTGTCTTCAATGCTTGGTTATATACTGAAGGTTGGGTAGTTGGAGCATTTAATGCAGTTTTTCCCGTTGAGATTTGAAGAAAATAGCCGTTGGGAACCTCTAGTGGTCAGACAGATCGATCTCCTATCTTGGCCAGATCGATCTCCTAGTTTTAAATCCTGCAATGACAAAGCACAAATACACAGGGAGATCGATCTCATACATTACCAGATCGATCTGTTAGTTTAAATAGGCAGAGGCAGATCGATCTGTCGAATAGGCAGATCGATCTCCTATCCTCTCTGTTTGAGGCAAGATCGATCTCTCAATACACCAGATCGATCTCTTAAGCTCTCTAACTTTGAGCAGATCGATCTCTTCCTTACCAGATCGATCTTCTAAGTTCTCTGACTTAGAGCAGATCGATCTCTTAACCCTTGCAGATCGATCTCTTTTTACCTTAAACTTTTTACACCGTTTTAAGGCTTGCCAGATCGATCTCTTCCATCATGAGATCGATCTCTCATCAAGTATAATCCCAGGAGATCGATCTCTCATACCCCAGATCGATCTCTCATCAGCAGAACTCTAAGTTCTGGTCCTGATATCTTCTAAACATGTTTGTATACCATTTTAACATTATTGTATTAACTTGTTTTGTCATTTCAAAATACATTAACTCAACAATCTCCCCCTTTTTGATATGACAAAACTCATCCAATAAACATGTTTAGTGAATTTGCAAAATTCCCTTTTTGTGAGCTTTTGACTTTGTTAAAGATTTAACTCATCCTTAGTTAAATCTTAACTCCCCCTTAGTTAGCTCTAGCTCTTAACTCCCCCTCAATTAAATCATCCTATAACTCCCCCTCAATTAAATCAACCTATAACTCCTTTTAAACTTTTAACACATGTTTCTTCTCCCCCTTTTTGTCATATCAGTCACAAAAGATCGAAGACTTATGGCATTTCAAAATCAATATTTGCATTAACACATCCAATATTCAATCAAATCACATTTCATTCAAGCAAATTTTTCACAGAAAACATCAAGTAGCTTAATAATGTTGTAACTACACTCAATTAAAACGCCTAATGCCTAATGTGAGGGAGGATCACGATCCAAAAGTTCCTCAACATGCGTGCGGGTTACTTGAAGTTCATCGAACATCGCCGCTTGAGTTTCTTGAAATTTATCGAACATCGCCTTTTGAGTGTCTTGAATCCTATCCACTCGTTGAGTTAATTCGGCAAACATACGCTGCTGAGTGGTATGTCCTTCATCGATTCTCTGACTGAGGTCGCTTATCATCTTCACGATCAGCTCCAAGTCAGCAGGAGACGATGTTTGTGCAGTAGGCGCAGCTGTTGAAGATGACGGTTCAGGAGCTGGTACTGCAGGTGGATGCACTGGCTCAGCAGTGGGGTCCTCCTCCATAGCCTCAGCAGGTTGCTGTTCTCTCTTTTTCGTCCAATGGCCTCGGATATCTTTGTAGTATCCCATATGATGTAGGGTCCCAATGTTAAGCTCGCTTTTAGGAGATGGAAGTTCGCCAGTTTCGCCGCTGCAGTCGATGCCAAGGCGACGGAGAAGATAAGCCACTGGTTGTGGAAAAACTATTGTGGTAGCTTGGCCACGCACAATCTTCAGCCAATCCTCGTATATAAAGTGAGGGAGGTTTGGTTTTTGGCTGGTGGTGTGAATGTGATGGAGCCAAAACCGATCTAGACGCCTGACGGTTGAGTGACGGGTACCGTAAGGGCGGAGATTCCACGAGATTATGAGGTGGAGTAACCGAAGGTGCATTGGAAGGTTACTCGCCTTGTCCCCGGGGAGTTCAAACGCAAAGGGGACTTCCTCATCCTCATTAGTTAAGCCTTCATCGCGTATATCAAATACTTTGGCTATAACTTCAGAATCAATTATTATTGATTGACCCATGACGAAGGTTTTGAAGGCAAGGATTTTGCAGGTGTCATCGGGGTCATAAACGAGTTCGGCATTGGAAAAGAATGCGCGAACGAGATTTGGGGGGACAGGAGTGTTGATTCTCAAGAATTTCACCCAACCAAATTCCTCAAATTTTGATAGGTATGGAAAGTCTATGTGATTGAGGAAGGAAAAATCTATGGTGCGCCAATGCTTGATTGGCATAGTTGAAAAATATTCCTCATACCGCTTTCTTTTTGCTGGTGTTTTAAAACACCGATTGAAGGAAGCGATAGAAGGTGGAGTGGGTTGGGAGGAAGATCCTGCCTCTACATTGGGTCTAGGTGGTTTGGTTCCTGCTCTCTTAAGCCTAGGCATTATTCTAGACTCTAGATTCGTCTAAACAAATTCAAAAATGATAAGAGCAATGAAACAGTACCTAGGGTTGCCCTAGAATGAAAATCAACGCAAATCAGAGAAAATTTTTGAGAAATTAGTGATAAATGTAGGTTACTATACCGGAATACGACACTGGGATGCAGGAATGACCGTACGAGGATTGATCTGAGGAGGAATTGAAGAAGAGAATGCGAGGGAATTGGAGAATTTTGAATTTTAGGTTGTGGGAGATTTGGGGATTTTTCGCGGCTATTTATACTCCAAGGCATAGGAGATCGATCTGTCGAGGCGACAGATCGATCTGGTACTCCCAGAAGCGAAGAGAGATCGATCTGTCGTAGGGACAGATCGATCTGGTCGCAAACAGAGGCTTAAGGAGATCGATCTGGTACATGCACAGATCGATCTGTAGAATGCGGAAGCTTGATGAGATCGATCTGTCGTGGGACAGATCGATCTGCCTTTAGACAGAGACGTAAGGAGATCGATCTTATGGTTAGAAGATCGATCTGCTTAGCTTAACCTTGATAATTTAGGCTTGTTTAAGGGATAGAGATCGATCTATATCTCAAGGGGATCGATCTCTCATCCTTTTTGCCAGAAAATCTTTGCAAGAAATCATTTAAAAAACAACTTGAAATCAAGATTTTTACAACATGAAGGTCCTAAGGCATACTCATGAGTCCTAATTCACCTCTAAGGATACAGAACCTATCTCTATCAAGGGGTTTGGTGAATATATCAGCTATTTGATGTGTAGTATCAATATACTCTAAGATTATATCCCATTTTTGTACATGATCTCTAAGGAAGTGATGTCTAATTTCTATGTGCTTGGTTCTGGAGTGTTGAATAGGATTCTTAGACAGATTAATGGCACTGGTATTATCACATTTAATAGACACTTGTTTCATGTCAATACCATAATCTCTCATTTGTTGTTTAATCCACAACACTTGAGCACTACAACTACCAGCTGCTATATACTCAGCTTCAGTTGTGGACTGAGCAACACTGTTCTGCTTCTTGGAGAACCAAGAAATTAACCTATTTCCTAAGAATTGGCAAGTACCTGAAGTACTTTTCCTATCTATTTTGCAGCCTCCAAAATCAGCATCTGAAAATGCATGAAGGGCAAAAGTAGAGTCCTTGGGGTACCAAAGTCCTAGTGAGGGAGTATCTTTGAGGTATCTAAAAATTCTCTTAGTTGCCAATAGATGTGATTCCCTAGGAGAGGATTGAAATCTAGCACAAAGGCATACACTAAACAATATATCTGGTCTACTTGCAGTTAAATAAAGCAATGATCCAATCATAGACCTATAGAGTTTAGTGTCTACACACTTACCACCTTCATCTTTGTCAAGCTTGATGTTGGTGCCCATTGGAGTGGCTTGAGGTTTGCAACTCTTCATTCCAAATCGCTTGAGTAAGTCCTTGGTGTACTTTGCTTGATTGATGAAAGTTCCATCCTTTGTTTGCTTCACTTGAAGTCCCAAGAAGAATGTGAGTTCTCCCATCATGCTCATCTCAAATTCCCCTTGCATGATCTTAGCAAACTCTTGACATAAAGACTCATTAGTTGAACCAAAAATAATATCATCTACATATACTTGTACAACTAGTAAGTCCTTATTTTTATTTTTGATGAATAATGTGGTGTCTACTTTTCCTCTTGAGAACCCTTTTTCTATTAAGAACTTTGACAACCTTTCATACCAAGCTCTAGGAGCTTGTTTTAACCCATAAAGTGCCTTAGACAATTTGAAAACATGTTCAGGAAATTCATGATTTTCAAATCCGGGAGGTTGCTCTACATAGACTTCTTCATTAATAAAACCATTCAAGAATGCACTCTTTACATCCATTTGATATAACTTGAAATCTTTATAACATGCAAAAGCAAGTAACATTCTTATTGCCTCTAATCTAGCTACCGGTGCATATGTTTCATCATAGTCTATGCCTTCCTCTTGTCTATAGCCTTGAGCAACTAGCCTAGCCTTATTCCTTATGATCACACTATTTTCATCCATTTTGTTCTTGAATATCCATTTAGTTCCAATTATTGAGTGATCATTAGGCCTAGGAACTAGTTTCCATACTTTGCTTCTCTCAAATTGATTTAACTCTTCTTGCATTGCTAGGAACCAATTATTATCCTCTAAGGCTTCATTGACATTCCTAGGCTCTATTTGAGATACAAAGGCTATATATTGATATATATTCCTTAAGGATGACCTAGTTCTAACTCCAAGAGTTGGATCTCCTACTATTTCACAATCTTTTACATATCCTAACTCTCTTGGTGCTCTAGGTTCTCTTTCTAGAACTTCTATTTCTTCTTCATCTTCTTTATTCAAATCAAGCTTTTCTAGAAAGTCATCTTCTAAGCCTTCATCAAATATCTCAACATTTTCATCATTGTTGGTTGAATCTTTAGATATATTATTTGATTCATCAAATACAACATGAATAGATTCTTCAACCATCAATGTTCTTTTGTTATAAATTCTATAAGCCTTTGAATTCAATGAATATCCTAGAAATATTCCCTCATCACTTTTGGCATCAAATTTTCCTAAATTATCTTTTCCATTATTTAGAACAAAGCATTTGCAGCCAAAAGGATGGAAGTAACTAATATTAGGCTTCTTACCTTTGTAGAGCTCATAAGGAGTTTTCTTTAGCATGGGTCTTATCATAGCTCTATTAATTATATAACATGATGTGTTTATAGCTTCAGCCCAAAGGTACTTTGGCAAGTTATTTTCACATAACATGGTCCTAGCCATCTCTTCCAAAGTTCTATTTCTTCTCTCAACTACACCATTTTGTTGCGGTGTTCTAGGGGCTGAAAAATTATGGCTAATTCCTTGATCATTGCAATACTCATCAAATCCTATATTTTCAAATTCTTTGCCATGATCACTTCTAATGCTTGTTATTGTATATCCTTTTTCATTTTGAGTCAACTTTGAGTAAGTTATGAATTTCTCTAAGGCTTCATTTTTTACTCTCAAAAAGAACACCCAAGTGTACCTAGTGTAATCATCAACTATTACAAAACCATAGTGTTTCCCACCTAGGCTAGTGGTTCTAGTTGGTCCAAATAAGTCTAAATGCAGTAATTGAAGAGGCCTAGTGGTGGATACACTATTCTTAGGCTTAAAGGTTGTTCTCTTGTGTTTTCCTTTAACACAAGCTTCACATATTTCTTCATGATTAAAGGATAGTTTGGGTAAGCCTATGACTAGATCCTTTCTAGCTAATTTGGATAGCACATGCATGCTAGCATGACCTAGTCTTCTATGCCATAGCCAAGATTCCTTTTTGTTATCTACCATTAAGCATAAGTTTTCGTTTTTGAGTTCATTAAGGTAGACTATATATATGTTACCTTGCCTATGACCTAGAAGAAGAATTTTATTTGACTTAGGATCTATAACATTACATTTCATGCAATCAAAAATTACTTTGTACCCTTTGTCACAAAGTTGACTAATGCTTAGCAAGTTATGCTTTAGACCCCTAACAAGTAATACTTTTTCTAAAGAGAAATGATTATTACCTATTGAGCCACTTCCTTCCACTTGGCCTTTGGAGTTGTCCCCAAAAGTGACTTCTCCACCAATTTTCGATTTGAAGGAATTGAAGTAGCTTTTATCACCCGTCATGTGCCTTGAACATCCACTATCTAAGTACCAAGCTTCTTTTGTTTTAGCTTTGTGGCTATGCTCAATCACCTACAACAAAAAAAATAAACCCACTCAAGTCTTAGGTACCCAAATTCTCTTGGGTCCTTGGAGGTTAGTAAATGAAATTCTTGATCCCATTGGGATCCATTTTGCTAATGCATTGCAGTCCTTGGAATGAATTACCTCTTTTGGAATCCATATCCTTTTTACAATTTTTCCTTTAAGATTCCTCATCTTTTTAGTGCAATAATGTGACTTATGTCCCTTCTTATTACAATATGACCAAGTAATTTCAGGTTTATTCATGCTCTTCCTAGCCATAAAACTCTTAAGATGGGTCTCCCTACTTTGTGCATTATACCCTAAGCCATTTTTGTCAAAAAATGCTCTTTGGGTTTCTAACATGCTATCTAGCTTTTGTTGCCCCATGTGAAATCTATTAAAGGAGTTATGTAAATTGCTATTTTTCTCCTTAAGATCACCAATTTCTAGATTTGCAATCTCTAGTTTCTCCTCACATTCCAATTTATCTTTTAACATTATCTCATTTTCCCTTTTTAATTTAGATATTAACTTTTTATACTTCATGCTCATAGATTCATACTCTAATGCTAAATCATCAAATGCATCTTGCAGTTCATCAAAAGAGTATTCATTGATATTAGAGGTTACCTTTTCATCATCATCAATAGCCATGAAGCATAGGTTGGCAATGTCCTCATTTGATTCATCATCGGAGCAGTCACTGTCACTCCATGTTGCGACCATTGCCTTCTTTTTATGAAACCTATCATTAGATCTTTTGAGGAGAGGGCAGTTAAATTTTATGTGTCCAGGTTTTTTACACTCATAACACACAATAGAGTCTTTTCTACCTAATTCCTCTTGTTCTCTCCTATTGTTTCTCCTATTGCTATTGCTAGTTCTCATCCTCATGAATTTATTAAATCTTTTGGCAAACATTGCCATCTCAATATCCTCCTCACTGCCACTCTCATTTTTAATTTCCTTTTCAGCAGTGGATTTTAGAGCAACACCCACTTTCTTGGGTGGCTCTTCATTTCTTTTAAGCTTCATCTCATAAGTTAGCAAGGAACCTATTAATTCATCTAAGGATAATGTGTGTGGATCCTTAGATTCCTCTATTGCTGTTACCTTAGCTTCCCATGACTTAGGTAAGCTATTTAAAATTTTCTTTACCATTTCAATGTTAGAATATATTTTTCCTAAAGATTTTAATCCATTAATTATATCGGTAAACCTAGTGAACATATCACTAATGGATTCTTCTTCCTTCATCCTAAAGAGCTCATAATCATGTGTGAGCATACCTACTTTTGTCTCCTTCACTTGGGTTGTACCCTCATGAGTTATTGCCAATTTATCCCATATTTGCTTGGCATTATCACACCCGGAGACTCTATTATATTCATTAGGACCTAAAGCACAAAATAATGTGTGCATAGCTTTAGCATTTAGTTGTGCACATTTAATGTCATTAGAATCCCATTCATCTTCTTCTTTGGGAATATCTCTTCCCTCTATTTTCTTTGTAGGGATTTGAGGTCCCTTAACTATAATTCTCCATACTTCATAGTCATTTGCTTGAATAAATAGCATCATCCTAGTCCTCCAATATGAATAATGTTCACCATTGAACATGGGAGGTCTAACCGTGGAGTGCCCCTCTCCTATCAAACTAGTTGCAACATTGTTAAGAGCCATTAGATCATTTCTACTCTTAGGAAGTTGTTCCTACGTGATTAAAGAGTCCTAGCTCTGATACCAATTGTTGGCTCTACCGAGAGGGGGGTGAATCGGTTTTCTAGCAATTATGACTGATTTTAAATTAATCGCAATTTAAACACAAGTGATAATGAATAAAACAGTGCAATATAACAATTTAATGCAAAGAGAGGGAAAGAGAAACAAACACAGCAACTTATAGAGGTTCGGCCAACTCTTGCCTACGTCCTCTCTCCTTGACCTTCTTGTCAAGTGGTTTCTTTCTCTCTTTCAATAGAGTTTACAAAGTTCCTTTTACAGGTTAAGGAATAACCTCTCTACCCTTAGCAATACAGAAAATGTATTCACCCTTTTACAATAACTCTCACTGAGGAACAATCCTCTTTTCTTTTAAGATGAGGATGAATACAGAATAAGGCTTTTTCAGTGGGTAGGACTAACACAGCTTGTAGTACTTAAGCTTGTACAATAAATCTCAATTAATGAGCAATAGGGATACAAGGAATGAAAGAATTAAAGCTTGAGAATGTTTGGAATATTCAGTGATAGTCTCTCTCTCTTTTTGCTTTGTCTTCAATGCTTGGTTATATACTGAAGGTTGGGTAGTTGGAGCATTTAATGCAGTTTTTCCCGTTGAGATTTGAAGAAAATAGCCGTTGGGAACCTCCAGTGGTCAGACAGATCGATCTCCTATCTTGGCCAGATCGATCTCCTAGTTTTAAATCCTGCAATGACAAAGCACAAATACACAGGGAGATCGATCTCATACATTACCAGATCGATCTGTTAGTTTAAATAGGCAGAGGCAGATCGATCTGTCGAATAGGCAGATCGATCTCCTATCCTCTCTGTTTGAGGCAAGATCGATCTCTCAATACACCAGATCGATCTCTTAAGCTCTCTGACTTTGAGCAGATCGATCTCTTCCTTACCAGATCGATCTTCTAAGTTCTCTGACTTAGAGCAGATCGATCTCTTAACCCTTGCAGATCGATCTCTTTTTACCTTAAACCTTTTACACCGTTTTAAGGCTTGCCAGATCGATCTCTTCCATCATGAGATCGATCTCTCATCAAGTATAATCCCAGGAGATCGATCTCTCATACCCCAGATCGATCTCTCATCAGCAGAACTCTAAGTTCTGGTCCTGATATCTTCTAAACATGTTTGTATACCATTTTAACATTATTGTATTAACTTGTTTTGTCATTTCAAAATACATTAACTCAACAGTCTTGTTGATATCAAGCATAAATTTATACTTGCCAGTAACGAACCTTTTATATTAGCTGAACAGAGCCAACAAGTGTACTTTAGTACTTATCCTTCTACAAAAAAAGATCGTCCTCATTGGTGGGCCATATTCTAAATAAAGGCACGAAGTAGATTTAATCTTCGACGAAATGACGGTGGACAGATTCTAGATTTGAACGAAGGAGTTTACCAAGAAGTGGAAGTTTCGAACCCTAGAATAGTTGCATATTCAGACGAATTGGACAACCCGACTGTTCATAGTAGTGGCGAATATGAAGAAGTCGATCAATTTGCAGAAGAAGAAGAAGAAGAAGAAGAAGAAGAAGAAGAAGAAGAAGAAGAAGAAGAAGAAGAGGAGGAGGAAGAGGAAGTGGAAGAAGAAGAAGAAGAGGAGGATGAAGTATGGAATGATAAAACAGTTGGTAATGATAGAGAAGATGACAGTGATTACAATAATGAATAGTAAGAATTAAACATTAGATTGTAAAATAGATATTATTGGACTTCATTTACTTATTTCTAAAGATAATTTTTTTATCTGTATTGCAGATGAGAAGATTGAAAAAGTTAGCACAACGATCACATAGGTCCAAGTCTCCTCTACCTGGATTGGAGTTTGACTATAATCTTGACTTTGACATTCAGCCTCAATCTCAGCAGCCTACTCCGTCTGATGCTCAGGCTCGTGATCGACCTTTAGCTCACCGTCCAAATCAACCTCGTTCTCGGCCTCTCGCCCAACCAAATCCATCTTCGAGTCGACCTGATCCAGCTCCTGATAATGATGACGACGACGATGATGATGCCATTCCAGCTCCTCCATCAGCGGTAGAAGAACCATTACCCGGGCGAAGAATATCTAATGAGGAGGCTACACAAACTGCGGGTGGTAGTGGGAGTGGGAGTGGGAGTGGTGGTAGTGGTCGGAAAAGAACAAGAGGCCCAAATCAAAGCCTTGAAACACCGCAAAACCCAGAGCATAGGTTATTCCTGACGCCACTTGGTAACAGGTATATTGCTTCTACTTTTGTTTTATTTTCAAACAACTATGATATTAAATATGGTATAATATTTGGCGATATCTTCTTTTTTGATTGGCAGTTCTTTTGAAGACTCGAAGGGTGTGAGGACTATATCCAATTTAATTAAACAACATTACTCGGAACCATGGCCAACATGGAAAACGGTTCCAAATGAAGTGAAAGCACAGATGTGGAATAAATTTCAAGTACATTACTTTGAAGTAAATAACTTGATAATTTGTCATAAACGTATCGAAATGATAATTATCATTTGTTTTTGTTTGCAGGAGAAGTTCAGGTGGTCTGCTGACCAAACCAATAATGTCTATACAATTTGGGAGCACTTATGCAAGTCACGTTTTAGAGACCCGCTGCAGTTGGAGAGAAGACAAGCAATGCAATATTTTAATACGGATAAAATATCTGAATGTAAAGGGTACAACAAGTCAAAGTGGATTTCAGTCCAAATATGGGATCAATTAATTGAGAATGAATGGGGGACTGAAAGGTGGGAGGCGAAGTCAAAAAAAGAAAAACAAAATCGGTTGACGAAAAAAGAAGGAACGATAACAAAGCATACGAGTGGTTCTGTTTCTTTTCCGGTACATGAGTATAGGATGGTAAGTCCAAATAATAATTTTATTTATTTTACTGTTGACTTTCATATATTTTTATTTAAATGTAATTTTTATTCATTACTCGAATTTCATATCTTTTTATGAAAAATTGCATATCTTGTATTGTAGACGAAACGTCTAGGTCGAGTACCGACATATAAAGAATTGTTTGATCGGACGCATAGACGTTTAGGTGGAGATGGTGATTATGTGGACAACAAGTCCAAATCTGTTAGTGTACGTAATGCATTCTATTGGCTTCTAATATGGTTTTCCCGTTAATAAAGTTTACTGTTTATTATCCTTCTTCTAATTACATTGTAGGAAAAGTACGCTACTTCATTGACTCATAAATACGGCGAGGATATAAGCACCCATCCTCCTTTTGATCGAGCTGCATGGTGTGAGGTAATTGGAGGGATGGAGAGTACGCGTACACATACGTACGGATTTGGGACTAGGCCACATCGCCTTGATTTACAAATGGGCACAAATATTGCATTTGCTTCTGGTTCCACCCAATCTTCTTGCGCATCTCATTCAGCTTATAGTCCTTTTCCTTATCCTACTCCTGGTGTGATGGGTACTCTTGACACAAATTCAGAGGTGCAGCAAGTGAAAGAGGATGTCAGAGTCATTTAAAATAAGATTGATAATCTGGAAGGAAAGTTGTCTGATTTTATGGATCAGATGATGAACTTGATGGCAAGGAATGCCAATAACACAGGAGCACCTGGACCTGGACCGTCTGGATCTGGAGGTCACCCTAATCAGTGAGAGTACACATTTTATTTTATTTTCTTATGAATTCTTGATGATATTTGTGATGATGATTTGATCGGACTGTATATGATGATGATTTTCAATTAATAGTTGATGTTAGTTTTGACATATAATTGTGATATATATTTTATGTTTGTTTTTATCGATTTCTACAGCTCTGTTTCATTATTTTAGGTATATGGATTTAAAAGAAAAAATATTAAAAAATATATAGTTAAATTAGCTACGAAAATCAGTCGCTAAATCCTATTAGCGACAGAAAATTTAATTAATTAACAAAAATAAACATATAAATTAGCGACGAAAATCTGTCGCTGAAACATTTTAGCGACGAAAATTTCATTAAAAATCAGCAACGGATTTCCGTCACTAAAATGTTTCAGAGAAGGAATGTCACGCCCCGAAAATGCGAAAAATATGGTAAATTTAAAACTTTTTACCCATTAATTCACAATTAAGGGTGCATTCCTGTGCAGTGTCATACATCATCATACCTCAGGATCTCGTCATTAAACAGTATATACCACATCATAAACATTAATCCATCTCAAGTTAATTAATCCTAATACATCCCATACAATGTTATACATCAAGTGTCTGCAATTACAATAATTGTCTGGGTACATGAAAAGATAAAAGATACCTCAAAATACAATATATATGGCCTGGAGCTCAAGTCCTCCACTAGCCACTACTCCGTACGTCGCAGGGAAACCCTTTTTCACTTGAAGAAATCTGGGGGGAAAGAAAACAGGGTGAGCTTCTAAATCGCTCAGTAAGGGGGGTAAGGGACTCATTTCATAAACCAAAATGCACATCACAAAATATTTATTTGTATGTGAAACTCATTAATCTCATTTGAAAACCATAGCATGAAAGTACTCAAAACGATATTCTCATATCTCAAATCATGTGAAAACATGAAGTAAAAAGGCTCAGTCTAGAGCAATAACAAAGCATGTGAAAATAATACGATAAACGCTTTCTCAAATACGTGATAAAATCACTATAATAATAATGCACACACGTGGCATAGCCACTGATTCAATTTCACACGTGGCACAGCCACTAACTCACGTGGCATAGCCACTGATTTAAATTCACACGTGGCACAGTCACAGAATAGGGTTTCACGTGGCAACGGCCACTAATTAGGGGTTCTCACGTGGCAACGGCCACCAATAGGGTTTCTCAGGTGGCAACGGCCACCAAATGGGGTATCACGTGGCAACAGCCACCAATAGGGTTTCTCACGTGGCAACGGCCACCAATAGGGTTTCACGTGGCAACGGCCATCAAATAGGATTTCTTACGTGGCAACGGCCACCAATAGGGTTTCTCACGTGGCAACGACCACCAAGTATACATGGCATAGCCACAGAATGGGTTATTCTCACGTTACCAGAACGGAGAAGAAATCGGGCTTACATGCTACCAGAGCAATGCCCGGTGTGTACTCAAAATTACACACCTAAGTCTTATCACACAAGACTGGTTTGCCTTCACGTAGAACTCATAATGGTTTTTCTCTCAAAAAACTCATTTGAAAACCGTTTTGTACTCAACAAAAAACATAATAAAACCGAGTTCCAACCGGCAAAGCACACACACATTTATCAAATCTCGATATTGCCTTAACGTAGAGCCCAATTCATTACTCACACAAATTCGACGGTTTATAAAGTAATTTCACACTCAGCTTATAAACGCATAAAATAATGGGCTCCAACCGGCTATAAAAACCGTGTGCAATTATATCTCAACACAACACTCAACATGCTTGTTTTATAAACCACAAATCATGCTATAATAGTTTACAAATCACATACACAAATGGTTTAGATTTCCCTTACCTCTTTGCACCTCGTATAGTGCAATCGTTTCCCCCGTATCACGGACTAGCCTCGCATTCCACTCTGGAACTCCCGAGCTGTCCAAACGATGTTAAAACATCAATACTCAATTATCACATCAACCTCAATTCTCAAAATCGAGCATAATTGCTCATAACACCTCAAATCTCTTGATTCTCGTAACTCTACCCCAAACTACACTCTCATTCACAACATCTCAACGTTCTACATCTCTCATGCCAATTATCTATGCTAATTCACCACATTGTCTAAATTTCTATTTATAGCTCAAATTCCCAAAATTGCTAAATATCATTCTCACTCCAACCACATTGTAATTTCATCAATCCCTAATCATTTTTCAGCTATTTCAACACAATGCCAACAACCATTATCATCAAAATCATCTCAGATATCAAGATCGAGGTTTAGAAATTACCAAAAACTTGTGGAGAGCTTATCTCTTGCCTCGATTCGATCCGTCTTTCGATTTCCAAGTATGTTGTTCTCCCTTTGATGAGGAACAACTTTTCTTCTTGCCACAACTTCTGATTCGACCGGAAATGGGTGCTTTGGATGAGTGAGAAAGCTAGGTTTTGGTGAAAATGGGGGTTGGAAGAGAGAGAAAATGAAATTGCAGGAGAAAGCAAGGGTTTCTTATATAGGCTGAGGGCAGGAGATCGATCTGGCTCTTGATGAGATCGATCTGCATTTGAATTTTTGGGACGATTTGGGGCAATTTATGCCTAGGAGATCGATCTGTCGAGGGGTGAGATCGATCTCTTTATGGATTTATGAGATCGATCTGCTCCTTGAGGAGATCGATCTTCTCCCAAACAGAATCATTTGGAGATCGATCTCTTCCTCATGAGATCGATCTTCTCTCAAACAGAATCATAAGGAGATCGATCCTCTTCCATTGGAGATCGATCTGCTCCTTAAATTCCTCCTTCCTTGTCATTTTTAACTCAACAGATCAATCTCTCCTTCTCCCAGATCGATCTGCTCCTTAAATTCCTCATTCCTTGTCATTTTTAACTCACCAGATCGATCTCTCCTTCTCCTAGATCGATCTGTCCTCATAGTTTCACACTTATTTTAAATACTTAACATATAAATCTCCAATTATCATTCCCCAATTCACTTAGCTCAATAAATTACACTTCAAGTTCATATTACATAATTAAAATATGTCTGAAATTCTTAAATCTCACACGGAATTATTAGCAACGAAAAATTCCGTCGCTGAAACACTTTAGCGACGGAAATTTCATTAAAGCAAATAGTAATATCAGCGACGGAAATCCGTCGCTAAAATGTATCAGCGACGGAATTATTACCGACGGATTTTCGTCGCTGATTATTTTACCGACGGAACATTATCCGTCTCCGATTCTTTTTACCGACGGAATTATTAGCGACAGAAATTCGTCGCGGATTCAGTTTAGCGACGAAAAAAACAGCGTCGAAATTTCGTCGAAAAAAGTTTTCACTGACGAAATTTATTTGCGACAGAATTACCGATGAAAATTTTCCTTCAGCGACGGAAGACTTTCAGCGACTTCAAATTTAGCGACGGAATTAGCGACGGAATTTTTCGTCGCTAATTCCGTCGCAAAAACTCATTTGCAACGGAAAGCTAGAATCAGCGACGAAAATTCCGTCGCTGTTGCCTCTTTTTCTTGTAGTGATATATGAAAAAACTCTATTCCCTCTCCTCTTTGCAATTTTTGTCAACAATTAAACGAAATTATAAACCATCTCTTCAAATCATGCCCAAAATTTACAACCATGTGGCAAACTTTAAATTGGAATTGAAATTTTAACTATAACCATTTAACAACCCTTCTTAAAACCTTACCTACAACCAATTTACATTATACTTACTCAAACTCTTTTATACCTTTCACTTTATATACCAAATTTACTACTGTACATTTGGAAAACAAAGAATGAGGTGGTTTTCAATAATACTTATATACCTATATAGACACTCCTTCAAAATACCTACCACCTCTATAAATAATTAATGCCCATAACCTACTGATCAATATCATCTACTCCTACCCCACAAATAAGATTAATCTCCCTTACATTAAACTAAACACAAATGGATCTAGTCTGGGAAATCCTGAACAGGTAGGCTATAGAGAACTCATCTGGGATGATACTAGTAGCTTTATCTTAGCCTACTCTCAGTATTTGAGAATCACGACTAATGTCATTGCTGAACTACAAGGAATTTGCACTGGACTGTATACAGCAAGAACATTAGGAACAAAACATTTACATGTGGAAACTGACTCTTATTTTTGCACATCTGCTAAACAGGAAGCTGGATATCCACCCGTATTAAGAGATCATCATTTCTGATAGTCTGGCGCTAATAGCACGATTTGATAGTATGCGTGTTACTTTTACGTACTGCATGGCAAATTAAATAGCAGATTGCCTGAAAGTTAGAGTGGCATCCTCAGTAGTATCGAAATCTTACGATTATATAATGGCCTTCTTAATGTAACTCTTATATTTTGATGCTGGTAATAGTTTTACATCGCGGTTTTTTAAATCTGCTATATCTTGTACTTTAACTATTAAATAAATAATACAAATCTCGCCTACTGTTCAAAAAAAATTCTATAGCTTGTTTGGCAGAGTATAATATTTGCATGTCAAATATGAATTTTTAAGAGAGCTATGAGTTTGATAATGTACAAAATTATTAATTGTTGCAAACTCGAAAGGTGGAAGGTTTTGTCTTGGATTTGGCTTGCATGCATAGAAAAGTCATTTATATAGGTAGATCTGCTTTTAAGAAGTCGAGTTATCCATTCAAATTCGAAAGTTTGTCTAATTTTTGAGTGAATTAGATAAAAAAATTAAATCTATTAACCAAGTTTAGGTTTGGAAATCGAAGTTCGAGAAAAAGTGTTAGACTTAAGTTAACTATTTTAAGTCTAAGCTCAACCTGCTTGGCTCGATAATTATAATTTTTTTACTATTTTTATACTAATAAATTTTTTAATTACTTTTGATTTTTTGAACAATTTTACTTGAACTTGTATTGATTTTTAGACTTTAATTTAAAATTTCATCCTTCAAGTATTCTTTTTGAAAAAATTTATTTAATTTATTGATTTATACTTATTAATTATTATGTGTTTTAATTTTTTTATATTTTTTATAAATTTTTTAAAATTAATATTACTTAGACGAGTTTAAACTATTCAATATATATAAAAACGAAAACTTACTTTCAATCCATTAATATTTTACTTAAATTCGATTCGATGCAATCCAAAAATATCTCTTATTTACGGCAGACATGTGAATTTTTTTCTATACTAATTAAGAATATTTCTAAGACAAAGGTTATCCATCCTCGCTTTAGTAAGAAAATTCTTTAATGGTTGAACAATTAAAAATAATAGGCCAGCGGAAGTAATTGTTTGAGAGAGGTTCAAACTTTTCGATTGAATTTGTTGGCAAGAATGGTGGGACGGGTAAAACAAAAAAAAAAATGGTGAGAAAGTTTTTAAATTTTGTAAAGATGGGTGTTTGATAAATCATTAAAATTTTTAAATTATAGAATATTTTAATTTTTAAAATTTGTTTTATTTTTTTAAATGCGTTAGATAAAGTATTTAAGAAATTATTTTGTGCAAAATTTTCATTGAAAACATATCAAAATAATCAAGTAATTTTTGAGAAAATTTTACAGTTAGGTTAATTTTACTGTAAAATTAATTTATTTTATACCTATTTTATATTTTTTATATTAAAAATATCGCAAATATATAAAAATAAGTATAAATTTAATGTTAGTAAATGTAATTACATGATAATAAGTTTAAATACATAAAAAAAACATAAATTTAATATAAATAGAGATAAACATATAATAATAAATATAAATATATAAAAATAAACATGAACTTAATGTCAATAGATATAAAATAAATTAACCGTAAATAAGTATAAACACTTAAAAATAGGTAAAAAAAAGTATAAACTATATAGATCTTACAATAAGGTCAACTTTATTATAAATTTCTCGAATTCTTTTAGCTACTTAATGTGCTAAGAAAATTTTATTTTAATAATTTATTTCATTACATTACATTAATTTTATATTTTTTTAATTATTTAGTTTTTTAAATTTTATTCAATTGAAAATTATTATAAAAAAATAAATTATACTAATATAAAATAAATTATTTTATATTATTTTTATAACATCATATAAAATTACATTTGTATATACCAACCATTAAATTTATTAATTTACTCATACCATTCGTGCACTAAAATTTTCAAGTCATTATAATGTTTTTATCACTGCGGTAGATACTGACATTTTTTTAATGTATATTTGCAATTAAAATTTTATCAATTTAAATTTAATATGTATGATTTACATAAATAAAAAATAAAATTAATTTTTTTAAACTAAAATTAATTATAGAATTAAAAAGTATAAATAACATAAAATATAAAATATTATAAAATTAAATTAGTTTTCTATCTTGAATTTTGTAAAATTTTTTATAATTAAAAATTCAGCATTAATTTCAATGCCAAATTTATTTTTAATTTATCTCGAGCTTCAGCAATTGGAACAATGAAATTGATTTCAGACAGCATCTGCTTAAACCAAAGGGCTCAAAATTTCCTATATCTTAAACTATCAGACGACGGCCACGTAACCAAATAAAAAGGGAAAACATCTGATACTCTGCGTTTTATCCTCAAACGCACAAAATAAAGAACGGCAAAGCTGACTCTCTCTCTCTCAAACATTAAACAAAATCTTTGTGGATGGAGATGTCTTCCTTTGCCTCTGCTTTTACTTCTCCATCCTAAAGAAAGAAAATCCAAAACCCAGAATTCCAAAAAAAAAAAAATCCCATTTTAGTCAATCAAAGAAAGAGTAAGAAATAGAGGGAAAAAGTTGAACTTTGAAGGGAATTGCTATGTCTTTCTCTTTCCTTAATTCTATTTCATCTCCTCCTCAAATTACCTCCGTTTTTTGCTCTCCAGTTTTCTCTCTTTACCACTTCCATTCTCCTTTTTCTCCCCTATATCTCCGGAAAGAGAGTTATCGGAATGGGAGGATTATAAGAGAGTTGGGGGTTTTGGGTGGCTGGAAAGGTGAAGAGAGGGTGAACTCTGGTTCAATGGGGAAAGACAAAGGTGGATTCTTTTGGATTTCTTCTCTTTGTCGTTCTACAGGGAGTAGTAGCTGTAGTAGTAGCAAAGGAGAGGAATTTGAGAGTGAAGGGGATGGGCAGGAGGAGGAGGATGAAGAACAAGAGGGTGCTGGGCCTTTTTGTGTTTTGCCTGACAGATGGGATGTTCTTGGCCTTGGTCAAGCCATGGTATATTTCTTAACCTATTTCTGCTTTGACTTTATAATTCTTTTAAAGTTGAGCTTTTTTATTCTGTTTTTCTAGGAAAATATAGGGAACAGACAAGAGAATTGAATGTTCAAGCCGTGTAATTCAGTACATTTCTGTTTCATTTCTTAGAAAGGAATATGGACTTTGGCTCATATATTCTCTTTTCTTCCTTCCCTCCTATCCCTTTTTGTTGCTTTTAAATTGTTAAGGCTTTGATAATTAGTTTAGCCACAAATGGCTCTTTACAATTTTCTTTTGCTTTTTGAAAGGTGGTTAAACGCGTTATCATATTTGATAAAATTCTGTTAATAGCCAAGCCGTGTAATTCAGTACATTTCTGTTTCATTTCTTAGAAAGGAATATGGACTTTGGCTCATATATTCTCTTTTCTTCCTTCCCTCCTATCCCTTTTTGTTGCTTTTAAATTGTTAAGGCTTTGATAATTAGTTTAGCCACAAATGGCTTTTTACAATTTTCTTTTGCTTTTTGAAAGGTGGTTAAACGCGTTATCATATTTGATAAAATTCTGTTAATAGCCAAGATATAATATATACTGAAATATGACTGTTCTGTATAAAAGTGAAATTATGCATTTTTTCAGGAAAAAAAAAATTAATTACAAGATTATGCGTTTTCATTTAGAATTTAGATGAATTTTTAGCTTTACGTCCTGAAGCAAAAGGCATCTAGTATGTTTGCTTATATTCTTAGCTCCTCATGGTAATTATCCTTTTTCTTTATTGTGTATACTAATTTTACTTCCTGCTTACTTTTTTGACAGTTTTATTTTGCATCTTGTATATGAAAATATATTAAACTTTTCCATTAAATTTCTGTACCAATAATTTTTTAGGTAGACTTTTCTGGCATGGTTGATGATGAATTATTGGAGAGATTAGGATTAGAGAAGGGAACCAGGAAGGTTGTAAACCATGAGGAGAGAGGTAAAGTTTTGCGGGCTATGGATGGTTGCAGCTATAAGGCAGCTGCTGGAGGATCTCTTTCCAACAGTCTGGTGGCTTTGGCAAGGCTTGGTAGTAAGCCTACCGGAGGCCCTGTGTTAAATGTAGCTATGGCAGGTAGCGTAGGTAGTGATCCATTGGGTGGCTTCTACAGGTCAGATTCTATTTTGAGAAAATCTTGCTGTTTTCCCTTCTCAACTTGTTTAATTGTGTGAGCCTGTTAGGGGTAAATTTTTGCTTAGTGGCACTGTGGATGTTTAAGCTGATCTAAGAAACAAAATGACAATGGACATTTCATTTTAGAGTAACATGTCCCAATCTGATTACTCAGGCACTATCTTATTATATTTCTGAGAATATCTACCCCCTTACCCTGCTTTTTTTTTCCCTTAAATGAAAAGAAAGAAGGAAATGAACTTGTATAAAATTTTATTGTAAGCTATACGATTTAGTAAAAATAATTGGTACACTGAAAAAGATGAAAAATGTGGTGGTTGTTCTGATTTAACCTGGAAAGAAATGGTTGTCCTTTATGTTGTGTGATTATTTTAAAGAAATTTTGGATATATCTATTAGAAATTAGGTGGGCTGTTTAGTACTTGCGGCTTCTGCTGTCAGAAATCTACACTCTGCCGGACTTGGAACTAGTTTGATTAAATGCAGTGTCTGTTGTTGTTGCAATGATCTGGTATACCTTTCTGGATTTGTGGTCCTTATCTAATCAGATTATGTTGTGATTGTGAACAACTGAAATGGATGTATTTTATCAAATGAGATTGAGAGGATGAAAAAACTGTATGTGCTAGGTGCATGAATATAGATAGCAGATTATTACATGTATGTGAGATAATGTTAGAACCTTGCAAGGTTGGACTTGGTAATGGTGGATGCGCTTTTTATGTGATTGCCTGCTTTGTAAAATAGTTCATTCTTGGATGGATGAAGCTTTTGAACCTCCATTAAGAATTGAAAATGCAAAACTAAGTCTTATTATTTGTTTATGCTAGCTGTATGTAGAATTGTTTTCTATGAAGTGTGCTCTCATGGGTATGAACACTTTTCCATGTATTTCTGGACTGCTGCTGGGAACTAATGTAATGAGAATTTTGTTAAGTTGGCATTTCTTGTAATGAGGATTGGCCTTGGATTCATTCTTCTGTGCTTTAAGTATCCCATAAACTATTATGGAAGTGTTGTTGCTGTGTGCAAAAGAACTGCAACAACAACCACAGGGAATGAATAGTCACGTTGTTAGGAGAACCATCTTCTTTTATGATGAAGTTTGTTTGTTTTGTATTTAATTTTTCGTGCTTCTCTTGGATAACTCCCATACACATCAGTGGTCCACCATTTTGGTACGCTTAAAAGCATAAAAACTGAAGAATTTGTAATTCCTAGGGAACTTAATTTCTTGTGGTATCCAAATTTTTTAGCTAAATTCTGGTTCTTAGGGTAACTCTTGCCACTTGAGCATTTAAGTATTTAGTTGATAATATTAAATTTTGCTAATTCTGTTTTCACATATAGTTATGGAGGAACTATTGATAAATGAGACATCCCCTGATAAGCTTATATTTCCTTCATTTCTTGTACTAAACTCTACTATTCTTTTCCCTTTAAATCAAAGTGGAATTCCATCCCATAACTTTTATATTGTCCCTCCTCACTCTTTTCTTGTCATATATTTGTTGTTATTAATACCATGAATCAACGCAAGTTTCTGGAGTCCTTTTCAGGATAGTAAACGTACACTGTGGCAATGATTGGGTTCAAAACTTGGAATTTGAGGTTCTTACTCTCCTACATACTGAAAGTCTTGTTTCCTACCTTGCATCTTGTAGGTCCTCTCTGCTTGTAGTTCTATACGTAATATCATCTGTTTCAAGACTGATATAGGGATTGGAAAGACAAGGGCAATAATGTAGGAGAATTTCTCCTTACTATATTACTGGGATGACAAAATTCTTGTTTCCCTTATTTTCTACATCATAGAAATTCATTTTAAGCTTCTTGTAGTTCTTTTTGATCTATAATCTAAGGTTTCTTGTATCAGTGATGCATCTTGTTGCTTCAAGTAAATCTGAGATTACTCTTAAATTGATCATCTTTCTCTGTGATAAAAATTTGGCTATTTAACTCATTTAGATATTGTAAGTTTCAATGGTCTTGTTAAATTAAAGATACAATGTCTCGACGTATTTAGGGCAAAATTACGCCGGGCCAATGTAAATTTTCTTTCCGCACCTATCAAGGATGGAACAACAGGAACAGTGATAGTTCTCACAACCCCAGATGCCCAGCGCACAATGCTTTCGTATCAGGTTAGGTTTCTTTGGAAATTAACTTATTATAATCCTTGAAAGTTACATAAATTTTGAAATTTATAGTCTTCTTTCCTATTTAGATTCAGTTGAGTTATGATTGATATTTCTATGTTAAAGTTTCTGATTCACATTGTCTTTGGAGCTTTTTCTTTTTTGGGATGCTAGGTTGAGTTGCTAGAGGGGAAAATATTATAATTATGTTTTATATTGCAGACCCTCACATATGCATAATCACATAGGCATTGAGTTGCAAACAGGATAAGCGAGCATTTGTGAACTTTTCTCATTTATTGGGCATACGTGCTCCCTGCTTCATGTCTAATGTTAAAGAATATGGTACTTCTTTGTCAATGACGCCTCTCATTCCACATGCGAGTTATAGTGAAAGTAGTGTTTCTTGCTGTATTTAACTGAAGATTGTTTATTATGCCTGACTTATGAGAAGATGCATCAAAACTGGATCCGTGACCTACTTTAGTCCATTATTTTCTGCTGTTGTTTTGCCATCATCTCCAAGACAACGTGTGTGGCAGTAACTTGTGCAATCACTTTGACACGTGCAATTTTGTCTACTGACCTTGTCATGACTTTGTGATGTAAAGAAGGTGGGGAAAGAGATAAATACGGAGAAAAAATAGAAATAAATTGAAGAAAGTAGTGAAAGCCAGAGAAAATTGAGGGAGAAATAGAACTACTGGGAGGAAGACAGAGAGAATCAGCACGAGGGAAAATCTCAAACTTAATGATCCATCAATTAAAATCTACTTAAAAGTTAAAACTGAAATAATACCAAATACATACCTAATGCCCTGTTACTTGGAAAAGAAGTAAAACGCCATCAATATAGAAGTGTCTAAATAATCTAAAAAAAAATCCTAAATATACGTAAAAATTTCAATGAATCCCATAAAATTTTATGTTCTAGCAACTCCTTTTCATTCTGCAACACTTTTTCCAACAGAATATTTCTTTTCCGCGTTTTCCCTTCTCATGCAAAAGCTCTTGCAAAATGACATCCACCAGAAACTCTCTGATCCAAAATTTATCTTTAGAGCATGTGTATGGTATGGGAGGTGAATTGTATGAGATCATAATGAGTAACTTCTTTCTGTTTTTTCAGGGTACATCATCAACTATTAATTATGACTCTTGCTTGGCTGGCGTAGTCTCCAAGACAAACATATTTGTTGTTGAGGGCTATTTATTTGAACTTCCTGATACAATAAAAACTATTATAAAGGCATGTGAAGAAGCTCGCAGGAGTGGTGCCCTGGTAGCAGTCACAGCATCAGATGTCTCCTGCATAGAGAGGCACTATGATGATTTCTGGTAAGTTCGTTATTTATTTTATTCAATCATATTAGAATTTGTTGGCTTTTTCTGCTCGTCTTATGAAAGGTATTTGTATGTTTCCTAAAGATGAATACTAGAATTGATTTAATTGGAAATACTTGACGACAATTTGATAGTGGCGCAATGATCTTGGAATTTATGTTAGAATTTTTTTTAATAAGAAAATAGAGCACTACATTTAAAAAATCCAAAATCACATAAATGTTGAACCTTATACACTTTTTTAGTTTTTTGAAGCTTTTCATTTTGGAAGCTAAACCCTTGTATTCATTCTGTGGTTGGAAAGTAGCGTACATGACCAAGATGAGCTGTATAATTCAGTATGGTTATAATTTTGGAACTTGTCTGTATTTTTTTACTTTGTGACCTGGAGATCACAGGTGCAAAGAGAAAGCTACATACAATGACCCTTTTCAGACCCCACAAAGTGGGAGTTTTGTGCACTGGGTTGCCATTTTTTTTTCTGTACTGGAAAGATATTTGTCTCGATGAAAAAAGTCACATGTTCTTCACATCGCTGGTTTGTAGGGGAAGCTATGTAATTTACTAGAAGACGCTGTCAATTATTGGTTTCTTTCGTAAGTAATATTCTTGTCTTTTTGAATAAGTTGAGAATTACAAAATGTGATGGACCCGGCTTGAATTTGAAGCCTCACAAAGTAAAAGAAGTTCCAATTTTTATGAGAGGCTTGGTGTTGGCAAATTTTTTTATAATAATCTCAAAATGTTACAAGCTTCTGGAGCTGGAAGCTAGAAAGCAGCTTGTTAGAGGAGAAACTTACTGACTTGTGCAGAAATTGGCAATAATATGGGGTGTTGATGGAGATTACGCTTATAAAACAATATGCAGCCGTATTTGATTCTTATTTATCATGATTTTAGTTCTAAGCATCTTTATGAATTATATTCTTGCTCCCTATCTCTGTTGTGTACATTGATAATAACCCGAGGCCGAAACATGTCAAGTTCTATGGGAATCTGATTTAGCTCAAAAATATTAATTTCTTCGCCTTTTTTGTTCAGGGAAATTGTTGGGAGTTATGCAGATATTGTGTTTGCAAACAGTGATGAAGCAAGGGCTCTAAGTCATTTTTCCTCGAAGGAAAGCCCTATTTCTGCAACAAGGTATCTTAGCCACTTTGTTCCCCTAGTCTCAGTTACAGATGGACCTAGAGGCTCTTACATAGGTGTAAAAGGAGAAGCTGTATATATTCCTCCTTCTCCATGTGTACCAGTGGACACATGTGGTGCTGGTGATGCATATGCATCTGGTATTTTGTATGGTATATTACGTGGTGCCTCAGATTTGAAAGGTATGGGTACTTTAGCTGCAAGGATTGCAGCCACGGTTGTCGGACAACAGGGGACCCGACTTAAGGTTCTGGATGCCCATGATCTGGCCGAGTCATTTGCATACAACCTTCAGAGTTCTACGGTAAGGACAGATGTAAGCTCAGATCATATTTCCAGCTTGTGACATGGTGCCTTCAACTCCATCTTGGTTTCTCCATTCCATAGCTTGTAATTTTGTATGTAATCTCTCTAAACATTGGTTAGTGGCAACAGATTTGCTTTGTCACTGATTCAACATTGATAGTCATTCCAATGTCATGTAGTATCAATGTTATAAAAATTAAATCTCATATTCTCTTCCACCGTTCTATATTTATCAATTTACCTAATTCATCAACACAACCCCATTTTGTCCGACAGTCAATCATCTAATTGTATGTTTGGAGATGTGAACCAAATAAGTCTGTTTAAGGCTAAATGGCACCAAAGGTCATCCATTGTTATTGATTGTTAAGTTGTCTTGCCAAGTAATTCTTTGAAATTTGTGGTTGCTGAGCTCACAGCTCAAAAACCTAATCATGCAATTTTCTTGGGCTAATCTCCATTTCTCCAATGCACTATGCCACTAATTCATTATTCACCCTTATTTCAGTCAAATTCTTAATTTTTTCCTATGTTTTAAGGGAAGGAGAGAAACTTGGGTTGGTATAAATAGTGATTATAAAGGGAAATTTTAATATATAAGCATAAATTTAATTTCGGTACACATAGAATAGATTAACCTTCCGTTAAGGTTAATTTTATTATAGAATTTTTCGACTATATTAATGAGAGAAGATATTTTACTAGAAACACATTAGTAAATTTAATCACCCTTAAAGTTAAATAAATTAATCTGAAACACAATTTTCAAATAATTATGTTATGTCTTGAATAAAATCATTACTCCCTTCGTCTCAAAATAATTATTCTTCATTGATTTTCATATCAAAATCAATGAAATCTATTAGTAATATAATTCTTGTAATTCATTTTTCATTTAACGATAAATTTATATTTTTTGTGCATATGTGATTTTGAACGTGTTTTTGGGTTTAATCAGTTAAAAGGGCATCCAAAATTATTGTAGAGGTCCCCTCCTATTGCAACTTTTGTCATTAAATGTGTACACGAGGGTGAGCAAGTCCACCATTGATTGATGAGAGGATTGACTTTCTTAAGCTTTAACTAGGTTTAACCTTTCCAACTAACTCATTATCCCTAAATGGTGGTTGAGGACAAAAAATTTGACTTATTTTGGCAATATCTGTGTGATTGTAGGATTTGTCTTCATGAAATCAATAACCTCTTTCCTCTTAGATTCCCATTTTTCTTTTATAATAGGTTCATTCATCATCTCATCGGAAATAAACCAAATATGATAATGAGGAAAATCTTGCAAAGGTTTTTTTATTTTTTATTTCCTTCCCCTTTAATTGAGCAGTAAAGTCTAATTGAGTTCTTTAATGAAGATGCTTTATAACGAGAGATATCGTATTTAAATTTTTATAAAGTCAATTTTTTTTGGATTAACGTTAGATACATAACATAAACGAAAATTAATATCGTATCTAATGTGACACAAAAACATCTCATGCTTTATACAAAATAAGTTTTTTCTCCTTTTCCTAAATCTCCAACCCTAATTTCTAAGAAGAATGCTAAGAGCAATCAAATTTTATCTCGCCCAACAATACTCACAGCTATAGTAAGCCACGTGATCTAACTTTTTCAACTAAAAATTGATGATTTGCTATTACAAGTTTTGTAACATTTTTTGGATGGGATAGCTAGGCATTGGGGAAGATTATTTTGTTACCTTTATATTCAATTGCGAGTTTTGAATTAAAAAAGTGAACATACGTGACTTCATACAGATGTGAGTGTTGTTGGGCGAGGGAAAATTTGACTGCCCTTAGCATTCCTCGGTTTCTAATGGTTGATGTATTAATGACTTATCTTCTCTATTTTTCAAGTCTCATTTTTTATTTATTTTTAATACTTTTTATATCAATTGAAAAATGATTATTTCTTATTACACAATTATGGATGAAAAATGATTGTTTCTTATTACTATTAAATTCTAAAACTTAATCCTTATATATAGAAAAAAGAAATTATCTCGTCCATTGGTAATAGTCGAGTAAATTTTTAAATTTTATTGATCGAATTAAGTGATATATATTTTTAGATATATTAAAATACAAAATATATGACAATCATTCAATTTCATTTTTTTAAAAAGAAAAATTCTCCAAGTGTACAGAAACAAATTTTTTTGATAAATATATTCAATAAATATATAATTTATTTTCCTATTATATATTATGGAGTATTTTTTTTATTATAAATTTGGCCATAACTTGATGTGTACTGGATGAGATTAGAACCCTACTTCAAAGAAATAAAAAAGAAAGGCCCGCATGTGCTTTTGTCTGTTTTATTCGATACCTTTTGCCCTTTGCCTTTTGTAGTTCCATTATAAATTCTTGTTTGCTAGTCAAAAAATAAATAAATAAATTCTTGTAAATCTCCTAAAAACTTTGAGCCACTAATAAATATAATGACAGAAAAGAAAAAAAAAATAATATGTGGTTGTAGAAAAAAGTTACTAATAATTTTTTAAAAAAGAAAAAGTGAATAATTATGAATGGTTAGCTTTTTTGGTAAATAAAAATATAAAAATAAGTGAAGTTATCCATCTTTAATATCAAAATAAATTATTAATAAATTTACAAATTTATTAAATTTCCACTTATAAATTTTTTAAATTTATTAATAAAAAATTTAAAATTTAATACTCCCCACGAAAATTTAAATCTAAACCACATAAACCTACGATCGTTTACAATGGATGGCTTTGAATAGCAGTCTCAGACCACACTTCTAGGGTCTAGACTCCATTAGTAGAGCAGGACACATCAAAATAGTTAGAGTTGGTCTAAGATTTTTTTAAAATGTGACTTTTAAACAAGTAAAATGATCTCTCGGATCAAGATTTCATAAATTCATCCTCTCTTTTTCTCTCAAACCCTTTTTCTTTTCTGAATCTTATTACTTTCTTTTATTGCTGGTGTTTAATTGATTTTCAAGACTATATATGGAATTTAGAGGAGTTTCAACCTTGTTCATATTTTAAGGGTTAATTTTAATACACGATAAAATTAATTTTAATAAAATTAAAATAATAAAATAATTTTTAAAAATATAATTTTTTAATAAAATAAAATAAGTGTAAACTAATAATTTCATCACACTAAATAATTGTCTTTTCTACCCGATTAAGGGAATCGGGCATCCAACGCAAGCTAAGTTTGTAGCCAAGATATGCATCCAATCTTAGAGTGGAATAAGATGTTATTAATATTGGTTTCTTACATTCTCATTATGGGAGATGAAAAAAATGATTTTATTATCGTGTATTTGTGTTCTATCTATTTTTGTCATATATATATTTATATATATATATATGTATATACATATATATATATATAATAAGAAAATTATCATGGCATAATGATATACCAAACAACAAAATAGATTTTTAGTTCTACCAAATCCAAAATAGATTTTTAATTTTACCAAATCCATATATGATTTTCGCTAAAACTTTAACATGCATTATTTTTATTTTTTTAACATCTACATATTGTATTTAAAATTATCAAATCAATATAAACTCAAAAAATGTAAATGGGATTATATTTAAAAGTATATTTTAATAATTGAAAAATTATTTCATCAATAAAATTTTTAGACTCCATATATTAGGTTAACGGAGTGATATAGATCTCTTAATATATTAAAATAAAGCTAATAAAAACTAATAAAAAGAAGTGAAATATGTGGTAATTTTTTAACTTCTTTATAGAATTCAAGATTTTCATTATCCGTATCTCAAAAACTAACCCATTAACTTTTAAAATATAAAATTGCAATTTCAAGTTTAATATATTCAAATTTTGAAAATAAAAAAATAAAATTAGCGAGATTAGCTAATTTTATCTTTGTAAAAACATTACAAAATTCTAATATAACAAGCTATAAAATGGTTTTTTTTTTTTTTAAGGGGTTGTTAACATTGTTCTCTCTCCATAAGGTGGTTTGGGGTGTAAGGCTTTAGTTCATTGCCCTCTCAATTAACTTCCTAGTGAACCAAAAGGAAAACAGATAAAAAGATGAATCCTTTAAATTCTACCTTCGTTTTAACAAATTCTAACCCCTGTATTTGTATAAGTTGGTTTAAATTGATTTTTTGTTTTTTTAATTTTTTTATTTATTTGTGAACATATATAGTCTCTCAATCCAAAAAATAAAAAGGATAAAATAACTTCAATTGAATTTCTTAATTACATTTTCAGCTTTTTTTTTTTTGCCACATTCACAACCCTACCATTTTCTTGTATTAGGCTTTAGGTTACTCAACAATTGTAATATTTTTCAATTTTATAAAATTTACTTCTTGTATTTCAGAATTGAAATTCAATTGTTATGATGAATTAGCAATAATATGGTGAGCTGGTACAAAGCTAGCTGCCTGCTTGTTTTCATAGAAAGTAAAATTAACTTTGGGAAACCCCAAGTAAAAAGAATTACCATAAGCATGCAACAAAGTAGTTGGTGACATAGGTAACCTAACAACGGGGATATTAGCCAATAATCAGAAAGTAAATAATAAATGCACAGAAAGGAATTGGCAATTGACATCATGGCTTAGGCAGGGTTCCATAAATGGTGGGCTCCCTCCCTATCCTGAATCACCCCCTAACCCTAACCCTAACCTTAGTTTTCATGGTGGTGGAGCAAGTTGAAAAAAAAAAACAAAAAAAAAACAGTTATTGTTGGCAAGAGAATCCATGAGATGGAAAGGCATTGCCTAGAAGTAGAACAGAAGCATATTATAAAAGGAAAATGCGAAGGACCCACCAAAAGTGATTGATGGGTCCATTAAGTTGGGTCTTGTGCTGACTGCTGAGGATAAGAAGAAACCAGTGCTACCCAGAATCATTGCCCAACCGCCCTCTTGACTCATAACTCACGACTCATGTCCTATCCTCTTGAGATTTTTGTTTTTTTAATCTTTTAACTAGATTGGACAACTCAGGTTTATATATAAAAATATTATATTTATATATTATAAAATATAAAAAATTTATATTAAAATTTATTTTTATATATATATATATATATATATATATATATATATATATATATAATTTTTATTAAATTTTAACTCGTATTATATTTTTATCTTATATTTGTATCACTATTATATTATATAATCATATTATATTTAAAAATATTAAATTTACTTTTACGGTTCTTGAATCTTGCTCAATGTATAAAAAAAGGAACAAAAAATTTTGTGTTTTTGTGAGTATTGTTATTAATTGGAATTGAAGAAATAATCTATGTATTGAAGAAGATAGATTTTTTGATATAATGTAAATAAAATTTTTAGATTTTATAAAAAGGATTTATAAAGTGACATATCATTTAGGATGTATTAAAAAAATTAAACATATAATATCTATTAATTTCACTTGTAAAATTAAAATTTTTTATTGATTTTAATATTATAAATTTCTGATGATGGTGGTACATAATTCATTTCTTATAACATGTAAAGAAAAGTGAACAAAGTTGAGATTTTCTCTAGTATATAATGTTCTTATTTAATATACTAATAGGGGATATTTTTAATTTTATGAACGAATTTCAAAGATTAACACATATTGGTTTAAGATATTTTTAAAAAAAAAAATAAACTGTTCAATTATTAAATAGATACCTGAAAATTGTTTATAAGTAAATTTTTGGAATTAAAAAATAAATTAAGATAATTAGAAAATGTTATAATATGATGTTATGCAATTGATTTTTTCAAAAAAAAAATCATAAAAAGAAAGTGCAATAATTTAGTAATGGAATATATTTGTTTGAGGAATGAGAACTCACAGAATTAGCATCCCATTTCCTGCAGGAATGAATTTTAGTAATGGGAGATTTTCATTAATCTAGTGCTCAAATTTTATGTATGTGATTCTAATTTTTAATTTTGAAGAACATGATGGCTTGTCAATTTGATTTAAAGTAAAGGGATATATTTTTATTTTATTATATTTTATACTTCTTTACATTTGGAGGAGAACACTTATTATTTTAAATGTCAAATTGTGTTAGGAACACTATTAATTGCCCTATTTAATTACTATCGTTTAGGTGGAAAGTACACAATTCCAATTCTAAAGTGGGAGCTTAGGTGTTTTTCTCTTCTTTTTTTTAATCTAATTTGGACAAGAGAAGAACAAAAGTACAGACAGGAAACCATTTCTACTTTCTTTAATACAAACAACAAGTCAAATTGTTTCAAGTCTCAATCTTTCTTTTTCCTTTTTTTTAATATTAACGATTCTTAATTTTATTTTTCGAAAGAGATGAATAATTCAATATTTAAATGAGAGATATTTATATGTAAATTATGGATTATATATTAAATTTTGATTGAAAAAGGGGAAGTGAATTAGTGTAATAACATCATCCTTGATAAGACATTGATTTAATCTTCAATATATTAAGGAAAGACTTATTAATAAATCAGGTCGACTTTAGATAAGATATTAAATAATTAAATGTGAGTTCAAACTTGATTCAATCTATTTTTTATTTCTATTTAAAATATTAAGGAAAACATAAATTATTATTTTTAACTTTTATCGTATTCATATATAATTTTTACCTAATTTTAGTTCGTGTCATTTTTATATTTTTTATTCATGTCATATCTTCTATTAATATCATTTTCATAACTAGTTATCGTATCATATCTAAAATTATCAAATTTACGTAAAATTATATTAGTTTTAGCTTCTCAAAGAATATTTTGACTCACATTTAAATTAACCACATAAATTTGACTAAAGAACAAATTGTTTAACTATTCCGAATGGTGTTGTTACTTTGGAAGCACCAACAATTTTTGAAATCAATAACTTTGGATCGCCATGTAAGTCGCAACAACCACTACAACCAACAACTGAAACTTGGTTTTTATGACCAGTTTGGATTCTACTGCACCGACAATGCGGTGAAATCCCAAGGCCAAAACAAATTTAATTACACCGTAAGGTGTATTTGGATGCACTCTGCAGTGCAATCAAAGTGAGTTGTCCCTCCAATGGCTCATTGGAGGCCGGGGTCCAGTGCAATCACATGATCTCTGGTGTGGACGAAAATTACGTTTCTATCCCCTTTTTTAATTTTTAATTTTTAAAATTTTAAATTATTTAATTTTTTATTTTTCTCTTTTATTTCTAATATTTTATTTTTAAATATATACATAAAATAATTTTAAAATAACTAATATCAAAAATATTATTTGATTTAAATAATTTTATTAATTTTATTAATATAAAATATATTATAAATTTTATTACGTATAAATTTTAATCTAATGTTCTTAATAATCTTTTTCTCTTTTTATTATACTCATCTCACTGCTATCGCTGCAATTTCATCTAAACATATATCACCGCTACATTATCTAAACCCTTCGCTACAGTAACTAATTTCATTGTCGTCAACTCTTTCAATGTCTATCAAGCGTGAAGTCCGCCCCACGCAGATTTGACAGCAGTCAACTGCCATCTGATGTCAAGCCCCCATCTAAGGCCTGTTCGATGCCACCGAGTGCCAGCTTGCGCACAATCCCACATCCCGCGCGCGCACATCCCGCACTGCGCACACATCTCGCACGCTGCGCGCAAATCTCGCGCGCCCCGCGCACATCCAGTTCACGAGGGTGTGACAAACTTCTTTTGGAACTCTTTCCGGACAGTTGGAGGAGCTCTCTTCCCTTGCTCACGCGTCTCATCTTGATGAAATAGCTTAAGAAAGCTTACATGGAAGGTAGGATGGATCTTCATGCTTGCGGGTAGTTCAAGCCGATAAGCCATATTCCCAACTCGCTTGACTACCTTGAATGGCCCATCATACTTTTGGACAAGACCCTTATGGTACCGCTTGTCCGTCACCTTCTTCCATATCTGAGGTGTGAGTTTCAAGAGCACAAGGTCCCCTTCTTGAAACTCCAAGGGCCGTCTATGTCTATCTGCATACTCCTTCATCCTCTGCTGTGCCATAGTCAAGCTGTCCCGTGCCTGATCAATGAGCTCCTGTTTATCACGGGCAAATCTGTATGCAGCTGGGCAGCTTCCTTGCGTTTGCTGCTTGACTATCTCGACAGGTGTTAAAGGTTGACGCCCAAATGCTAGCTCCGATGGGCTCAATCCTGTTGCAGAAGACTTATGCAGATTGTAGCAAAATTGGGCAACATCAAGTAAACTTACCCAATTTCGCTGGCTTGCAGTCACATAGCGCCGCAAGTACTCCTCCACCAAAGCATTCACCCGCTCCGTCTGGCCATCTGTCTGCGGATGGTTTGCGGTGGAGAACTTAAATTCTGAACCAAGCAGTTTGAACAACACTGTCCAGAATTTACTAGTGAACCGAGCATCTCGATCGCTCACAATGTCTCTAGGGAGCCCAAATACTTTCACCATGTATTTGAACATCAGCTCCGCGGCTAGTTCTGCAGTACAAACTTGAGGCGCTGCAATGAAGACTGCATACTTAGAGAATCGATCGACCACTACCAAGATGGATCCCATTCCATCCACCACTGGCATGCCTACTATAAAATCCATAGAAAGAGACTCCCAAGGTCCCTCTGGTATTGGCAGTGGTTGAAGCAGCCCAGCCTGCTTCCTCTTCTCGATTTTGTCTAGTTGACACACTAGACAAGTGCGGACATACAACTCAATGTCCTCCAACATCTTCGGCCAGAAGTAATTCCTCGATATTAAGGCAAACATCCTTTCCACACTCGGATGTCCTGCCCATTGCGGATCGTGGGTCTCTTTCAACAACTCGCGCCTCAATCCCCCGCCCTTAGGGACATATAATCTACCTCCCTTTGCATAGAGGAGATCATTTTCGACCCAATACTTCCGAACAACACCATCTAAGACTTGTCGCCTGGTCTTGCAGTAGGCAACATCAGCCTCAGCAGCCAACTTTATCCGCTCGGCAAAATCGGACTGGACCAAGGTCAAGGAAGCCACAAAGGATTGCACCTCCTTTCGACTCAACGCATCAGCCACCCGGTTCTCTCGTCCCGCACGATGCAACCAGGTGAAGTCAAACTCAGCAAGAAACTCCTGCCACCTTGCCTGCTTGGCCGACAGGTTCTTCTGTGTTTTGAAGAAAGTGTTGGCAACGTTATCCGTCACCACAGTGAACCTGGTTCCCAACAAGTAGTGCCTCCAAACACTCAGGCAATAAATCACAGCAGTCATCTCTTTCTCATGCACCGAGTAGCGCTGCTCCACTTCCTTCAACTTTCGACTTTCATAGGCTATGGGGTGGCCCTCTTGGATCAGCACTCCCCCTATAGCCTTATCCGAGGCGTCTGTGTGTACCTCAAAAGGGCTCTCGAAGTCTGACAGTCTAAGCACAGGCTCGGAGGTCACCGCCTCCTTGACTTTCTCGAAGGCTTCTTCACACTGGACTGTCCACTCCCATGGTTTCCCCTTCTTTAACAAATCTGTGAGGGGACTGACCAATTTGGAAAATCCTGCGATAAACCGTCGGTAGTAATTAGCCAAGCCTAGAAACGATCTCAACTCTGACACCGTCTTTGGGAAGGACCACTCCACAATTGCCTGGATTTTTCTCTCATCCATGCGGATCTTTCCCTTACTCACCTTGTGCCCGAGAAACAAGATTTCCTGCATGCCAAACTCACATTTTTCCTTCTTGACATATAATGAGTGCTCCCTTAGTTTAGCAAACACCTTCCCAAGGTGCTTCACATGTGCCTCAAGGGTCTCACTGTACACCACAATGTCATCAAGGTACACCACAACAAAGTTATCCAAGAACTCGTATAGGACGTCGTTCATGAGGTTACAGAATGTAGCTGGGGCGTTTGTTAGACCGAAAGGCATTACCAAGAACTCAAACGATCCATATCTCGTCACCATGGTCGTCTTTGATTCGTCCCCAGGGGCTATCCGCACTTGCCAGTACCCTGACCGCAAGTCTAGCTTGGTGAAATAGGCTGCCTTGGTCAACTTGTCGAACAAATCTGCTACATTCGGTATAGGATACTTGTTCCTTATCGTAACCTTGTTCAACGCCCGATAATCTACGCACATTCGAAGGGACCCATCTTGCTTCTTTTGAAAGAGCACAGGGGCACCATATGGTGTAAGACCCGAAATTCATATTTTTCTTTGAAAATATATCATGTCAAATATGTAATTATAATATATCGGGCAATAAAGAAGAAATTATACAATTTCAAGTATAAATAATTAAAGTGGATACCGATAAATTTTAAAGTATCAAAATAAGAGTTCGGATAAATTTGGAATAAACCGAATGAAATTAGGTTAAACCGATCGCAAATATGGACTCAGAACGCGAAAATATAGGGAGTCCAAGAAGGAAAGTTAGTTCGAAAATGATAAACCGAAAATTACCCTATATTGACAATTTACCCCGAAAATATAGAAAAATAATATTTTCGGAGGGATAAATCAATGAGATAAAATGAAATGGAATGTACATATATTTTGGTGGAATTAAATAAAATAAAATATATGTACAAGGATATATAAATTTTAGTGTATAAAATACACTATGGGAATAAAATATACTAATAATAATAATATTTGTTTTATTATTATTATTATTATATTTTAAATTATATGATAGTTTAGTATTATTATATGTATTTTGTAGATATTTTGATAGATATATTATATTATATTGTATATAATATAATATATATATAAATATAAAAAAAAAGAAAAAAAAAGAAATCGAATGAAAAAAAAAGGAAACAGAAGCTGAAACCATCGCGCGACCCCCCCCCCCAACCCGACGTCCTCTGCCTCCTTCCTCCGGGGAGCAACGACGGCGACGGAGAGCGCGAGATGGTCGGCGAAAGGAAGATCGGCCCAGAGGAAGCATCGGACGCCCACGACGCGCGCTGCACTGCCCGCGATGGAGAGATCGGAGAGGGAGAAGACCGAAAGGGGAGAAGGAGGAACGGCGGCCACCGGCGCCAATTTGGGCGGAACCCTTCCAGCCGAAGGTTACCCAGGCCGAGGCGAGCCGAACGGCACCAGAGGCGGCCTGAGAACCAGCCGGAATCGCCACGAACGGCAAAAAATCCCACCTGAACCGGTTCGACCGGTTCAGTGTGAAAGGGGCTGAACCGGTCCGAACCGGTTCAGCAGGAGAGAGAAAAAAAATTTGGAAAAAAAATTCAGTGTAATTCTGGCACAGCGTTAGACCGATAAGTGATCAAAAATCGATCGAATTATATTTCGGATAATTAATTTGAATTTATATTAGACCGAAATTAATCGGTTTAAATATATATTGCTGTGTAGCGAAAAAACGGTAGGCGACGTGTACGAGTTCGAGCGGATCTCGATTTACGTGCCACCAAGGAAAGATTTGGCTTTTGAGAATATGTCCGAAGCCAATTAGACTGCGAGATCCGGAGAGATCAAGAATTAAAATTCGCAGTCGACTCATTTTGAGGTAAGGGATTTCGTAAGCTCTTAGAGATAGTTGTACGTATTTTATCGTCATTTACGTACACCTAAATTTTCGTATAGAGTATGAAAATGAAATATCTGGATAGTACCCAAATATGGAAAAATTACGAAAATACCCCTAGGTACGAAAAATATAAAAATGTCCGAAATGACCTATTTTGATGTGTTTTACATGAATAAGCATGTTTTGTGAATAAGTGGTGATAGAATGGCTCAGAATTTGATTATCTGCATTAAATTGCAATGTTTTCAGAATAAAAAGTATTTGCTGAGTGATTTGATAGAAAATGTTTTCTCTCACTCAAGTGGGTACTACCTTCCGTGGTTGAGGTTAGTTTGTACGCCCCTTATGTGCATAGAGCCATCTATCAGTTTTGAGATTAAAGTCGTGCTAGAGCGTTGCTCGCACTAGACTTTGCATGATTTGTGCATAATACCGTGCTGGAGCTTGCTCGCACGGGACTTCGATTTTGTGATGTGTATAAAATCGTGTTTGGAGACGTCGTGTAGGCTGTGTAAGCTTGCACTGATCCTCGCACGTGATTTGATAAAGCCGTGCTGGAGCCTCGTGTAGACTGGGTGTCACACTGATTGACATGCCCGCACGTGCATTTTTGGGAGACTCAGTATTGATATAGCTGGAGATGGGATGATAAGACCCGTTGGACGGGCACTCCTAATCTCGCTGATTTCAGATATTGGGGTCCACGGAGTATAATGTACCGTGTGGACGCACATGGAGTACGACGTATCGTGTTGTTTGTTTGTGTCTGATGGTAGACTGACCCCCCTATCATCAGCCATCCGGGGACATTCATGCACACCTGATCCGTGATTGCATGGAGTCCATGACTATGGCCATATGTCTATTCATTTTCATATGCTCTGCTTTGTCTCCATACTTATATGAATTCTGATTTAATTTCTGAGATTTTGATTTGTCTCATATTTTATTTAAATCAGATTTATGAGAACATGTGTTTTGAGAAAATTCGTTTGTGATATGACATGGCTTTAAGAAAGCATACGTGTGTGGTTTTGTGAATTCAGTTGGGATAAAAAAAAAGTAAGAATTTTCTGCATGACATGCATGTAGGTAGTATAGTTATCTACCTGCTTGCGTGATTTCTTACTGAGCGCGTTAGCTCACCCCTTTTTTTTCCTCCACTCCACAGAGTTACCTAAGTCTTGAGAGCTGCGGTAGTCTTGAGCAGTTGACAACCCATGCTCTATTGTGCGCAAAGGTATACACTTATTTCGCTTTTGTATCTAAACTTGTCAGGCACAGTTAAGTATATTAAGAATTATTGGGATGTAAACGTACGTACGTAAATACATATATGAATAAAGAAATTCAACTATAATGTACGTTTTATATTTAATTGTGTAAAGTCAATATCGGCTCGTGTGCCCAACCATCCGTATGTTATCTGCTCCGTTATGTGGGTGTAAGAATGAATAATAATGATTTATATGTGGAAACGGGGTGTGACATATGGGGCCTTCGATGGCTGAACAAGACCAGCCTCCAGCAACTCGTTGAGCTGTTTCCTCAACTCTGCCAACTCCTGTGGGGGCATCCGATAAGGTGCCTTTGCTGGTGGTCTCGCTCCCGGTTCCAACTCGATCCGGTGATCAACATTTCACCGCGGTGGCAACTCCTTAGGTAATTCGGGTGGCATCACATCACGAAATTCCTCGAGCACATTCGCGATGCAGTCAGGCACCTCCACAACATGGTCTGGTTTGATCTCAACCAGAGCTGCGAGCATAGTGGTCTCGCCACGCTTTACTCCTGACTTGAGTTGCGAAGCCGATTGCATCAATGGCTTCTCTGCCACTCGTCCCTCATATTCTGCTAGGATAAAACCCGGATGCCCTTCATTACCAATCCATAAGCCGTGATGGCTAGGTAGAGGCGCGGCCTTTGCCTCTACAAAGAACTCCATTCCGAGTATAATCTCAAAATCATCAAGGGGCACGACCATGAAAGAGCATGACTTCTCCCAATCACCAACTCTCAGCACTGTAGTCGTGACTCCTTGCACTGGCTGAGCTCCAGAATTCATTGCCTTGATTCTGCTAGAGCTCTTGGACAAAACTAGTCCAAACCGATTCACTACTCGTTGAGCTATGAAATTGTTGGTCGTGCCAGTATCCAACATCGCGCGCGCCACTCGACCATTCACCAATACTGGCACATACATCAGGTCCTTGTAGACAGTCCGCTTGTCTACGGTGATGGAATTCAGCAGCCGCAACGGGTTGAGTCGAGGGTTCTCCTCTTCTGACTCCGAATCCTCCTTAGCGATCAAGGCTGAAAGTCTTTCCCTTCGGGGACAATCTCTCGCACGGTGAGGTCCATCGCACAGGAAGCACCCTGTCTTCTTGCCTTGGGGTGGATCCGTCCCCTTTAGCTTTGATGGCTCACCATCCCTCTTCTTATCCCACCGACCTTTCCTGCCTTGTCTCTCGATTCGCTTCCCATCGGTTCTAGTCTTCCTCTTGTCAGCGTTGGAGGAGGTAGCTCCATGTTTAAAGTCGTTGAGGCTGTCTGCTGCTGCAATGGCTGAAGGCAGCTCCGTCACCTTCAGTCGCCTCAACTCAGCCTGTGCCCAAGGCTGTAGCCCTGACAAGAAATTGAAGACTCGATCCTCCTCGGACATGTTGTTGATTTCCAGCATCAAGGAGCTAAACTCCTTGACATAGTCTCGCACAGCTCCTGTGTGCTTCAGTTTCTTCAGCGATTCCCTCGCTAGCCACGCTGTGTTCATCGGAAGGAATTGATCCCTCAACTCCTTCTTCAATGCGTCCCACGTCTGGATTGGGGTGCGCCCATTTCCCGCATCATCATCGAGCCGAGTTCGCCACCAAAGCTTCGCATCGCCACCGAGATACATGCTGGCGATGGAAACCTGCTCATCCGCATCCACTCGAGCAGCCTTGAAGTACTGCTCCATATCCCAAATGAAGTTCTCGAGTTCCTTAGCATTCCGACTCCCTTGGAATTGCTTAGGCTCGGGCACCTTCAGTTTGGATGGCGGTTTCTCCCCATTGTTTCCGCCATGATGCGAGTTACCAACGGCCATCTTCAGCAAGTTGACATCCGTGTCAATGTCACCTACTCGATCGGACAACGACTGGATCTGCTCCATCAAGTCAGTGACGCGATCGGTGAGATCACTTTGGAAATCACTCATTGCTCGCTGAAGATCTGCAATGGCTTGCGAATGGAGCGCAGCCTGCTCCGACAGTGAGGTAGCGTCTGGCGCAGGCGCACCGATCAGCTCCTCTAGGACAGCAACTCTCTCGCTCAACGTTTCGGCCATCGAAACACGGGCTCTGATACTAACTGTCACGGGGTTATCTCGGACTAAGATTTTTCGCACCTCGTGATGGCACCAAGTCTCGCACTTGGTCAGCCAACCAACACACACTCGAACACAATCACAAGCACTAGGGACAATGCGCAAGAAAACGCTCACTTACAGGAATCCCCAACCTTTATATTCACACTTTACAAAGGAAATAGGTCTGCTGCAGGGACACAACAACAACTCACTCAAAGAGGTCTGTGTCTCACTGCCATTCTCAACCAACATTATATAGGCAAGCACTGGCTGACACCCCCAGCCAGAAAAGGAAAGCATTAATGCACTGAATCCCACTGATCACAGACAGATTGCCTCCTGAGATCTTGCCCCAGATATGGCAAGTCAATTGTCTCAGCACAGATCCTGCCGAATTCTCACGGATTCTCCCGAGATTCTTACAATCTCCCACAATCATGTCTGACCATCAATGAGCCTTGATGCGCGCCTGAAAATCCGCTGACGTGTATCAATCCGCATTCAGTGCTCGTCAACTCTTTCAATGCCTATCAAGCGTGAAGTCCGCCCCACGTAGATTTGGCAGCAGCCAACTGCCATCTGATGTCAAGCCCCATCTAAGGCCTGTTCGATGCCACCGAGTGCCAGCTTGCGCACAATCCCGCATCCCGCATGCGCACATAGCGCACTGTGCACACATCTCGCACGCTGCGAGCAAATCTCGCACGCTGCGTGCAAATCTCGCGCGCCCCGACCATCGAAACACGGGAAGTCTGCCCCACGCAGATTTGGCAGCAGCCAACTGCCATCTGATGTCAAGCCCCCATCTAAGGCCTGTTCGATGCCACCGAGTGCCAGCTTGTGCACAATCCCGCATCCCGCGCACGCACATCGAGCACTGCGCACACATCTCGCACGCTGCGCTTAAATCTCGCACATCGCGCACTGCAAGACCAGGCGACAAGTCTTAGATGGTGTTGTTCGGAAGTATTGGGTCAAAAATGATCTCCTCTATGCAAAGGGAGGTAGATTATATGTCCCTAAGGGCGGGGGATTAAGGCGCGAGTTGTTGAAAGAGACCCACGATCCGCAATGGGCAGGACATCCGGGTGTGGAAAGGATGTTTGCCTTAATATCGAAGAATTACTCCTGGCCGAAGATGTTGGAGGACATTGAGTTGTATGTCCGCACTTGTCTAGTGTGTCAACTAGACAAAATCGAGAAGAGGAAGCAGGCTGGGCTGCTTCAACCACTGCCAATACCAGAGGGACCTTGGGAGTCTCTTTCTATGGATTTTATAGTAGGCATGCCAGTGGTGGATGGAATGGGATCCATCTTGGTAGTTGTCGATCGATTCTCTAAGTATGCAGTCTTCATTGCAGCGCCTCAAGTTTGTACTGCAGAACTAGCCGCGGAGCTGATGTTCAAATACGTGGTGAAAGTATTTGGGCTCCCTAGAGACATTGTGAGCGATCGAGATGCTCGGTTCACTAGTAAATTCTGGACAGTGTTGTTCAAACTGCTTGGTTCAGAATTAAAGTTCTCCACCGTAAACCATCCCCAGACAGATGGCCAGACGGAGCGGGTGAATGCTTTGGTGGAGGAGTACTTGCGGCACTATGTGACTGCAAGTCAGCGAAATTGGGTAAGTTTACTTGATGTTGCCCAATTTTGCTACAATCTGCATAAGTCTTCTGCAACAGGATTGAGCCCATCGGAGCTAGCATTTGGGCGTCAACCTTTAACACCTGCTGAGGTAGTCAAGCAGCAAACGCAAGGAAGCTGCCCAGCTGCATACAGATTTACCCGTGATAAACAGGAACTCATTGATCAGGCACGGGACAGCTTGGCTATGGCATAGCAGAGGATGAAGGAGTATGCAGATAGACATAGACGGCCCTTGGAGTTTCAAGAAGGGGACCTTGTGCTCTTGAAACTCACACCTCAGATATGGAAGAAGGTGACGGACAAGCGGTACCATAAGGGTCTTGTCCAAAAGTATGATGGGCCATTCAAGGTAGTCAAGCGAGTTGGGAATGTGGCTTATCGGCTTGAACTACCCGCAAGCATGATGATCCATCCCACCTTCCATGTAAGCTTCCTTAAGCCATTTCATCAAGATGAGACGCGTGAGCAAGGGAAGAGAGCTCCTCCAACTGTCCGGAAAGAGTTCCAAAAGAAGTTGAAGGAGATTCCCGTTCACAACACTCAGGGCGCAAGCAGTAAGAATAGGCGTACTGATTTTCTTGTTCGATGGGAAGATGGAAGTGAGTCATGGGAAAGGGATGTGACATTGTGGCAGTTTGAAGACCAGGTGCAGGCGTACTTGGAAACCCTCCCGACGAGGACGTCGGCTCCATCCGGTGGGGGAGAGTTTGTCACACCCTCGTGAGCTGGATGCGCGCGGTGTTTTTAATATCACCGGTGTCAATCTCACCACTCATCTAAACTAACTCTTAGTAATTATTATTCAAATAAAGTGGTAAAAATTCATGATCCAACTCTCCAAGAATTTTCTTTTATAGGAGAGATCGTAAGTTAAAAATAAAAAAATAATGCAATCTAAAATTAAAGAAAGGAAAAACTTTATTCCTCTTATGCAAAAATAACAAAACTCTAATGGAGCGTTCGGTATCATGCATGTAATTAGTTTGCGCTACAATTTAATTGGGAGCAAAGTAATTACAATATTTGGTATCAAGAAAATTGGATGTAAAGTGAGTTGCAATCACTTTACATCCAAAAACTACAAAATTAATTTTACCTGAGTTGCACTTTTAATAAAACACCAAAATTTTTTTTATTAGGATTTATTATGACTTTTATGAATATTTATAGAGTATTATCATGCATGAAAAATATTTTATTAGGATTTGTATGAATTATTATAACTTCCATAGATGTTATAGGTATTATGTTGATGTCATGATAATTGAAAATTTACAATTGATACAATAAAATTTTGTATTACATTAATAATACATGAATTTTTAATATTATTCTAATTGAAATTGAAATTGAAATTGAAATTAATAATAATACATGATAATTTAAAATTACAAATGATGAGTAATATTAATAATGCAACTTTTATTTTAATTAATTTTCATTAGAAAATTGTTTTTATAGTTATGAGTATTATTGAAATTTGTCATTATTTTCCCAGTAAAGTGATTGCATATCAAACGCTGTAAAGTTACATTCTCTGCAATTTAAATAGAACTTTATATTGTCACTTTCCCAACAATCACATTTTCTGCAATCACTTTATATTGCAATCATTTTCCCTACAAATTACCAAATGCTACTTTAAGTTTAACCAGATTGTTTTTGTTGCAATCCTATTTGTTGACCCTTGTCAACTAGCTTATATATGTTTGTAGATAACATATCGAATGTTTCATTTAAATTTGATGTTCAGTATTTTCTTGGTACGGTAAATAGAAAAGTAAAAAGAGAAAAAAATGAAAGGGAAGAAAAATAAAAAAAATAACTTATTCTTATATATATAAATAAAAGCCAAAGTATTTTAGTATAAATAAAACATCTTATAAAAATAGTATACATGTCTGACACATATAATATCTTAAAAAATTATTTTTTTAATTTTATAAAATGATAGGAATTTATATGTATTAAAATTACAAAATAAATCAATTATTGTTTATATCAATTATCTATTTTTTATAATAAATCTATTTATTTTTATTATTGAATTAAACATCCAAGTCTTTTTTTCAATTTACTTGTTCAATTATTTTGTTTATTTATTTGTTCACTCATTTTCTTTGGTAAAACGAAAATGAAAATATCCATATGAATTATTTATTCTTTTAAAATGAGTATTATTTTAAATATTATATGTAATTATTTTGAATTAATTTAAAATTTAAAAATTTTTAAAAAATAAATTATTTGGATTTTTACTTACACTTTTACTTTATTTACGTTTTTTGTTTAAAACTATTATAAATAAAGCTTTTTTTTTTTCAAAATCCTAAAATTAGAATTTGAAACTTTAATAAAGTCATTTAAATTCAACTTATATATATATATATATATATATATATATATATATATATATATATATATATATATATGGTACAAGTAAAATATCCTATGTGGATAGTTTATATGTTTGACATATCTAGTATCTTAAAAAATAAATATTTTTTTAATTTCTAAAAGATAAGAATCTATATATATATTTAAATTACAAAATAAATTAATTATCTCTTTAAAATCAATTATCTATTTTAAATTTTAAAATATAAATATCTATATTTATATATATTAAAGTTAAAGAAAAATAAAATTTTATTTATCAATTTCTTCACATATCTTTTATCAATGTATATGTATCATTTCTCTTTATACACATTAAAAACATATTTATAGAAATGATTAATTTTAGTATAAATTTTTTACTTTGATGTACTTTTTCAAAGAAAAAATATATGCATTTCATATAAATAGCTGTAAATGTGGTAAGTTGAATTTTTTTCTTAGCAAATCTTTTCTGAAAAAATTAAAATTGGATATTTAAGTATATATATTATCATTGAATGAAAATTCTATGTATTTTTTTTTCAATTTTCATTTCATCTCTTTTTACTATTTATATGTTCAATTGTTTTGTTTGGTAAAAAGAAAAAGAAAATATTCATATGAATTATCTATTCTTTTAAAATGTGTATTATCTTAAATATTATATTTCATTATTTTGAATTAAATTAAATTTGAAAAATTCAAATAATAAATTAATTGTATTTTTACTTATATTTTTATTTTATTTGACTTTTATGTTTGAGACTATTATAAATAAAGCTTTTTTGTGAGGACCCGGAGTGCACCACCACTGACTGATCACCGCTCTGCCTCACTCAACCGTACTGTACTCTTTGACTGCGCAGCGGAAGCCTCAAGGTTTTATTGTGGAGAGTGTCTAGGGGGGCATCGTTCCAAGACAGTACGGTTGAGTGAGGCGAAGCGGTGGCTGGGGCGGTGGCCAGCCAAGGGTGGTGCACCCCAATGCACTCTGGGTCCTTACAAAAAAAAAAGCACGTTTTATTTTCAAGACTCAACCCGTTCATAGGTCGTCGCCTGACATCCCCTTGATTGGCCATGGCCACCCCTCTTAGGCCCACAACATCGACCCCAAGTTTGCCTTGACTCATTCGTACTGTTTGCTTTGGGTCCACTGATTCGTACGATTTTATCGAAGTAAATACCTTAATTTGCCTCCCCAGTGGTTCAAACCTCAGTCATTAAGACCTTAGCCTTTACACACTTAGTACCAATTACTCCAAGTCGATGTTGTGGGCCCAAGAGGGGTGGCCATGGCTGATCAAGAGGATGTCAGGTGACGATTTATGAATGGGCTAGGCCTTGACAATAAAATGTGTGTTTTATTGTCACGACCGTGTGTGACATTGTTCCCGCAAGATTCAAGATGTACCCCCACAGTCTCACTCAACGTATTGTCCTCTTTGGCTACGCAGTGGAAGCCTTAAGGTTTTGTTCCCCTAGGACACGTCCCCATAGTGGTTCGAACCATAAACTCTTAAGTCCATTTATCTTACACACATGGTACCATTTGTTCTAGTACCATGGACCCTTAAGTCCATTTATCTTATACACATGGTACCATTTGATCCACTGGAATAAATGGTACCACCATTTATCTTACACACATGGTACCATTTGATTCACTAGAACAAATACGTTGAGTGAGATTGTGATGACCACCTCTTAAATCCTGCGGGAATAAAGTGACACACAGTCGTCACATTTGAAGTCTTGTAACAATCTCGCTTAGTCTTTATAGTTTCCTTAATTAATTCAGCCTATCATGTTGCATTGTTCCCAATCGATACTCTTTTGTTTGATACTCCTAGTATCTCCTTGCCCATGTTCGATGTGTTATGTCATCTTGGTTCATAGTGTATTTGGTTTCTCATTTGTTATTCAGTCTTCTTTCTAGATCCTATTTCTACTTACTGTGTAACAATCTTCTTTTAGTTTTCACCATCAAATCTTTATAGCTTCTTTGTGTTGATTCTTTCGATGTCATTTATGAATTTTCATGTTTAGGACAGGTAGTTTAGGTTGCACGGTACCACTCTTACCCGAGATATCTTAGTAATCCAAACATCTATATCTATCCTTCTTCCTAGTAAAAAAAGAAATATATCTAACTTGCACTTATTCCATTCTTACAGGTTATAAGAGGAGGTTCTCTCTTCTTGAACAATTTATTCACTAGGGTTAGGGTTTAGGATTTAGGGTTTAGAGTTTAGGGAGTTAACACTCTTAAAGGCACAAGATGTTAACCTACCTCCTACACATAACCTCATAAATCTCATCTAACTTATGGATTAACTACTTTACCCACTCCCATATATTATAGTGTGGCCATCTTTGTCTATTTGACACCACATTCAAGTGTCGATGTGGTGCCGCTTCCAAGAGATGAACTAGCAACACTTGCATATTTTTCTTTTTATCGGGCTCCAATGCAATGCGTCGCTAAGTAAAGGCTGCCTCAACGAATTTCATATAATGACTCATCTTATAAAAATTGGATGGGTTTTAAACAATTGTCTGTCTCAACCTACTCTCAAGTCTCCTCTTTTATCCGGGACCGACTACGTTCAACATAAACGAAGTTAACTTTGTAAATATAAATATTTAATTCATATTTCTCTTATTTTCTTTTCACTATTTCTTATATTAGAATTATTTTTTTGTTAATAAAGATAAAAAATAATAATTTTCTTTCTTTTCTCATACTTTTCTTTCTTACTATTACATTTACTTTTTACTTTTATACTCACTGTATCCATTTTTGTCACTTTTATACTTAGTCGGACATACTTTTAATTCAATTGATTCATATAATCTTTTTAAAAATGATCTGTAATAGATTTAAAATTTAAATTTTAATATTTATATTTTTCTATTCTTAAATTACATTTTCAAATAAAAAATTAAATATTTAAATTTACTGAAATCCGAACCCATTGTCACACTTCAATTAACGAAAACAAGTAGAGGATCGAATTTTCTTGTTTAAAGGGAATAAAGTCGTAATATATTACGATTTTTTTCTTCATTGCCGTAATTATATTCCGATAAAGATGATGTTTTCAAGAAAGCTCTTTTCGTGAATGTTTGGGAAAGTTCATTTTCTAAGTGACAGAAACCCAAGCAAATCATGCGAATTTTTACTTTTTTTTTCTCCCCTTAATTAGATAATCCTGAGATTCTTGTTAATGTCAATGTGTATTAAATTATTCCAATTTCATAATTTAAGATTAAAAATCGTGCTATATAATTTAGCCGCCACGAAAACCACCATAATAAGAAACTTAATATTATAATAATAATTAATCTCATTTTATTTCTCTAACATTATTCTTTTTTAATATTATCTAATAATAAAAGAAAAATTGTTTCATAGATCATTGGTAGAATTTTCAAGATTTCACTAATGAGATTAATGAAATTAATAAGATAATATATATTTTTAAAATGTATTAAAAATAATTAAAAATATATGAAATCTATTAATTTATTTATAAAATTAAAAAAATTAAAATTAATATATAAAAATATGTCAATCAACCCCAAAATATTATTATGTTAATAAGTAAAATTAAAAAATGTAAACTCTTAAAATAAATATTAATAAGTTCTTAATGTATTTTGTCTTAATAGTTAAATATATTTTAAACATTTTGTATAAAATAGATATAAACTTTCAACGTTTTATCACATGTAAATCAATTTATAAATTATTAGTTCACTATAAATAAACTTTTTAACATTTCAAAATCATATAATTAAGTCCAAATATATTAAATGATACTATCTTCCATTTGGACATTTTTCGTGGCAATTGACATGGATAACTTTATAGGTTGCTACGCAGCATGCCACGTGTGCAATACAAATAGAAGTTAGTGTCATTTAACAGATTTAAATTTAATTACATGATTTTAAAAAAGTTGAGGGTTTATTTACAATAAAATAAAAGTTTACAGACTGATTTACTTGCGAAAAAATTTGAAAACTTATATCAATTTTATGCAAAAAATTAAAGATATATTTGACTATTAAATCATTTATTTTTAAAGGCATGTACATTTTTAAACTTACTCATTGATGAAGTAATATTTTGTGATTGATCAAGAGTACATAAAACTATGCACTTAATACGTTAAATATAAACATCTATAATAATCCCACCTATTTATTACTCTTTTTTGTAGATTTTTTACTTTTTCTATTACTTTGTTATTCAACAAAGTACAATTGTACATAGGGATGTAAATGGGTAGTGTGTAAACGGGTACTCGGCACTACCCGTCCTATTTAACTCGGATTCGGGTATCAGTAAACAGGTTTTAATCGGTTAGGGTAGTAATTTCACTACCCGTGACGGGTTCGGGTAAGGTTCGGGTAGTACCCCTCGGATAACCGGTACCCGAACCCAATTAATGTAACCGGGTTAGAGTACCCGAACCCGTTTATTTTTTGCTTACAAAAATATAATTTTTAAGGTTGTGAGGATTTAAACCTTCATATTTTAATGTTTATACAATGAACTTACCAAATAAGCCATAACTTATATTTAACATAATGTGTTCTAAAAAATATTTATACAATAAAATTGTATGTCTAAAAAAAATTAGTAATTAGCATAATAAAAATAATTATGAAATTAAAACAATTAATTATACTTAAAATAATAAGTTTTAAAATTTTAAATATAATGTTCTAAAATTAAATTAAAAAATTTCATAATTAGTTAAAATACAATTCTTACACATTAATGATTAGCAATTTGCATATATGATATCAATTCATAGTATATTTATATGATAAAAATTGTATTTAAAATTGTAATTTTCAATTTTAATAAAAGATTGTTGACTAGAAAAATTAATAAAAAATAATAATAAAATAAATAATTATGAAATTAAATTGGGTTAATTATGCTTAAGATAATATGTCTTAAAATTTTAAATACGAGGTACTGAAATTGAAATAATAAAAGTTTCATATTTAATTAAAATCAAATTCTTTATATATATATATATATATATATATATATATATACACACACACACACTAATATAATATTTGTATATGATACAAATTATACTTAAAATTGAAATTATCAATTATAGTAAAACATTTTTTAGTCAAAAAATTAATGAAACATGATGATAAAATAATTATGAAACTAAATTAGTAAATTATGTTTAAGATAATAAGTATTTAAAATTTAAATATAAACTACTGAAATTAAAATAATAAAAGTTTCAAATTTGATTAAGATGTAATTCTTGCAAATTGACCATTTACATGTATTATATATGATAATAATATAGTATATGCATATGATACAAATTGTACTTAAAATTGAAATTATCAATTATAATAAAACATTTTTTACTCAAAAAAATCAATGATTCAAATTAAAATTTTAAGTATATGATAAATTGATAATTTCATAGTATAGTATATGATATTATAGTATAATTATAATTTATGATATTATAATATATGATCGTGTACATATAAATGATCATATATTATATGTATATGATACAAATTATAATGAAAATATTAATTATCAATTTAAGGTCTACATCTTTTTAATCATTTAATATTATTATCATTGATTAAATTAATTTACATTACATAAATATATCATAATTTCATAAGAAATCAAATGTATTAAATTAGAAATACTATGATATATATTATGCACTCATAATGGTTTCAAGTTACTTGTTGAATTATTAAAGTTTGTTTAATTATGATGGAACATGTATGTTTTTATTTAATTTTATGTTTTTTTATTTTTGATGTTAGAATAATTTTTTTTCATAGTCGGGTTTCGGGTTCGGGTTAATAAACGGGTTGTCAAAATATAAATTGAATAATCGGATAATTACACGGGTTCGTGTATTTAACGGGTAGTGCAAAATTTATTAGGGTAGGGTTCGGGTAATTGTTTAAAAAATAATTGGGTAATTATAGGGTTCGGGTTTTGTAATTATTAATTGGGTTCGGGGTCGGGTAGTCCAAAATTAGCTGGTACCCGTCCCGTTTACATCCCTAATTGTATAACCTTAAAGATAAGTATTTAATAGAGGGGTAAACGAGTCAAATTATTCGTAATATACTGTAATTCGATTCGATAATTACTCGAATTCGATTCGTGTATTTTCAAGTCGAGTTCAAGTTCGAGTTCGAGCTCAAGCTATTCTAGTAACAACTGGTGTTGAGTTCAAGCTTTTTTAATTTATATATTTTTAATATAATATTATTAAATTACTATTTTACTCCTATAATATATAGTAAAAAATGACAAATCGAGTCTAACGAGTCAAATTCAAACATATCAAATTGAGTTCGAGCTGCTCGAGTGTTCTATCAAGTCAAACTCGAGCTTCAAAAACTAAGTTTAATTGAACTCGAACTGAGTTCGAACTTTTTAATACTCGACTCGAGTAGTTTGTGACTTTAATCGAGTTTTTTTTTTTAATTTATATATCTTTTAAGTATTTATTATTAATATACTATTTTATCACATAATATATAATAAAAAATAATAAATCGAGTTTAGAAAATTGAGTTCAAATTTAATGAGTCGAATTTGAATAATTCGAGTAATCTGTAAAGTTAAACTTGAGTTTCAAAAACTAAATTTGATTAAACTCAAATTAAATTTCAAATCTCAAATTTTTAAACCAAATTAAATTTAAATTTAATCAACTCAATTCAATTTGGTTCAACCTTCCATACTTAACCATCAAAATTTGACTTTATTAATTATCATCTTTTCTTAAAGAAATAGATCCAAGCCCTCGATTATGCTTCCCCAAAATATATATATATATATATATGTTGTGCATGATAATAATAATAAATAAAAAGTGACAAAAAAGGGTAATTGGTGTTGGATTCAAATTCAACCTCATCTACATAGTTGTAACATTATCAAGGTAAAAATCAGAATATATATAGATAAAGAAAGAGAGTTTCAAGGAGATACAAACTCATGTCTTTAAAAGCACAATCACCACCAACAAGGAGGTAGGGTATGATTTCTGAAACTAAGGCTCTCCATTTTTCTTTACAGAAATTCTGTCAAATTCTCTGTCTAACTTAAGCATCGGAGTGCTTACGCAGGAAAAACCCCTGCGTCCCTCTGATTATTCTTTTTCTTGCAGAGCTGTCTATAGCACGTGGCACAAAAATCAAGGTGATGACGTAAGCAATTTGTAATTGTTGTAACTGAGCAACAACAATTGGCGCCGTCTGTGGGAAACGAAAGAAAAGCTATAAACGCAAAGGATCGTCCGCTTCTTCAATAGCTACGTTAAACAAAGCAGGGCGGTGGTCTTCAGTTTGATGAATAAGTAGCGGAATCGTCAATTCTCAACTTTATTTGATTCTGCTAAAGTAAAACCCAATTCTTTAAAACCCTTGATTGATGGGAATTCGAGGAGAAGGAATTGGAATACAATTCCAATACCCTTCAGAACAGTCCCTGATCTCAGAGACCAAGATCTTGACTTCGTGAATGTTGCACATAGCCACCTCATTCACTCTAATTGGGATAAACTTAATGCTTTGTCTACCTACTTGACCCTATTTAGAGTTAAGCATATTTTGTTGAAGATTCAAAAGGACCATGCTCTTTCTCGAGTCCTTCAGTTGGGTTAAAACCCAAAGCCCCACTTCACATTCCCTGGAAACTCATTCAATGATTCTCCACATTCTCACAAAAAATCAGAAATTTAAATCTACAGAATCAGTCTTGAGGAGTATTATTGTATCTGGTTCATTGGAATTGTCTGCTAAGTTGTTTGATGTGGTACTGTATTCTCATCAAATATGTGATTCTTCTCCTCGTGTGTTTGATTTACTCTTTAAGACATATGCACATGCAAAGAAGTTTAGGAATGATACAGATGCTTTTCTCTGAATGGAAGATTATGGGTTTTTGCCTACTGTTAAGTCATGTAATGCATATTTGAGCTCGTTGCTTGATTTACATAGAGTGGATATTGCTTTGGGATTTTACAGGGAAATGCAGCGTTGCAAGATATCTCCCAATATATATATACTTTTAATATTGTTATTCACACATTTTTGCAAGTCAGGAAAACTTGAGAAGGCTGTAGAGGTGTTGAGAGAAATGGAGAGTAAGGGTTTTAGTCCTACCATTGCATCTTATAATACATTGATTGCAGCATATTGTGAGAAGGGTCTTATGAGCTTGGCTATGAAGCTTAAAAACTCAATAGTGGAGTATGGTGTGCATCCTAATGTGGTTACTTTTAACTCCCTCATAAATGGTCTTGTTAAGCTAGGGAAATTACATGAAGCAAACAAGCTTTTCAATGAGATGAAAACCCTGAATGTGGCTCCAACTACTGTAACATACAATACTTTAATAAACGGGTACAACCAAGCAGGTAAAAGTGAGACGAGAAACAGGCTTTATGAGGACATATCAAAGAACGGAGTTAGGACTGATATACTGATTTATAATGCGTTGATACTGGGATTATGCAAGGAGGGTAAGACAAAGAAAGCTGCTTATCTGGTTAAAGAAGTTGATAAGGAGAACTTCGTTCCAAATGCTTCAACATTTTCTGCCCTTATTATTGGGCAGTATGTCAGGAAGAATTCTGACCGTGCATTCCAGATTTACAAGAGCATGGTTATGAGTGGTTTTCATCCAAATGAAAATACTTTTAATATGTTGATTTCTGCATTTTGCAAGAATGAAGATTTTGATGGAGCAGCGCAGGTCTGGAATGATATGGTTCATAGATCAAGGGTTCCTGATTCAAGTACTTTATTTGATTTCTAGAATGGACTTTGCCAATGTGGAAAGATCAATTGGCGATTATCCTATGTAAAAAGCTAGAAGATAAAGGTCTGAAGCCTGGAGGCTTTGATAAATCTAAAATATCAGTTTCAGACCAGAAAATGAGGAGAAAACATTTTGAAATAACTTGTAGAATTTCACGTGTTCCAATTCTCAGGTCAATCCAATGCTCTTCTTCATATAAAAATTTCCTATTTTAGTTCTATTTGAAATTTCCTGTAACAGCAGAATGACAATTGAGGAAGCAGCAGTTCAATATTTGGGATATCAGAAGATATGCCTGCATGTATCCTAATACCATATTCTAGTGGAATATATTCAGATTTGGCTCACTTACATTCTACAGAGAATCAGGTGAATGACCTCATTGAAAGCAATCAGCAGGCATCCATGGCTCAAGGATCCCATCTAGAACTGGATTAAGTGTTCTGCATACTCATTGTTGCAGATGTTACTGGTCTATCGGAATGAAGAAATTTGAAAAATGGAAGTATCTCTAGCTCACTAAAGCCTAGAGCCAGCTTTCTTGGTTCCTGGGTAGCGCTACGAATTCTACTTGACTCTGCACTTTGTTAAAAACTGCCCTAGTTGTTATTTAATTTGTCAATGATAGAAGCTTCACGGTGATCTTTCTTGCCTGATTCATCATTGCTGCTAAATATGCTGACATTGCTCTGTCTATGGAATTAAAGAATATTGAGGAAAGGAAATATATCAAGCACTCCAGCCCACTAAAGTTTCAGCAGCACTGTTGTTTTCTTGAAAAGTACTAAGAGTTCACCTTCCACTCTGCACGTTCTATTCAGAGCCTTTGCGGCGTGACTGAATCCTAACTTCATTACTGATGCATCTGTATCTACTGGGGCAACCAACAATTCACAGGCAGATGGAAGCTTGGCTGCTAGTCCTCAGCTGACAAATAAACAGGTCGAATATGTAATACCTCATTCGCCTCTTGAAGAAGAACAAGGAACTTGCTCTTCATTTGGTGAATGTGGTGTTGACAAGACTTTTGAAGGAAATCAACAATATTTACCGCAAGGCTCCTTTGTTTCTCATGATGGAAGTCATGATAGACATTTTCAGACAAAAATGGCAAGTTCATCTAGTCTAACCTTATCTCTTGCTAGAGGTGGTTTTCCAGTCAGACTTTCTCAGTTAGTAGAAGTGATAAGAAGTCTTGATGAAGATGAACATAGGCTTCTACTAAACTCGCAAGATTTGGTTTCACTTGCAAATGATGAGACTGATAGTTTAGCACCATCTTACTATCCAGATTTATTTGAGAAATTGAAAGATGAATTATATCTTGCAAGTTTTACAAAAGATATATTTTACTTAGAGCTTTCTGAGCGGTCAGATCTGCCTATGGAATCTGATCGGCATTACCATCAGCTTATTGATGAGATATCCATGTTTCGTTAGATTTTACAAAATGCTTCGCGTTGATGTTCCTATTAATCCGTGATCTTTTCTTTTTCTTTTGATCATATCATTTGATATTTTTCTGGATAATGGATCCGCTTGGTGCTCAAGAGAAGGTCTCAAAAATAGCCAGTAGCCTAGGCCTTTGTGTGTCTGTTGCTATGGCTCATGAGGCCTTTGTTAATGAGTCAGGTGTGCTTTGAGAAAACTGATATGATATTTATTTTAGAAAATATATTTTGCAAATATCTATTGAGTACACCGCAGAACTTTTTGCTTCATTGTGTTTGGCTGCGACTCCAAATGCAAAGATGTCTTTTCAAATATTCAGGTTCAAGATCCTTGCCTGAGAAGCAAGCTACCACGGAAGGTGGTATTAGTATATATCTCGGATCAGCTCCAATAGTTGAATGTCTGGAGAGATACCAGCCAAATGTTATAATTACTTCAAGGGTTGCTGATGCTGCACTATTTTTAGCACCAATGGTTTATGAACTGGGCTGGAATTGGGATAACTTGGAGTTATTAGCACAGGGATCTCTGGCTGGCCATCTTCTAAAGTGTGGTTGTCAACTCACAGGGGGATACTTCATGCATCCAGCGGACAAGCATCAAAGCTTATCTTTCACACATCTTCTGGATCTATCACTGCCATATGCTGAAATTTCCTTTAATGGGAAAGTATTTGTCATGAAGGCAGAAGGTAGCGGTGGAGTTTTAAATTTTAGTACTTGTGCTGAACAATTACTTTATGAGGTTGGAGATCCAAGCGCATGTATTACTCCTGATATTGTAATTGATTTTCGGGGTGTCTCGTTCCAGCCATTGTCTAGCTCTAAAGTTCTCTGTATTGGTGCAAAGCCTTCTGCTCAATCCTGTACCTGACAAACTCTTGCAATTGGTTCCAAAGATGGCTTGTTGGTTCAAGCTTGCAAATTGGCTGCACCCGACGTATCTAAACTGATTTTAGCCTTTGAGTCAAAGGCGCATAATGATGAACCTGAGGTTGAGGAAAGAAATTTAACTTTATCTCAATCTATGGGAGACCCGTTTAATTTAACAAAAGAGGTAACAGAAAATTTGAGAGCAGTTCTTATGCTCTTGGGTTAAGACGCTGATAATGCCAGTTCACTTTATAGAGGGGAGCGGGATTGTAGAAAATCTGATAATTTCATATTTGGGGAGCTGAGGCTTCAGTACGAAGCTTTGGAGGAATACAGTTATAATCTCAAAGCTACCAACATCGAGCTGGAGATTCTCTATGAAGCTCTAAAGCAGCAAGGAAGTAGCCTCAGTGCTAAAAATACTAAGCTCGGTAAGAAATTGATTGAGTATCAGTCGAGAATCGCTGAATAGCAAAGTCATTTTTCTGATTTACAGCTAAGGTCAGATGAGATGGCTTATTCTTTAAATCAACAGTTGGAAAGTTGGAAGAAAGAAGTAACACGAAGAAAACAACCAAAGGGCTTGAAGCGAAAAATGCGCGAGGTAAGCCATGAAGACAAGGTGCGAGAGCTTGAAGCGAAAAATGCGCGAGGTAAGCTAAGCACTCAACCAAGGGCTTGAAGCGAAAAATGCGCGAGGTAAGCCACGAAGACAATGTGCGAGAGCTTGAAGCGAAAAGTGCGCGATGTAAGCTAAGCACACAACCAAAGGGCTTGAAGCGAAAAATGCGCGAGGTAAGCCACGAAGACAATGTGCGAGAGCTTGAAGCGAAAAGTGCGCGATGTAAGCTAAGCACACAAACAAAGGGCTTGAAGCGAAAAATGCGCGAGGTAAGCCACGAAGACAATGTGCGAGAGCTTGAAGCGAAAAGTGCGCGATGTAAGCTAAGCACACAACCAAAGGGCTTGAAGCGAAAAGTGCGCGATGTAAGCTAAGCACACAACCAAAGGGCTTGAAGCGAAAAATGCGCGAGGTAAGCCACGAAGACAATGTGCGAGAGCTTGAAGCGAAAAGTGCGCGATGTAAGCTAAGCACACAACCAAAGGGCTTGAAGCGAAAAATGCGCGAGGTAAGCCATGAAGACAAGGTGCGAGAGCTTGAAGCGAAAAGTGCGCGATGTAAGCTAAGCACACAACCAAAGGGCTTGAAGCGAAAAATGCGCGAGGTAAGCCATGAAAACAAGGTGCGAGAGCTTGAAGCGAAAAATGCGCGATGTAAGCTAAGCACTCAACCAAGGGCTTGAAGCGAAAAGTGCGCGAGGTAAGCCACGAAGAAAATGTGCAAGAGCTTGAAGCGAAAAGTGCGCGATGTAAGCTAAGCACACAAACAAAGGGCTTGAAGCGAAAAATGCGTGAGGTAAGCCACGCACTCAAAACAAGAGCTTGAGAATTAGAAGGCCAGAGAATTTGACTTCAGAATCTCATGTAAGGACTTGACTTGAGGCTACAATGAGAACATATGTACTCTTCCGCAAGGATATACCTAGCGAAAGAGTGGGGAGCAATTGTTGTGCATGATAATAATAATAAATAAAAAGTGACAAAAAAGGGTAATTGGTGTTGGATTCAAATTCAACCTCATCTACATAGTTGTAACATTATCAAGGTAAAAATCAGAATATATATAGATAAAGAAAGAGAGTTTCAAGGAGATACAAACTCATGTCTTTAAAAGCACAATCACCACCAACAAGGAGGTAGGGTATGATTTCTGAAACTAAGGCTCTCCATTTTTCTTTACAGAAATTCTGTCAAATTTTCTGTCTAACTTAAGCATCGGAGTGCTTACGCAGAAAAAACCCCTGCGTCCCTCTGATTATTCTTTTTCTTGCAGAGCTGTCTATAGCACGTGGCACAAAAATCAAGGTGATGACGTAAGCAATTTGTAATTGTTGTAACTGAGCAACAACAATATATATATATATATATATATATATATATATATATATATATATTGCTCAATGGATCCAATCTGATCATAGTAAAAGTTCACGAGTTGGATGTATTTTTATCATCAACGAATGGCCCAGCATTCAATGCGGGTTGAAGCATATATATATATATATATATATATATATAAAAATTATGATATGCAATGGACGGCTCTGAGCGGACCAGAGTACAATTATTGGAGTTTGAGGGGCACGTGTCGTCCCGCGAGTAGATTTAAGAAACTAAGTGGTTGATTGCGACGGCACTTTTCAGGTGCCTCGAGCCTTCGACTTTCTAAGGGCGGCGTGTATTCCATCACTTTCACTACAATAAAAAATATTAAAATTAGGAATTTTTTATTTCTTTTGAAAAAATTCGAGTTGAAAAAAATAGGAGAAAAGAAAAGAAAATCCTTCACCGGTATTACCGGTGAAAAAGACAAAATATGTGTCAATGTCAAGACCCTACCAGAAATTGCAAGGAATTCTAATTATAACTTTTAATGGGGTTCATTTTATAATTTAAAATTTTAATAATTTTAAAAGTTTGAAGGGAATTGCAAATATTGTTAAATTACTTATTTGTATTGTTGGTAACTTGGTAAGACCTAATCAACTTCCCCATCATCAAAAAGAGATTTTTTTTTTTTTCAAAGAGAAATCTCTTTATTAGAATAAGAGTTTATATTTAAGGAATTTTATACATTTTCATTGTATCACATCATGATATTTAATTAATTAATAAATTTAAAAATATTTATTTAAGAAAATTATTTTAAGATTTATGATTTAATAATATAACATGTTATAATTTGAAAATAATGTATAAAATGTATAATTCTTAAAAAGATTGCCGTTATTTAACAATTTTCCTCTTTTCATCTTATATACTTACCAATTTTGTTGTATTTTGACTGAAAATGCATTTTAATCAAAGAAATTAAAATGAGAAATGATAATACATGAAAGTATCAATTAATTTTGCTAGTAATTACTAGTAGACAATTGTATAAAAGAATGCAAGAACATTTTCATAAAATAAAAGAGCTAAATGTCTAATTTATGAAATTTTAAAAATATAGAGGATTCATTCTTCCCATAGAAAGGAATTAAAATTTACAAAATAAAGAAAATATTATAACTACTTATTGAAGAAATTAGCAAATAGTTTTTTGGACTTTGGGAAATTGAAATATAGAGAGTATATGTAAAAATGTTCTTTTAGGGGCTTATTCTTGTAAGAAGACTTGTTAAGATTTAGGTTGCAAAAACAGAAATTGGAGGCTATTAAATGATAGTCATACCAAAAATTTTAATCCTTCGTTTGGAAATCTAAGAAATGGGATATTGACCTTTCCATTTAAGGAAAAGTTGAGTTCCTCAAACTTTGGAATCTAAAAACAAGTAATGACTTGAATAGGAGGAGTGCACCAAAACTTCAATTATGGCAACAAAACAACATAATGATACTATTTCTTATGTGTTCTTTCTTGCTTGGTATTGAAGCTACCACTTGTGTGGGCATACAATCATCTAACAAAATTATTCTAAAATTTAATTTTTTACGAAAATATAATCGTTAAATTAAATTTAAATTGTTTGAAATTAATTCTTTTAATGGATTTGGTTGGTTTATTAAATTGACACAAATTATGTTTCATATATGTCTAATTTCCATTTTCGTCTTCTCAAATTTGGACAAATCTAAGGAAACTACCAAATAAAAAGAACATTGTAGGTTTGGACAATTTCAAGGAATTTTAGTGGAAAGACACCAAGTAGGTAAAAAAATAAAATTGTGATTGTGACATCCAATTTCACTTCTTTGTGATGCCATGCCAAATAGACTAATCTTTGATCCTTTATTTTTTTTAATATTGAATATATCGTGAATAAAATTTTTTAACTTCGGAAGTAGAATTAAGATAATAATATATGTTTTATTTTATTTATTTATATTTTTTTAATATTTTTTAAAAACATGTGTTATCATTTTAAGTTGTGAAGTTAAAAACTCTATTAATAATATATTAGATAATTATGCTCACAATAATCTTTTAATTTAATTACCATCAACTGCAAATGCGGCAAAAGTTCTATCCTATATTCTAAGGAAGAAAACAAACGAACAAACAATGGAAACTTTTATAGCACTGCCACAAGGCTGGAGAGAAGAAAACGTGTTGAAACTCTACAAAAGAAAAAAATTTCCAATTCATAGCAATTTCATTCATCAATTAGAAGAATATTCATGTGATAATAGTTATTTTATTTTAAACGGTCAATAAATGTGTATTTTAAAAAAAGAAAGAAATTTTGGTAAAAATTTTAATTACTAAATAAAAGAGATAAGAATACTAATATTTTATTATTGGATTATGCCATTGATTATGACCAAAATCATGATCATATTTTTTTATTTTAAAAGAATATAAATAATTTTATTATCTCATGATTTTCTATTGCTTTTTTTTTTTAAATTTTTATTATATATTTACTAATCATTTTCACATAAAAGTAATAATTTTTTTTATCAAATACTTCAAATACCATGATAATAACAAGATTAAAAAAGTATTTATCTAACATTTTTAGATTATGTTTTAGTTGTTGGGTATTTATGAATATTGATTTTTTATTTTTTAAACATAATTTTTTGACATTTTTTTTTTTGTTTTTTAGTATACATGTTACAAAGGAAAAATTTACATGAGGTTACTTCGGTCCTTTTACTAAGGTTCCTCCAATAAAATTTCAACACCTGTAAACCCATTAAATGTTCCATAGAGGAATATTGATAAAAAGACCTAAACAACCTTGTATAACTTTTGCGGTCCTCTCTTTCGATAAAAACGAAAAACACCCTTCAAAACATTTTATGTCATTATGGGTAATTTAATAACTCCAGTTCAAATAAAAAGCACAAGAATTTACAAAGGGTGTCATTGATTAATTCAATCAATTTTGGATATAATTATCTAAAATGAAATTAATTGATTTATTTTATTTCATTTAAATTAATTTAATTATTTAGAATCAGATTAATCAAACTATATTATTTTATATTTATTAATCAAACCGTATTTATAAATTCAAAAATCTAACTGATTAAAATTAAAACGATCAATTAACCAAATTAGTTCTATTATTTCAATTAAAACCGAAATACAAATTTCTTAAAATTTATCCGTGGCATATATGAGAACAAATATTTAAAATTTATTTCACCTAATTTTTTTATTTATAAAAAGTAAAAAAATAATTTAAATCTTAAATATAATTCTTCGTAAAATTGTTAGGAAAAAAAATTTTCTCTCTTTTTGTGAGAAGCTTTTAGGGGCAGTGTAATCTTCAAAAGATCAGTACTTCAATGAAAAGGAGAGGAAAAAAAAAAAAAACCTTTATAAACTGTCTACTAACTCCATTCATTCCATTTTCACACTACAATTTTTCCTTTATAATACATCCAAACTGCTATATATAAATATATATTTACACATTTTAAACCCCTCAATACAATAAAAAAACTTCAGTAAAATAAATTAATACAGTATCAAAAGCCTACTTTATCCAACACATTTTCCATTTTTATCTAATCTCCCTTGTTTTTCCCTTCATTTTCCTCAATGAGATTGGCTTTATAATTTTGGTTTCCAACACCGGCCTCGGAGGCACAAGGCTCAGATGTTGGCGTTGCTATATGATCAGTTGATGAGAAAAATAAGAAGTATAATTATAAGAAGTTTTAGTATTAGTATTCGATAATGAGACCTCCCATTGGAGCTCGATGAGGAATTCCCTTCCTCCTCTTGGCAGTCCTCACGGCTGTTGGCGGTGGCGTCGAAGGCGTAAAGCTTTGTAGTTTGCTCTTTGTACTCCCATTGCTAACACCATTCAATGACTCACCGTCTGACCCCTCTGTTTCCCTGCGCATTTTCTTTTTCCTGACAAAGTTTTTCGATGTCCCAACAATCTGAAACAATGCAATAACAGTCACGAGAATATCAGGCAGGAAAATAAATTGATGAAAACCCCATGTTTACAGGAGAAAATCAGGGGTTAATTACCTTGCAACCAAGAGAACAGAAGCTGAAGGAATCAAGGAGGCTACGCTCGCAGACATGGCAGGTATTGGTGACACCTTTGCCAGGCCTTGGCTGCGGCCTTTCATTCAAGAACACAATCCTGGCACTGTTGATGATGTAGGTTTGAATCCCTGAAATGTCTAAGAATTTCTGAATCTCAGAAACCCTTATCACATCATGGTAGGAGGATCTCCTTATCTGTAACAAAATCCCATGTGAAAATTTTAGCAGAAAGTTTGGTCAAATGAATGAAAATAATTATGAAATGGTCTAATGCTGTATTAAATTGCTGTATTGCATTAATAAGGTTTTGACTATTTGAAAAAAAAAAAAAAAGAAAAAAGAAAAATGATTTGCCTGATGCCTTTTTGTCAAGTCCCACAGAGAAAGCACATGACATTGCTGAAACCAATGCAAATTCATATAATTTTGTGACTATGATCAAAGAAAGAGATAACTTCTGATAATGGAATATCATCAGTTTACAAATAACCCAAATTTTGGGTTAAAATTTTTTTTTTCCCTTTTCTCTTTCTATTCTATATCTTTAATTTCCCAGGTCAACAGGGTGGGTGAAAAAACATAATAAAGAAATTGAAAACTTACCTGAATAGCTCTATGATCTTTGTGATAAGCAAGGCAAAGAGAACAAAGAGCACCATTCATGCAATCCAAGCAATACATATTGCATTCACTCTTATGAGCATCGGCATGGAGCTTGCATTGAATAAAAAAGCTTGTTTGAAGCAGTGGTTGCAGCCATGGCGGCCACTTCACATCCTCTTTATCATCCTCATTATCTGGTCCTCCTCCTCCCTGAATTATCCAAATTATTTTATCATCAACAAAATCATCTCAACAATAACATCATTATTACAATCATATTTACACTACTCATATATACACAAGTATTTCAACCAAGAACAACATAATAATAATTCAACAAGCTTGGGGGGCTGACCATGATTCTTCTGCTTTTTGGTTTGATTTCTCTAACAGTTGTTTCTTGATCAATATTGATCATTAAGAGCCAGTTTGGGAGAAAGGAAAAAGAGAAACTTTCTTGCAAAACTTTTTTTTTCTCAAGAAACAGGGAGAGAAGAAGAAGAAAGAAAGAAATGAAGTGGGGTTAATTACTTTGAAGTGGTGGGTGGTGGATGGGGCATGAAAGGTGCTTATCTTTGGCTTAAAAGTCTTCATCCGAACCTCTATCCGAACCTAAGCCAAAAAATATTATTAGATGCGTTTATTTCATTATTTTACTTTTCATCATCTTCCATTATTTTCATATTATATTTTTTGAAATTAAAAGTCATGTAATAATTTGGGTTGGAGAGAGGTAGTAGGTTGAGGTTGCAACTTGGAAGCTTTGACATATGGTTCTTTCTAATTCCGAAATTTGGAAAGCAGAGATTTTGACATGTTGAATTAATAGTTATGAATCAGCTAGAATGGAATACAAAGATGTTGAACATATATATATATATATATATATATATATATATATATATTAAGATATATGGGTCTTAATTAATTTTGCATGGTGTGCTAAAAGTTAGGCCTTTAAAATTTGCCACCTCATTTTTGCATATATATATATATATATATATATATATAAGATATAAAAATTGTATTTTATCACCTAATACTGTACATAATATATAGGAATAGGGTACATAGGATTAGCCTTTATTACTAAATCGTCTTTAAAATCTATCTAGTAGATTATTATGACGACTTTTCCAAGGTATTTCTTTTTTATTCTGTTTTATATTATAAATCTCTTGGAACGTAAATAGAATAGGGGAAACTTGAAAAAGTTGTCTACAATTTTTTATTTGAATAGTTAAAAAGATTTTATGATATATAGAAGATTTGACTTTGAATTCAAAAAATTTTACTTTATTTTTAATTATTAAATATTTATCTTGTATAATAAAAAATTTTAAAAATGTTGAGGTGTAATAAAAATATTCGTATTTGGTAATATCTCAAAAAGTAATCACTAGAAAAGAAATGAAAGTTTTGAAATTAATAAGGAAAAAATGAAAATTAACATCAATCCCTTAATGATTCTTAAGAAAAAAGTCGTGGGCTTCATCATATAGCATGGTCTATAATATTTTAATGGTAAAATTAATTATTAATTACATTTAATTATTAATTATTGATTAGGTATTAATTTTTATTATTAATTATTAATTATTAAAATTAATTAATAATACTAAATAAATAAATAAAAATTCATTATTAATTAAAAATATTTAGTAATTATTATGAGTAATTATTAAGTATTAATTAATTATTAATTAATTATTAATTAAGAATACTTAATTATTGATACATGTAAATCGTTTGTACATATAGGTATTCGAGTGCCTTATTCAAGGTATTCGAATGCTAAAGAATTATTTATTTGTTTGAAGAATATACATATATCTATATCATGATCTGCATATATCATCATCAGCAGTAGCAACAAAGTCTTTCTATAAATTTTGTTCGGCTATATTAATCAATATATAAACTAACTTTAAGTCGTCAACATGAATTCTCTTTTTTTCACTCATTCCTATTTAAGGTAATGTACTCTTTCAACTCTTGTATTGTTATATCTTTTCGAATGACTTTCTTTTAAGTTTTTTTTTTTGTCTTTTCTTAGCCTTGACCATTTTTTCATCATTCATAGCATCCACTCCCTTAATTGGAGAGCATTCATAGATCTATGTCATATGTATCTAAACTAACGTAAATGACTTTCACTCATATTGTCTTTGATAGGTACCACTTCAACCTTTATTGCGAACGTATTCATTTCTCATTCTATCATTTCTCATATAATTAGACATCCACCGCAGTTTCACATTCTTGCTACATTCATCTTTTGCGTATGAAGTCTCTTAATCACTTAACATTCACCAATATATAGTAATATTGGTCTAACAACTGCCCTATAGAACTTGCATTATAATCATATAAGAATTCCTTTATCACACAACACACCTTTGCAGTTCTCCACTTACTCTAACCAAGCTGGATCCTATGGATCACATCGCCATCAATTTCCCCATTTATCTATATGATCGATTCCAAATATAAAAAATGATCCCACTTAAGGATAGCAAAGCCATCTAATGTCACTATGTTTTGATATTCTTCTTTGTTTGAACTGAATTTACATTTCACGTATTCAGTTTTCACTTTACTTTGTCTGAACTTTCTTGAATCTGTCTCCACATCTAACTTTGCATTGACCTTTACCTATTCTTAACACACAAGACAATATTGTATGCAAACATCATACACCAATACACTTTATCCTGGATGAATTTCATCAGTTCGTTCATTATTGAAACAAACAAAAATGGATTTAATGCCGATCCTAGATGTAGTCCCATTGTGATAAAAAATTTACTTGTTTGCCCTCCACATATCCTTACAAATGTTCTTACATCTCCATACATGTCTTTAATTAGTTTAATATATTTCATGGTAACTCTTTTCTTTATTAAGGGCCACCATAGCACTTCCTTAAGCACTTTATCATATGCTTTCTCCAGGTCTGTAAAGACCACATGAAGATGTTTACCTAGTACTCGAGAATGTTTCACAAGTTGTCTAAGCAAGTATATTGCTTCCATAGTTTATTGGCCAAACATCAAACCAAATTGATTCTCCGATATCTCTATAATCTTCCTTAACCTCCGTTCTATCACTCTCTCCCATAGTTTCATTATGTGATTCATCAGTTTATGTCTCGATAGTTGTAGAAACTTTGAAAATCTCTCATGTTCTTATAAAGAGGCATCAAGATACCCTTTCTTTACTTCTTAAGCATTTTGTTAGTGTACTAAATCTTGTTAAAAAGATCTGTTCACAACTTAACTCCTTTCTTTCTAAGACATTTCTAAACTTCAATTGAAATTTCATCAAGCCTTACAACTTTCTTTATGTTTATCCTCTTTAATGCCTCTTAATTATACCTCAATCTCTTTGATTCTGTGTATAAAATATTGGTTAAGATCCTCGAGAGGCACAAAGATATTGTCCAAAATCTTACTTTGTCCTTCATTAAATAGTTTGTAGAAATAATCATGCCATCTTTTGTTAATGTTATTTTTCATAACGAAAATTCTTTTATTTGGTATTCATCCTTGACATATTTCACGACTCTTAGGTCGCAACTCCTCTTCTGCCTTACTTGCACCAATCTGTATATATTTTTCTCTTCATCCTTTGTGTCTAATTTTCATACATCTTTTTCACAATCTTTACTTTATCTTTTGTCGCTGCTTTCTTTGCCTTTTTTTTTTCTAACTAACCTATGTTTTGTAAAACTTTCTTTAGTGTTTCTCTTCTTCAACATCATGTAACGATTTTGCTTAGTATTTATAGCTTCCTTAATTAATGCATTCTATCATATTGCATTCTTTCTAATCAGTATTCTTTGTTTGGTACTCCTACTATCTCCTTACCCACTCTTAAATGCATTTTGCCATCTTATTTCATAGTACATTTGGTTCTCCTCTATTGTCCAATTCTCTTTTTGGATCTAATTATCTCTATATAGTGCATGACAATTTTTTTTAGCTTCCACTATCGAATTCTTATAGCTCATTTCTATTGGTTCCTTAGATGTTGTCTATGAATACTCATGTCTAGGACTAAAAGTCTATATTACATGGAAACACTCACCTGAGATAATCTTTCAATCTAGATGACTGCATTTATTCCTCCTTTTCGTCAAAGAAACTATTTGATTTGAGTTCAGACCACTTTTAAAGGTTATAAGATGAGGTTATCTCACGCTAAATAATATGTTCATTATGGTTGATCGTAAGGTAAAAAAAAAAAAAATCTAAGATAGCATCTTCACCTTCATTTCTTACATCGTAACTAAAACCCCATGTATGCTCTCAAAACACTTTCTACTATTACTGTCGGCTCAACCAAGATGGCGGTGAATTGGTTTTTCTAATCTATATGCTAAGTTTAAACTCTTCTAGATAGAATTGCAAATAAACAAACAAATGACAGTAATAAACAATTGAATAAAATGCAGTAAAACAAAAGAGATAAGGGAGAAGAATAGCAAACTCAGGAATTTATAGAGGTTAGGCCAAATCAAATGCCTACGTCCTCTCTTCTTGACCTTTTTGTCAAGGATTCTCTTTCACTATCAATGTGATCAATACAACTTCCTTTTCAAGGTTAAGGAATAACCTCTCTACCCTTTATACAAGTATTGTTATTCAACTCTTACACAATTCTCTCACAGAGGAACTCTCCCCTTTTCTTTTGGACAAAGAGTAAATACAATGTAAAATTCTATTTAATGGGTAGGATGAATAGCTTCAACACAAGTTTTTAATGATAATTCAAAGTATAAATGCTGAAGACAAAAGGAATGTTCTCTCAAGAATATTCAAACTTTTTTTGCTCTTTTTCTTGTTTCCCAAATGTCTTCAACGCTTGTATTTATACAGCCAAATGGTAGGTGAAGCATTTAATGCTTTTTCTCTCGTTGAGAATTTACAGAAAGAGCTGTTGGGAACCTCCAGTAGAGTGCCAGATCGATCTCCCATCTTGACAGGATCGATCTCCTAATTCAAATTCCTACAATATTAAAGCAATCCAAAGCAATGAGATCGATCTTATTCTTGGACAGATCGATCTCATAATTCATAAATTGTTAGTGCAGATCGATCTGTCGAACCAGCAGATCGATCTTAGAAACTTTCAATTTAAGGAAGATTGATTTTCAGATAGATCTTGCAAGTGTTCTCGTGTGAAGGATATCGATCTCTAATTACACCAGATCGCTTTCATAAACTTACTGTCTTGAGAAGATCGATCTCTATCCCTAGGAGATCGATCTCATAAACTTTCTATCTAACAAAGATCGATTTGTAGATCAATCTAAGACACAACCTTGCCTTAGAGGAGATCAATCTCTAACCTGACCAGATCGATCTCCTTTTGACCAGATCGATCTTATAACCCTTGGAGATCGATATCTACTTTCATAAAACCCAGTAATCTATCTTGAGTCCTTTAACCTTTAAGCAGATCGATCTCTCATTCTAGGAGATTGATCTCTCATCCTTTAAAACTCAGTTTTTGGTAAAGAATTTATCTTAATAAGTTCTAATTCATTACTTAACATGTTTTAAACTTTCCTTGATTTATCATTAACACTTTTGAATTACCGTTTTGTCATTTCAAAATATATTAACTTAACAATCTCTCCCTTTTTGATATGACAAAACCTAATTCAATAAACTAAATTTAAAACATGTTTTATCTCCCCCTTAACATAAGGATTGGGTACACATCCAGCTCCCCCTCTAACAATGCATAATTAGCCCTTAACAAGTTCCAAGCTCCCTCTTAATTTATGCCCCTTAATTTTGCTCCCCCTCAATATGCACTCTTTCTCCCCCTTTTTGTCATATCAAGAAGGCAAGCAATTTAGGCAATTGTAAACATAAGGGAACATAACCATAAGAGAACACAAATCAGTTCAAAATAGTCATTTCAAAATATCATTTTAAGTACAACTGAAGAAACAGGTAAAACAAGGAAATCCTAAGACGGAGGAGGAAAACGCTCCAAAAGTTCATCAACACGAGTACAGGTTACTTGCAATTCATCAAACATCGCTTGTTGGGTGACTTGAAGAGTTGCAAAGCCCTCATCCATCTTCTGATTAAGCTTCATAACCATTTCTGCAAGAGATTCCATGGTGATTGAGGATGAAGCAGCAGGTGCAATGTCCTCAACTGGAGGTGCGGAAGGCTCAGCTGGAGCTTCTTCATCCAGAGCTGCCTCTTGAGATAATTCGCTCTTCTTTCGTCACTGTCCTTGGAGGTCTTTGTAGTACCCCACGTGATGAAGTGTGCTGATGTTAAGGATACTTTTTGAAGAAGGTACCTCACCAGTCTCACAGGAGCAGTCAACCTCGAGTTTTAGAAGTAGAAATGCAAGTGGTTGAGGGAAAATGATGGTTGACGCCTGACCCTGCACTATCTTCAGCCAATCTTCATAAATAAAATGTACTAGATTTGGTTTTTGGCCATGAGGAGAATGAAGTTGATGAAGCAAAAAATGATCAAGTTTTCGGATAGTGGAGTGTCGGGTACCGAAAGAACGAAGGTTTCAGGAGATGATGAGGTGAAGTAACCTAGGGTGCATAGGCAGGTCACTAGCTTTATCGCCTGGAAGATTTAATTTTAGAGGTACCTCTTCTTCCTCATTAGTTAATCCTTCATTAGCAATCCCAAAAACTTTTGCTAAAAGGTTGTTATTGACTATAATTGTTTTGACCATGACAAAGGTTTTAAAACCGAGAATTTTACAAGAGTCTTCGGGATTATGGATAAGTTCAGCATTGGAGAAAAAAACTATAATGATATTAGGAGGAACAGGGGTGTTGATTTTAAGAAAAGGAAGCCAACCATACTCTTGTAATTTTGTGAGGTATGGAAATTCGATAAGTTCAAGGAAAAAGAAGTCTATTGTCCTCCAATGTTTGATAGGCATGGTTGAGAAATATTCTTCAAACCTTTTTCTTTTTACGGGAGTTTGAAAACATCTACTAAGGTTGTGATAGATGTTGGAGGGACATTTGAGGGCTGTGAGGAGGATGGTCTAGATTCTTTATTTGCGACTCTTTTAAGACGTGGCATTATGTTCACTATGAAATCAACCAAAAACAACCTAAGAATGTTCTAAGAGTTCTCTAACAGATTCCTAGACAATAGAACAGTTTAAAGTGAATAGGAACCCTAATGAAGATCAATCTATGAAAACAAGAAAGTTTGAATCAAAATCAACAATGTAGGTTGTTAGAATGAAGAACAAGTGAATAGATTTGACAAAGATTTTACCTAAGATCGATCCCAGAGAGAAAGCAGAAAGAGAGGCGCGACAGCAGGGTTAGGGATTTTGAAGAGTTTGGGAATTTTGGTTTCTAAGATTTGGGAATTTTTCGGACTGTTTATATAGCCCAAGGCTAATGAGATCGATCTGTCGAGATACCATATTGATCTGTCTTTTTTAAAAACTCAAGGAGATCGATCTGATGAATAATGAGATCGATCTGAAGAATACATAGACTTTAGAATATCGATCTGCCTAATGCAAGGATCGATCTACAAAATATAGAAACTTAAGAAGATCGATCTGCCAAATGCAAGGATCGATCTGAAAAATACAGAATCACAAGGAGATCGATCTTATGGGATTGAAGATCGATCTGCCTAGCACAACCTTACTGCTTTAGGCCAATTTGAGTATGTTAGATCGATCTATAACATGAAAAGATCGATCTCTCATACCATTTGCTCAGAAACTGATTGAAAAATAAGTTAAAAATGATTTTGAAAATTAAGTTTTAAAATCTACAAACCTTATGGAGCATTCATAAGTCCTAATTCACCTCTAAGAACACAAAATCTATCTTTGTCAAGGGGTTTGGTGAAAATATCAGCTACTTGAGGCAATGTATCAATATATTCTAGAACTATATCCCCTTTTTGCACATGATCCCTAAGGAAATAATGCCTAATTTCAATATATTTAGTTTTAGAGTGTTGAATTGGATTTTTAGAGAGATTAATTGCACTGATATTATCACATTTAATGGAAACTTGTTTCATGTCTATACCATAATTTTTCATTTGTTGCTTAATCCATAACACTTGAGCACTACAACTATCAGCTGCTATGTATTCTGCCTCAGTTGTGGATTGTGCTACACTATTTTGTTTTTTAGTGAACCATGATATTTATCTATTCCCTAAAAATTGGCAGGTTCCTGATGTGCTTTTCCTATCTATCTTACATCCACCAAAGTCAGCATTTGAGTAAGCATGTAGTGTAAATGTTGAGTCTCTAGGATACCATAAGCCTAATGAGGGTGTGTCTTTTAGATACCTAAAAATTCTTTTTGTAGCTAGTAAGTGTGATTCTCTAGGTGAGGATTGAAATCTAGCATATAAACACACACTAAACATAATATCAGGTCTACTTGCAGTAAGATAAAGTAATGAGCCAATCATAGATCTATATAGCTTAGTGTCTACACACTTACCACTTTCATCCTTATCAAGCTTTATGCTAGTGCCCATTGGAGTTGATTGAGGTTTGCAATTATCTATTCCAAATTTTTTGAGCAAGTCATTGGTGTACTTAGCTTAATTGATGAAGATCCCATCCTTAGTTTGCTTTACTTGAAGTCCCAAGAAGTAGGTGAGCTCTCCCATCATACTCATTTTAAATTCACCTTGCATAGTTTTAGTAAACTCTTGGCACAAAAATTCATTAGTTGATCCAAATATAATATCATCTACATAAACTTGAACAACTAGTAAATCTTTATTCTTAGTTTTGATAAACAATGTTGTATCAACTTTTCCTCTTAAAAATCCCTTTTCTATTAAGAACTTAGAAAGTCTCTCATAGCTTGTTTCAAACAATAAAGTGCCTTTGAGAGTTTGTAAACATGATTAGGATATTTAGGATCCTCAAAACTAAGAGGTTGTTCAACATAAACTTCTTCACTTATAAAGCCATTTAAGAATGCACTTTTCACATCCATTTGATATAATTTAAAATTCTTATAACATACAAAGGCAAGTAACATTCTAATGGCTTCTAGTCTAGCTACCAGAGCATAGGTTTCATCATAATCTATGCCTTCTTCTTGTCTATAACCTTGAGCTACCAACCTAGCCTTGTTTCTTATGATCACACTATTTTCATCCATCTTGTTCTTGAAGATCCATTTTGTTTCAATTATAGGATGATCACTAGGTCTAGGAACCAAATTCCATACTCTCAAATTGATTTAGTTCCTCTTGCATAGCTAGAATCCAATTATTGTCTTCTAAGGCCTCATTTACATTTTTGGGTTCAATAGACAAACGCAATATATTGGCATACATTTCTAAGTGAAGATCTTGTTCTAACTCCTAGATTTGGATCACCTACAATTTCATAATCTTTGACATAACCTAGTTCTCTTGGTGCTTTAGGTTCTTTTTCTAGTATTTCTAGTTCTTCTTCATCCTCTTCTTTTTTATTGATGTCAAGATTTTCTTGTATGTTATCTTCTATCCTTGAGGATTCCTTTAAAATCTCATCAAATATTTCTATATCCTCATCATTGTTATAAACTTTAGATGCAATATTTGATTCATCAAATATTACATGTATTGACTCTTCTACTATCAATGTTCTTTTGTTGTACACTCAATATGCTTTTGAATTTAAAGAATAGCCTAAAAAGACTCCTTCATCACTTTTAGCATCAATTTTTCTCAAGTTTTCTTTTCCATTATTTAAGACAAAACATTTGCAACCAAAAGGATGAAAATAACTAATATATGGTTTCTTTCCCTTGTAAAGCTCATAAGGAGTTTTCTTCAAAATAGGTCTAATCATTGCTCTATTTATAATGTAGCATGAGGTGTTAATGGCTTCAACCCAAAAATACTTAGGTAGATTATTTTCACATAACATTGTTCTAGCCATTTCCTCTAAGGTTCTATTTCTCCTCTCAACAACCCCATTTTGTTGTGGTGTCCTAGGAGCTGAAAAGTTATGGCTAATCCCTTGATCATTGCAATATTCATCAAAACCAAGATTTTCAAATTCCTTGCCATGATCACTTCTAATACTAGTTATAACATACCCTTTTTCATTTTGGGCTAATTTTGAATAGGTAACAAATTTTTCTAAAACTTCATTCTTAACTCTAACTCTTAGGAAAAATACCCATGTAAATCTAGTATAATCATATATAATCACAAACCCATAATGCTTACCTCCTAGACTTGTGGTTCTTGTTGGACCAAAAAGATCTAAGTGAAGTAGTTGTAGTGGTCTAGAAGTTGACACACAATTTTTAGGTTTAAATGTTATTCTTTTATGTTTTCTCTTGACACATGCTTCACATATCTTGTCATTTTCATATGATACCTTAGGTAGACCAACTACAAGATCCTTTTTTGCTAGCATAGATAATGTGTGCATACTTGCATGTCCTAGTCTTCTATGCCACAACCAAGGTTCTTTTTTCCTAGCTACTATTAAACAAATATTTTCACTACTTAGTTCATTCAAATGTATTATATAAATATTTCCTTCTCTATGTCCTAAGAATGTTACTTTATTAGTTTTAGAATCTACAACATGACACTTTAAAGAATAAAAAATTACTTTGTAACCTTTGTCACAAAGTTGACTAATACTAAGTAGATTATGTTTCAATCCTCTAACATACAAAACATTATCTATGGAGAATGAATCGTTACCAATAGCACCAGTTCCTTCAATTTGACCTTTGGAGTTGTCCCCAAAAGTGACTTCTCAACCAACCTTTTATTTGAATGAGTTGAAGTGGCTTTTGTCTCCCGTCATATGTCTTGAGCATCCACTATCAAGATACCATGCTTCCTTTGATTTAGCCTTCAAGCAATGCTCAAGATTCTACAAATGTCATAAAACCCTTGTTTTAGGTACCCAAATTTTCTTGGGTCCTTTAGAGTTAATAAATAAAGGTTTTTATCCTTTTGGGATCCATTTCAATATCAAATCAATGTCTTTAGAATTTAAAACATTCTTAGGCAGCCAAACCTTTCTAACTATTTTTTCTCTAAATGTGGTTATTTTCACATTGCATTTATATGATGTATGTCCTATTTTATTACAATGTGAGCAAGTAGTAGAAGACTCATGCATATTCTTTCTAGCTAAGAAATTTTTGAGATGAGTTTCTTTATTTTTGCCATCATATCCTAACTCATTTCTATCAAAGAATGCTCTTTGTGTCTCTAACATGTGATCTAGCTTTTGTTGTCCCATGTAGAATCTAGTAAAAGAATTATGCAAATTACTATTCTTTTCTTTTAAGTCATGAATTTCTAAATTTGCAATTTTCAATTTCTTTTCACATTCTATTTTAACATTTAAGAGTACTTCATTTTCTTTCTTTAGTTTTGAAATCATCTTCTTGTATTTCAAATTCATGCATTCAAATTCCATGGTAAGATCATCAAATGCATCTTGTAAATCATCAAAAGAATAATCATGAGGATTAGAAGTTACCTTCTGATCTTCAAGTGTCATGAAATATAGATTGACAATTTCTTCACTTATATCATCATCGGAGCTGTCACTATTGCTCCAGATTGCAATCATTGCCTTCTTTTTATGTTTCCTACCACTTGATTTCTTTAGTAAAGGACAATTAAATTTAATGTGACCAGACTTTTTGCATTCATAGCAAACAATAGAATCTCTATCTTTTCTACTAAACTCTCCTTTGTCTTTTTCTTTCCTATGGATTTTCCTAGAACTACCATTTTCCCTTATTTTCATAAATTTCTTGAACCTTTTGGCAAACATTGCCAATTTTATATCTTCCTCATTACAATCATCCCTTAGTTCTTCATGAGTAGTAGATTTTAGCGCTACTCCTACCTTTTTGGGAATTTCTTCATTTCTTTTGAGTTTTATCTCATAAGTGAGGAGTGACCCAATTAGTTCATCTAGAGATAATGTATGAGGGTGCTTTGATTCCTCAATGGTCGTTACTTTAGCTTCCTAAGTTTTTGGTAAGCTATTTAAAATTTTCTTAAGCATTTCTATGTTAGTATAAATCTTTCCCAAGGATTTAAGCTCATTTATAATGTCTGTAAATCTAGTGAACATTTCACTAATGGACTCTCCGTCTTTCATTCTAAACAACTCATAGTCAAGAGTAAACATTCTTACTTTGGTTTCCTTGACTTGAGTAGTTCCTTCATGAGTTATTGACAGTTTATCTCACAATTGTTTTGCATTTTTGCATGTAGAAACTCTATTGTACTCATTTGGTCCTAAGCCATAAAACAATGTGTGCATTGCCTTAGCATTTAATTGAATAGTTTTTATGTCATAATTATCCCACTTATCTTCCTCCTTAGGAACATCTTTTCCTTCTACTTTCTTAGTTGGGATTTGAGGTCCTTTAACTATAATTCTCCATACTTCATGTTGAGTTAATGTATTTTGAAATGACAAAACAAGTTAATTCAATAATGTTAAGATGATATTCAAACATGTTTAGAGGTGATTAGTACCAGAACTTAGAGTTCTGCTGATGAGAGATCGATCTGGGGTATGAAAGATCGATCTCCTGGGCTTTTACTTGATGAGAGATCGATCTCATGAAGTAAGAGATCGATCTGCCTAGCCTTAAAACGTTGTAAAGGGATTAAGGTAAAATAAGATCGATCTGCAAGGGTTAAGAGATCGATCTGGCTAAAGCTAGAGTTGAGAGATCGATCTGGTCTAGAAAGAGATCGATCTTCCTTAAGAGCTTAAGACTATAGATTGATCTGAGAGATCGATCCACGATCAAACAGAGAACTTATGAGATCGATCTGGTAAGGAAGAGATCGATCTCCTCAAAGTCAGAGAGCTAAAGAGATCGATCTGTGTTGTTGAAGATCGATCTCCTCTCTACATGAGTGCATGATAGATCGATCTGAAGATCGATCTTGCTTCAAACAGAGAGTTAAGGAGATCGATCTGCCTATTCGACAGATCGATCTGCCTCATTACATTTAAACTAACAGATCGATCTGCTAACCTATGAGATCGATCTCCTTGTGTATTTGTGCTTCAATCTTGCAGGATTTATAACTAAGAGATCGATCTGGCCAAGAAGGCAGATCGATCTGGCACTCTACTGGAGGCACCCAACGGCTAGTTTCTGCAAAAACACAACGGGAAGAATAGCATTTAATGCTCCAACTACCCATCCTTCAGTATTTAACCAAGCATTGAAGACAAAGAGAAATGAGACACTATTGCTGCATATTCCAAACATTCTCAAGCTTTAATTCTTTCATTCTTTGTGTCCCTATTGCTCATTCATTGAGAATCATTGTAAAAGCTTAAGTGCAAAATAGCTACACTTGTCCTACCACTTTAAAGCATTAAATTGTATTCAGTCTTATCCAAAAAAGAGAAGAGGATTGTTCCTCAGTGAGAGTATATTGTAAGAGGCTGAATACTTTTTCTGTATTGCCAAAGGTAGTGAGGTTATTCCTTAACCTGTAAAAGGAAATTTGTAAGCTCTATTGAAAGAGAGAAAGAAAGCACTTGACAAGAAGGTCAAGGAGAGAGGACGTAGGCAAGAGTTTGGCCGAACCTCTATAAGTGACTGTGTTTGTTTCTCTTTCCTTCTCTTTGCATTAAATTGTTATATTGCACTGTTTTATTCATTATCATTTGTGTTTAAATTGTGATTAATTTAAAATCTGCCATAATTGTTAGAAAACCGATTCACCCCCCCTCTCGGTAGAGCCAACAATTGGTATCAGAGCTAGGACTCTTTAATCACGTAGGAACAACTTCCTAAGAGTTAGAAAACGATCAAATGGCTCTTAACAATGTAGCAACTAGTTTGATAGGAGAGGGGCACTCCACGGTTAGACCTCCCATGTTCAATGGTGAACATTATTCATATTGGAGGACTAGGATGATGCTATTCATTCAAGCAAATGACTATGAAGTATGGAGAATTATAGTTAAGGGACCTCAAATCCCTACAAAGAAAATAGAGGGGAGAGATATCCCCAAAGAAGAAGATGAATGGGATTCTAATGACATTAAATGTGCACAACTAAATGCTAAAGCTATGCACACATTATTTTGTGCTTTAGGTCCTAATGAATATAATAGAGTCTCCGGGTGTGATAATGCCAAGCAAATATGGGATAAATTGGCAATAATTCATGAGGGTACAACCCAAGTGAAGGAGACAAAAGTAGGTATGCTCACACATGATTATGAGCTTTTTAGGATGAAGGAAGGAGAATCGATTAGTGATATGTTCACTAGATTTACAGATGTAATTAATGGACTAAAGTCCTTAGGAAAAATATATTCTAACATTGAAATGGTAAAGAAAATTTTAAATAGCTTACCTAAAGCATGGGAAACTAAAGTGACAGCAATAGAGGAATCTAAGGATCCACACACATTGTCCTTAGATGAATTAATAGGTTCCTTGCTAACTTATGAGATGAAGCTTAAAAGAAATGAAGAGCCACCCAAGAAAGTGGGAGTTGCTCTAAAATCCACTGCTGAAAAGGAGATTAAAAATGAGAGTGGCAGTGAGGAGGATATTGAGATGGCAATGTTTGCCAAAAGATTTAATAAATTCATGAGGATGAGAGCTGGTAATAGCAATAGGAGAAACAATAGGAGAGAAAAAGAGGAAGTAGGTAGAAAAGACTCTATTGTGTGTTATGAATGTAAAAAACCTAGACACATAAAGTTTAACTGCCCTCTTCTCAAAAGATCTAATGATAGGTTTCATAAAAAGAAGGCAATGGTAGCAACATGGAGTGACAGTGACTGCTCCGATGATGAATCAAATGAGGACATTGCCAACCTATGCTTCATGGCAATTGATGATGATGAAAAGGTAACTTCTAATATCAATGAATACTCTTTTGATGAACTGCAAGATGCATTTGATGATTTAGCATTAGAGTATGAATCTATGAGCATGAAGTATAAAAAGTTAACATCTAAATTAAAAAGGGAAAATGAGATAATATTAAAAGATAAATTGGAATGTGAGAAGAAACTAGAAATTGAAAATTTAGAAATTTGTAACCTTAAGGAGAAAAATAGCAATTTACATAACTCCTTTAATAGATTTCACATGGGGCAACAAAAGCTAGATAGCATGTTAGAAACCCAAAGGGCATTTTTTGACAAAAATGGCTTAGGGTATAATGCACAAAGTAGGGAGACCCATCTCAAGAGTTTTATTGCTAGGAAGAGCATGAATAAACCTGCAATTACTTGTTCATATTGTAATAAGAAGGGACATAAGTCACATTATTGCAATATAAAGATGAGGAATCTTAAAGGAAAAATTGTAAAAAGGATATGGATTCCAAAAGAGGTAATTCATTCCAAGGACTGCAATGCATTAGCAAAATGGATCTCAATGGGATCAAGAATTTCATTTACTAACCTCCAAGGACCCAAGAGAATTTGGGTACCTAAGACTTGAGTGTGTTTATTTTTTTGTTGTTGTAGGTGATTGAGCATAGCCACAAAGCTAAAACAAAAGAAGCTTGGTACTTAGATAGTGGATGCTCAAGGCACATGACGGGTGATAAAAGCCATTTCAATTCCTTCAAATCGAAAATTGGTGGAGAAGTCACTTTTGGGGACAACTCCAAAGGCCAAGTGGAAGGAAGTGGATCAATAGGTAATGATCATTTCTCTTTAGAAAAAGTATTACTTGTTAGGGGTCTAAAGCATAACTTACTAAGCATTAGTCAACTTTGTGACAAAGGTTACAAAGTAATTTTTGATTGCATGAAATGTAATGTTATAGATCCCTAAGTCAAATAAAATTCTCCTTCTAGGTCATAGGAAAGGTAACATATATATAGTCTACCTTAATGAACTCAAAAATGAAAACATATGCTTAATGGTAGACAACAAAAAGGAATCTTGGTTATGGCATAGAAGACTAGGTCATGCTAGCATGCATGTGCTATCCAAATTAGCTAGAAAGGATCTAGTTATAGGCTTACCCAAAATATCCTTTGATCATGAAGAAATATGTGAAGCTTGTGTTAAAGGAAAACACAAGAGAACAACTTTTAAGCCTAAGAATAGTGTATCCACCACTAGGCCTCTTCAATTACTGCATTTAGACTTGTTTGGACCAACTAGAACCACTAGCCTAGGTGGGAAACACTATGGTTTTGTAATAGTTGATGATTACACTAGATACACTTGGGTGTTCTTTTTGAGAGTAAAAAATGAAGCCTTAGAGAAATTCATAGCTTACTCAAAGGTGACTCAAAATGAAAAAGGATATACAATAACAAGCATTAGAAGTGATCATGGCAAAGAATTTGAAAATATAGGATTTGATGAGTATTGCAATGATCAAGGAATTAGCCATAATTTTTCAGCCCCTAGGACACCACAACAAAATGGTGTAGTTGAGAGAAGAAATAGAACTTTGGAAGAGATGGCTAGGACCATGTTATGTGAAAATAACTTGCCAAAGTACTTTTGGGCTGAAGCTATAAACACATCATGTTATATAATTAATAGAGCTATGATAAGACTCATGCTAAAGAAAACTCCTTATGAGCTCTACAAAGGCAAGAAGCCTAACATTAGTTACTTCCATCCTTTTGGCTGCAAATGCTTTGTTCTAAATAATGGAAAAGATAACTTAGGAAAATTTGATGCCAAGAGTGATGAGGGAATATTTCTAGGATATTCATTGAATTCAAAGGCCTTTAGAATATATAACAAAAGAACATTAGTGGTTGAAGAGTCTATTCATGTTATATTTGATGAATCAAATAATATATCTAAAGATTCAACCAATGATGAAAATGTTGGAATATTTGATGAAGGCTTAGAAGATGACTTTCTAGAAAAACTTGACTTGAATAAAGAAGATGAAGAAGAAATAGAGGTTTTAGAAAGAGAGCCTAGAGCACCAAGAGAGTTAGGATATGTAAAAGATTGTGAAATAGTAGGAGATCCAACTCTTGGAGTTAGAACTAGATCATCCCTAAGGAATATGTGCCAATATATAGCCTTTGTATCTCAAATTGAACCTAGGAATGTCAATGAAGCCTTAGAAGACAATAATTGGTTCCTAGCAATGCAAGAAGAATTAAATCAATTTGAGAGAAGCAAAGTATGGAAACTAGTTCCTAGGCCTAGTGATCACTCAATAATTGGAACTAAATGGATATTCAAGAACAAGATGGATGAAAATAGTGTGATTGTAAGGAATAAGGCTAGGCTAGTTGCTCAAGGCTATAGACAAGAGGAAGGCATAGACTATGATGAAACATATGCACCGGTAGCTAGATTAGAGGCAATAAGAATGTTACTTGCCTTTGCATGTTATAAAGATTTCAAGTTATATCAAATGGATGTAAAGAGTGCATTCTTGAATGGTTTCATTAATGAAGAAGTCTATGTAGAGCAACCTCCCGGATTTGAAAATCATGAATTTCCTGAACATGTTTTCAAATTATCTAAGGCACTTTATGGGTTAAAACAAGCTCCTAGAGCTTGGTATGAAAGGTTGTCAAAGTTCTTAATAGAAAAAAGGTTCTCAAGAGGAAAGGTAGACACCACATTATTCATAAAAAATAAAAATAAGGACTTACTAGTTGTACAAGTATATGTAGATGATATTATTTTTGGTTCAACTAATGAGTCTTTATGCCAAGAATTTGCTAAGATCATGCAAGGAGAATTTGAGATGAGCATGATGGGAGAACTCACATTCTTCTTGGGACTTCAAGTGAAGCAAACAAAGGATGGAACATTCATCAATCAAGCAAAGTACACCAAGGACTTGCTCAAGAGATTTGGGATGGACAATTGCAAATCTCAAGCCACTCCAATGGGCACCAACATCAAGCTTGACAAAGATGAAAGTGGTAAGTGTGTAGACACTAAACTCTATAGGTCTATGATTGGTTCTTTGCTTTATTTAACTGCTAGTAGACCAGATATATTGTTTAGTGTGTGCCTTTGTGCTAGATTTCAATCATCTCCTAGGGAATCACATCTATTGGCAACTAAGAGAATCTTTAGATACCTCAAAGACACTCCCTCACTAGGACTTTGGTACCCCAAGGACTCTACTTTTGCCCTTCATGCATTTTCAGATGCTGATTTTGGAGGCTGCAAAATAGATAGGAAAAGTACTTCAGGTACTTGCCAATTCTTAGGAAATAGGTTAATTTCTTGGTTCTCCAAGAAGCAAAACAGTGTAGCTCAGTCCACAACTGAAGCTGAGTATATAGCAGCTGGTAGTTGTAGTGCTCAAGTGTTGTGGATTAAACAACAAATGAGAGATTATGGTATTGACATGAAACAAGTGTCTATTAAATGTGATAATACCAGTGCCATTAATCTGTCTAAGAATCCCATACAACACTCCAGAACCAAGCACATAGAAATTAGACATCACTTTCTTAGAGACCATGTACAAAAAGGGGATATAATTTTAGAGTACATTGACACTCTACATCAAATAGCTGATATATTCACCAAACCCCTTGATAGAGATAGGTTTTGTATCCTTAGAGGTGAATTAGGACTCATGGATAAGCCTTAGGATTTTTTTTGTGTTTCAAAAATCTTGGTTTCAAATTGATTTTAAATGAGTTTTTGCAAAGATTTTCTGGCAATGAGGATGAGAGATCGATCTCCTTGCAATATAGATCGATCTCCATACCTCCAACAAGCCTAAATCATCAAGGTTAAGCTAAGCAGATCGATCTTCTAACCATAAGATCGATCTCCTTACGTCTCTGTTTAAAGGAAGATCGATCTGTCCACACGACAGATCGATCTCTTCAAGCTTCCGCATTCTACAGATCGATCTTTTCATTTGGCAGATCGATCTGCCTCAGCCTCTGTTAAACGACAGATCGATCTGTGTGTAACAGATCGATCTCCTTAAGCCTCTGTTTGCGACCAGATCGATCTGGCCTTACGACAGATCGATCTTTCTTGGTTTTCTGGAAATGACAGATCGATCTGTCGCCTCGACAGATCGATCTCCTGTGTCCTGCAGTATAAAATCTCGCAAAAAATCCCCAATTCTCACAAAACCTAAAATTTCAAATTCTCAAATTCCCTCGCACCATCACCTTCGAATCCTTCTCAGATCGATCTTCGTACGGTCATTCCTGCATCCCAGTGTCGTATTCTGGTATTTTAACCACATCTCTTACAAATTTCTCAAAAATTTTCTCTGATTTGTGTTGTTATTCATTCTAGGGCAACCCTAGGTACTGTTTCATTGCTTTTCTCACTGTTGACTGTGTTTAGCACCTCTTTAGAATCTAGAATCATGCCTAGGAAGTCAGTAGCAAACAAACCCCCTAGAACCAATGTAGAGGCTGGTTCATCTTCCCAACCCACTCCTTCCGCTTCCATCGCTTCTTTCAATAGGTGTTTTAAAACACCTGCAAAAAGGAAGCGATACGAAGAGTACTTCTCAACCATGCCAATTAAGCATTGGCGGACTATAGATTTTTCTTTCCTCAATCGCATTGATTTTCCATACATGTCAAAATTTGAGGAATTTGGTTGGATGTCTTTTTTGAAAATAAACACTCCTGTACCTCAAAATCTCGTTCGTGCATTCTTTTCCAATGCCGAACTCAATTACGATCCCATTGATTCCTGTCAAATCCTTGGTTTCACAACGTTTGTCATGGGACGATCAATTGCCGTAACCCCTGAAATTTTAGCCCAAGCCTTCGACATACGTGACGAAGGTTTGACAAACGAAGATGAAGAGGTTCCCTTAGAGTTTGATATTCCCGGGGATAAGGCAAGTGAACTTCCGATGCATCCCCGTCTACTCCATCTCATCATCTCGTGGAACCTTCGTCCGTTTGGTACTCGACACTCAACTATTCGGAGGCTAGATAGGTTTTGGATTCATCATATCCATACCACCAGTCAAAAACCCAATCTAGTTCACTTCATCTTCCAAGACTGGTTAAAAATAGTCCGAGGCCAAGCGACAACGATAGTGTTTCCTCAACCGTTGGCATACTTTCTTCAACGCCTCAAGATAGACAGCAGTTGCGAAACCGGAGAACTGCCCTCTCCCAAGAGCGTCCTCAACATCGAGACCCTCCATCACATGGGATACTACAAAGATATCCGAGGCAATTGGACGAAAAAGAGGGATCAGCAACCTGCAGAGGCTATGGAGGAGGACCCCACTGCTGAGCCAGTGCATCCACCTGCAGCACCAGCTCCGGAACCATCGGCTCCGCCCACTGCACCAACATCGTCCCCTGCTGACTTGGAGATGCTCATGACGATGATGAATGACCTCAGTCAGCAGATGAATGACGGCTTTGCCACTCAGCGGCGTATGATCGAGAACTTAACCCAAAGAGTGGATAAGATTCAAGAAGCTCAAGAGGCGATGTTCGATGAAGTCCAAGTCACACGCACGCACGTTGAGCATCTTGTGGATCGTGATTCTCCCTCATCTTAGGCCATAGGTGTTTGTTGTAGTTTAGTTTCATCATGGTTGATCTTTAATGTTACTTGCACTACATTTGCTTGAATGAAATGTGATTTGACTGGATATTGGTTGAGTTAATGAAAATGTTGATTTTGAAATGCCATGAATCTTCTATTTTGTGTGTGATTGATATGACAAAAAGGGGGAGAAGAAACATGTTGTGGTTGTGTTAAATGTTTTAAAAGAATGATTTAATTGCGGGGGAGTTAAGATTTAACTGAGGGGGAGTTAAGTCATTAACAAAAGTCAAAAGCTCACATAAAGGGGGAGTTTTGCAAATTCACTAAACATGTTTAATTGATGAGTTTTGTCATATCAAAAAGGGGGAGATTGTTGAGTTAATGTATTTTGAAATGACAAAACAAGTTAATTCAATAATGTTAAGATGATATTCAAACATGTTTAGAGGTGATTAGTACCAGAACTTAGAGTTCTGCTGATGAGAGATCGATCTGGGGTATGAGAGATCGATCTCCTGGGCTTTTACTTGATGAGAGATCGATCTCATGAAGTAAGAGATCGATCTGCCTAGCCTTAAAACGTTGTAAAGGGATTAAGGTAAAATAAGATCGATCTGCAAGGGTTAAGAGATCGATCTGGCTAAAGCTAGAGTTGAGAGATCGATCTGGTCTAGGAAGAGATCGATCTTCCTTAAGAGCTTAAGACTATAGATCGATCTGAGAGATCGATCCACGATCAAACAGAGAACTTATGAGATCGATCTGGTAAGGAAGAGATCGATCTCCTCAAAGTCAGAGAACTTATGAGATCGATCTGGTAAGGAAGAGATCGATCTCCTCAAAGTCAGAGAGCTAAAGAGATCGATCTGTGTTGTTGAGAGATCGATCTCCTCTCTACATGAGTACATGATAGATCGATCTGAAGATCGATCTTGCTTTAAACAGAGAGTTAAGGAGATCGATCTGCCTATTCGACAGATCGATCTGCCTCATTACATTTAAACTAACAGATCGATCTGCTAACCTATGAGATCGATCTCCTTGTGTATTTGTGCTTCAATCTTGCAGGATTTATAACTAAGAGATCGATCTGGCCAAGAAGGCAGATCGATCTGGCACTCTACTGGAGGCACCCAACGGCTAGTTTCTGCAAAAACACAACGGGAAGAATAGCATTTAATGCTCCAACTACCCATCCTTCAGTATTTAACCAAGCATTGAAGACAAAGAGAAATGAGACACTATTGCTGCATATTCCAAACATTCTCAAGCTTTAATTCTTTCATTCTTTGTGTCCCTATTGCTCATTCATTGAGAATCATTGTAAAAGCTTAAGTGCAAAATAGCTACACTTGTCCTACCACTTTAAAGCATTAAATTGTATTCAGTCTTATCCAAAAAAGAGAAGAGGATTGTTCCTCAGTGAGAGTATATTGTAAGAGGCTGAATACTTTTTCTGTATTGCCAAAGGTAGTGAGGTTATTCCTTAACCTGTAAAAGGAAATTTGTAAGCTCTATTGAAAGAGAGAAAGAAAGCACTTGACAAGAAGGTCAAGGAGAGAGGACGTAGGCAAGAGTTTGGCCGAACCTCTATAAGTGACTGTGTTTGTTTCTCTTTCCTTCTCTTTGCATTAAATTGTTATATTGCACTGTTTTATTCATTATCATTTGTGTTTAAATTGTGATTAATTTAAAATCTGCCATAATTGTTAGAAAACCGATTCACCCCCCCTCTCGGTAGAGCCAACACTTCATAGTCATTGGTTTGAATAAATAACATCATCCTAGTCTTCCAATAGGCATAATTTTCACCATTGAACATGGGCGGTCTAACCGTAAAATGCCCTTCCCCTACCATATGGGTTACTACACTAGTTTGAGTCATATGATCTTTCTAAACTCTTAGGATTTCACTCCAATATAATCAATAGCCCAAGCTCTGATGCCAAATGTTGGCTCAACCGAGAGTGGGGGTGAATCAGTTTTTCTAATCTATATGCTAAGTTTAAACTCTTTTAGATAGAATTGTAAATAAACAAACAAATGACAGTAACAAACAATGGAATAAAATGCAATAAAACAAAAGAGATAAGGGAGAAGAATAGCAAACTCAGGAATTTATAGAGGTTCGACCAAAACGCTTACCTACGTCCTCCCTTATTGACCTTCTTGTCAAGGATTCTCTTTCACTATCAATGTGATCAATACAACTTCCTTTTCAAGGTTAAGGAATAACCTCTCTACCCCTTATACAAGTATTGCTATTCAACTCTTACACAATTGTCTCACAGAGGAACTCTCCCCTTTTCTTTGGATAAAAAGTGAATACAATATAAAATTCTATTTAATGGGTAGGATGAATAGCTTCAACACAAGCTTTTAATGATAATTCAAAGTATAAATGCTGAAGACAAAAGGAATGTTCTCTCAAGAATATTTAGACTTTTTCTGCTTTTTTTCTTGTTTCCCAAATGTCTTCAATGCTTGTATTTATACAACCAAATGGTAGGTGAAGCATTTAATGCTTTTTCTCCCATTGAGAATTTGCAGAAAGAGCTGTTGGGAACCTCTAGTAGAGTGCCAGATCGATTCCCATCTTGACATGATCAATCTCCTAATTCAAATTCTTGCAATATCAAAGCAATCCAAAGCAAGGAGATTGATCTTATTCTTGGACAGATCGATCTTATAATTCATAAATTGTTAGTGCAGATCGATCTGTCAAACCAGCAGATCGATTTGTCGAACCAGCAGATTGATCTTAGAAACTTTCTGTTTAAGGAAGATCGATCTTCAGATCGATCTTGCAAGTGTTCTCGTGTGAAGGAGATTGATCTCTAATTACACCAGATCGCTCTCATAAACTTACTGTCTTGAGAAGATCAATCTCTATCCCTAGGAGATCGATCTCATAAACTTTTTGTCTAACAAAGATCGATTTGTAGATCGATCTAAGACACAACCTTGCCTTAGAGGAGATCGATCTCTAACCTGACCAGATCGATCTCATTTTGACCAGATCGATCTCATAACCCTTGGAGATCGATCTCTACTTCCTTAAAACCCAGTAATCTATCTTGAGTCATTTAACCTTTAAGCAGATCGATCTCTCATCCTAGGAGATCGATCTCTCATCCTTTAAAACCTAGTTTTTGGTAAAGAATTTATCTTAATAAGTTCTAATTCATTACTTAACATGTTTTAAACATTCCTTGATTTATTATTAGCACTTTTGAATTACCGTTTTGTCATTTCAAAATATATTAACTTAACAAGTACTTACATGGCCATTAAGGTCTCCGCCAATGAAAAAGTTTTCTTCTATAAACACTTATTGTACTACTTTATCTAAATCCTCTCAAAACTATTGTTTACTAGTCTTGTTAAACCCTATATGTGGCGTAACCATTTTTTTGAGAGGCTAGCCATAATAATGTAATAATAGCCTAGGGTTTTCCTAAATCCCACTAGCCATTGAACTTATTAGAATTATACTTAAAGCTCAAGTATTTATTAAATAATTTAATGATTAATGAGGCCTACAACTTAATTGACTTTTATAGTCAGTTATTTATTTTAATTAAAAGGTGCGCCTATTAATTTAATTAAACTCTTTTAATTAAATTCATTAGTTAATTTTCTCTTATAATTCCACATGAAAAATTTCTAATTTCCTAAAATCTTTTCAATCCAATTTAATTCATTTACCATTATTATAAGTGTAACCCATTAGGCTCCTAACATGTTGCCAATGAACTTGAATAGTAATTCAAATCTATAGATCAGGTTGGCATCTAGTAATACTTCATGACTACCTAAATGTTAAGAGTGATTCTCAACTCAAGTCTTTTAGTGATTCACCTCTCAGTATAATTAATATCATTTCATCAACTATTTCTCAAGAAATAAATAAGCATGATGCATGCAATGTCTACTTATTTGATTCCTTATATTGGTTCTTGCAACTTTTGGATTTAACTCTAATGAGACTAAGTGAAATTCATTCTTCCACTCAATTCATTATACTATGGTCATGAATTTAATCAAGTCAATTCCAAGTCAAGAATAACCTAGATATATCTGGCTCTTAAATTCACGTGAGATGATAGATCTTCTCTGGACCACTCATCCACCTTCATATGCTTTAAGTCACGCCTAAAAACACATTTATTAAGCATTTTGGCAATCGAACCCGTAGAGGTGAAATCTGTCACACCCCACTTCTGGGAACCCTTCTATCCATACTTACTCTACTACGGTTGGGCTGTGAGAAGATGCAATTACTAAAATTCATTCATTTATAGCGGAAGATTTAAAACTTTAATTCACACTCCCAGGTGTGTGTGTAGATATACAAAATCAATTGTATGAATACCATGTGCTTACATATCATCCCCATAATACTGTTTACAATTCCAAGATATAACTATGTGATACGATAAATTAGATACAAAATATTCGTGTATACAAATCTTATACCTTTACGGAATTGTGGGAGCTGTTCAACACAAAAGATCAAAAGAGTACCACTCTCTTACTTCTCAGTACTTGGAGGGGGAAAATAGTGGGATGAGCAAACCACAGCTCAGTAAGGAAATGTATGCTAGCAGGTAGATATCGTACTACCTACATAGCCCATGCATGTATAAACCAAAATCATGTTTTCATTATAAATGAAAATATCATACGAAAAATGCATTTAAACATATATTTTTCAATAGCATTTTCGTGTCAATCAAATATGTCGAGCTTCCATTTAAAACATGCTCATAAATAGTGCCCTCACGACACAAATGTGAAATCAGAGATTTATCAAAAACATAAAATCTCTTTCTTCTTTCAAATCACTTTTTCTGCAAATCTCTTTCTTTTCTGAGATTATCTCTGTTTCTCGAATCTCTGAGACAGGCATGAAATTTTTGGCAATCAAATATCCACGACATATGGTCATAGTCAGTGATCTCAGGCCTTACTGATCAGGTGTGCACAGGGCATCACTTCTCCTGAAGGGGGATGGGTCAGTCCTACCCTCCGGCTCATCTCAATCAACCTCATCTTCTCATATACTCACGATAAGGATACGCCGTGTGTCATCTACGCGATACTCGTACTCACGTGCACCCAGCACGGTACATAGTATACCAACGGATAACTATACTGTACTACGTACGACCGTGGACCCAAGTCCATACTCCAACTCCGATGGAATTTTCATCCTGAATCCTGTCTCATATACCAGGCGAGCACAACGTGACACACAGTCAATGCAAGGCTCCAGCGCGGTACGATTTATCGTTAAGACCCAGCCCGTTTAAATGGCCATCGGCTGGTATCCCCTTGGGTCCCAGACCCCCAGGTTTACCTCAACTCAATAAAACAAGTACGAGCAAAGCTCCCGCACTTTCTCAAAACCATCGTGCGAGTTAACCTTCAACACGGTACATCAAAAGCATTAAAACAGGTGTGAGCTAGAGCTTCAACACCAAATCTCATCTCAAATCTGATAGGGGCTATTTTCCATTTTAAAACTCAAAACATGTTTATTCATGCAGCATGCCTCTTCATGCTAAAACATGTAAAATTAGCCAACCTATCATTTCCATTTCTCAACCATCAATATCATTATAGAATTGATAAAAACATTGAAAACATGCATATAACGCTATTTCCTTACCCTATCCCACTTCTCAATACATATATACATCATAGTACTTTTTATGCTTCCATTTCATTTCATAGAATTATAGTATCGTACTAATTCTAGTAATATGTCTATGAAATTGCCGTAAAATATGCACGAACATCTCTATAGCTAACACGTAGTCCCTTACCTCGCTTTACTTGTATGCAACTATCCGCCTTTATGCTTCTCGCGTTCTCCTCTCGACTTGCTCCGGTGTATCATCCGAAACTGAAATTCATCCATCAAACACTCGAGTTAACGTTTCTAACTCTTGTTCAACTAAGCATTTATCCAATGCCTTAAACATACATTTTACCCCTTGTGGTAAATCTCATAATTTTTATCCCAATATCAACATACCCAAACCATGCCCACAACATAATCATCCTCTCAAGATATCTCATTCATCATTAGCACTTCTACACTCCACTTTCTCACAGTAGACCATTTCTAAGTTATATTCATTTCATGCCAATCTAGGTAGTTCCACCTAGGGGTGTAATCGAGTCGAGCCGAGTCGATACAGTGAGGTGCTCGAGCTCGAGCTCGACTCGAAACTCTGTGCTCGATACTCGGCTCGAGCTCGATCGAGCCTTATTTTTTAAGCTCGAGCTCGGCTCGAGATCGAATTTGAGCTACTCGAGCTCGCTCGATTAAGCTCAATTATATAAGTTCGATATTTTACTCGAACTCGATTAGGCTCGATTAGGCTCGAATCATTATATAAATATTATTATATTATTAAAATATGTAAAAACTCGATACTCGATTAGGCTCGCGAGCTACTCGAGCCGGGTATCTAAGTGCTCGAATTCAACTCGCTCGATAGCTCGAGTAGCTGAGCTCGAGCTCGACTCGACTAAAATCGAGCCGAATTCAAATTTTACTCGAGTCGAGCCCGAGTAGCTTGCGAGCACCACTGTATCGTTTACACCCCTAGTTCCACCCACAATGTGCACACCCAATCAACTTCATAATCATTAACTAGACCAATGTACTTGGATTTGTGCACTAGAAACTTACCTCTTTGGATTTCCTCTTTGCTCCAATTAGAAATGCCCTTTATTCCTTCAATCCGTCAAATGGGGAAATGCCTCTAAACTTTGTTGTTCTTTTCTTTGACGTGAACAACTTTGTCTCTAATAGCTTTCCCTCAAATCTTACTGAAAATGACTGGATTTAGGAGTGAGAAAGCTAGGTTTTTGAGTTGAAGTGAAAAGAAATGGTTTATCCTGAAATCTGCAGATCCAACTGCTCCTATTTATAGATTTAACTTGATGAGATCGATCTTCCTTGGGTGGAGATCGATCTGGTCCTCTAAAAATTCCTCTTTTCTAAGATATTTTAAAGGCAGAAGATCGATCTGTCGAGGCTTGAGATCGATCTGCTGTCAAACAGAAGCTTTAGGAGATCGATTTGGTCTTAGGGGAGATCGATCTGCTGTCAACCCGAGAGCTAAGGAGATCGATCTGATTCCCTTGGAGATCGATCTGCTCCATTCCATTACTCACATAAGAGCACTCTGGCTCTTCCAGATCGATCTCTCATCCTATGAGATCTATCTGGCCTCCATATTTCCAGATTTTTTGCAATTTTTTTGCAACAACTTCATTCAAAACTTCCTCAATTTACCTCCATAGTCCTTTCCTCATTCATCCCTCCTTGAGACTTAAAAATGTCATCCAATCACACTTAGTACATATTAAAACTTGTGGGAAATCTTTGTATAACCAGATATACACGATATTACCCGAATGAAAATATACAACTTATGTAAATCTTTCCTTCCATTTTACCACACTACTCATATTCCATTTCAATCACATTTTTTCTCATATTTAAGTTCATTTCTTCATACTGATTCATAACGCAACTTGTACGTACAATCACAACTCTTATTACAAGTGCGTACATAATTTTATGAACTTACATTGCATATACTTCGTATTACAAATGTATCATCATACTTATCATTTCATTTACATTTCTATGTACCTATCTACAACTGTACATACATGGGGTCTCACAAAATCAAAGTGTGATGTCAAAGGATCATTTACACGGCTATCACATGGGAATGTTTCCATAGACTCTCGAGTGAATACTCTTAAATGGAATTCTCATGTTGGGTCATGTTCAGTAAACTTGTTCTCTAGCAATCACCCACATGTTAACTTCGATATCTCGCATACTTAATTTATGAGATCGATTGCTTACTTCACAAGTAAGAGACTTAACATGTCTTAGTCTCTAAAGCATTGTAAATACCCCCCTCCCCCCCCCCTTTTTTTTTTGCAATACATTGATTGGAAAGATTTTTAAGATCAAGGTTTTGATGCACAAAGATCTCTTAATTATAACCCTTTACAATTTCCTTATAATACCAATTTTGTTCCATGGGTTTCAAATATTTAGTGACAAATATTTCTTATTATTGTCGATCTAAATAGTGAAAAGAAACTTTTATGTTACTTACCATAGTGGTAATGCATTGCTATGATAACATGTCTCTCACCAAATGAGTTTGCTCAATGGCATGCAGTAACAAACCTAACTCAACTTTAGGATTTCTTTAAAAAGATATATTTAAATAGGTTACAAATCACATTTTGATAAAAAACGGTTAATATCGATTCCATAATTTTATGTTTTACGGTTCGGTTCTACAACTTAATACGTTATGACATAAAATCATACAAAACAGAGTAATAGAAGTAATAATAAAAACACATTATGTGCTCATCATAATATATATATATATATATATATATACACACACACACACACACACATACATATTCACATGTATGTAGACTTCATTTGAATTTAATATTCTTTAGTATTTTTCGTATAAAAAAATTGGAGTTATATCTAATTGGGATTAATTCTCTCGTAAATTTGAAAGTGGTAATAGATCAAGTTTGGTTAATACTCTAAAACCTAAGCTTGACATTGGTTTTGTTCATTTGTTCAATTAAATTGTATTTATTATTAAAATACAAAATATTTTTATATTTATATTCTAATTTTACAATATTTTTAAGAATACAATAATATTTTTCAATTAAAGTTAAATATCATGTTTAAATCTAATCAAACCTACACTACAAGAAAAATGGGCAACAGCGACAGATTTAGCGACGGATTTTTCGTCGGTAATTTTTACTTTCCGTTGCAAATAAGTATTTGCGACGGAATTAGCGACGAAAATTTCCGTCGCTAATTTCGTCGGTAAATTTGAAGTCGCTGAAAGTTTTCCGTCGCTGAGAGAAAAATTCCGTCGTTAATTCCGTCGCAAATAATTTCCGTCGTTGAAAATTTTTTTCGACGGAATTCCGACGCTATTTTTATTTTTCAATTAATAAAAAAATCCGTCGCTAAAGGAATTCAGCGACGGATATCCGTCGCTAAAATATATATTTTTATTTTTCAATTAAGTAAAAAATCCGTCCGTAAAAGAGTTCAACGACGGATTTCCGTCGCTAATATATATATTTAAATTAATTAAATTTCCGTCGCTAAAAAAATTTAGCGACGGATTTCCGTCGCTAATATATATATTTCTTTTTTTCTAGAGATTTGTTTTTCAAGCAAATGGGTTCATTTAGCTTCAAGCTTAAATACAAATCCAACCGAGAAGGAATTTTTCTTGCTACTATTTGCTTGCAGTACTGGTTATAACTTGAAGCTCTTAATTACTGGCTTCTTGGCATTTTAAGTGAACCTTTACAAACATATAGCTGGCTTATCATGGATACTGCATGCGATTGGTAAAATGTCCAACATGTAAGTGATAGAAATATGAGATAAGACTAGGCATTAAGTAGAGAAAACGAAAACAGATACGAATAAAAGATATGAAACATGATAAAAATTAAGATTTTATTAAATTATATATGAATGTGATAATTTTTTTTTTAAAAAAAATGTATTTATGTTTTAACATAACATAAATGCAAATTTACATAACATGAATACAGATTATGAGATCTAGATAAAAGAAAATGTGAATGACAAATATGTAATATACCCTAGGTGCAAGGAGGTGTCTAAATGATCAGTGTCGTTATTATCATCATCCTCCTTGGAAGCACAATCATGGTCAGCCTTTGAATTATTTGGAGAAAATCTTCGTTGCAGAGGACTAAATTCAAGTAAATTTGAGCTTGTTTTTAGTCACAGCTCCTCAACCTTAAGCACATTTAGTGGAGCAAATAAAAAATTAAGGAAAATAGAATATTATGAACATTAAAATAAAACTCCAACAGTTAATTCTGTTGTACCTGTCTATGTAGAGTCTCATTCTCTTGTATAGCCTTCTGCTCCTGAAAATAAATATTAAACCATAAAGTATTAATTAAAATTATTTAATTGCTAAAAATATTGATTTTACAGTTTCAGTATGCTTTTTTCTGCAGTCATTAGCATGGGGCCTCTGCAATGTGCTTGACATGAACAAATTTAGGAAAAGGTGAAAAACTTATGTCTTGAAATTGAGTGCTCAAAACCCTTTTAAAAACCACAAAGCTAAAAAAAAAACATTTCTTAAAACTTTTATTTGGTTACTCCATCCGCTTTTCATGGCAGCAATCAAGTTTTCTCCTCTCAATAAGTAGCAAAATTAAGCATCGGATTGGCATGTTAACTTTACAAACCATAAGCCTTACATCGAAGGCCCACTATTAGAAGAATGTACAATTTACCTGTAGTCTGGATCTTTTGAGCTGCTCCAGTAGAATCTGCTCCTACAAGATGAAAATTCAGTTTAAGGGCTTTGCACACAGCATTCTAAGTAGAGGGTAACTTGGAATTTGATGTTTCTAGTAATTATAGCACCATTTTAAAGGGAAAAAGGTTTAGTAAGATGATTTTTAATTGAAACTTTTTAATACCTTTTGTTCCCATCATTTAATTGATGCTCTAGCTACTGCAGTTTTTTGAAACTCAGACCATCCAGCTCCTTGCCGTTTAGCCGCCTGCAAATTACAACTGAAATTTAGATAATGGAATATCGATGTACATGTTCTAGATTCATGCATTTTCTCAGCTGATTGTATGAAATTGAGGTCATTAGAATTACTAAAAATTAAAATTCATTTTCCTTGTGCACATTAGATGGCAAAAACTATGATGTCCTGGGTCCTGGCATCAATATGATTCTTCCTTGTACTGACTACTAATTTTGTAATGCCACTTTAAACCAAGTAATGAGACAATAAATCAATTCATTTCTACCAGAGGGTTTACATTTGGAATATTTCTTTCATTTTTACTGTCGTTTCCTTAGTTATTATACGTAGATATTTTATTTTGGTTTTAAATATTCTATCTCTTAAATTTCTCTAAACATAGATAAGAAGGTTGTTTTGCTAAAATTCTTTCATAGAACAATAACTTCACCGAAATGAAATGAAAATAACCTTGAAAAAAATGTTAATTTTACTATTGAAATGTTATAAAGAGTTTGACTTAACACAAATTCTCTCCATTGTTCTCTTCTCTGATTTTTCCCTCAACCTTATTCTTAGCCATGGTTAACCTTCTATCACTATTAGTTTCTGCACTTAAATACTTCAAGATCTGTTTTTCTCTGTTCAACAAATCCTAATTTGCAACATTTTTTCTCAACAAAGAACTCATTTACATTATACAATTGGCTAGAAAAATAGAATCGAAATAACTTACATGTATGCTGCACATAGCCTCAAGTACTCCTCCTTTAGGATGTTCACATCAATTGGTTGTGAGTTCTGGCTACTCAGCTAATGACAAAAACCAGAGTCAGAAATGTAATTACTTTTCACAATTTGGATGCAATGTGCTGCCTATTCTTCCAAAATTTTCTTATAAAAACCAAATGCAAATGAGAACTATTAAAGAAATTCATCTATATAATATACATTACAATGTAGAGAAAATTTGTACGAATATAGCATACCTCTGCTTTTTGTTCCTCGGAAGGATGTTCCTGCGACCGTTCCACTGCCATGTCTCTGTTGTATCTTAAAAGAGTTTGCTCCATGCTACATTGATAAAAATAAAATTTATCTAGAGAAAATCATGCATCTTTCATCTTTCAAAATTGGGTTTGAGCCCATTTAAATTTAAGTTGGCTTAATTTTACAATACAAGGTCGGGTTAAGATTGTTAATGTCGCAGTTCTTTTATAGCGAAAGAACAGGCCGAAAAAATGCACCGATTTTTTTTCCTCCTCTTTAGTGGTTTTCCAGTTCAAGATTTTATCCATTTATTTTTCTTGTTGAGAGCTTCCAAGAAAGTCAATGACTTCCTTTCATCTCTGCAACTTTGTTTTCCAAATAATAATAATAATAATAATGGAAATCAATCAAAACTTATTCCAATCCCACTAAAATCATGTTTATACAAAAGAAGGCTTAGAATTCTTGATTAACAATCTTGCTTTCAATAAAACAAAAAATAAACAAAAATACTGAAACCTACAAGGTTTACGTACCTGGTGCTAGACCATTGATAAGCCTTGTCAGTGGTAGACCATTGATAAGCCTTGTCGGTGCTAGAGAAAATAATGACTCCAACCTCTGCATCACATAAAATGGAAAGCTCTTTTGCCTTCTTCATCAACCCATTACGCCTCTTCGAGAACATTACTTGCCTGCTATTCAAGTTTTGGTTGCTAGAGAAACGACACAGAAAACGCAAACAGAGGGAAGAGATCGGGGCTGGACAGGCGAGAATATTTGAAGAAAAGAGGAGGGGGGTCGGGGGTTGAAGAGATTGGGGGGAAATTTATTAACATTGTTTCTTTTTTTTAATTACTAAATTAATTAAAAATTAAAAAAAACTTCAGCGACGGAATTCCATAGCTGAAGCCTTTCAGCGACAAAAAATTTAAAAATAAAAATATAACAGCTTCAACGACGGAATTCCGTAGCTAAAACCTTTCAGCGACGGAATAAAAATAACAAAAAATTATGAAAAATTAGAACGATTTTAGCGACGGAATTCCGTAGCTGAATTTTTTCAGCGACGGAATACGTCAGTGACGGAATTCCGTAGCTAAAGCATTTTAGCGACGGAATAAATATAAAAAAAATTAAAAAAAATTACACAGGATTTAGCGACGGAATTCCGTAGCTGAAACTTTTCAGCGACGAAAAATTTAAAGTAAACATAGAACGGCTTCAGCGACGGAATTCCGTAGCTGAAGCCTTTCAGCGACAGAATAAATTTTTTTAAAAAATAAAAAATATAAATGAGGATTCAGCGACGGAATTCCGTCGCCAAGTCCGTCGAAAAAGATAAATAATATATTTGAAAATTTTAGCGACGAAATTCCGTCGCAAATCCGTCGCTAATTTATTTATTTAACGACGGAATAATTTCGTCGCTAAAATTCTGTCGCTGAAAGTTTGTTTTCTTGTAGTGCTATAAACCTGACCCAACTAGTGAATAAGGATTCATTTGGATAGATGGTAAGAACAGTAATGATAAAATTAGTTATTATAATGATGAGATTGAGTATTGTAATGACAATATGTACTTAGATTTAGTGGTAGAGGTGGAATGAGTGTAGTGAACAAAAAAAACAAAAACTATTAAGGACCTTAGATTAAAATTAATATGTAATAAAATTCATAATATATTTTATATTTATAAAATTAATAAAATTATTTTATGTAAAAATACTTCTTTAATAAATTAAAAATTAATAATCCTCTGCCTTCAATCCCATGCTAGAGATGGATTGCATCTGACCGCACTTGGGGTACACTACAAATGCACTCCATGGTGCATTTGCTTTAAATTTGCTTTTTGGAGGTGATAACATCTAAATGAGCCTTAAGAGTTTATTTGAATGAGAGGTGAAATTGATTCTGGTTATTTTAATAGCAATGGTGGTGGTGATATTATGTATTGTAACGATGAAATTGGATACTATAGTTGTAAGATTAAAATCAATGGTTGGATATGTATATGGATACAAATATAGTGGTGGCAATGAAATATATTGAAAAGAAAATTAATTATTAAGGATATTAAACAAAAGCTATATATAATGAAATTTAAAGTATATATTTGATATTTGTAAAATTAATAAATAATTAAACATTATTAAAATTATTTTATATCAAATTATGTTTTAAAAAATTAAAAAATATTTTGATTTATTAGATAATACTCTTATTATTAAATATTTGGAAATTATTTTTATGCATATTTTTATGTTTTTTGACATTTAAAACCTTTAGTTTTTTATTTAATAAATAGTGGGACATTATATTTAGAATTTAAATACTAATAATAAATAATTTATATCATAAATATAAAATAATATTTTATTTATAAATTTAAATATATGAAAATTTATTTTTAATTTAGATAAATGTATAATTAAAATTTAAAAATGAAGAATGAAACATTAAAAGTAAAAAATAAAAATATAAAAAATAATTTAAAAACAAAAATATTGATATTTAAAAAAAAAAAGGAAGAAGAAGAAGGGAGAGTAAAGGTGAAAAATCATGTTTCCATTGAAGGGTCCAATTTTCACGTACCATTATCATCCATTTTAAGATTGCAGGGCAGTGCCGTGATGCAATGAAAATTAGCTTTTGGCTTGAAATGACTAACAAAATTGTAACACCCCAATTATTTCTACCAACTGCAGAAACTTAAAATCTATGGCCAGATATATATTTATTTTTGACCTTAGATTTCACAGTAGTTTGTATGTGCAGTGTAAACCGCAATCAACAACCTTCAAATACTTAAGACATAATTTTTAATGAGGTCTTTATAACTCCACTTCAGATCATCAATAAAAATTTCACAAAATCAGTTTTAAACTTTCTTTCGATATTAAATTTGTAATGCCCGTAATTTCATACGTATTGATGAAGATATGATGTATATGTATGTTGTTACAAAAATAGCTTGAAAAGCTATGATGTATATATATGTATTGTTACATGAGTATAAATGATAGGAGGATGTAAGGATTTGGGAGATTTGATGAAACAATCTATGATTTTAAGTTGTGTGCACAAGTTTTATTACCTATGAACTATATATAATGGATGCCAATATACGTTAATTGTGCACAGAATGCATATTGAGGTATGTAGCAAATGTGGTTGAATGTATGAATGAAAAGCTGCAGAAAACTGCATAAATGATGGTGCAGGGGAATGAGAGATCGATCTCACATAAAGGAGAGATTGATCTCCTCTCTTAAAATGCTTAGAATCAGTTCAAGGAAGCAGGGCCGATCGATCTCATGGGAAGACAGATCGATCTCCTTAAGTTTCTGCTTGGAAGGAATCGATCTTTCTCAGCCACAGATCGATCTCCTTAAGCCTCGACCAAGAAGAGATCGATCTCCCTTAAACAATAGATCGATCTCATTAAGATTCTGTAAGGAGCAGATCAATCTCCTACAAGAAGCAGATCGATCTCCAAGAGGCTGCGACAGACCGATCTCATCATGGAAGCAGATCGATCTGGTAGTAGATACATTAGGTAAAAAGGGCTACCAAACCATGTAGAGATCGATCTCCACAAGGGTCAGATCGATCTCATGTCTCTGCATCTATAAAAAGAGCACGAAATTGAGCTGAAAATAAGATTTTCCCTCTTACTAAACCTGCACCTGCCATTTTCTCTCAAAGAACCAAGCTTTCTCACTTTAAATATCACTACCTTCCAGCCAGATTTGGAAGAAGCTCAAGAAGGGAAAGTTGTTCCTTGAAGTAAGGAGAACAACATATCCAAAAATCACACATTGGTGTGACCAAGAGAAGGAGTTTTGGCTACCACAAGTTTGGACTAAGGAAAAAGGCTAAGCTAAATAAGCTCTTCAACCCTCAAGCTTTAAATATGGATTACTAGACATTTATTGAGTTCAATGGTATGTGAAATATTGGTAGGAATGGTGATTGTAATGATGAGTGAGTAATATTAAGAGGAAATTTATGAAGGAAAATCCATGGAAAACTTAAAATGAGATATAGTGATACAAATGGAAAATGTGAAATATGATTTAAAAGTTTGAGGAGTATAAATAGAAAAATAGATGACAATGTGGAGGTTTAGAAAATGGAAAAGAGAATAACTTAATGATTTACACGTGTAGATTGAAATACGTGGAACACGATTAACCCGGATCGCGAATGGAGTAAACGAGACGAAGGGAATACAAGCGCGATTCTAGGTAAGGGACTGTATGTTAGCGATAGAGGTATTTGTACGTATTTTATAGTAATTTTAGTAGATATGACACTAGTAATAGTACGTTTAGCTATTGAGCTATGAGATGATTTGAGATCATGAAATGTATTACGATATATATATATATATACATTGTGAAAATGGGATGAGGTAAGGAAATAGCATGATATGCATGTTTTTGATACTTTCTCAACTATGTGTTGATTTTGTGATTGAAAAATGATGATGGGTAGGTTGGCTAGTTTTACATGTTTAGCATGGGACGGCATGCTACATAAATGAATATGTTTTTGAGTTTTTAAAATAGAAAAATAGCCACCTATCGGATTTGAGATGTGATTTGGTGTTGGAGCACTAGCTCACACTCGTTTTAATGATTTTGACTATGTTGGAGTTTTACTCGCATACGTTTACATGTTTTGATAAATCGGGCTGGAGCGTGACTCACACGTGATTTTATAATGATAATGTGCTGGAGTTTTAGCTCTCATATGTTTTTATATCTTTGATGTATTGTACTGGAGTTTAACTCGCACGATGATTTTTGAGATGATACAGTGCTAGAAGCTGTTGCTCGCACTGAGAGATACGGCGCTGGAGCCTTACGATGACTGTGTGTCACACTGATTTGCTCGCCCGGTATATGAGACATGGTTAATGATTGATTAGTCCATGGTTGTAGGGTGAATGGAGTGGGTCCACGGGTGTACGTTATACCGTGTGGTTGTCCATAGGAGTGCTTTGTACTGTGCTGCGTGCACGTGAGTACATTGTGCCGTGTAGATGACACATGGAGTACACTGTACCATGAGTCTATGAGAATGGAAGATGATGATGATGATGAGCCGAAGGGCAGGACTGACCCCTGCCCCCTTCAGGCGAGTGATGCCCGATGCACACCTGATCCGTGAGGCACGGGATCACTGATTATGGCCATATGTTGTGACTATTAGATTGTCGAGAATTTCATGCCTGTCTCAGAGAAAAGAGAAATTGAGAAACTCATAAAAGAATGAGATTTGATGAAAATAAATGATTTGAGAAAAGCAAAAAGATATTGTGATTTGATAAATCTCTTGATTTAAATGCATGTGTTGTGATAACATTGTTTTATGACGTGTTTTCAAATGGAAGTATTGAATATTAGTTTTCTTTGAAAATACCTATGAGAAATAAATGTTTAAGTGCATTTTCTAGTATTATTTCTATTTATATTGAAACAAGAATTTGCTAAATCATGCATGGGGTATGTAAATAGTACAGTATCTACCCGTTAGCATCCTTTTCCTTACTGAGCTGTGGTTTGCTCATCCTACTATTTTTTTCCCTCCAGATACTGAGAAGTAGGACAGTGCGGTGGTCTCTGGATCTCTTGTTGTGTTGGATAGCTCTCACCTATTGCAAAGGTATAAGAATTGTATACACATAAAGCATTTTATATGTAGGTACAGTTATGAATTGAAAATGTAAATAGTTGTATGGGGATGTTATGTAAAGATAATAAATTATACAACTGATTTGTGTATATTTATACACACGTCTGGGAGTGTGTGAATTAAAGTTTTAAATGTTTTCGCTATAAATATATGGAATATAGAAATTGCATCGTCTCACAGCCCAACCGTAGTAGTATATATATGGATGAAGGGCACTCGGAGTTGGGGTGTGACAGATTTGGTATCAGAGCTTGGTTGGTCTGATGTGAGTCGATGCTTAGGACTAAGGAAACATACATCCCCAAGTTACTATGCGATATTTAGATACAAATGTGTATACGGAGCTGGTAGTGATCTAAGAGTTTATTATAAATGCAGGAAAGTTATCAGGCTTGTAAGTTATGCTTGAGAGACACCGTAAGAAGGGAGAGAGCTCGAGAGCTCAGGGGCGGAACAATAGGACTGAGAGGCACAATAAATCGTCCTCTAGTCATGAGCCCTAGTGTCACGCCCCGAAAATACGAAAAATAGGGCTAATTTAAAACTTTTTACTCATTAATTCACAATTAAAGGTGCATTCCTGTGCAGTGTCATACATCATCATAAGTATCATTCCTCAGGATCTCATTACGATATAATAAATATTGTATTATACCCATTACTCGATTACAAGTTAATTAATCCTAATACATCCCATACAATGATATACATCAAGTGTCTGCAATTACAATAATAGTCTGGGTACACGAAAAGATAAAAGGTACCTCAAAATACAATATATATGGCCTGGAGCTCAAGTCCTCCACTAGCCACTACTCCGTACGTCGCAGGGAGATTCTTTTTCACTTGAAGAACTCTGGGGGGGAAAAGAAAACAGGGTGAGCTTCTAAATCGCTCAGTAAAGGGGGTAAGGAACTCATTTCATAAACCAAAATGGACATCACAAAAGGTTTATTTGTATGTGAAACTCATTTGAAAACCATAGCATGAAAGTACTCAAAACGATATTCTCATATCTCAAATGTGAAAACATGAAGTAAAAGGCTCACTCTAGAGCAATAACAAAGCATGTGAAAACAACGCGTTAAACGCTTTCTCAAATAACGTGATAAAATCACAGTAAAAATAATGCACGTGGCACAGCCACAAAACACACGTGGCGTAGCCACTGATTAATTTCTCACGTGGCATAGCCACAAAACACACGTGGCAAAGCCACTGATTTAATTTCTCGCGTGGCATAGCCACAGAATAGGGTTTCTCAACGTGGCACAGCCACCAATGGGGTATAACGTGGCACAGCCACCAATGGGATATAACGTGGCACAGCCACCAATGGGGTATAACGTGGCACAGCCACCAATGGGGTTTCTCAATGTGGCACAGCCACCAATGGGGTATAACGTGGCACAGCCACCAATGGATTATTCTCACGTTACCAGAACGGAGAAGAAATCGGGCTTACATGCTACCAGAGCAATGCCCGGTGTGTACTCACAACTACACACCTAAGTCTTATCACATAAGACTGGTTTGCCTTCACGTAGAACTCATAATGGTTTTTCTCTCATAAAACTCATTTGAAAATCGTTTTGTACTCAACACAAAACGTAATAAAACCGAGTTCCAACCGACAAAGCACACGCACACATTTCTCAAATCTCAATATTGCCTTAACGTAGAGCCCAGTTATAAACTCATAAAAACATTGGGCTCCAACCGGCTATAAAATCGTGTGCAATTTAATCTCAACACAAAACCCAACATGCTTATTTTATAAACCATAATTCATGCTAAAATAGTTTACAATTCACATACACAAATGGTTTAGATTTCCCTTACCTCTTTGCACCTCGTATAGTGCAATCGTTTCCCCCGTATCACGGACTAGCCTCGCATTCCACTCTGGAACTCCCGAGCTGTCCAAACGATGTTAAAACATCAATACTCAATTATCTCATAACCCTCAATTCTCAAAATCGAGCATAATTGCTCATAACATCTCAAATCTCTTGATTTCTCGTAACTCAACCCTAAACTACAACCTCATTCACAATATCTCAATGTCCTACATTCCTCATGCCAATTATCTAGGCTAATTCTTCACATTGTCTATATTTCCATTTATAGCACAAATTCTCAAAATTACCAAAATTACCAAATATCTACATTACTCCAACTACATTGCAATTTCATCAATCTCTAATCCTTTCTCAACTATTTCAACGCAATGACAACCACCAATAGCATCAAAATCAGCTCAAATATCAAGATCGAGGTTTAGAAATTACCCAAAGCTTGTGAGACGCACAACTCACGCCTCGATCCGATTCGTCCTTCGATTTCCAAGTATGTTGTTCTCCCTTTGATGAGGAACAACTTTCCTTCTTGCCACAACAGCTGATTCGGCCGGAAATGGGGGATTTGGATGAGTGAGAAAGTTAGGTTTTCGAAAAAATAGGGGTTAAAAGAGAGAGAAAGTGAGTTTGCAGGAGAAAAACACGGGTTCCTTATATAGACTGGAGGTAGGAGATCGATCTGCCTCTTGATGAGATCGATCTGCGTTTGAAATTTGGGGACGATCTGGGCAATTTTATGCCTAGGAGATCGATCTGTCGAGGGGTGAGATCGATCTCTTTATGGCTTTATGAGATCGATCTGCTCCTAAAGAGATCGATCTTCTCCCCAAACAGAATCATTTGGAGATCGATCTCTTCCTCATGAGATCGATCCCTTCTCAAACAGAATCATTTGGAGATCAATCTCTTCCATTGGAGATCGATCTGCTCCTCAAATTCCTCCTTCCTCGTCATTTCTAACTCACCAGATCGATCTCTCCTTCTCCCAGATCGATCTGTCCTCATACTTCATGCTTATTTTACACACTTAACATATAAATCTCCAATTAAAATTCTCACAATTCACTTAGCTCAATAAATTACACTTCAATTTATTATTACATCACTAAATATGTCTGAAATTCTCAGATCTCACACCTAGTAACAGATAGAGGCTTTTGATCCTCGAGTAGCCCGATTAGAGGAAGATATGCATATGGTGATGACTATAATGGGTCAGATTATGGCTAGGTTTGAGGGTATACCTGGTACAGCAGGACAGCTGCACCTAATCCCATAGTAGCTACCCCTGAACTTGAGGATATTGCACCTGCACGACCTGAACCACTTAGGCCATAAGATCCCCCTATTCGGCCAGTACCTCCTCTAGTAGCCCCACAACAGTATGACGAGGATAATGATTTTGGGTATGGTTATGACTGTGATATGGAGAGGTTGAGACATTTTATGGATTTTAAGCCTCATTCTTTTAGCAGGATAAAGGATCCAATAGTGACTGAAGATTGGATAAGCCAGTTGGAGAAATTGTTTGACTTTTGTAGATGTTCGATTACAGAGAGAGTAGCGTTTGTGACTTTTGTACTGAGATGCGAAGCAGAGCACTGGTGGAAGTCCACCAGGCCTATGTTGAGAGCTCAGGGTATGGTAATCACATGGGATATATTTTTGGGTGCTTTCAGAGAACAATATATCCTAAATACCACTCAACGTAGGTTACAGATAGAATTTTTGAATCTGACTCAAGGGAATCGAACAGTTGATAAGTACGAGTCACGATTTACCTCATTGGGTCGATATGATCCGGACTCTATCAGGAGTGAAGCTAATAGGGTCCGTAGATTTTTTGATAGACTGAAGCCTTCGATTAGAGCTAAACTAGTACCGTTTGATGTTGCTACATACAAAGAAGCTGTACGACGGGTCCAGTTGTGTGAGCAGGACTATAACCTGTAAATTTTTTACTTCAGTTGGGGTAAGGACAAGGGTTCGAGGAAACTGAGAGATGGAAAAAGTGCCAGGTTTAGACAGAGAGGCGCTAGTAAACGTCGAAGAGAGACAGATGAATCACAGAAGAAGACTGCTAGACCTTTCAAACATCCGAGTCAGACACCAACTAAGGGCATAGTGATTGGTGGACCCTGACCAACTATTGATCAGTACAGAGTATGTGGTCGATATCATGGTGGTAGGCCCTGTCATTTTCAGGGTGCACGATGTTGCAAATGTGGTAGGCTTGGGCACTGTGTAAGAGATTGCCCAAAAGCAGTTAAGGTAGTTCCACAGAAGGGTAAGGAGCCGGAGAAAGTTCCTACAGTTATACCTCCTGCAAGGAAGAGAGCCACAGCTGAAGAAAAAAGGGAAGCAAGTTGTGGGTCAAGGCAGGGTGTATGCGATAGACCAGGCATCAGCAGATACCTCTTTTGAGGTGATAAAAGGTACAATTTTGATTTTCAATTTGGAAGCTATATCTTTATTTGATTCTGGTGCTACGCATTCCTTTATATCACCTGCATGTGCATCAAAGTTGACAGGTCTTGTAGAACCCACCTACTTAAATGGGATCTTGTTAATAAGTACTCCGATGAAAGTTAGTCAATTAGCTGAACAAGTATACAAAGATTGTAAAGTGAGGGTAGGAGATAAGTACATGATAACTAATTTGATTTTGTTGAATATGTATGACCTTGATATAATCTTGAGAATAAATTGGTTAGCTACCAATCATGCTATCTTAGACTGTCATTCTAAGTCTATTACATTTTCTTTACCTGAAGAATGTGTTGTAAGATTTTAAGAGAAGTAATGAAATCTTAAATTTTGTGACAAGTAAAGTCCCTTGGTATATACATGACATAAATGCTGTTTTGAAGCTTTTGTTGCTTTTGTGGTGGATTTGAACAAAACACCTCCGGATATGAATGACATTTCAGTGGTTAGAGAATTTCTTGATGTCTTTTCAAATGACCTACCAGGATTGCCACCGGATAGAGAAATGGAATTTGGTATAAATTTGACACCTGGAACAGAGCCAATATCTAAGTCACCATATAGGATGGCTCCAGCTGAGCTAGAGGAATTAAGGAAGCAGTTGCAAGATATGCTAGATAAGGGGTATATAGGACCGAGCGTCTCACCATGGGGAGCTCTGGTATTATTTGTGAAGAAAAGAGATGGGAGCCTTAGATTATGTATTGATTATCGGATGTTGAACAAGGTTACCATCAAGAACAAGTACCCTTTACCGCGGATTGCCGATTTGTTGGACCAGCTTTAGGGAGCACAAGTTTTTTCTAAGATAGATCTTAGGTCTGGGTAGATTCGGAAGGAAGATGTACCGAAGACAGCTTTTCGCACCCGTTATGGTCATTACGAATTCCTGGTGATGCCTTTCGGGTTGACAAATGCACCAACGACTTTTATGGCTCTAATGAATGAGATATTCAATCCATACCTAGACCAGTTCGTGATTGTTTTCATTGATGATATATTGGTGTATTCAAGGTCTATGGAAGATCATGAGTAGCACTTGAGGATTGTATTGCAAACCCTCTAAGAGAGAAAGTTGTATGCCAAGCTTAGTAAATGTGACTTTTGGCTAGAACAGATTTTCTTTCTGGGTCATGTTGAATCGAAGGATGGGGTATCAGTAGATCTATCCAAGATTGAGGTTATTATTCAGTGGGAACAACCCAGGACAGTCACAGAGATCAGAAGTTTTTTGGATTTGGCAGGTTACTACAAGAGATTTGTAGAGGGTTTCTCTAGATTGGTTGCTCCGTTGACACGCCTTACGAGAAGGATGTGGAGTTTACATAGGATGAAGCTTGTGAAAGGAGTTTTCAGGAACTTAAGCCCAGATTAACCACCATGCCAGTTCTCACTATTCCTAACAGCTCAGGAAACTATTTTGTTTACACAGATGCTTCACACCAAGGACTAGGCTGTGTATTGATGCAGAATGGAAAGGTAGTAGCTTATAGATCTAGACATCTGAAAGATCATGAGAAGAACTACCTCACTCATGATTTAGAGTTGGCGGCCATAGTATTTGCATTGAAGATATGGCGCCACTACTTGTATGGTGAGAGATTTCAGATTTTTACGGATCACAAGAGTCTTAAGTATTTGTTCTCACAGAATGAGTTAAATATGAGACAGAGAAGATAGTTAGAACTCCTCAAAGACTATGATTGTGAGAGTTTGTACCACCCGGGGAAGGCAAATGTGGTTGCCAATGCATTGAGTATAAAAAGTCTCGGGTTGGTATCCTATATGATGGTTAGGAAGCACGAATTGTTGGAGCAATTCACAAACCTTAGTTTGGATGTGACCCTACCTGAGATTGGCAATCATGGGATTATAGCTAGCTTGAGATTAGAACCGGAGTTGATTGAGAGAATCCGACAAACTCAGCAGAATGATCAATGGTGTGTTGATGTAATTAGCCAACTTCAGAAAGGTGAGGGCACAGATTATGTAATAAGTTCAAATGGAGTACTAAGGTTCGGAAATAGAATATGTGTTCTTAAGGATTCAGAGCTGAGGAAGTTGATCTTATTAGAGGCTCACTTATCGAGATATACAGTACATCCAGGGAGCAGTAAAATGTATCAAAATCTTTGGAAGATATACTGGTGGTCTGGGATGAAAAGAGACATAGTTGAGTATGTAGCTAGATGTCTCATCTGTCAGCAAGTCAAGGTTGAGCATCAGAAACTTAGAGGATTGTTGCAATCTCTACCGATACCGACATGGAAGTAGGAGCACGTCACCATGAATTTTGTGATGGGGTTATCGAGAACCCGTAAGAACCATGATGCTATATGGGTTATAATAGATCGGTTAAAAAAATTGACACATTTTTTAGCCATGAGATCTACAGATACTTTAAGTGCACTAGCGAACTTGTATGTACGGGAGATAGTGAGATTGCATAGAGTCCCAGTGAGTGTTGTTTCTGATATGGATGCCCGCTTCACTTCCCACTTTTGGAGACATTTTCAGGAAGCAATGGGGACCTGATTGAGTTTTAGCACCGATTTCCATCCTTAGACAGATGGTCAGTCAGAGAGGACTATACAGAACTTGGAGGATATGTTGAGAGCATGTGTGCTGAATTTTAGAGGCTCATGGGACGATCACTTGCCATTGATTGAGTTCGCCTATAATAACAGTTATCACTCAAGTATTGGTATGACCCCTTATGAGGCACTATATGGTCGTAGATGTCGATCACCCATTGGTTGGGAAGAAGTTGGTGACAGACAGTTGCTCGCTCCCGATTTGGTTAGACAAGCCTCCAATGATGTTCAGATAATATGTGAGAGGTTGCAAACAGCTCAAAGTCGACAAAAGAGCTATGCTGACAAGAGACGAAGACCACTTGAGTTTGATGTGGGTGAGTCCGTATTTTTTAAAGTATCTCCTTCTAAGAGAATAACGAGGTTTGGGAAGAAAGGAAAACTAAGTCCTCGTTACATTGGTCCCTTCGAGATTTTAGATAGAGTGGGAGATAGAGCATATAGGCTCTCCTTACCACCTGAGCTAGAAGAAGTTCACAATGTCTTCCATGTTTCTATGCTTCGGAAGTACTACCCGGATCCAACACATGTAACTAGCTATGAGCCATTGGAGCTCAATGAGGATATGTCGTATATGGATAAACCGATCTGGATATTGGATAGAAAAGAGAAAGTGTTACGGAACAAAACGATTTCATTGGTTAAGGTCCTGTGGCAGCATCATACATCGAAAGAAGCCACTTGGAAGTTAAAAGATCTAATGAAGGAGAAATATCACCAACTTTTTGAGGAATAGACTTTGCTCAATTTAGAGGACCAAATTTTCTAAGGAGGGAAGAAATGTAATGCCTGTAATTTCACACGTATTGATGAAGATATGATGTATATGTATGTTGTTACAAAAATAGCTTGAGAAACTATGATGTATATATATGTATTGTTACATGAGTATAAATGATAGGAGGATGTAAAGATTTTGGAGATTTGATGAAACAATCCATGATTTTAAGTTGTGTGCACAAGTTTTATTACCTATGAACTATATGAAATGGATGCCAATATACGTTAATTGTGCACGGAATGCAAATTGAGGTATGTAGCAAATGTGAATAAATGTATAAATGAAAATCTGTAAAAAACTGCAGAAATGAGGGTGCAGGGGGATGAGAGATCGATCTCACATGAAGGAGAGATCGATCTCCTCTCTTAAAATGCCTAGAATCAGTTCAAGGAAGCATGGCAGATCGATCTCATGGGAAGACAGATCTAAGCATGGCAGATCGATCTCATGGGAAGACAGATCTATCTCCTTAAGTCTCTGCCTGGAAAGAATCGATCTTTCACAGCCACAGATCGATTTCCTTAAGCCTCGACCAAGAAGAGATCGATCTCCCTTAAACAATAGATTGATCTCATTAAGGTTCTGTAAGGAGCATATCGATCTCTTACAAGAAGCAGATCGATCTCCAAGAGGCTGGGACAAATCGATCTCATCATGGAAGCAGATCGATCTGGTAGTAGATACATTAGGTAAAAAGGGCTACCAAACCATGCAGAGATCGATCTCCACAAGGGCCAAATCGATCTCATGTCTCTGCATCTATAAAAAGATGCACGGGATTGAGCTGAAAATCAGATTTTCCCTCTTACCAAACCCGCACCTACCATTTTCTCTCAAAGAACCAAGCTTTCTCACTCTAAATATCACTACCTTCCAGCCAAATTTGGAAGAAGCTCAAGAAGGGAAAATTGTTCCTTGAAGTAAGGAGAACAACATACCCAAAAATCACACATTGGTGTGACCAAGAGAAGGAGTTTTGGCTACCACGAGTTTGGGCTAAGGAAAAATGCTAAGCTAGATAAGCTCTTCAACCCTCAAGCTTTAAATATGGATTACTAGACATTTATTGGGTTAAATGGTATGTGAAATATTGGTAGGAATGATGATTGTAGTGATGAGTGAGTAATATTAAGAGGAAATTTATGAAGGAAAATCCATGAAAAACTTAGATATGACGCTAGTAATAGTACGTTTAGCTATTAAGCTATGAGATGATATGAGATCATGAAATGTATTACGATATATATACATTGTGAAAATAGGATGAGGTAAGGAAATAGCATGATATGCATTTTTTTTATACTTTCTCAACTATGTGTTGATTTTGTGATTGAGAAATGATGATAGGTAGGTTGGCTAGCTTTACATGTTTAGCATGGGACGGCATGTTACGTAAATGAACATGTTTTTGAGTTTTTAAAAGAGAAAAATAGCCACCTATTGGATTTGAGATGTGATTTGGTGTTGGAGCACTAGCTCACACCCGTTTTAATGATTTTGACTATGCTGGAGTTTTACTCGCATACGTTTACATGTTTTGATAAATCGTGCTAGAACATGACTCGCACGTGGTTTTATAATGATAATGTGCTGAAGTTTTAGCTCGTACATGTTTCTATATCTTTGATGTGTTGTGCTGGAGTTTAACTCGCACATTAATTTTTGAGATGATACAATACTAGAAGTTGTTGCTCGCACTGAGAGATATCGCACTGGAGCCTTACGATGACTGTGTGTCACGCTGATTTGGTCGCCCAGTATATGAGACATGGTTAAGGATTGATTAGTCCATGGTTGTAAGGTGAATGGACTGGGTCCACGGGTGTACGTTGTACCGTGTGGTTGTCCATGGGAGTGCTTTGTACCATGCTGCGTGCACGTGAGTACATTGTGCCATGTGGATGACACATAGAGTACGTTGTACCGTGAGTCTATGAGAATGGAAGATGATGATGATGATGATGATGATGATGAGCCGAAGGGCAGGACTGACCCCTCCCCCTTTAGGCGAGTGATGCCCGATGCACACCTGATCCGTGAGGCACGGGATCACTGACTATGATCATATGTTGTGGATATTAGATTGCCAAGAATTCCATGCTTGTCTCAGAGAAAAGAGAAATTGAGAAACTCAGAAAAGAAAGAGATTTGATGAAAAGAAATGATTTGAGAAAAGCAAAGAGATATTGTGATTTGATAAATCTCTTGATTTGAATGCTTGTGCTGTGATAGTATTGTTTTATGACGTGTTTTCAAATGGAAATATTGAATATTAGTTTTCTTTGAAAATGCCTATGAGAAATAAATGTTTAAGTGCATTTTCTAGTATTATTTCCATTTATATTGAAAAATGGATTTGCTAAATCATGCATGGGCTATGTAGATAGTACAGTATCTACATGTTAGCATCATTTTCCTTACTGCGCTGTGGTTTGCTCATCCCACTATTTTTTTCCCTCCAAATACTGAGAAGTAGGACAATGCGGTGGTCTCTGGATCTCTTGTCGTGTTGGACAGCTCCCACCCTTTGCAAAGGTATAAGAATTGTTTACACATAAAGCATTTTGTATCTATTATAATGTTTTGCACAGTTATGAATTGAAAATGTAAACAGTTGTATGGGGATGTTATGTAAAGATAATATATTATACAATTGATTTTTGTATAATTAAAGTTTTAAATATTTCCGCTATAAATATATGAAATATAGTAATTGCATCGTCTCACAGCCCAACAGTAGTAGTATATGTATGGATAAAAGGCACCCGGAGTTGGGGTGTGACAAAATTGCCTCTTCCCAACTACATTTCGTCGTAAAAGGATGACAAGGCCTCTGTGGCCATCAATGCAAAATATCATCAACAAAACCATAACATAGACATGCAAAATCATACGATTTACATCGTAACATGATATTCGCATCCACTGTGTCAACTAACAATATCTATATACTCAACTGTCAAATATACCTTAGTTGGCAACCACAAAATGCTCGAGGATACGAGCGAGAACTTTCCATAGCTACAAATCACTCAGAAGACTTATCTGTGAGGTGAAAAAATAAGGAATGAGCTTGGCCCAATAAGTGAATATGAGGACACAGAAAATAGTGAAAGAAAATAAAATTTGAAAACTTGCATGCCGGGTATAAGAGAATATCAAAATACAATTTAAAAAATATATGCAGTTAAATCAATAATAGATAGATTTTGAAAATACATATCTAAAAGCATGCAAGTACTATATAATAGTAGATTTTAAAGTATATCATAAAGTGAGCCATTTTCAAAGGTTCGCTTTGTCGAACTAAGGTTTCACCAAAAGCACTGTAGCTATCAGTGCGTCACACTCCCCACTTGGGGCACTATCTATGATCATAGACTCACAACTAATCTCATTGATCAGATGAGATCAATACCTATCCAAACTATTCGGGATAGACCAAAATGCTTCTTCCAACATGAAGCATAAACAAGGTGAACTTGATTACATATATCTTGCAGTTCACGAGTTCACAAACCAATTACATGACATTAAATCAAATCCAATGGTAAACCAAATCACACAAGTCAAAATCACAAGGTATAGCCAAGAGGTCCCAAAACATGCTATGTTTTAACAATGATAATCAATTTTCAAATATAAATATTTAAAAATCCATTTAAACTTGTAAACATAAACTAGCATGGATGATTCATAAATTGTATACAAAATTAAATCATGTAAATGTAAAATGAATATAAAGCATGCTTGAAATATATATATATATATAAGTATGTATATGTACCAAAAACAAAGATCACGAGGTGATGCAAACCTTAATGACCGAGAGCTATACCATAATTATACATATTCACAAAATTTCAAGATTTTCAATTATAAAGAATTTACACAATTTAAAGAATTTCAAAAGTAGCATTCTCATAGTTCACCTACTCTACTATCCTAAGGTTATCTTGACGAATACTCCTAATAGCCCTCAACTCAATCGGATTTCACATACACACCGAGTGCCAACTCAAACTACATAACACAATGGTTCAACTTCGTCAACTTCTAATCAATCCAATTGAAATAAATTTAATAATAATTATTATAACTCTCCAACTATATATTTATATATATATATATATATAAATTACTTATTACCTTAACTTCCAAAAAAAAAAAAAACAACTATCTTAAGCTTCTCTCAATTTAACTTGTCACACCTATTTTCCAAATTTATTGGCTTGTGTTTCTCTCTTCTTCTTTCTTTTTTTTTTTCGCAACCCCTGTTTACACCAACTTATAGCCCTTGAACACTTCTTTCAGCGATCTAAAAATCTCAGCTGCAAGTCCTCGAATCGTCCTATTATACGCCTGAACCAGCATCGGTGAAACCCCTGCTCGACTTTCTCCTGCCTCGCGTTTTTGTTTCTCTCTCACGCGGTCTCGCCACTATTTTGGTCTTCTTTCTCGAGCTCTCTCTCACGACTTCACCACTTATCCTTCACATTGCTGCTCTTCAAGCTTTTCCTTTCTTTCAATTTCTCTCACTGTTTCTCATGGTTTCTCCCTCACATCTCTTTCACTTTCTTTCACTTTGGTTAAAATGGAAAGCAAGGCAAGGAATGGTCTGCCTCTTGGCAGACGTAAGAAATGTGCAGGGGATTTGATTGAAATCTCCCCCAATCCTTCATGCAAGTTGGTATCTTTCTTCCTCTCACTTGTTTTAGCTTGAAACCACTGGAATTTACAAGTTTCCATAGCTGGGCTGTTTAGTTCTGCCTTGTCCTAACCTCTCCTTTCGGTCCTTCTCCGTCGACAGCAGAGGAGGCAGCAATGTGAATAGCTACAACACAGGGAGGTAGCGTCCCTTCCTTCTTCCTCCTCTTCTTCATTCTTTCTTCTTTCCTCTCTCCGTTGGACCTTTCTCTTTCGTCCCTTCATGATAATTCTATATTTTTTAGAATTATTTGTACTTAATTTCTTAATTAATTATTTAAATCCCCAATTTATTTTGTTAATTATCCCCTTTATTTAATTAAAATTCTCATGTTTGTAGATAAATTAAATCTGGATGAATTTAGAAAATTTCGGTAGAAAATCGACTGGAATTGGGCTAAAATCAAGATTGGACCACGCGGACAACACGAGTCATACCACCTAGCACATCCAATTGGACAAGAAGACAGATGACATGAAAATTATTTTTTTTCAAGGAGCCAATTGTGTGAAGACAAGTGGCCAAACAATGCCAACTCATCTAGGATGGAAAAATTACAATTATACCCCTAAGTGTGTGTATAAATAGGAAAGGATGGCAATTGAAAAAAGATATGTAATCTAGAGTAGAATAGTTTTAGATTAAATTTTTAGGATTTACTTTCCCTTTTTTTTAGTTTCCCGTTAGCTCCATCTTTGCATTTACTGTTCATTCCATTTTTATGTTCTTCATTTTCTAGTCTTGGATAATTTTATTTCAATGGAAATCAATATCATTTCATGCTCTCGGTTTGGTAAAATCAGTTCTTTTATTTGTCAAGTTTTATTTACATAGTTTATTTCCTAGTGGTAGCTCTCGATTTTCAAGCAAAAATTGCTTATGTTTTTATTTGAAAAACCTTTATTTTTTTTAGAGCTCTCGGCTTAGTGTGGTTCTACTGCATTATTTCATTTGATCAATTCGGGTTGCTTCATTCTTGCCATCTACAGGCGGTACAGTTGTCGACAGATAGTAGGAACATGACTAGTGGATGATATGGGAAAAAGTTGTTCTTTCTTTAGCAACTAAACCGTGACCCCTGCAGCCGACTGTTTTCATGTTTTACAATCTTTCTTCATTTATGATTTAGTGTTTAGTGTTAGTTTTCAGCATTTTCTTTTTAGTTTCTACTAATTTGGAGATGTTTGCATTCAGAACCGAGAGAGTGTGTTCAACGGGTAGCTGGACAGCAACAAAGTAGCCATAATCGAGAGCCACAATCACTCTCTGTTTGCCTATGTTTTTGTGATTTATTTACTGTTCATCTTCTTTATTTAGTTTAGTTTATAGTTTCAGTTATTTTAAGTTTTCTTTTGTTCTTCATTTACTGTTGTAACTTGTATTCTAACAATGTTTGTCGGTCTGCTTTGCTGAGCATAGCAGGAAAAGAATTGATGTGTTGTTCGGCAAGATGCAATGAGCAAGGCTGCGTTGTGGACTGGAGTATGAGCTGCTGCAATGACCAGTAAGCACTTGTTGCCGACACAACTGTTAGCCGAGCAAGGAATGAGGTAACAGCAGCCCAGCTGCAGGAGGTGGTGATACCAGGTCTCGCTCCAACAGTACTGAAGGCAGAGGCAGAATGGTGGCAAGTCTGTGGCGCTGGTGCCAACAATGCAGGAGCAGGACCTGTGCGGGCTGCTGTCAAACTGAAGAAGCTGGAGCACGTTACTGCTAGCGGCATGGGCAGAAATCTAGATCAAACCGAGAGCAGTTGCTTGTCTTGTTGATGAATGAAAACTTGAAGCAGTTGGGAGACGTGCAGGGGCTATACTGTGTGCAGGACAGAACCGAGGATGGGAGCCGAGCATGAACCGAGAGCAGGCCTAGCCAGAAAATGAAGCTTGAAGCAGCAGGTGGCGTGTTGTGCTGGGTTGTTGCAGGAATGGATGCTGCACACGGAACCGAGGCAGAGTTAGTGGATGTTGCAGAGCAGAAGATGGACTTGCCTAGACAGACAGAAAGCAAATGCAAAGAAGACGTGCACAGTAGCAGTGCAATTCGGGACCAGCATGGTTTCCAATTAAGCTTAAGGCCATGTTTGGCCATAATTCAATTTAGCCATTTTATATTTTAATGCATTTTTATTAGTATGTACATTTCTTGCATTAGTTGTTAAGTAGGTTGATTGTTAAATAGGTTAGTTATAGTGTTTGTTTGTTAATTTAATTGTTAGTTTTAATTTAGTTTGTAGTTAATTTTATATTATATGTTTTAGGACTTAATTTTAGTTTAGTCTTTTATCAGTTATATTTAGAATTAATTCAGATTAAATTTGTTACATGCATTAGTTAGATTCTATTGTTAAGTTAGTAATTAGATATAGTTAGGATTAGTTTAGAGTTAATATTTTAGAAATGTGTTTCATCCATTTATAATTTAGTCTTCATTTTTATTAGATTTAGGTTAGTTTAATTTGCAATTTTTATTAGTTTAATTACATGCATTTTTATTTTAAGTTTGTTTAAATTTTACTTTAACTTTATTTTTTTATTTTCATATTTGCATTTTATTTTAATTGTGTTAATTAGTTCTAACTGTTTTAAATTTCTTTTGTAGGTTATTTGCCTTTAATTGCTTGGAACACTGTAAGTAAATTTTGCTCGGTTTTATTTAATTCTTATTATTTTATTGCTTTTCAGTAATTTTAATTTTAGACTTAGTAGATCACTCACCTTAAATTCATAATTTGTTAGAATATACTTAGAGTAAGATTAACCGGTAGTTAATTAGGTAACCAACTTCTTTGAGGAACGATAACTCAGAACTCAAATTTTATTAGTATTTGTACGATCTGTGGACTTGCGAACAATACCTTCAGATCGTGTCACTTCACCGCTGGCACTCTTCGACTGTTTTTTGTTGGCTCCCGATTGCAGCTACCTATCGAATCTTTCACATGCAGAGCAAGAAAACAACTTTTCAAGCTTCAATTCACAAAACACCTTCCAGGATCTTGGGTTTTTCTCTTTAAATCATCACTTTCCATGGTTGTTTCAAGGCTACAGGGATGTCCACTCGATGATCGAAAATGAAGATGAAAAAAAGTTCAAGGAAAATGGTTTCACTTTAAAGTTTTAACCCCTTTCTCTTACTTTTTATATATATATATATATATATATATATATATATATATATATATATTGTTTTATTTTATTTTATTTTTATTTTTATATATTTTTTTCAAGGTTAAATTATTACAAAAATTATCAAAATGAATTATCAAAAACTATAACAATTTTAATGTTTTCTCAAAAAAAAATTGGAATTTAATCTGGCGTAGTCTTTTAGAACTTCGAACAACATTACAGTTATTTCCAATCACATACTTTTTTCTATTCAATGCAATCAAGCTTTTCAATTTAAGAAATTTGTTAATGTATTTATTTTTTTTAGTAAATGTGCTTCACTAAATTACCTCAGCTATAAGCTATTAATAATAAAATTTAGAGTATATTTGGATAATAAATTTTAAAATCTTGAAGCAATTTAAAATTCATCAATTTAAAATAATAGTATTTATAATTATTTTATATAAATATTTTATAGAAAGAATTTTCAAATATTAAAATTTGATGAAATGAAAAATAAATATAAGAATGTAAAAAAAATACAATATAGGTATAATAAGATTTGTAAAAATGTATAGATATTATTAACAATATAAAAAGTAAAAATATGTATTATATTTAATTAAAATAATATTTTTTTTTAGTTTTATATTAATAGCAGGTTATGAAAAAAGTAAAAATTTTGAAGAATTTTGAAAAACTATCTATTTAAGTGGATTTTCAAAAAAAAACCCTTAAATCTTTTCTTAAATTTTGAAGTTCTTTAAAATTTTTCACTGAATTAAGAAATTAAATATTAAATTTTTAAATACCCAATTTAAATAAATTTTCCTCGCGTAATAAATTACGTACACGCAGACGCAGGCCTGTATGGAGCCTACTCATGTTTTAAACATTTTATATTTCTCGAGCCTTGAAACCTTTTATATTTCTTTCTGGTCAGCAAATTTATTGGTTACGTTGTTATTAAACAATGCGTAAAATTATCTGTCAGTATGAAACTTAATTTGTTCTCGATACCTTTCCATTAAAAAGTATTAATATACTTTTCTTTTCTTTTTTTAATTTAATAAATTAAATATTAAAGTTGAAAATGATTTATATATACTAACATTATTCTTTATTTAATTTCAATATCAGATAAAAAAATAGATTTTCAGTTTAAGAACTTGATATACAAACTCAAATAAAAAAACCTTATTAAAAGGTATTTTGCATTCAATCATAATTTTGCGTTCTTTTATCATTTTTTTTTCAAATTTTTTCGAATATATCAATTCATCAAATCATTTTCTTACAATATTACCAAATTCTTAAAATTTTTAAGCAATATATTTTATTGTTACCAAACACAACGGTGATTTATTGTTGACGTATCCATTTCGATTTTTGTACCACATATTACAGAATGCTCTGAAAAAAAAAATAACCAGAGAAATTTAGGGGTTATTTTCTGCATAAGCACTCTGATACTTAAGTAATAAGAGAATTTGACAGAGTTTTCTGTAAACAAAATAAAAAATCTTCATTAATAAATCATATTTGACTCCTATTTATAGAGATTAATTCTATCTTTTTTTACATAATTATCCACTAATTAAGTATCTTTTACTATTTTACTGATTTTACAGAATAAAAAATATTTAAGGACAAAATTATTCAAACAGCATAATTTATGTCTCTCGTAATACTATTTTTAAAATGATAGACCCGATTTTTCACTTATTTTTTTCGTGCCCCACGCGACACATTTTTATTATTTATTATTCTTTTTATCATACACAACACATTTAAACTTATTTTTTCCAACTGCAATAAGGCCTCATTAATTTTCAATTCCATCAACATTTTCTCATTTTTTGTTTTTTTTATCATTTCATTTTCCCTTGATTTGTTTATTTAATTCCAAACAAATTATAATAATTTTGTCCTTCAAAATAGATATAATAATTTTGTTGATCGAATTATCCAATATCTATAACCAATCTGACCTAATCTTATCCAATATATTTATGAAAGGGAAGAAAGAGCACAGGCGTCCATGAATCATCTGTTGTGGTATTGACTTTGGGCCCAGCTTTGACCGCAGACCCCTGCCGGAGGGAATTTTGGACCCAATTTTCATGTCATGACTCAATACTCGCTGCAATTTAAAAAGAAAAAAATTGACATCAAATCATTCTAGCAGCTAATTTTTTTAAAAAAAATGGAAATTATTTCATATATTATTTTGAAGTTATTAAATTTGTTAAGGGACGAGTTATTTATTTAAATTTAAAGATGCATTTGATCTTTGGTAGGGTATAAATATTAAATCTATTAAAATAGATTAAGGTAAATAAAACAAGTCTGATCGATATTCGAATCAAATCTTGATTTCAATTTTAACTATTTTAATCCGACTGATTAATAATTAAAGAAATTTATATTTAATGTTTCAATTAAAAAATATAATAAAATCAAAATTATGTTTTTTTATTAAAAAATTGATTTATTTGGATAGATCTACATTTCATTTATTATTTATTTGGACAAATGTGAATAAAAAACTCGTATTTAAACTTAAGATCAAACTAAATTTAAATATATATAAAATCTATTAAAATTATATTTCAACTCGATTTATGATCAGATTTATTGCGTTATGTTAAGTTTTTAAATTTTAAAAATGAAACAATAAATATACTTTTTAAATATTTTAAAAAATAAAAGTATCATATTTTTTTAATTTTATTTATAAAATTAAAATATTTTACTGTTTATATATCACATAAGAACATTTATTATTATTATTATTAATTGATATATAACTTTAGTTGATGTTCAGGTTTTTGATACTGAACATTTACCCACTGATGTCGGCATGATCTTCTGCACAGCCACAACCATTTTCAGTCCTGTTCTTCCATCACTGACTGTGAACCATTAAAGAAAAAGAGGGACTGAAAAGGCCTTGATGCAGAACAAGGAACACAATAAATGCAATTTTCAACCAAGGCTTCTTTTTTCTCTGTTTGTCATTTAATTTTTGCCTGAAATTAGCATATCATATCTTGAGCTACTTGAGGGACATGACTCATGAAGTCTTTCTTGTATTCAGCATTATCACAGTCTTCATCATTCCAAGCTTAGTTTTCTTACTATTTACAAATTAGTGGGTCTTTTTTTTCTTTTTAATTTTTTTAATCAAAAATACAAATTTTTATCAAACTCTTCTAGAAGATTAATTTAGGTATATTGATATTAGACTAACTAAATACATAACGAGAAGTAATTCTTTCCATTTTACATGTTAATTTCATCCCGGTACTCTTAAAATACGGATTAAATATATCTAGATAAATCTAGATAAAACCTTAAACGTTAATTACCGTAATTTTTTATTGGATTAAATTTTGGAAATATTATTAATTATGAAAAATATATATACTCCTCGATTGGTGAATTGTATCATTTTGAATTTCATTTCAAAAGTATAAATTTTTCATTCAATTTGTTAGAAGAAAAAGAATTGCATTTATTGACTTGAAAAAAAGTTATACGATAGCGTCCTATTTGTATACAAATGATTCTCAATAATAGGAAAAGAATCAATTTGTAAATATATTGATACAATATTGTATTTATATTGTAATACTAGATATTATTCTAATTACAATGTGATTGTCTCTTATTGTAATATTACTTTAACACCTCCCTCTAATTCGAGGTGGTATTATAAATTTAGCTTGTTTCTATTAACTAAGTTTTGAAACTTGAAAGGGGCTAAGAAAATGTATTTTGGTAAAAAATTTAGTAGTTTGAATTGAATGAGACATTGAGATTAGAAGAATAGTTCGTTGTGCAATATGATGACATATAAAATGACAATCAATCTCAATATGTTTGGTTTGTTCATAAAACACATTATTCTAATCAATATATTGTAGCAGAGGAAGAAGAGATGCCTATATCTTCTAGTAAACGTCAAAGCAAAGTAATTATGAAGTGATATTAACAAATGCAATATATTATAATTTAGTGTTAGATCGAGCAATTATAATTCATTTCATGTTTCGGAAAGGGGAGAGAGAGAGAGAGAGGGTGAGGAAGGAATTACCCAAAAAGAATTAGCAACAAGTGGTGGAATTAAGATCTCCATCTCAATCAACATTAAAATACTCAGGTAAAATTAAGAAAGAGTGAGTAGGAAAATGAAGCCAATCAAACAAAGTGTCTTTCAAAGAAATCGATGAATTTGCTAAGTAAATAGAGTACCATTTATCTAAGTAAAGCTTAACATTAATATTCAAAGGAGTAGAGACAATTTTTTTAAACCCATTTTTGCATCCAACGAATAAGTCTAAATCCATCTAAAATCAGTCTAAACACTATTAAGTTTTTTTTAAAAAAAATTTAAAAATAAATTTTAAATACATAAAAACACATAATAATTAATAAGTATAACACAATAAATTCAAATAAATTCTTACAAAAAGATTACACAAGCATGAAAATATAAATCAAAGTCATAAAAAATTACAAAGTCAAAATAAATTACACTAAAAAGTTTAAAATAATTAAAAATTTATTATATATTTTTAATTATAATTATTCAATACACTATTGATGAAGTTTTTAAATTCAATAGGCGAGTTAAGATAATGATATATAATCTATTGTATGTTTATTTTTTAATATTCTTAAAAAGTTATGTGTTACCTTCTTAACTTTGTTTTGAAGTCAAAAAACTTCATTAACAGTGTATTGAATAATTATCCTTTTAATAGCCTCATTACTTGACATATCTTCAAAAATCTTGTTAAAACCTACCAAATACAACCATCAAATTAACTACTTTATAAAAGAAAATTGTAAAAGAATTATAATTATTGGACTGGTGAGGCCAAGCTAGTGCTTTACATGGTTAGCCCAAACCTGATTTGATTTTTATTAATCTTCAATTGCTTGCTCAAATTCATCTAATAAATTTAATATTTTTGTTCAAATTCAATTAAAAAAATCGAACAAACGTTCGAAATTAAGTGTGTCGCCCATTCTATGGGCATCTCTAATGAAAATAATGCATGGTTATTGGTAATTAGAAGGCAAATATACCACTTACATTTTGTTTGTTAGAATTATCGCCGGAAGCAAGTTAAACTTAAAAAAAAAAAATGTAGTTTTGTTAGTGTTAGTTCATCTTTTTGTACAAAGCAGATGTTGTAGGTGCGATACTATTTTTTAAAAGTGATCATATAAATTATTTAATTTAAACATTAATTTTTAAGGATTATTCGTAATTGGTTTATGTTCATTCAAAATTTTTGAATAGCTTTTAAGATTGATTTGTTTAAAATTGGATATAATCAAGCTCTATTTGCTTTAATTGAATAAAATTGTTCACTACTATTAACAAACACGTCAGTGAACATAGAATCTAACTTTAATGAACATAGAATCAAACATGCTTATGAATAATAAAAAACATATTTGTGAATAATAAACAAATTACATCAAAAAAAAATTTAAACAAACAGACAAGATAATTTAAAAATTACAGTATATAGATCAATAAATAAAATAAAATAATAAAATGATTTTTATTATTTTATAATTAAGTTTTTTATTATTGATATTATTTTATATAGAAAAATAATATTATTATTTTTTTATTATCACATGATAAACAAATTTTAAAAAATCTTTAATCAATCTTTAAATGATTTTCAAAATACATGTTTGTGAAAATAAATAAACTAAATAGACGAATGTTGGAGATTGACTCGTTATTAAATGAATCCTATGTTTGAAATTGTTTATTTAACTTAATAAACCATAACCAGCATAAACAAATAAAAATTGAATTCGCTTATGAACTATTTACCGCATACTCTGTTCATTTATAGGCTAATTAAAATTATATTTTGATGTCTTTCGACTCTTTGTAAAATTTTTTTGAGAAATTAAATGTGAATAATTTGGACTCAATAATCCAAACTCAGCCCAAATCGAGCCTGACCTGTGCCAGCCTTATTTCATGAAAAACCTAAATTTTTTCTTCTTTAATTTTTTTCTCTTAAATTTGGGCTTGACTTGATCTATGAAAAAAATACTTGTTAATTAACATGATCAAAAAATAAAATATCATAATAATTAAATTTTAATTTTATTAATTTTTTTTTACTTGGATGTGCTTTTTTAAAGAGAAAATGTACATTTTATATGAATATGTGATATGTGTAGTAAGATAAATTTTCTTTTTGATAAATCTTTTATCAAAAAATTAAATTTGGATGTTTAAGTCTATATATTTTAGCATTGTTCAATCATTTTCTTTGGTAAAAAACAAAATCCATATAGATTATATATTCTCTTGAAACGTGTATCATCTTAAATATCATATCTAGTTATTTAGAATTGTTTTAAATTTTAAAAATTAAAATAATAAATTATTTTTATTTTTAGTTACATTTCTACTTCACTTACCTTTTATGTTTTAAACTATTATAAATAAAGATTTTTTTTCAAAACTCTAAAAAAATAGAAGTTCAACTCTAATTAACTTTATAAGATTAATTTAGAGTCATTTAAATTCAAAATTTTAAAAATAAATCAGTTTCAAAACCTTAACCTATAATTTATTAATGACTAATGAAGTAAAAACTACTTTCGTTAAGGCTATAGCTATTTAATTAATTTATTTAATATTTAAGATCTGTTATATTTATTAAATATTATTATCTTTTGTAAATAATGTCAATGTTTGACATTTATATTATTTTAAAATAAAATATAGTATTTTTTCTTTTTTAATTTTCTAAAAGATACACATTTATATACATTAAAAATAAAAAATAAATCGATTATCTTTTTAAATCAGATATCTATTTCAATTTTCTTTTTTCAATTATTTACTTAAATCAATACTACCAATTATAATTTTTTTTTAATTTTCTAAAATATAGATATATATATTAAAACTAAAAAATAATGATCTTTTATTAATTTCTTTACCATCTTTTATGATTGTTAACTAATTAACGCTTATACATGTACTATGTTTTGGGTTGCTTATGTTTCTGTTTCTGCACTATTTTGTTTCATGCCCATTCTTATTAGAGTCTATCGGTTATATCTGTGAAAATGTGTAAGAGAGAGTTTGTCTGTTGTATTTTTTAAACTGTTGTGGTGTGAGAGTTTTTCAACTATTGTATAAGATTAGATTGGCTTGTGAGCTTGGGCGTGTATTTGTTGGACTAATGCAAACAAGTTGAAGAAGAATTTTGGTAGGCAAGATATTTTTAGGAAGCTATCTTAAAGAATAATAGTTTATCCACACAAATGTAAATAGTTTAAGAAATGTTGTTCCTAAAATACGATGCTTATTCTTAGAAAAATTCAATTGTATTTTGAAACTTTTTTGTAAACTCACTTAAATCAAAATTAGAAAAAAAAAGTGCAAGAAGAAGTGTCAAAAAATTTTAGAGTTTGAGAGAAAAATTAGGTGAGATTATGCTAAATTCTTAAAAAATGGACGTATATGGAAATATTTATAAACTCTAATTGATATTAAAAATACTTTTTCATAATTAGATATATTTTGAACAAAGTGAAAGTCTGAGAATGAAAGTTGATTGCCCTAATAAATATATATTAATTTTAATATATATAGAACATGACTGAAGCTTAAACTTGATGAGATTTAAATTTATGATCTCAAAGTCCGAAGACCTTCTCTTTGCCGCAAATTCAAGGTTTCATTGGACTTTATCTTTTAAAAATTTAAATAGATAATTGATTTAAGAAGTTAATTGATTTATTATGTATTTTAATAGTCTTCTATCTTTTAGAAAATTGAAAAAATATATTATTATTTTTTATTTTAATATATTACATATGTCAAACAGTTGAATTATCCACATAAAATATTTTACTTTTAGCTAGAAACTTTGACTTTTATATATTTATTTATATAGAATTACATTTAGTTAACCTAAAATTTGATTATAAAAAAATTACAACAATTAAAGTAATTCGCAAATCAATATCCAATTAAAGATTTAAAAATAGGGTAAATTATATAAATATATCCTACGGTTATGACAAACTAAATGTGATCCTTAATGTTTAAAATTTAACACTTCATTATCTTAAAATTTATTTCTATTCCACTTTACCATAGATAGATAGTTACTTTTTTAGTTATATTCATATTTTTCTTTTTTTTTTTTAAACCCAAAATTCAGTGACTAATGGCTGCATCAACGACCGCTAGCACTTGACTTTTAAAATACATCAAACTTTCATCTTTTTCTCTTTTTCTACTACGGAGGCTAATTTTACCCAAAGAAACTTCAAAATTTTCTAGATTTACATCTAAAGTTGCAACTTTTAACTTTCAAAAACACTAACTTCGCTGTTTAAAAATCCATTATTTTTTAATATGTTGTTTTACTTTTCATAGCCTATATTTCCTCCAAATTTAAGTCCAAAAATCATATGAAGATCTTAAAAGGAAAATTTAAAAAAAAAAAATTCTTGGCCATTTTCTTTTGTTTTGTTTTTTAATTTTTTAATACTTTATTTGTTTGTTTCCTAAAGGTTTTTATTTTTATTTTTTAGGTGGGTATCATTTTTTTGAGGTTATAGATAAATATATTTTCTAGTTTTACATAGAAAAAACTATTAAACTATTGAAGACAGAAAAAAATAAAAATAATAAAAAAAGTAACAATTTAAGAAAAAAATAAAAAAATAAATTTTAAAATAATTAAGTATCGAATTTTAAACATTATTAACGACCTTTAATCTGCCTGTATCCATATGATATTTTCAAGTAAATTACCCTTTAAAATATATACTCAGATAATTTTTTTAAAAAGTAAAAAAAGAATCTACTAGAGATCCATAAATTTTAGCATCTACTTTTTTTTTTTTTTTTAATCTGATTTCGCCCTGCGTAAATTCCTGATATAGATTTATACAGTGAAAAATTCTAACAAACCAAACGAAATACGCCCATAAATAGACCTCCTCGCTCACACCTCCCTGACTGCAATTCCTCTCTCTTTTTCCTTCCGTTTTTCTTCACTTTCTCGTAAGCCAAACACCAACACACGCATTCTGTGCGAAATAAAATGGGCGTCGAAAACAATAACTGTGGGAACCTCATCTTCACGTACGGTACATTGAAACGGGGCTTTTCCAATCACGTCCTTATTCAAGATTTGATGCTAACCGGGAACGCCATATTCAAAGGCACCTACGCAACCGTGGAGAAATATCCACTCGTTTGCGGACCCTACCGTGTCCCTTTCCTCCTCAACATGCCCGGTTTGGGGCAACGAGTCTCCGGGGAGCTGTACGCCGTGTCGGTTGGGGGACTCGCCCGCATCGACGAGTTGGAAGGCACGAGTCGCGGGCATTACGAGCGGTTGCCCATTCAGCTGATGCCAGTTGGCAACGGGAACAAAGAGGATGAGGAAGAGTTGTTAACGTGCGCGGCGGAGGCGTATTACGCACACAAGAGTTACGAGAAAGAGATGTGGAAGAGGAATGGGAAGGAAGGGTTTGGAATATATTCGGAGAAGGAAGCGGAAGGTTATGTGGAAAGGAAAGATAGGCCTCAAGATCTCAGTTTTTTGGATCATATCATGAATTTTATTTCTTCTTCCGATTAATTGAAAAAAAAAATTGTATGTTGTACTGATTATTTTTTGTTACGAATTGTTTGGTGTTAGCGTAAATTGGAAAATCGAAGGAATTCCAAACGAGAAACTGTGATTTGATTTTCTCAAATTGTTCCATTTTTTGTTTATAATAATTTTTGCTTTACTGGTGTTTTCATGAAAAAAATAATAATTAAACTCAAAAGGTCTACTAATTGTATAAACGCTAGTAAAAATTTGTCTCATGTCTACCAAATAGATTGCATATTAAAATTCATTTTATTCTTGGATTAGATGAACCGACTAAAAGCTATGTTTCAAATTCAAATTTTTAAATTTCATAAATCAGATAAAAATTATTCAAAATCTATCTTTGAAAAGAATTTTTAACTTTGGTGGTGTTTGGTAAATTGAACAATTAATTTAAAAATTTTTAGTACTGTTAGGTTCTGCTGCAAAGGCAGCAGAGAATTGCCCACTTTTTTTAAAATTTAAAATTTTAAAATTTAAAATTTTTTATTATTTTTTAAAATTTGTTTCTATAAATATCTAACTATATTTCATTTTTTTCTCTAAATCTCTCTAACTTCAATTTTCTTCCTTCTTAACTCCAACCAATTCTCTCATTTTACCAAATTCAATAACATTCATATTATTATTTTAATTATTTCACTCAAAATCAATTTTTTCTATAAATTAAAAATCTATTTACATTATTCTTTTTTTATTTTCTAAACATAAATCTAATTTAATATTCTCAAATTCTTTTTTTTTTAATTTTACAAAATTTAGTTCCTCTAACTTTTTATATATTTTTTTCTTATTTCTTTCAAATTTTCAGCTATATTTATTTAAATAAATGCAAAATGTCATATCTCCATCATCATCATTCATGCTTCATTTCCCGCCCTTTTAATTCTACTGAAATCCCCAATTGAGACGACAAGTCTTTTAATGGATTCGAGTCAGATGTTCATTTGGAAAGAGGAGCTTCTTCCAACGCCACCAACGACTACTGCTAGTTAAACACAATTATCAACAGTTGCCACTACCGTCGCTACTACAACAGCTAAATCATCAAAATCGAAAAAAAGCCACCCTAAGAAGAGTAAGGCATGCAAGTATTTCGAAATTATCCAAAAAGAATGTATGAACGAAACTCGAGCGCTTTGTAAATTCTGTAAAGCGAACTATGCTTATACCTCGATGGAGGTGATTGAGGTACAAGTGTATACACAAGACATTTAATTAATAGACATAAGATTGATCCAAATGGGGAAGAAGTAGACAAAATTAGGTAAGGTAAACAATCTCAAATTAATTTACATTAAGGTAGAACAAATTTGTTTTACACAATGAAAAAGTTAGACATGGTTTAGTTAGATATGTAATTAAAATTGAACAACATTTCATAATATATGAAAAGCTGGATATTTAGAATTTATTTGTAAATATTTGCAACCTGCATATAAATTTGTTTCTAGAAGGATATTAAAAAATGATTCCATGAACATGTTTCATGAATATAGGGAAGTTTTAAGGCTTAACCTTAGTAATATATCATGCAGAGTTGGTTGATATTTGGACTAGTATAACTGGTTTAAATTATCTTGTTAGAACCTGTCATTAGATAGATGAAAAATTATGCATGTAAAAACGCATTTTATCTTTAGATTTATTATACCAATCACATATTGCATATACTATTACTAATTATATTACTAATGTGTGTAAAATGTAGGAGATTGAAAATAAAGTTTTTTATTACTTTAGATAATTCTTCTAGTGATACTGCAGTTATTCCCCTGTTAATTAAAAGTTTAAACTCAATTATGCATGGTATATTTTTTCATGTTAGATGTGCATGTCATATTATAAATTTGTGCGTGCAAAATGATTTTATTGTTAGTGGCATAATTTCAATAGAAAAAAATTAAAACTTTAGCAAAGTGGATTCGCACCCCCAACTTACAAATGTGAATGGAGGCGAATTTGTGAAGCAAATAACATAAATGTTAAAGCGTTTCCTCTTCCTTTGGAAACACGTTTACTTTCTTCTGCTTTACCTTATAAAGATATTGTTACTCGTTTTTATAACAATTATGTAAACGATAAATTCTTACAAATTTCTAATTATGATTGAAATTTTATTGAAAATTGTGTAGATTTATTATCTATTTTTAAAGAAGCAACAAAACGATTTTCAGTTCAATATTATCCTACTACATCATTTATTGTTCCTATAATTTTTATAATGTTTGACCAATTTTTAAAATTTAGGAATGATAAAACTTTATACATATATTTTTTTTAATATGGAGCAAAAATTTAAAAAAATATTGGGAAGTAATTCCTCTGATTCATTGTATTGTAACTTTATTAGATCCTAATCAAGGTGAGAATAATATAGAAATATTTTTTGATTGTTATAAATATTTTCTTGATCTTAATTATATTGATGACCAAAAGTCTTCAGTTCACACATATTTTCAAGATTTGTTTAGTTTTTATGAAGGTAAGAGGAAGCTGCTCAACCAAGGAGAAGAATCGAACAAAGAAATTGAAAATGGTGGCTGTAGCAGCCGTCGAGGAGGCATTTTTAATGCAATTGAGCCAATAGCAAAGAAAAGACTGAAGCTAAAAGGAAAAGTCAACAGTAGAGTGATGGAAGCTCTAATGAAATAAGATTTTCTTAAGTCAAAATTTTCGTATAGACAATAATAACTTTGATATTCTCCAATGGAGGAAAGAAAATAAAAAAAAAACAATTTTCAAATTTAGCTTCCATGGCCCGATATGTTTTTGCGGTGCAAGTATCATCCAATCCTTCAGAATCTGCATTCTCGACATGTGAAAGAATCATTGGAGACTATCGAACCAGCTTTCAACCGGCTTCATAATGCTTGCTAACATATATGAAAGGTTGGTTTGAAGCTGGATCTCACAATAAAGAACTTGGAACGATCAATGAGTTCACAAATAGTATGTCGAAAGATGAGGAAAAATTTTTTAAGTCAATTCTTATAAATTATGAGTCATAGGAAGTAGTTTTATTTTTCTTTATTTGTAAATTGTATGTAAAATTGTAAATAAATTCAGTCGTAGTAAATATTTTTATGGGTTACTATCATTTGGTTTTTATCTTTCTAAATTTTGAAGGATTTTTCATGTAAAAAATCTTGGTCTCCTTCTTCTCTTTTTTTATTTTCATTTATTATTACTGCTACATAACTATTAAATTAATGTTATAACTATAATTTTAATTTAGAAAATGAATAAATATTTATAATACAAAATGAATAAATATTTGAAAAACATAGTAAATAAATGTGTTTTCTTAAAAGTAAATGATAGATGAATAATTTTCATACAAAACGACGAATTTTAAGTTTACTTATATTTCAATTTTCAAATAATAAATTATAAATGAAATTATATTTCAAATGTAATAAATAAGTTTAATTTTATTAAAAGAAATTAAAAAATAATTTTTTTAAACTAATAACTTTATTAAATAAGTTATAATAAATTTTTTATAACAATATTATTTATATTCATTTAATGATAACTTTATGTTTTTGACAATAATTTTATTAAATAAGTTATAAAGTTTTATTATAATAACTTTATTATATAAAAATATGTTAAATAATTAAATAACTCAATATTTTATTTTATTAATTAATAAACTTATAAAATAAAAATATTTTAATAAATAAATTTATTAATTTTTTAAAAAAGTTAATTTTAAAAAAATTGAGTTGAACCAATTTGACCTAATTCGGCTTGTGAATCGATGAAACGGTCTAGCCATTACTGGCTATGGATTGACCCAGGATCGGTCCACTTTAAGAATCGGTCAAACCAGTTCCGACTACTAACAGGCTAATAACAATTGAAACTAGTCTTGAACCGGCCCAGATTGACCCATTAGCAGCTCCATATTTTACTGAAATTTGGTGTTGAAATAAATATATTGTTTGAAAGAATTAAATAGTTGAAAATTTTAAAATTTTTATTAATTTAACAAAATCTTCATAACAAGTTCAAACCACAAAGATATTAGAGTATGAATGATTGAATCATGTATGCAACAAGATGGAAAGTGACAAGTAACCAGTCCAATGGTACAAATATAAATGATTAAAATTTGAGAACGTGCACGTTAAAAGTTCACCTCTGCCGTGTCAAAAAGACATCAAAAAATAATTTCCTTTCAAATATTAAAATATATGTTCAGGTGTAAAAAATATTGGAAAAAAAGGATTTCTTTTTTGTTTTATTTTCTTTGAGAAATATATTAGAAAAGAAAAGAAGAGATAGTTGGGAGAAAGAGCTGCGTAGCTTAGGCCGCGAGGGAACTTAGCTAAGCAATTTCCATCTTTGAGCATTATGACAGCATTATAAGCATCATTTTTGCTATATTGGATTGTGCTTTAATACTATTCATATTTGGTTTGAGTTCGTTAATTTTGTTTTTAATCATTAAAGAATATATTTATAAATGTGCGTTTATGAATATTAAACCATTCTACCTTCTTAAGTTGCTAAATTCTTTATATTAATATAAAATGTTTCTACCTTGTAAATATTATTCATTTAAAAATTAGCATCAAAAGAAAAATTATCGATAAAATTCAAACTCAAAAAATCACTTACAACTTATCAAAGAAAAAATTTAAATGCAATTAATTTTTTCTTCAAACAACTATTTTACTTATACAATAATATTTTTCTTACTTTTTTAATAGGGTTGTAAGAGTAGAAAAATTATTGTATTTGGCGATTCTCGTTATCAAATTAATCATTTTTTTCGTAAATGTATGTTCTACCTCTGTTGGAATACATTTTTTTTTTATAATTTTAAAGATGCACTCTTGACGTCAATAGGATGCATTCAAGATTTTATATTTTTCGAAAGAATTGAAATCCAGAATAATAAGAAAAAAAGAAATTTTTTTTAATAAAGGTAAATAGAACAAATTTCTTACCGGCATATTTGTTCATAACCTTACTTTAAGATTGCGTAACAAAACAAAAAAGAGAAAACGTACTATTATAATAGCTTCATTTAGTTTCGTGTAGATGTTAGACAAATTGTCAAATTTGAGAAAGAGACAAAATTAAGATAAAAATAAAATTCAAATTGAAAAAGTAACTTGGGTTCATAATACAAATTGACACAAAATTCAAATGTTGTTTCATTCTCTAGAGTCAGGATGCATGAACAAGGTCTAAACAATCTGTCAATGTTGTATATGCTGCCAAATTTATGGCTCTGAACTCTTTTTGCACTTTGCAAAATATTCTTGCCATCTCAATATGTTATGTCGGTATATTTTGCAAGGCACCTTGCCCTCTCGCAAAAGTTATCAAGTTATTGGAGAGTGATGTAAATTTTTACGTGAAACACAGTTTCAATTTTTTATGATTTTTTATATGCAATTTATAAAAGATAATTATTTTATACAACGTCAATGTAGTTTTTTAACTTTACAATCGAGACTAGGATGATAACACATGTCTTTTTTATATATATTAAAAAATACAAAATAAGACATGTATCATCATTCTAACACTGCTTATGGAATCAAAAAACTACATTGACAGTGTATAAGATTAATCCATTTACAAATTTTGAAAAATTTGCATATGAAAACCTAATGAATTCATAAATTTTCGTAATAAGTTAACGGTACGCCATGATTTTAAAGATGAAATAACTTCCATTATGACTAAATTATTGGTAAAAAAGTTACAAAAGTAACTTTTTATTAATTGATACCATACTAAATGTTCATGTATATTTATTAATAACAAATAATATAAGATTATTGAAATTTAAAATTAAAATAGCATTGAAAAATAACTATGAATCTTAAATCACAATGACATCTCTTTACAAAGAATTGAAACCGATCATGTTACATTCTTCAAACATTTTTTTGGATAAATTTCATCTAGATCTTCAATTTTAACCTTAATAATCTATTAGTTTGAAAATTTGATATTTTAATTCAAAATTATTAATTTGACAATACGCTAACAACCTTTTGGCCGAGTCGTTAAGAAAGAGTTGTGGCATATTATAAAATTTGGATTCGAATCCAAACAACCCCACCTCCATCCCCAATTATTAAATAAATCAATTTGACAATACAAAGATTGTTATATTAAGTCACTATTAAAAAATTTATTAATTTAAACATTTGTTACTTATGAAATATCCATAAAACCTTTTTTCGCTATCAAAAAGGAAAAAAATCTTACATAAAATAATTTTTTTTTAAATACTTACCATGTATTTCATCTCTTATAATGTATATTATAATTTCATCATCATCTGAGCCTTTATCCTAATATTGAGGTAGGCTATATGAACTAATATATGACTTCACGTTAAATTATCAGCATGAATTCTCCTCCTTCATTCATTCCTATCTAAAACAATATGTTCTTCCAACTCCTGTTTCGCCATATCTTTCTGGATTACTTCATTCCATGTCTTTTTTTATCTTCCCTTAACCTTGATCTTTTTACATCATTCATAGCTTCCACTTTTCTAACTGGAGTATTGATAGGTCTATGTTGTATGTGTCCAAACTAGCGTAAATGACTTTCACTTATTTTGTTTTCAAATAGTTGTCATTCCAACCTTTTTTGTGAATGTCCTAATTTCTCATCTTAACTCTTGTATATTCGCACTTCCATTGTAACATTCGCATTTTTGTTACACTCATCTTCTATGTATACAATCTTTTAGTTGTCCAACATTCGCTACTATAAAATAATTGTGATAACTCGAAAATTTTTCACTATTAAAAATTTATTCCGAATATTCGGGATAATATATATATATATATATTAAAGGAAAAAGAAAAATATATACATATAGGTATATATATTATATTTAATGTATATTAAATATATAATATACACATATTAAATGCAAAAAAAATTAAAAGCTTCTTTCAGAAGCTTTATATATATAATTATATATTTAATATCTATGCTAAGAAAAAAAAAGGAATAGAAGGATCGAAACCTGATCCCTTTCTCGTTTTTCTCCTCTGTAAAACAAAGGAGAAATGAAAGATGAGAGATAGAGAAAGGAGATTAAGGAAACAGAAAGATGGCGGCAGAAGAAGTGCAACCTAAGGAGGGGGAAAAGCGCAATGCCGTGGGCGAGGAGAGGCTAGCAGCGACGCCACTGACCTAGAGAGAAGCAGAGATCGGCGAAAGAAAGGAAAATAAAGGCAGAGAGGAGAAGGCCTCAATCCATTCTACCTTAAAAAAAAGTTGATCCATTCTACCTTCGTAAGTTGCTAAATTCTTTATATTAATATAAAATGTTTCTACCTTGTACATATTATTCATTTAAAAATTAGCATCAACGACAAAATTCAAAACTCAAAAAATCATTTACTATCATGATGATGACACTTATCAAAGAAAAAAATTAAATGCAATTAACTTTTCCTTCAAACAACTATTTTTCTTATACAATAGTATTTTTCTTACTTTTTTAATAGGGTTGTAAGAGTAGAAAAATTACTGTATTTAGCAATTCTCATTAACAAATTAGTCACTTTTTTTTGTAAATGTATGTTCTACCTCAGTTAGAATACAATTTTTTTTTTTTGATAATTTTAAAGACGCAATCTTGACGTCAATAGGATGCATTCAAGATTTTATATTTTTCGAAAGAATTGAAATCCAGATTAATAAGAAAAAAAGAAAAAACTTTTTAATAAAGGTAAATAGATCAAATTTCTTACCGGCATATTTGTTCATAACCTTACTTTAAGGTTGCGTAACAAAACAAAAAAGAGACAAGGGACTATTATAGTAGCTAGAAGATAGGGAGGGGTTATCACTTCATTTAGTTTCGTGTAGATGTTAGACAAATTGTCAAATTTGAAAAAGAGACAAAATTAAGATGAAAATAAAATTCCAATTGAAAAACTTGGGTTCATTATTATACAAATTGACACAAAATTCAAATGTTGTTTCATTCTCTAGAGTCAGGATGCATGAACAAGGTCTAAACAATCTGTCAATGTTGTATATGCTGCCAAATTTATGGCTCTCAACTCTTTTTGCACTTCGCAAAATATTATTGCCATCTCAATCTGTTATGTCGGTATATTTTGCAAGGCACCTTGCCCTCTCGCAAAAGTTATCAAGTTATTGGAGAGTGATGTAAATTTTTACGTGAAACACTGTTTCAATTTTTTATGATTTTTTATATGCAATTTACAAAGGATAATTATTTTATATAATGTCAATGTAGTTTTTTTGACTCTATAATCGAGATTATGATGATAACACAGGTCTTTTATATATATATATATTAAAAATTTACAAAATAAGACATGTATCATCATTCTAACACTGCTTATAGAGTCAAAAAAATCCACTGACGATATATAAGATTAATCTATTTACAAATTTTGAAAAATTTGCATATAAAAACCTAATGAATTTATAAATTTTCGTAATAAGTTAATGGTACGTCCTAATTATAAAGATGTGATAACTTCCCTTGCTACTAAATTTTTGATAAAAAAGTTACAAAAGCAACTTTTTATTAAGTAATACCATACTAAATGTTCACGTATATTTATTCATAACAAATAATATAAAATTATTGAAATTTAAAATTAAAATAACATTGAAAAATAACTATGAATCTTAAATTACAATGACATCTCTTTATAAAAAATTGAAACAGATCATGTTACATTCTGCAAACATTTTTTTGGGTAAATTTAATCTAGATATTCAATTTTAACCTTAGTTCAAAAGTAATCTAATAGTTTGAAAAATGAACATTTTAATTCAAAATTATTAATTTAACAATACACAAATAACCTCTTGGCCGAGTCGTTAAAAAAAAATTGTGACATATTATAAGACTTGAGTTCGAATTCAAACAACCCCACCTCTATCTCCAGTTATTAAATAAATCAATTTGACAATACAAAAATTGCTATTTTAAGTCACTATTAAAAAATTTATTAATTTAAATATTTGTTACTCATGAAATATTCATAAGACCTTTTTTTGCTATTAAAAAGGAAAAATCTTACATAAAATAATTTTTTTACAAAATACTTATCATGTATTTCATCTCTTATAATGTATATTATCATTTCATCATCATCAGAACCTTTATCCTAATATTGAGACAGGTTATATGAATTTCACGTTAAATCATTAACATGAATTCTCTTCCTCAACTCATTCTTATCCAAAGCAATGTGTTTTTCCAACTCTCATTCCACCATATCTTTTTAGATTACTTTATTCCAAGTCTTTTTTTTAATCTTCCCTTAACCTTGATTTTTTTTACATCATTTATAACTTTCACTTTTCTAACTGGAGTATTGACAAATCTATATTGTATGTGTTCAAACTAGTGTAAACGACTTTCACTAATTTTTTTTCAAATAAGTGTCATTCCAATTTTTTTGTGAATGTCATAATTTCTCATTCTAACTCTTGTATATTCGCACATCCATCATAACATTCATATTTTTGTTATACTTATTGTCTATGTATACAATTTTTTAGTTGTCTAACATTCGCTGCCATAAAATAATTGTGATAACTCGAAAATTTTTCACTATTAAAAATTTATTCCAAATATTCGGGATAATATATACATATATTAAAGGAAAAAGTAAAATATATACATATAGGTATATATATTACATATATTTAATGTATATTAAATATATAATATACATAGATATATATAAATTAAATACCAAAAAGAAATTGAAAGCTTCATTAAGAAGCTTTATATATAAATATATATATATATATATATATAAATAAACCTCACTTAATACAATTTATATTAACATACGAAGTAAGTCAATTTTACTTATTAGAGTAGTTATAATATATTCTAACTACTGAAACCATAATCAAATAGAGTTCGTCTTAAAAAAACATAAAATAATAATATAATTAAAAATAAATAATATCACCTTCATATTAAAAATAAATTCATAACTATTAACAATAAGATATAAAACAAATTGGCGATCTTATTGGTAGCAGATTGACAAAATTGTTGGAAGAATCAGATTGGTTTGACAACCTACCACTGTTGTTCAATTCTTCAATTATTGAAATTTTGCTAAAAAAATTATTTTAAAGAAGCAAAGTGATTACATAGTTCAGTGATTCATGATAAAACCAATTTCTATATAAAAACAGTATGGTGTGATACTGATACCAATATAAGTAAACTTTATTAAAACCCATTAAAGCCCAAATAACCCCCGTCTCCAAAATAACTTGGACTTGAGTTGGGGCCAAAACCCTAACAAAAACCTGGGGATTCAGGCCATCGCCTCTTTCTCTCTTCTCTGTCTCGCCGCTTCTTCTTCACCGTTTTCTTCTTTTGCCTCCGAGCTGAATTCTTGTTTCTGAAGTAGAGTTGAAGTAAATTAAAAAGGAAAGACAATGAAGCTGGACGTAGACGTTTTGAGATATCTCTCCAAGGATGATTTTAGGGTTTTAACAGCCGTCGAAATGGGCATGAGAAATGTATGATTCTTACTAGTTTTAATGATTTTTAGAATGTTTATTTCATTATCAATTTTGTGACCTGTTTTATTTTATATTTTTTCAGCATGAAATCGTGCCTTCAGACCTCATCGATCGTATTGCTTCCCTCAAGTAATTATAAAAATTATTATTATTGTTGTGGTTATTATTTTGATTTATAATTACGTTATTTTGTGTAAATAATAAAATGTATTGATTTTAATTATAGGCATGGAGGCACTTACAAGGTTTTGAAGAACTTACTCAAGCATAAGCTACTGCATCATGACTCTTCCAAATGTTCGTTTTACCTTTTTTCTGTTTTTTGTTTGTTATAAGGCAGGGTTTGATTTTATTTTATTTTTTCATATTTTATTTTGTTTTAGTAAGTTTAAAATTAGTTAAAAAGAACATGTTTTCCATTAAAAAAAAAAAACACTAATACATTTTGGAGTAAATTATAATTCTAATCTCTTAATTATGTTGGATTGGTTAACATTTTAGTAATTCTCAATTATAATCAATTGTTGGTTTAGTTTTGCTTCTCAACTTTTTCAGAAGAAATAGAAAGCGGCAAAAGAACTAATCAAGCTGAATGTTTATATGTTTTGGCTATTTAATGACTATTAAAGCTTTTCTTTTCTCTCTTGAATATAGATGATGGGTTTCGTCTTACATACCTTGGCTACGATTTCCTTGCCATTAAAACCATGGTCAACCGTGGAGTTTTCACTGCAGTTGGTCGCCAAATTGGGGTTGGCAAAGAGTCTGGTATTTATCTCACCAGTTTACATATTTTGCTATTTCATAACTTTTATTACAGTTATCTCATTTTTGCTTCTTCAAGATATCTTTGAGGTTGCCCATGAAGACGGTACTGTGATGGCAATGAAATTGCATAGACTCGGTAGAACTTCCTTTAGGGCTGTCAAATCTAAGCGTGATTACTTAAGGCATCGTAGTAATTATAACTGGCTCTATTTGTCCCGCTTAGCTGCACTCAAGGAATTTGCATTTATGAAGGTTCTGTTTATATTTTCCCTTTCCGTGCTTTGGTTCTTTCTTGTTGTAATCAGGGTTGGATTTATGTTTGTGCTTCTCTTATGCAGGCTTTGGAAGAGCATGGTTTTCCTGTACCAAATGCTGTGGACTGCAATAGGCATTGTGTAATTATGTCGCTTATCCAAGGTTATCCACTGTAAGAGTTTCTCCTTAATCCTTTCGTTTTTTTTTTCGTTTTAATCCTGTATTCCTGTTGAATGCATGTCGAGTGGCCTTTTTTTTTTCAATACTTTGGAAGTGAATGAACAAAATTGATAGTTGGGAAAAGGTGGATGGAATTATTATCTATTGCTCCTTGAACTGTAATTTTTTTTTCAATACTTTAGATAATTAGCTGTCTTTACACTGTCTGTTGGAGTAAATTTGGTATGTTTGAGATTGCTTGGATTCTTAGTTTCTTTTGCATAATGTAGTGTACAGGTGAAACAGTTGCAAAATCCAGAGACAGTTTTCGAAACAATTATTGGCCTTATTGTTCGTCTGGCAGAACATGGTCTTATTCATTGTGACTTCAATGAGTTTAACATTATGGTATGTATTTGAGGCACTCTATTTGGTCTCCCATGACCTATTCTGCAGTTTTAGACTTTTAGTTGTTTTCTTTAGTGAGATCATGTAGTTGAATGGAAGTCAATTTTCTTAATTAAAAAAAAAAAAAAAAACTATGTGAGCTTCATGGTCCTATTTTCTATTAAAATTATTTAATATTTATTTGAATTTCTTTTCTCTGTAGATTGATGATGATGAAAAGTTGACAATGATTGATTTTCCCCAAATGGTATCTGTGTCACACCGTAATGCACAGATGTATGATGCACTGTCTTCTCCCTGATGTGATTCCTAGTTTTGTTACTCTTTTTATTTTGTGCAAAACTCATTTCTAACTTTTTGTTTTCCAGGTACTTTGATCGTGATGTAGAATGCATTTTTAAATTTTTTGGCAAGAGGTCAGTGATTGTTTCTCTAATTTACTATTACATTTTATATGATAAAGATATGACAGTTGTGAACTCCTTAATAGCTCTTCCAGTATGATTTTGACTGTTCTAATGTTTACAAGAAAGAAGTAGTTGATAAATTTAAAGCAGCTGTTTACACATGCATGTTTACATGGGCTATGAAACCATCTAGGTGGATTCTTCTTTATGGATAAGTTTCTGTAGGAGTTACTTTTGCCATTATGAACAACCTTGGCTTGTCTAATTTCTTTGTTTTTACCTAGGAGGGGAATTTAGGGTTCTCACTTCCATTTGATAATCTTTTCTAGCTCTATTTTGCATTTGTTCTATCCTATTTGTAATTGAAATTGAAGCTGTTGTACTAGGCAAAATCTTGTTGATGGAAATATGCCTTTGATGATCAATTCCTCAAGGTGATGGTTGAAGTTTCGAAGTGCATGTAAATACTCTTATGTAACTCTCAGTAAATTTCATTTGATGTTTCATTCCAAAATAGCAGTCACTCTCAGTAAATTTCATTTCATGTTTCATTCCACAATAGCAGTTAGTTCTGGGAACTTTAGATTCCAGGAAAGAAGAAAGATGTAATTAGCTAGCACAGTCATGCTTTAATTGAAATGTAAAGTTCGAAGCATCTGTTTTGTGCACTCAACTTAGTGATAAAGACATAGGAACTCACTTATAATCATTTTATGATTCGGTTCAGTGTTTATAAGTTGCTTCTTTTAATTCCAAAGCAATGTTTCTGCTCTGATGTTCTTTGGAACATCTGCATTCCTGTGTTCTACTGCAATTTAGTGGGGCCTATTCTTGATTTTTTTTTTTGTTTCCCTTTTTTGGCTGCTGCAAGCCATGCTATTAAAGCATGATCTTTTCCCAATGTCTTATCTAGGTTCAACTTGTCATTTGAAGAACGCTCTGATGATATTGATGATTCAGAAGTAGACACCGAGGATAATAGCAGGCCTTCCTTTTCTTCAATAAGCAAAACTGCTGGTTTTCTTGACAAGGAACTTGCTGCCAGTGGATTTACAAGAAAAGATCAGGATGACATTCACAAAGTATGGTGAAGCAGGCTTTACTATAATTTCCAATCCTGTGTGTTCTCATTTTTATGTGTTGGTAAATTATTCTAGACATGCCATATGTTCTGGAATCATCTTTCACATTTGCATCTTCAATGTGGGAAACTAGTTGGAGACCTTGAACTTTTTCTTTATAAATAGGATGGTCTTCTTTCAAGGATAAAAAAAAACTTAAAATAAAAAAAGAATGTCATATCATACTTAATGATTGCAGCCAATGCTATTTGATGCAGTTCATTGAAGGCGATATAGCAGAGGATGATGTTTCTGACGATGAACATGAATCCGAGTTATGTCAAACAAATATAAAGGGCTTTGATTCATTGCACTTAGATCAGGTGTGTTCTTTTGGAGTTTTTGATATTGTGTTTTGATTTACTTGATTTGATACACAATTTTTTATAGCCTGCCCCTAACTAAGCCATAAGCAATGAAATGAGATTGGTGCATTAACAAATACTAAAGAATAGGTACGGCAGCTGTTGCAGTCCATATGGCAACGCACTGAGGGAACTAGGCTAGAGGGAGAGTAAAGTTTTGGCTTAGATTAATGTTCCATATCTCCACTCTTACTTTTGCTTGTGTGTGTATTTACAAATTTGATACAAGCCTTTATTTTATCTTCATTTTATAATATGAAGAGTTTTGTGGATGTATGTGGACATTTTCTTGTGTTACATGTTACTTTGTGTGTGCGTGTGTCTGGGGGTGCTGAAGGACTATTGAAAAATGATTCAGGAAGAGCCAACCTCTAGTTGTAATGAGGAAGGGCATGTAGATGAAAACCAACATGGCCCTGAAGCAGGTCAAAGTGGTGATCCTGAAAGTCAAGATTCAAGCAATGAGGTAAATATTATGTTTTTCCTCCAATTTGTTCTTATTTATATTTGCTTGGAGATGCAAACTGCACTTCTGTAAGCAGGGTATGGAAGAAGTAGTTTTGGCATTATTTCAACGAGTTGTGACTTCCTTTTCCTTTTTGTATAGGATACTATATCCTAGTTCCTTGTGGACTTCTAATAATGAACTTAAGAAAAACCTCCAGGAAAGCCGTATGTATTAAGGTCTTAGACCTATGTTTCAACTTCATTTTCATTTTAAACACAAAGAAAATCATTTCTGCTACTGCTGTTACACTGTTCAACTCCTCGGTAAATACTCTTTGTGTTATTTTTGTTCGATCCGTTTCTTTTTGGGAGTTAGGGTGCTGTCAGTTAGCTTTCTTACCTTATTTTTCCTTGAATTATGACATGATTCTTGATTGTTGGCTTTTATGTTAAAACAGATTCCTAATGCTAGTTTTGTTCTTCCAGGAGGAAGATAATCAAAATGCCGACGAAAATGATGCTGAACTCATGAAGAGCTTGGCCAAGCAGAGACGACGTGCTATGGCAGCAGCACGTAAAGGACGGAAGAATATTGCATCTCGAAATTCTTACAAAGATAAAGGGGGTAAATCGTCGAATAACTCTAAAATCCAGAAACAATTGAGTAGTTGGTAAATTTCATTTATGGACACAATCTGAGATATGGATGCATACTAGTTAATAGTCTTGTTCCCAACATATACAACTCAAGATTATAGATTTTACCAAATGATCAAATCAGAGAAAGCCAGGGGCATTACCAAGAGTCCGTGTTTTGTATTGTCAGTATTCAGTCAGCTATGGTGAAACTGAATGTTTGCATACTAAAGACTTTCTTGCTTTTATTTGTACACTAACTGAAATACATAAGACATGGTCTTGAATGTATGGTTCATCATTTTGTATGTGGCTAAGATACATACATGCTGAAATCTGCATAAATCAAGCGGGAAGCAATTTTGATGTGTGAAACTTTTGATCCAAGAAAACTAAGACATCCTTTTCGTTGTTATTTTAAATTATCATTTTTTTAAGTTATTTTATTGAAAATTATTAATTAATAAGCATCAAAAAATTATTAATTAATGATGGATTTATCTTTTATTAATTACTAATAGGATTTTCTTTATAGATGTGAAAGAGTTACAACTATATTAAATTACTTTCATATGAAAATGATTTACTTTTAACATATTAGTTTATATATAAACTACTTTTACAAAATTTCAATTAATTATACTTAAAAGTTCTATATTTAATTTTTTTCTATTTATATAAAATTATTATTTAAAATCGGTGTAAAAGTAAGCATTCACATGCAAAGCATGTGATTATAAATTATCATCTTCGTGAATAGATTGAGATATGGATAAATATTAATATATATATATATATATAATTATAAAAAAATTGTACTCAAATACTAGATTACTAGTAGTGTACATAATAATAATAATAATAATAATAATAATAATAATAATAATAATTAATCCATTTTCAGATTGTTAATATTTTGAGAAGGGAAAAAGAACAAATTCATACTCCTAATGAGTTGCAGGCTTGCAGGGCAACGACATATATACAGTGAAGTTGATTTCTTCCTTGACTTGTTTACCGACTTGATCTCTACTTTCACTTAATTACACATGAATTAAGCTTCCAATTCAATGAAAAAAAATTCACCAGACTTTTTATTATAGATAAAATTATGTATATTTTGTAATAAAAAATCATAAATAATCTCATGTGCATGAAACGAAACAAACCTCATGGGAATGAAATGAAAAAGAGTGAGAATTAATATTTAAAGAGAGATTTAAAAATTAAATTTTATATAGAAATACAACTCTACTAGTACGTGGATTACCCAAAAAAAAAAAAAATAGTGTAGGATCAAATAATATATCTTTATAAAACAATTAAGAGCGGATATCTCTCGAAATTCGAGGTGCTAAACGAAAATAAACAAGCGATTTTTATGTCAACTCGTAAAATTAGATTTTTTGTTTAGGATGGATATAAATTATTATTATTAATGGTATAAAAAGTATTTCTAAAATATATACTATCATTATATGCCTTTATAAAATAAAGATTCCTATTGTTGTCTCTCTGACAACTTGTTTTATATAATTATTATCTAAAAAAAGTTGTTGATTTATAATTTGTTCTTGTATAATCATTAATCAAGCTTATTTAATATATGAGATTTCACGAAATTAATTATTGCTATAGTTGTGTAATAAAAAATCACTTATAAATATAGGAAATTTCTAGATAAAATTCAAAATTTTGATTTTTTATGATAATTAAATGATTTTAGAAGTTTTATTCTATACTTTTTATCTATTATCTTTTTCAAATTTTGTTGTAGTATAATCTCATATTTGTTAAATTTTTAATTTTCTATAATATTATATTCAAATCCAATTCATCCTTCCTTCCTTCCTTACACAATACAACTGCAACATCTTTTAAAAGATAAATAAATTAATGACCAAATATTAATTTCAACAATGAGTTCATACCTCAGTGGTAGGTAGAGCATTTGATTGCAGATCAAGATTTTTAGTTTTACCCTTCTGCTTCAGAAGGGCAATGCTGTACCCCTATACAAGAAAACCACAATCCAATCCCTGCTCTAATTTGCATTGTAAGATGACGAAAAAGAAAATTGAGATTTTTTACATTCTTATTAAATCAAAATAAATATAAATTTTATTTTCAACAATCTAATATTAAGATATGGTAAATATTTTTAAAATTAAATAGAAAAAAACATATATATAAATAAATAAAATTATAAATAATTAATAAGACTAAGTGAATATTTGATATAAATAAAAACAACATAATTATTGTTCAAACTCTTAATTTATTACTAAAGAGTCTAAATTTTCGTATTTTTTAAATTTAAAATATATAGAGAGAATGATTTTTACATTTTTTAAATTAAAATCTATTAAAATTATGTTTTTAGATAAGTGAAACTGATCAAATTTTATCTAGATTTGAACTCAATTTATTCTGAAGGTATAATAGTATTAATTTATGATAAAATCGATTCTTCATATAAATATACATTGATTATATCAATTTTAGTAATGAATTGAAAGGTATACTTATCAAATTAGGTCTTACACCAATGGTTGATACCAAAACATCAACAAAAAGCAGCAAAATCTATATCCATAAAATTTTCAAACACTAAGGCAAATTCAGAATTCTTTACAGAAAAACCTGGAGAAGCGTCTACCACTGGAACTCAACGTCATGACTCGTGACTAAGCAAGAAACACATCTCACTCACATAGTAGCTTCTACTTCAGGGTCAGTCTCGGCCGGCTCGGTAGGTGAATTATTGCCACCTCTCAAACGAGAGGATACATTGTCGATGGCGGAATTGAGTTGGCTGATTTTTGCATTCAGGGTCTCTCTGGTTCTCTGCTTTCAAAGATTTTGAATTATTAATAAAGAAAACAGCATATATCAATACACAGTCGCAAATAAAGTAGAGAGGCTAATTACCTCTAAACCTTCATCATAGTATATTGGTCGCTTTGCCTTTCGGAATCCGTATTCATCTTCATTTAGCAGGGATCTTCTAATCTAAATCAAAACAACAAATTAAGAATTGAGGATCCAACCTGAATAACCAAAATTTCAAATGAAAAAAAAAAGTAAAAAAGAGCACAAAAGGTCTACAAATAAAAACAAGATGAATCTGAGGAAAAAAAAAAAAATTCAAATATCGAATTAACCGACTTACTTTCTAGAAAAAAATAGAACCAACCAACTTAATTCTATAACTGAAAAACAAACCGAAATAAACCATTTCAGTTTGATCGTTTTAGTTAAAAACCGACTTTCTTTTTATTATTATTATTATTATTATTATTATTACAAAAATGCCTTCTAATCCTTCAAATACCATCTATCTTTGGTTCAAATCCAATAATACATAGCTTTTAGATATATTTAGTTATTCATATTATATGTAAATATATTTAAAAAATATATTAGAAAGAATCGATTAATTTGATCAATTCGTTTAATAATTTTAGAAACCGAAAACCAACCGGCTTAATCGACTAAACCGATTTTTGACCAAAACTGAATTAATCAAACCAAATTGACCGAATTCAATTGGTTTCGATCAGTTAAAATGGTTTAAGCCAACTTCTGATTCTCTATGCAAAATATGATGGGTAACATATGGCTGGTGATGAAAGTTATGGCTACTATGTCAAGACAAAGAAGAAAATATAAAACAGAACTATAATAGGATTCAGTTAAAAGATAGATGAACTAAGTTGATTTTTTTTGAGACCCCTTTAAATATTAATAGAAAGTGATAATTAACTCTTTCATCTAAAACACAAATGCACTAATAGGACACTTTCAGTCAACTTCACCTGCGGTGCAAAAACATATGCCAAAGTTCCAAATATAGCACCTCCTAAGAGAAAACCAGCAACAAAATCACTTCCTCCACTCCTATTGTCATCACTGCTATGTCCGAGTAACAAAAGATGAGAATAGAGAAGAAATAAGCAGCATTACTGTTTGAGACAATATCAACATACGCAATTGGCAAAAATCCTATTCGAAGTAAACTTAAACATTACACAGCATCCAAAGCAATAAAAAAAAAATTCAGCTTTTCTTTTTCTTTTTTGATACAGGTAAAGAATAAACCTAAGAACATTCAGGGAAAAAAAAAATTGGAACAGTAAACACCATGGAGGAGTTCAGATTGCTCTATGCTTTAAATCTTTTAAATTTGGGCATTGAGCGAGGAGTTTATTAATTTACCTTAATTTTAACAGTCAAATATAACTTTATTAAAAGAGAAATCAGCCAATCAACAACTTTAAGAACCATATGTATTAGAAGACAAGGGTTGATAAGATTGTTTACTGGAAATGTTTCTATTGACATCATTCTTCCAAATGTGATCAACAATGAGACAAAAGAAACCCTATAAACAGGATTTTAATGGCCCTGAGACTTTTTGGATATTGATATCAAGATTTGAGCTTTGATGTTTTCTTTTCCAATTGAATTTCACTTATTGAGTTCATTATTGTTGTCTCAAAAGCATATTTGAGACAAAGGAATTGGCACATGCATCATCCCATAACATGGCATATGAGCAATCTAGTTTAAATATAAAACCAAAACCTTTAGAGAGATGTGGTTCGAGTAGCAATAACTCATAATCAAAGGTTCAGCTTGCCCGTGATAAACATACGGTTATGAGAAACATGAAAATTCGTCTAAGCTTATTTCGTGTGGAATGAAATCCAGAATGACATACCGATACTCTGCAGAAACTAAAAACTGGTGATTTGACAACTTTGTTTTCCTTTGAACTGCCAAACTCGGTGTTTTCCCAAAGGTTCTGGATTTAGTGAACCAAACCTTATGTGCCTTGAGATGAGAACCAGCTATAAACCAAGAAAGAAATAATAAAAAATTAAGCATGAAACAAGAACTCGACAACTGATCATTTGATTGCCATACGTCAACATTAATAGCAATGGCAACCCATCACAACCCCAATGATGAATCAATATAACTTTAAAATAAAAAAAATGCAATATGAAGCAATAAAAAAAATCTCTCAAGGCTCTATCTCATTTTACATGTCTTACATTCATTTTTCGATGTTAGGTATAGGGTTAATGGTTACTATTTTTCAATAATTTATGGCATTTGGATCCCAAACTCTACCTTTGTTTTTTTTGTCTTTTTAAGCCAAAAACCATAAAGTTAGATATCTTCGAAAATCGTCAGTAATCCGATATAAATTCAAAGAACAAATTTCTATTCCTAAAATTTGCATTCCCAGTCTACAGAACACATAGTATAAGACAGATGAAGTACATACATAAGCATGTTTTTTCAAACCTCAATCACTTAAACCCAAAAAAGAAAAAAAAAAAACTCGCCGAATCAAGAAACAAACTTGAAGTACATCTATTTCTAGTAATTTTCACATCTAATTCTAGTATATTTCCTTTCTTCAAGAACTTTATTCTCTAACAAAGCAAATATTGACTATTCATTTGTTGATGGCAACCTCAGGCTTTATCAACAGCATCACATCAATTAGTTTAGAATAATACTTGGTTTTAAATTGCCAAAAATAAAGTGCTTTTAGACGCAAAATCAAATATTTACTTTTTTAATAATTAACAAGTAAAAATTATCTTCATATATGAGAAAATTATGATTTTATTTTTATATGAAACAATTAATATGTTTTTTCAGCCATTTACTTATATTCAATCAACTATTCTTTACTTTTTTCAAACCGAAAATATTGTTTATATAATTTTTCCTTAAAAAAGTAAAAATTCTCTCACTCTAAATATTAACAATTTCGCAATCTAAAGTACTTTTCCAAACGAAAATCAGATAAAAAAATGCACAAAATAAAGCATACTATAATATTCAAATAAAATGAGAACAAAAATAGAGAAGCAATCGATAATTCAAATGATTAAGTTGAAATGAACTAAAACAAAAAAAAATTAGAATTTAAGTTAATATAAGCAAAAAATAATTACAGTCAGAAAGGAAAATTAATGAAGAAAAAAATTTGTTAAAATTGAATAAACCTGAGAAGGAAACGGGAGCGAAGCAGGAAGCCATGATCGATCTTGAGAGAGACACCGAAACTAAGTTAGAATGAATTTAGTTTTTTCTCTTTTTTTTGGCCCCGATAATGGGAATTGGAAAATAGGAAATGTATATATAAAATCTTTTTAGTTTTTCTATTTACGATAATACCCCTTCTTCTTAGAAAGATTTTTAGAATATTTTTCCAAGTGGTTTCTGTTAGGGTGCGGACGATTGCATATTCCCTGTTTGGTTTGACCAATTGCGTTTTTTCAACACTTATTTTTTTTTTTTTGTTTTTTAAATTTTTTTAATGGATAATGATCGTTCAACCTTTATAACTTTACCATGGCGTTGAATTCTCCTTATTATTTTTAACTTTTTAGAATTTTAAACATCAAATTTCGTTTATACATTTTAAATATATGAATTTATTCTATTAGGTTTAGATCAAAATTTTATCACATCATTTAGATGAGTTCTATTCGAACTTTAACTTTTTATTTGTCTCTCAAATGTTTAGAAAATTGTATTTTAAAATTAATTTCTTAATAAGATACACTCAACTCGAAATTATTTTGAAGATTATAGTTAAAATTTATGGATTATAATTATTTTTTATTTAAAATAATACTAAGATGTGTTTCGAAGCAGAGATGTCAATTTTATTTATATCTATTAAATAATCTATTTATTTTTTAGTAAAAACGAAAATAAGAATACTTTTGAAATACTCATTGTAAGAGACAATAGATAATATAACATTCATTTTGTACTCATATCTTATATATACAATAAATATATATAACTTCAAAAAATAAATATTATATTATTAGATTTTTGTTTTCATTTTCAAATTTCAACCGTTTATTTATTTATTTATTTTTTTATCTCATTAGAGAAAATGTCTAATGTTTCAAAGATGGAGTTGTTAATAAAATTATCATGAAATTCAAGAAAGCTAAAAATTAATTAATTATTTTCGACATAATTTAAATTTTATCGCATTGCATATTTTGTTGAACAAGGAATTAAAAAAAAAATCATATTTTAAGAAGAAAAATAAAATATGCTACCAATTTAAATTAACGAAGGTCACACCATAAGCAGATGAAGGCTCATGTATTGTTGCAATGCTTGCAAATTACACTGAGTTGATATTATAACAGTTGATAAGGGTATTAAAGGAAAGAAGAAAACATCAAAAGGCTGTTGGGAAATCCCGGCCGAAAAACGACGGTTCTGAAGTTAAGCCCAAAGTTAATGCTTCGATGGATTCACCGACTTTGTTTCCTGCCGATTATTATTTGGGTTTATATTCGATATATAGATTATTATTATTTGTTGAATTTTTTTTGTCGAAAACAATTTTATACTTGATAGATATAATTTACTCCAGTTCAGTCATGTGTTTGAGTTTTAGAATACAAAAAGTCCAAAATAATAAAATTTTGGGGCCCACACAAATATGAGTCCTGAGCTCATCAAAAGCAACTCAGAAATATCTATAAATACCCCCAGGTATGATCAGAAAAACTCTAATCTCTATTTTGCTTACTAAAACTCTGCTGAAACAGTCTTCTGACTCAAGCATCGGAGTGCGCGTAAGGGACAGATCCCTGCACCTCTCTGACTTTCACTGTTTTTGTAGAACATTCAAGACACGTGGAGAAGATTACATCAGCATCATTTTCATTGTTGTTTAGAGCAACAACAATTGACGCCGTCTGTGAGAATCAGAACAAAAAGTCAGATTTTTAATCAACATGGTGAGAACACGTTCAACAGCAGCAGCGAATCTCGGAGAAGAGAATTCTGTGAGTTTTTCTCCCAGACCTGAGAGAGGACAAGAGCATAATGGAGAAGGCGGCAGAATGGCTACTGTTTCCATTGACGAATTTGAGGCTCTGAAGTGTCAGAATGAGTAGACCACTACAGCGCTGAGGGCTATGGTGAATTTCTTCAAAAATGCTCTGTCGCAGTATAGCTTGCCTCCAGAAGTGCAGCAGATGATAAGAGAGAACGCCCCGGGGCAGACATACGAGAGAGGTTAACCCTCTACAATGGTGAATACGGGACAAGGAGATTGGTGACAGAATACTGCAGCTGGCCTGATGCAGTATTCTGCCTCTGAACTGGAGGACAACTCTACCGCATCTCTGAGGGAGTATCTTGCTACGGAGAATAACCCTGCCGCAAGTCTGAGAATGCACTCTGTCGCAGGTCTGAGAATCAACCCTGCCGCAGGTCTGAGGGTGAACTCTGTTGCAGGTCTGGAGATAAACCCCACCACAGGTCTGGATGACAACCCTGTCGCAGGTCTGAGAATGCACTCTGCCGCAGGTCTGGGGGTGAACTCTGTCGCAGGTCTGGAGATAAACCCTGCCGCAGGTTGGAGGATAACCCTGTCGCAGGTTGGAGGACAACCCTGTCGCAGGTCTGAGGATACACTCTGCCGCAGGTCTGAGGGAGAGACACTCTGCCACAGGTCTGAGGGAGATGCACACTGCCGCAGGTCTGGATGACAACCCTGCCGCATGTCTGAGGGCGAACTCTGCGGCAGGTCTGAGGGTGAACTCTGCCACAGGTCTGGGAATGAACCATGCCACAGGACAAGAGGATGCCCCTGTCGCAACTCTGAGGAGGCGCTCTGCCGCAAGTCTGCGAAAGGTGAATCCTGCCACAGGTCTGAAAGGGATGAATACTGCCGCAGGTCTGATAGAGTCCAACCCAGCCGCACGACTTCAGGAGCAATACCCTAGCGCAGAGTTAAGGAGGCAGAACTCTGCCACAGAATTGGAGCATGACTTCGAAGGCCACAGATCTGGGGAGCGACAAAGACAGAATAGATATGACCCCCAAGACCATTTTGAAGGTACAAGATCGAACTACGAAATGGGAGGTGTAGGAAGAAAGGGTACAGTGCGAGCCCCTAGAGGAAGAGGGAGTGCTTACTACTCAAACTCTTCAAGTGCTAAAGAGAGGGGAGCACACTCGACTCGAGGGTCGAAAAATGTTGAAAAAGTTGTCGAGAGGATTCTAGAAAGGAAAAAGTTAGTGTCTCCTGATGACAGTCAGAGAAGGAGAGTTCCTTTCAGTCCGGAGGTTATGGATAAACCCTTGACGAAGAAATTCAAGATGTCCTCTATGGCTAGTTACGCCAACAAAGTAGATCCATATGATCATATACAAAGTTATGAGTCCCTCATATTGCTCCATGGATGGGAAGATGAAATCATGTGCAGAGCCTTTTCGCTTACACCGTCGAGGCATGCGTTGAAATGGTTTAATGGGTTAAGTAAAGGTTCTATCTCATCTTTCGACAATTACGAAGTGAATTTTTGAGAGCCTTCATGATCAACAACCAGAGGAAGAAAGATGCTACTTATCTGCTTACCCTTAAATAAGGGAACAAAGAATCGTTGAAGAGCTATGTAGATTATTTTCGAGATGCAACCTTAGAGGTGAAAGATCTACCAGTAGGAGTAGCCATGGCTACAATGCTGCAAGGGACGAAATCTGAGAAATTACAAGAATCCCTCTCCCTCGATCAGCTAGTGACGCTTTCTGATTTGTTTGCTAGAGCTAATAAATACGTAGCTCAAGAGGAAGTAATGAGGATGGTACAGTCCCGAGAGATAAGGGAAGGAAGAAAAAGAGAGAGAGATGTACCTGAAAGAAGCTCTTCGAGACCCGTCGGGTCAAACAAGGCCCCCAGACTTAGGTATGAAAATTATACCAGACTAAATGAGCCTCGCACAACAATACTAGCTGCTATTAAAGGGACTGGACTGCTGGAGTTCCCTAAAAAGAAAATGGGCGATATGGGTCGAAATCCTGATGCTTATTGTGAATTTCATGCCGCTCATGGTCATCCTACTGAAAGATGTAGAGATCTGATGGATCAATTAGAGAGGTTGGTTAGATAGGGGAAAATTAATCGCTTCCTGTGGAGAAGTGAAAGGCCCCATTATCCTCCACGAGGTCGAAAGGATGACCGCCCACAGAATAGACAGAATAATAATAGAAACAGGCCAAGAGGTGAGCAAAAAGCTAGGCCAGACCCCCGAGACAACCGGTTGGATAATGAACCCACAGGTTCGGCTATAAATGTTATTGCGGGGGGTGAATCGATGGCAGAAAATTCTTTCGCTTCTCGCAAAAGTTACGCGAGACAAGCATATCAGGTTCATGCTATGATGGAGGAGAAGGCAGGTGAAGAACCCATTGTGTTCACTCTGGCAGACAGGGGTGATATTGTCATGCCTCATGATGATCCCATGGTGATATCAGCAGTGGTGGCAAAACATCCTGTGAGCAGAATCCTGGAAGTTCGGTAAACTTAATCTATTGGAATGGCTTTGAGAAAATGAATGTATCCGAAGATAGATTAAGACCTGTCATGACACCATTGTATGAATTTACGGGTGAGAAGGTGAAGGTAGCCGGGTCTATAGAGTTACCTGTGACTCTAGGAGAAAGCCTAAAGGATGTGACTCGATAAGTTTTGTTCATGGTTGTAAGGTCAACCTCAGCTACTTACAACATGATACTTGGGAGGCCTGTATTAAATGATATGAGGATGGTGATATCTTTTTGCTACTTGTTAATGAAGTTTTCTACTCCCAATAGAGTTGGGCAAGTGCGAGGAGATCAAAATAGGGCTCGCACTTGTTATATTACTTCTACCGCCAACAAAGGAGTATAGAGAAAGGAGACATTGTGTATAGATGACCCTCCTAAGCCTCAACTTGCAGAGAAAACAGAAGCCATTGAGCTAGTCAAAGGGGATGAAGAGAAAAAGGCGTTCATTGGTACTCAACTGAATGAGCAAGCCAAAAGGGAGATAGTTGAATGCCTGGGAAGAAACGCAGATATTTTTGCTTGGACTCCGGTTGATATGCCCGAGATTAATCTTGAAGTGATTTGCCATAAGCTTAATGTTTCACCTGGGCATAGGCCTGTCAAACAGAAGAAGATGAATTTTACCCCGAAAAGACAGAAGGCAATCACAGAAGAAGTTAATAAACTTCTTGAAGCCAGGTTCATCAAAGAAGTTTACTACCCGGAATGGTTAGCTAATGTAGTGATGGTGAAAAAATCTAATGGGAAGTGGCGAATGTGTGTGGACTTCACAGATTTAAACAAAGCTTGTCCCAAAGATTCATATCCTCTGCCCCGAATTGATAAGCTTGTGGATGAAACATCAGGGTATGAACTCCTCAGTTTCCTAGATGCTTTCTCGGGGTATCATCAAATTATGCTTAATCTCGGAGATGAAGAGAAGACTTCTTTTATTACTGATGACGAAACATATTGTTACCGGGTAATGCCATTTGGTTTAAAGTATGCTGGAGCCACTTATCAGCGAATGGTGAATAAAGTCTTCAAAGATCTCCTGGGAAACACTATGGAAGCTTATGTGGATGACATGATCATCAAGAGCAAAGCAGGAGAATCTCACGCTCATCAGATGACCAAGGTGTTTGATGTGCTGAGGGAATTCAATATGAAGTTAAATCCCAACAAATGCTCATTCGGAGTTTAGTCTGATAAATTCTTGAGATTTATGATCACCAATAGGGGGATTGAGGCGAACCCTGAAAAGGTTCAAGCAATTATAGACATGAAGCCACCAACCACGGTAAGAGATGTCCAAAGATTGACGGGTAGAATAGTGGCTCTGAACCGTCTCTTATCAAAGTCTACATAAAGGAGCTTGCCATTCTTCAAAACTCTGCGAGGCGGAAGGAGTTTTAAGTGGACAGATGATTGTCAAAGAGCTTTTGAAGACTTAAAGGAATATTTGAAGCAGTTACCTTTGTTGACAAGGCCTTTGGAAGGGGAACAGTTGTATATGTACTTAGGAGTTGGTGAATTTACCGTCAGTGCGGTACTACTGAAGAAAGATGAAATAGTGTACCATCCCATCTACTATGTGAGTAAGATACTGCTAGACCCAGAGACCCGTTATCCACTGGCTGAAAAGCTAGCATTGGCCCTAGTGATGACTTTTCGTAAATTACGTCCTTATTTCAGGTACATTCCATTGTTGTCTTAACAGATTAACCGTTAAGGTAAATCCTTCAGAAGCCTGAACATTCAAGGAGACTGGTGAAATGAGCAGTGGAACTTGGAGAGTATGATATCACATTTCAACCTAGGCAGGCCATCAAGGGCCAAGCTTTAGCAGATTTTATAGTAGAATGTACTAGCCTAAGCGGCAACATTGAAAATGAGACTCGACCGTGGCTACTATATGTTGACGGAGCGTCAAGTGTAAATGGTAGTGGGACAGGTATAGTCCTAGTATCACCAGAAGGGAAATCCCTAGAATACTCTTTGCGGTTCGGATTCCCTAGTTCAAACATTACAACAGAGTATGAGGCTCTGATTGCTGGAATGAAACTGGCAGAAATGTTGCAAGTTCACCACCTTGTGGCACATAGTGATTCTCAATTGGTTGTAAACCAGTTCAATGGACAGTATGCGATTCGAGAGCCAATGCTGGTCCCTTATCTAAAGAAAGTCTAATCTTTGGCTTAGATTTTTAAAAATTTCCAATTGATACAAATTAATCGGTCTGAAAACACACATGCAGATTCATTGTCCAAATTAGCTTCCTCCAATGAGACTGAAGGAAGAACGGTGAAGGTGGAGAAACTCGAGCGACCTAGCATTGAAGAAGTTGGAGTGCGTGACATTGAAATAGGGGACGATTGGAGGACCCCATTCAAATAGTATCTCACTGAAGGTACGCTCCCGCAAGATAAGGACGAAGCTCAGCGTTTAAGGATACAAGGGGTAAAATTCACAATGATAAACAGGGAACTGTACAAAAGAGGGTATTCATCGTCTTTATTGAAATGCTTGGGGCCTGAACAAACAAACTATGTCTTGGCTGAGGTACATGAAGGGATTTGTGGTGAACACTTGGGAGCTAGAGCTCTTACCTCTAAGATATTATGATCGGGATTTTGTTGGCCAACGTTGAAGAAAGATGCGACGGATAAAACCCGCAAGTGTGACAAGTGCTAAAGGTTTGCACCAATAACTACGGCCCCAATGGCTCCGTTCCAAAGTACTGTATAACCAACTCCATTTGCACAATGGGGGTTAGACATTCTAGGGCCCTTTCCCTTAGCTACGGGCCAAAGAAAGTTTCTTTTGGTGGCTACCGATTACTTTACGAAATGGATTGAGGCAGAACCTTTAGCCACAATCACAGAGAAAAAAGTTGAGGCAATGATGTGAAAAGATATTATCTGCAGGTTCGGGATCCCACGGGTCTTAAATGCTGACCATGGAAAGCAGTTTGATTGTGACGTCTTTCGTGAGTTCTACAGACGTCTTGACATCCAGCTAAGGATATCTTTTGTATCATATCCTCAGGCTAATGGGTAAGCTAAAGTCAGCAACCGAACCATCCTTCATGGGTTGAAAACCAGACTGGATAAAGCCAAAGGAGCATGGGTAGATGAACTGCCTAGTGTCTTATGGGCATATCATACTACTAGTCGAGTATCAACTGGAGAAACACTGTTTACCCTTGTATACGACATTGAAGCATTGATTCTTGTGGAAATTGGAGCACTGTCATCCAGGGTAGTGCCTTTAATGGGGGAGAACAACTCACAAGGGCTCAGGAAAAACTTGGATCTGCTTGATGAACATAAAGAGACTGCAGCTATCCGGCTGGCATCCTACCATCAAAGGGTGTCTAACTACTACAATAGTCGGGTAAAAGATAGACCAATGTTCGAGGGAGATTTGGTGCTCAGGAAGTCACACATCACTAATGCCTTGAGGGAAGACGGAAAGTTTAGGGCCAACTGGGAAGGTCCATATCGAATCAGATGAAGGATTGGACCCAACATCTGCATCCTGGAGACTCTACAAGGGAAGAAAATAGGAAAGACATGAAATTTAAATCATTTGAAATTGTATTTAAATTAATCATTATGTCTTTCTTTCTTTATTTTTATATTCCCGCATTATTTGTTTACACTGTCACAAGATACTATTATCTGATCATTATGCATAATTATTTCTCTAATTATATCTCTGGCTTTTATGAATATAAATCTTGTGATAGGAAATAGACGAGTCGTAAAAGCCTGAGGCGCAATAGCGTCACTGTGGTCAGGCGTATAAAATCAGACGGGCCGTAAGAGCTTGAGGCGCAATAGCGTCACTGTGGCCAGGCGTATAAAATCAGACGAGCCGTAAGAGCCTGAGGCGCAATAGCGTCACTGTGGCCAGGCGTATAAAATCAGACAAGCCGTAAGAGCCTGAGGCGCAATAGCGTTACTGTGGCCAGGCATGAAAAATCAGACGAGCCGTAAGAGCTTGAGGCGCAATAGCGTCACTGTAGCCAGGCGTATAAAATCAAACGAGCCGTAAGAGCCTGAGGCGCAATAGCGTCACTGTGGCCAGGCATGAAAAATCAGTCGAGCCATAAGAGCCTGAGGCGCAATAGCGTCACTGTGGCCAGGCATGAAAAATCAGACGAGCCGTAAGAGCTTGAGACGCAATAGCGTCACTGTGGCCAAGCGTATAAAATCAGATGAGCCGTAAGAGCCTGAGGCGCAATAGCGTCACTGTGGCCAAGCGTATAAAATCAGACAAGCAGTAAGAGCCTGAGGCGCAATAGCGTCACTGTGACCAGGCATGAAAAATCAGTCGAGCCATAAGAGCTTGAGGCGCAATAGCGTCACTGTGGCCAAGCATGAAAAATTAGCAGAGCCGTAAGAGCTTGAGACGCAATAGCATCACTGTGGTCAGGCGTGAAAAATCAACCGAGCCATAAGAGCCTGAAGCGCAATAGCGTCACTACGGCCAGGCGTTACAGACAAAGAAATCGTAAGAGCCTGAGACGCAATTGCGTCACTGTGGCCAGGCAATAGAAACATATTAGCCGTAAGAACCGAAGACGCACTTGCGTCACAATGGTCAGGCATCCAGAAAAAGGTATGCTTACATATATAATTCTTTCTAAAAGTATGTCTTTCTATCAAGAATTGGGGAGCATACACGGATAGATAAACACACGAATAAAACCAGTATACAGATAAATGATAATAGCAAAAGTTAAATGAACAACATAAGCAATATGAAGCATGAATAGATAAACTTTATTTATAAATTCAAGAAAATCCTTACAAGCAAAATACGAAGTATGAATAAATTCAAAAATATGAATAAGTTCAATGACAAAATATTCAAAAAAGAAAAATAAATCAATCCGCACATCTGGTGGCGTGAGATCAAGCGTCGTTGGACCTTCGCAATCTGGAGGCTGGTGACCAGGAAGTGATAAATCTTCTCCATCCAAGTCATCGAGGGCACCAATGGGTTCAGGAATGTTTTCTGGGCTCACGGGCTCCCAAGGACCGGCCAGGTTCGCAAGATCATCTAGTGTAGCCTTCTTTAGGACCTCATCAGCAGGCTCGGCGTCAGGTTCGTATTTGGTCCAATCAGGAGCTTCAAATAACATAGCTTCAGGAGTATAAAGAAGCTCAGGAAATTCCTCACCTTCCCTATGCTTTTCCAACCAAGACCGAGCAAGGTAAAAGCCATACTTCACCTAGGGTACTGAGAAATCTTCCTTTTGCCTCAAATAGTCTTTAGAAAGCCTATACTCCTTCATAGCTTCAGCCCAAATACTATCAATCTCGACCTGATGAAGGGAAGGAGTGGCTCGACTCTCCAATTCAGTAATGTATTGTTCTAGTTGCTGATTGCGATCTGCTAGGGAATCAAACTTCGATTGCATAGTGTCCAGCTCTATTTGTTTCTGTTGAAGATCATCCTTAAATTTGCTAGATCTAGCAGTCTCGACTGTAAGATCCCCCTTTGCAATAGTTAATTCCTGAAGTGCCTTCGAAAGTTGCTCCTCTAGATTTCGCACTACTCCCAGCAGCCCAGATAATTGATTATTAGCGTTCCTTAATTCCATCTTGTTGTCCCTTAATTCTTGAATCTCATTGTCAGCTTGATCACGATAAGTTCGATGCTGAGCATTATTGACTATAGTCCTTTGAGCAAGCTGAAAGGAAACACAAAAATTCAGACTGAAAGTAAAATAAAGAAAAATAAAGTAAGGGAAAGTTTGCAAATTACCCTAACAACCTCCACATCAGCTAAATCCTCCCCTTTCGAAAAATTTCGAAATTGTCGACTCTCATCCCTAGGAAGGATGGAGGCCCAACCTAAGCGAGATGCTACCTCAGGCGTATCTAAAGTGTCGTTATCTGACACTCCAGGGTAGACTCGAAATTCGGCTCCCTTCATTCTATAGCCTCTGTTTACTTGATATGACCTCGTATCGACAGGGCCTATCTTAGGAAGGATAGGCCTGGTGGACATAGAGGATTCCACATATAAGTGCCTTCAGTTCTTCCGACTAGGCGAGGTCACATTACATTTAGCTCTTTCTCTTGCCTGAGGCCTATCCGAGGAGCCGGAGGATCTCTTGGAATGAGAAGAAGCCCTCCCTTCACCTTAGGAAAGGGCTCTTGATTCCCCTTCGAGTTGTTGAGTCGGAGCAGGAGGAGGGGTTGTTTGCCTAGGAGGAGGAGTCCAGGCTCGAGATGCCTCTCTAGAAGCGACCACAGTGGAACAGGGTCTTTACTCAGCAGGTTCACTAGACGAACCTTCTTGCCCCCTTCGACGGACCAAGGCACGTCTGACACTGCTCATTTATGCAAAACAAGAAACCACCAAATCGTTAAAACCGTTGTACAAACAAGTAATAATGAAGTATAAAGCATAAAGGGTTACCTTCAAGAGAGTTAAGAAACTCCTGAAGGGAATCTATCGTTAGGGGTGTAAAACGGGTCGAACGGTGTGGACCGATGCGGATTAATACGGATACGGGTTTAAGCGGGTTGAGCCCGTTTAGGCCCACATTTAAACGGATTAAATTTGTGGAGACCGATCCGATTCTAATGCGGACCGGATCGGTCCGCGGGCTAACTTAACTTTTTTTTTGGGAAATAAAGAATTGGACTTTAAAAAATAATGAATTGAGCCTAAACACTTAATTAAGTCTAATTTTAATTTGTTAAATGATTATTAGGCTTTGGGAATTAACCAAAATTGTTATAAAATCAAATCACATAGATTTGAGACTAAAATACAAAGTTTAATTTGTAATTTTTTTAATAAGAGAAATATTAGTTCATTCATGATCAAATATAACAAGTTCAAAGCAAAAACCAAAATGATTTGGAGTTCTCCACTTAATTTCAAATTGTAAATTAGTCACATAAAACAATATATTATGTACAAAAGCAAATTATGGGTTTGTAATATATATATATATATATATATATATATATAAATATATATATATATATATATCTATATCAGCATAAGCAATATATTATATCATAAGCAAGCAAGTCATAAAATTGTGAAAATAGTTCTACAAATATTATTATATTAATCCCAATAAAAATAAAATCCACAAACATAATATCCATTAAACAAACTCGCATTACAAATACAAATTACACATGACATAATATTATGGTCTAAATAATTAAATAAAGAATAGTAAATAAGTTTAAAAGTCATAAAATCTACAAGCATCCATTAAACTTTACATCAAATAACATTAAACTTGTGAGTTAATCTCATTATTCAAATGATTTGAATCATTTGATTCTTCCACCAATTTATCTTTGTTTTCCTCATCATCTTTCCAACCTATTAAATAAAAATACAATAACATTATTTTGGTAAATTTTCAATTTTTTACTTTTGTAGTTTTGTTTGTTTAAACTTTAGAAATTAGAATAGGTAGAATGAGAATGATTTAGGACTTAGGTTTGATTGGTGTGTTGGTAAAATAGCCCGCGGGTCAGCCCGTACCCGTAAGGGTTGGCTCGTATAAATTATTTACCTATCGGGCTTGACCCGATAAGCCCGTTTTTAAACGGATCACATATTAATGGACCGGATCGTTAAAAGCCTGCGGTTTTTACGGACCAATCCGCGGGCTTGAGCCCATTTTACACCCCTATCTATCGCTAATGCTTCGCCGTCAGGTAGAACCATAAAAGTAGAACCAAACCCATCCCAATCACCCACATCCTCTAAGGGGTCACCTTCGAGACTAGATTCCCTATCTCTAGGATTTGGTTCTAGAGGAATAGAAGGATTAATAACGTTAGCGCCCCCTATGCCCCAACCAGCAGAGGCTAAATTTTCAGATGACAGAAACTCGCAAAGGTTGATCGGTCTATCAACTAATAGCTGATTAATAGTTGAAGACAGTTGTTTCCTCAAAGTGGTAATGCGAGGGCCTTTGGGGACACTATACTTAGCTCCCCATCTAGTAGGGAAGTTAATACCTTTAGGCACTTCCACTACAAGTCATTTTGATTCGAACCTATGGAGTTTGTTGGGGAGTTTATCGAATAACCTATTCTCAAACTCGGGTTCGAACACTCTTTGAAGAGAATATGAGATTAAGCCTGAACTACCCCGAAGCCTGAAGAAAGTGTAGAACAAAGGGAGAGTAGGAAGGACGTCCCTTATGTGGCAATGCACGTCAAATCCAATTAATTGCATCCAACTATGAGGATGTAACTGGCTAGGGAAGATCCCTTGTTCCCTCAAAAACGAAATCCCAAAATCAAAAAATTGGGAAACGAAAACCTAACTCTACAGAGACCCTAAAAACGGCTACCCCACTTGCCACGGTACGTATACTTCTCTCTTCCGGAGTAGGAAGCCTATAGAAATACCTTTCGGGTGCGTTTGGTTCAGGGGAAAAAAATTACCTTGGGAAAAAAATCACCTTTTATCCAGGAAAAAAATTTTAAGGGACAAATTCTAGGGAAAAAATTTTTACTTCACATCCAAAAAAAAAAAATTTTGACTCAGGTAATCTAAAAATACCTCAGGATCTAAAGGTAATCATTTTACCCCATATTTTCCTAAAATCGAGCACTGTAGGTAAAATAAAATGACTGACAGAGAGGAAAATAATCGAACCAAACGGGGGAATCAATGACGAAAAAAATTACGGGGGGAATTTAAAATTCCCCCCAACCAAACGCACCCTTCGGGTAACGGGTATCTACGTATAATATCTTGAAGATCAAACTCAGTCAAAGTCGATCTAGGTCCCAACTCTAAATGTTTTCCTACACCAGGACCAGCCATTCTAGGGTTAGAAATGAGAAAGGAACAAACCTAAAATAGACGGATAAAACTGGAAGAGGAAAGACTTGGGATGGCGACAGAGTCGAGCGTGGCGACAGAATACTGTTGGCGACAGAGTATTGTAGCGACAGACTCTTGTTTGGCGACAGACTTTAGTTTGGTGACAGAGTATTGTTGGCAACAGAGTATTTGTGGTGACAGAGTCTAGTTGGCGACAGACTCTAGATGGCGACAGACTTGTTTGGCGACAGACTCTAGATGGCGACAGAGTATTTGTGGCGATAGACTCTTGTTTGGCGACAGACTCTAGATGGCGACAAAGTATTTGTGGCGACAGAGTGTTTTGGCGACAGACTCTTGTGTGCGATAGAGTTATACGTTAATGTAACGAGAGTGACGATAGAGTTGCACGGTATTATAACGTGAGTGGCGGCAGAGTGTGTAAAGGGTTCGACAGAGTTTACTTAGTGTGCGACAGAGTGGCGACATAGTATGCGAGAGAATTGCGGTTGCTATGCGACAAAGTTTAGCAGCTTCTTAAACTATCTGCGTGGCTCTTTACCTTTATATAATCACAGCAAAGATGGCTGGAACGTGGCGTCTTCACCAGAGTTTAAAACTCCCTCGCAAATAAAACGTTTTAGTCCTTAACAAATATTCTAGAAAGACATAATTCTCCTATTATACTCTTACGTAGGGAAATTTCCTATGAAAGAGTGGGGAGCAATTGATAGAGGTAATTTACCCCAGCCCAGTCACGCAACTGAGCTCCAGAATACAAAAGGCCCAAAATAATAAAATTTTGGGGCTCACACAAATATAAGTCCTGAGCTCATCAAAAGCAACTTAGAAATAACTATAAATACCCCCAGGTATGATCAAAAAAACCCTAATCTCTATTTTACTTACTAAAACTCTGCTGAAACAGTCTTCTGACTTAATCATCGGAGTGCGCGTGCAGGGACAAATCCCTGCGCCTCTCTGACTTTCACTGTTTTTACAGAACATTCAAGACACGTGGAGAAGATTACATCAGCATCATTTTCATTATTGTTTAGAGCAGCAACAATACCTTCAATTCAATTTTAATTAAAAAATCAATTTAATTTTTTTCGATGATCTCTCTTTATTTATTGTTCAATTAAAATAGGAATACTTAAATTTCTATTTTAAATCTTAAATTTTTAAAATTAAAAAAAATAATATTTAAATTTTCAGCATCAAATTTGTTAAGTTTATTAAACAACATTTTAGAACAAAATCTTAGCTTATGATTTTATAGAAAACATACCAATTATATTTTACATTGTTATGCTAGGAAAACTATAATTACACAATATTTATATCCAGGATCTCATGTTCAATCATCAAGAAAATTAGAATATGGAAGCGTACCTGGATCCTTTGAAATTGATCGATTGGGGTTAGCAATCTTCCAGTCTAAACTTTTATTTATAAGAGAAAACTCTAGCTCACTCACTGATGAGATATGAGAATGAAGAAAATTATGTTTGGATTGGGGACCATAACCTATTTATAACTTAAGTGTATTTTATTCTATTTTGGCCCATCATTAAAATAAAATAAAATATCAGGTCTCTACACATTGTAAAGCTCATACCAATTGAGATGCACTGAAATTCAATAACTTTATTTGATCACTTTTAAGTGGACTAAAATAAATTAGATAGCCTGTAATGTACAATAAATTGATATATGTAGGCCCACACAAATAATTTCTCAACAATCTCCCACTTGGGCCACATATGTCGCTTGACTATTGTACATTTAAAATTAACTTTATGAGCTCAATACTTGTTATCTTTACAAAGAACATCTCTAAACAATCTGGTCCATCAATTAATCAACATAGGATCAAAGCGATTTTCGTTACATATATTTCGTAACTAGACCCATCAATGATCACGTATATTAATATAATCAACGACATAGATCAAGTATGGATGTGTAGCATGAAAATTACATGAAACGTGATCCCTTAACATGCCTATTTCCAACTGGTCCTACTTTATCATTCTTTCAAGACTTTATGCATACTGCTACTGAAAGAATATTACTTTATTTCAGAGTTTTCAATAATAACAAAATACTGTATTCTGATTAGAAAAAATCTCAATAACAAATGAATATCAAGAAACAAGCTCCCACTATACAAGTATATCATCAGGATGAACCACACCCATACAAGCTACATGCTCATGAAACACCTTAGGTGGTACTCCCTTTGTAAGCGGATCCACAATCATGGAGTTTGTATTTATATGTTCAATAGTAATCTGAAGACTCTGAACTCTCTCCTTAACAACGAGAAACTTAATGTCAATATGCTTTAACTTCGACGAGCTTCTGTTGTTCTTAGAGTATAACTCGGCGACTTTATTATCACAATTAATCTTCAATGACCTCTCAATACCATTGACAAAACACAGCTCGGTGATAAAATTTCGCAACCATATTGCTTGGTTCGATGCCTCATAACAGACTATAAATTCTGCCTCCATGGTGGAAGAAGCTATGAGTGACTGCTTTACACTCTTCCATGAGACAGCTCCTCCAGCTAACATGAAAACATAGCCAGAAGTAGATTTTCTGCTATCAAGGCAACCAGCAAAATCGGAGTCTGAATACCCAACGATTTAAATGATCTGACCTCTGATATGTGAACATGTCATCTTTAGTTCTCTGTAGATACCGCATAACCCTATTTATTGCTTTCCCATGATCCTTACCAGGGTTACTTAAATATCTGCCAAGCATTCCAACTGCGTACGCAATATCCAGACGCGTACAGACTTGAGCATACATAAGACTCCCTATTGCTGAGGCAAAAGGAATCTTTTACATCTCTTTCTTTTTAATCTCATTTCTTGGGCATTGAAGCAAACTAAATTTATCACATTTAGCAATGGGTGTATCTCCTGATGCACAATTTTTCATGTCAGATCTGCTAAGCACCTTATTGATATATGCCTTTTGTGATAAACCAAGTATTCCACGAGAACGATCTCGATGGATCTGTATGCCCAACACAAAATATGCATCCCCAAGATCTTTCATTTTAAAATTACTTGACAGAAATCTCTTGGTTTCATGCAACAAACCTATATCACTGCTTGCTAGCAGAATATCGTCAACATAAAGAACCATAAGAATAAACTTACTCCCACTGATCTTGTGATAAGTACATTGATCAACAGTGTTCTCTTTAAAACTTTTTGGCTCTACCGAGAGGGGGGTGAATCGATTTTCTAATGTTTATGGTAAATTTTAAATTAATCCTAATTTAATTAGCAAATGATAGTGAGCAATATAATAAAATTAAACAATTTAATGCAAGATAGGGAAGAGAGAAACAAACACAATCGCTTATAGAGGTTCGGCCAAACTCTTGCCTACGTCCTCTCTCCTTGACCCTCTTGTCAATTGCTTTCTTTCTCTCCTTCAACAGAAGTTACAATCTTCCTTTTTCAGGTTAAGGAATAACCTCTCTACCCTTTGCAATACAAAGATGTATTCACCCTTTTACAATTTTATCTCACTGAGGAACAATCCTCTTCTCTTCTAAGGTGAGGATGAATACAGAATCAAGCTTTTAGTGTGGGTAGGACAATTACAGCTTTTGCACTTAAGCTTATACAACAAACTCAATAAATGAGAAATGAAGACACAAGGAATGAAAGTATTAAACTCTTGAGAATGTAAGAAATGTGCAGCAATAGTGTCTCTGTTCTCATTGTCTTCAATGCTTGGTTAAATACTGAAGGATTGGTAGTTGGAGCATTAAATGCTATTTTTCCCGTTGAGATTTTGCAGAAACTAGCCGTTGGGTACCTCCAGTAGAGTGCCAGATCGATCTGCCATCTTGGCCAGATCGATCTCTTAGTTATAAATCCTGCAAGATCAAAGCACAATAACACAAGGAGATCGATCTCATAGGTTAGCAGATCGATCTGTTAATTTGAAAATGATAGAGGAGATCGATCTGTCGAATAGGCAGATCGATCTTCCAATCTCTCTATTTGAGGCAAGATCGATCTTCAGATCGATCTGCCATGCAATCTCGTAGTGGGGAGATCGATCTCTCAATACCCCAGATCGATCTCCTTAGCTCTCTGACTTTAAGGAGATCGATCTCTTCCTTACCAGATCGATCTCATAAGCTCTCTGTTTGAGTGTGGATCGATCTTACAGATCGATCTACAGTCTATGCTTTAAGGGAGATCGATCTCTTCCTAGATCAGATCGATCCCTCAACTCCAGTATTAGGCAGATCGATCTCTTAACCCTTATAGATCGATCTCACTCTTCCTTAATACCTTTGTACAGGCTCAAGCCTTGGCAGATCGATCTCATGTCTTCCTGAGATCGATCTCTCATCCAAGATAAACCCAGGAGATCGATCTTTCATAACCCAAATCGATCTCTCATCAACAAAACTTTAAGTTCTGGTACTGATAACCTCTAAACATGTTTTTGTATCATCTTTATATTATTGAATTTACTTGTTTTGTCATTTCAAAATACATTAACTCAACAATCTCCCCCTTTTTGATATGACAAAACTTATTCAATCAACATGTTTAGTTAATTTGCAGAAGCTCCCCCTTTTTGTGAGCTCCCCCTTTATCGATCTCTCATAACCCAAATCGATCTCTCATCAACAGAACTTTAAGTTCTGATACTGATAACCTCTAAACATATTTTTGTATCATCTTTATATTATTGAATTTACTTGTTTTGTCATTTCAAAATACATTAACTCAACAATCTCCCCCTTTTTGATATGACAAAACTTATTCAATTAACATGTTTAGTTAATTTGCAGAAGCTCCCCCTTTTTGTGAGCTCCCCCTTTCTTTTAACTTTTGACCTTGTAGTATCTTAACTCCCCCTCATTTTAATCATTCTTTTAAAACTTTAGAGATGTTTCTTAAAGCCATTTTCACATCTTTTAATTAACCATATGTTCTCTTTTCTTCTCCCCCTTTTTGTGATATCAATGGCAAGAAAGAAATAATATTCATGTCATTTCAAATTAACATTTTCATTAAAACTCAGTCAACAATAAGACAAATGGCAGTTCATTCAAGCAATTTCATTGCAAAACAACAACGAGTAATGGAAAACATATAACAGAACTAGATCTAGCAACTAAGCCCTATGGTGAAAGAGGGACGCGATCCATGAGATCCTCAATGTGTGTGCGAGCGACCTGAAGCTCATCATACATTGCCTCCTGAGTCTCATGCATATTTGCATAACCTTCATCCACTTTGCGGTTTAGCTCCTCGAACATCCGCTGCTGAGTTGCATGAAGGTTTGCAAAGCCTTCATCGATCTTCTTGTTGAGCTCACTCATCATCGTCATAATGAGCTCCATACCAGCAGGTGAGGTTGCAGGTGCAGGGGACTGAGCAGGTGGAGATGGTGGACGCGCAGTCGGTGCAGACGGTGGATCGACAAGCTCATCAAGGGGATCTTCCTCCATAGCTGCTGCAGAAGGCTGTTCCCGCTTCTTCTTCCAGTCGCCCCGAAAGTCTTTGTAGTAGCCCATGTGATGGAGTGTCCCAATGTTGAGGACGCTCTTCGGAGAGGGCATTTCGCAAGTTTCACAACTGCTGTCTATTCGAGTCGTTGGAGAAAGTACGCAAGTGGTTGCGAAAACACGATCGTTGTGGCTTGACCTCGTACGATCTTCAACCAGTCTTGATAGATAAATTGGATGAGGTTGGGTTTTTGACTGGTGAAATGAATGTGGTGAAGCCAGAACCTATCTAACCGTCTAATGGTGGAGTGATGGGTACCAAAAGGACGAAGGTTCCAAGAAATGATGAGGTGGAGTAACCGGGGGTGCATTGGGAGGTCACTTGCCTTATCCCCGGGAATATCAAACTCCAAAGGGACTTCCTCATCTTCGTTTGTCAAGCCCTCATTGCGTAAGTGAAACGCTTGGGCAAGGACTTCAGTGTCTATGGCAATGGATTTTCCCATGACATACGTTGTAAACCCGAGAATATTACAAGTGTCATTGGGATCATAGGTGAGTTCGGCATTGGAAAAGAATGCTCGAACGATATTTGGAGGTACGAGAGTATTGATTTTTAGAAAAGGCATCCAACCAAAATCTTCAAATTTAGACAGATACGAAAAATCAATTCGGTTTAGGAAAGAGAAATCGATTGTACGCCAATGTTTAATTGGCATGGTTGAAAAGTATTCTTCATATCGCTTCCTTTTGGCAGGTGTTTTAAAACACCTATTGAAGGTAGCAACGGAAGAGGGAGGCATGGATTGGGAGGATGACCCGGGTTCTACATTGGATCGGGGAGGTTTTTGGCCTACTCTCTTAAGGCGAGGCATGGTTCTAGGTACTGTATTGACTCTAAGACAGGTTCATAAGCACAAAATCAATGAAACAGTGACTAGATTTACCTTAGAGTGAAATATAACACAAATCTTAAGAAAATTTTGAAAAAAAAAATAATAAGAAATGTGGGTTACTATACCAGTAAACGAAGAAAAGATGCGACGAAGGCCGTACCAAGATCGATCTGAGGAGGAATCAAGAGAGGAGGTGCGAGGGAAGTTAGGGATTTTGAATTTGGAGTTTTGAAATTTGGAGATTTTTCGCCAGTATTTATAGTCCAGGGCACATGAGATCGATCTGTCGGGACGACAGATCGATCTGTCATTTCCAGAAGCCCAAGGAGATCGATCTGTCGTATGTACAGATCGATCTGTTTCGAACAGAGGCGTAAGGAGATCGATCTGCCAAATGCATAGATCGATCTTCAGAAGACAAAGGCTTGAGGAGATCGATCTGTTGTATGCACAGATCAATCTTCAGGATACAGAGGCTAGAGGAGATCGATCTGTCGTATGCACAGATCGATCTGTTATCTAACAGAGGCTTAAGGAGATCGATCTTATGGATATAAGATCGATCTGCCTAGCTTAACCTTAATGCTTTAGGCTTATTTGAGGTATGGAGATCGATCTATATGAATAGGAGATCGATCTCTCATACTTGTTACCCAGAAAAATCATTGAAAATCACTTTTAAGTCAATTTGAAATCAAGATTTTGAAGCACAAACATCTTAAGGAACATTCATAAGTCCTAATTCACCTCTAAGAATGCAAAACCTATCTCTATCAAGGGGTTTGGTGAATATATCAGCTATTTGATGTAACGTGTCAATGTACTCTAGAATTATATCCCCCTTTTGCACATGGTCTCTAAGGAAGTGATGCCTAATTTCTATGTGCTTGGTTCTAGAGTGTTGAATATGATTTTTAGATAGATTAATGGCACTGGTATTATCACATTTAATAGAGACTTGTTTCATGTCAATACCATAATCTTTCATTTGTTGTTTAATCTACAACACTTGAGCACTACAACTACCTGCTGCTATGCATTCAGCTTCAGTTGTGGACTGAGCCACACTGTTTTGTTTCTTGGAGAACCAAGAGATTAGTCTATTTCTTAAGAATTGGCAAGTACCTGAAGTACTTTTCCTATCTATTTTGCATCCCCCAAAATCTGCATCTGAAAATGCATGAAGTGCAAAGGTAGAGTCCTTGGGGTACCAAAGTCCTAGATAGAGAGTGTCCTTAAGGTATCTAAAGATCCTTTTAGTGGCTAATAAATGTGATTCCCTAAGAGAGGATTGAAATCTAGCACAAAGGCATACACTAAACAAAATATCTGGTCTACTTGCAGTTAAATAAAGCAATGAGCCAATCATAGACCTATAGAGTTTAGTGTCTACACACTTACCACTTTCATCCTTATCAAGCTTGATGTTGGTGCCCATTGGAGTTGCTTGAGGTTTGCAATTGTCCATTCCAAATCGCTTGAGCAAATCCTTAGTATACTTTGCTTGATTGATGAAGGTTCCATCTTTTGTTTGCTTTACTTGAAGTCCCAAGAAGAATGTTAGTTCTCCCATCATGCTCATTTCAAACTCACCTTGCATGATCTTAGCAAACTCTTGACATAAAGACTCATTAGTTGATCCAAAAATAATATCATCTACATACACTTGTACAACTAATAAATCCTTATTTTTATTTTTGATGAATAAAGTGGTATCCACTTTTCCTCTTGAAAATCCTTTTTCTATTAAAAATTTTGACAAACTTTCATACCAAGCTCTAGGAGCTTGTTTCAAGCCATAGAGTGCCTTAGATAATTTAAAAACATGTTCAGGAAATTCATGATTTTCAAAGCCATGAGGTTGTTCAACATAGACTTCTTCATTAATGAAACCATTTAAGAATGCACTTTTTACATCCATTTGATATAACTTGAAGTTTTTATAGCATGCAAAGGCAAGTAACATTCTTATTGCCTCTAATCTAGCTACCGGTGCATAGGTTTCATCATAATCTATACCTTCCTCTTGTCTATATCTTTGTGCAACTAACCTAGCTTTGTTTCTTATGATCACACTATTTTCATCCATCTTGTTCTTGAATATCCATTTAGTTCCAATTATAGAGTGATCACTAGGCCTAGGAACTAGTTTCCATACTTTGCTTCTCTCAAATTGATTTAATTCTTCTTGTATTGCTAAGAACCAATTATTGTCATCTAAAGCTTCATTGACATTCCTAGGTTCTATTTGAGATACAAAGGCTATATATTGACACATATTTCTTAGAGATGATCTAGTTCTAACTCCAAGAGTTGGATCTCCTACTATTTCACAATCTTTTACATATCCTAACTCTCTTGGTGCTCTAGACTCTCTCTCTAATATCTCTATTTCTTCTTCATCTTCTTTATTCAAGTTAAGTTTTTCTAATAAATCATCTTCTAAGTTTGGAATTTCCTCCAAGTTTTCATCAAATATTCCAACATCCTCATCATTGGTTGAATCTTTAGATACATCATTTGACTCATCAAATATAACATGAATAGATTCTTCAACCATTAATGTTCTTTTGTTATATACTCTATAAGCCTTTGAATTCAATGAGTACCCTAGAAAGATTCCTTCATCACTTTTGTCACCAAATTTTCCTAAATTATCTTTTCCATTATTTAAGACAAAACATTTGCAGCCAAAGGGATGGAAGTAACTAATATTAGGCATTTTACCTTTGTAGAGCTCATAAGGAGTTTTCTTAAGCATGGGTCTAATCATAGCTCTATTAATTATATAGCAAGATGTGTTTATAGTTTCAGCCCAAAAATACTTTGGCAAATTATTCTCACACAACATGGTTCTAGACATTTCTTTCAAGGTTCTATTTCTTCTTTCAACTACTCCATTTTGTTGTGGTGTCCTAGGGGCTGAGAAGTTATGACTAATTCCTTGATCATTGCAATACTCGTCAAATCCTATGTTTTCGAATTCCTTGCCATGATCACTTCTAATGCTAGTTATTGTATACCCTTTTTCATTTTGAGTAATTTTTGTATAGGCTATGAATTTTTCTAAGGCTTCATTTTTTACTTTTAAAAAGAACACCCAAGTGAACCTAGTGTAATCATCAACTATTACAAATCCATAGTGTTTCCCACCTAAACTAGTTATTCTAGTTGGTCCAAATAAATCTAAGTGAAGTAATTGAAGAGGCCTAGTGGTGGATACAACATTCTTAGGCTTAAATGTTGTTCTTTTGTGTTTTCCTTTAACACAAGCTTCACATATTTCTTCATAATCAAAGGTTAGCTTGGGTAAGCCTATGACTAGATCCTTTCTAGCTAACTTAGATAGCACATGCATGCTAGCATGACCTAGTCTTCTATGCCATAATCAAGATTCCTTTTTATTGTCTACCATTAGGCATATATTTTCATTTTTGAGTTTATCAAGATAGACAATATATATATTACCTTGCCTATGACCTAGAAAAAGTACCTTGTTTGACTTAGGATCTACAACATGACATTTCATGCAATCAAAAATTACTTTGTAACCTTTGTTACAAAGTTGACTTATGCTTAGTAAGTTATGCTTTAGACCCCTAACAAGTAATACATTTTCTAATGAAAAATAGTCATTACCTATTGAGCCACTTCCTTCAACTTGGCCTTTGGAGTTGTCCTCGAATGTGACCTCTCCACCAACCTTTGATTTAAAAGAGTTGAAGTGGCTTCTATCTCCCGTCATGTGCCTTGAGCATCCACTATCCAAGTACCATGCTTCCTTTGTTTTAGCTTTGTGGCCATGCTCAATTACCTACAAAAAGATTCCAACTCAAGTCTTAGGTACCCGAATTCTCTTGGGTCCTTTGAGGTTAGTGAATGCAATTCTTGATCCCTTTGGGATCCATTTAGCTAATGCATTAACATTCTTGGAGTGAATTACTTTTTTTGGAATCCATATCCTTTTTACTATTTTTCCTTTAAGAGATCTCATTTTTATATTGCAATTATGTGATGCATGTCCCTTCCTATTGCAATATGAACAAGAAGTTGATAGTTTATTTATACTATTTCTAGCAACAAAGCTTTTAAGATAAGTCTCTCTACTTTTTACATTATATCCTAACCCATTTTTGTCAAAGAATGCCCTTTGGGTCTCTAGCATGCTATCCAACTTTTGTTGACCCATGTGGAACCTATTAAAGGAATTATGTAGATTGTCATTTTTCTCTTTAATTTGAAAATGATAGAGGAGATCGATCTGTCGAATAGGCAGATCGATCTTCCAATCTCTCTATTTGAGGCAAGATCGATCTTCAGATCGATCTGCCATGCAATCTCGTAGTGGGGAGATCGATCTCTCAATACCCCAGATCGATCTCCTTAGCTCTCTGACTTTAAGGAGATCGATCTCTTCCTTACCAGATCGATCTCATAAGCTCTCTGTTTGAGTGTGGATCGATCTTACAGATCGATCTACATTCTATGCTTTAAGGGAGATCGATCTCTTCCTAGATCAGATCGATCCCTCAACTCCAGTATTAGGCAGATCGATCTCTTAACCCTTATAGATCGATCTCACTCTTCCTTAATACCTTTGTACAGGCTCAAGCCTTGGCAGATCGATCTCATGTCTTCCTGAGATCGATCTCTCATCCAAGATAAACCCAGGAGATTGATCTTTCATAACCCAGATCGATCTCTTATCTATAGAAAACCCAGGAGATCGATCTCTCATAACCCAGATCGATCTCTCATCAACAAAACTTTAAGTTCTGGTACTGATAACCTCTAAACATGTTTTTGTATCATCTTTATATTATTGAATTTACTTGTTTTGTCATTTCAAAATACATTAACTCAACAAAACTGAATGAGGTAATCACTTGATCAAATTTTCGGTACCATTGACGGGATGCTCGCTTTAAACCATAGATGGATTTCTTTAATTTGCATACCAGATGTTTCGAATTATCCGACACGAAATTTTCTGGTTGCACCATATAAATTGCTTCTTCAATGTCTCCATTGAGAAATGCTGTCTTTACATCCATCTGATGTAACTCTAAATTATAATGAGCTACAAGTGCCATAATGATTCTAAAAGAGTCTTCCGATGAGACTGGAGAGAAAGTCTCTTTATAATCAATGTCTTCCTTTTGAGTGAAACCTTTGGCGACTAGACGCGCTTTATATATTTCGATATTGCCTTTTGAATCTCGTTTAGTTTTAAAAATCCATTTACAACCAATCGGTTTAGCTCCTTTAGGCAATTCGACAAGATCTCAAATGCCATTGTCCTCCATTGATTTCATCTCATCTTTCATAGCCTCTATCCAATGTTAGGAGTGAACACCTTGTTTGGCTTCAGTGAAAGATGTTGGATCATCTTCCATTCCTATATCAAACTCATGTTCTTAGAGATAAGCGATATAATCATCTGGAATCGCTGATCTCCTCTCCCTAGAGGATCTCCTTAATGACACTTCTAATTGAGGTTGTTGTTGCTCCTCTAATTGAATAGGAGCTGACTTTTCAATATAAGCAGGAGGTAAACTAGGAGTATCTTGATAATCTGTATTTGCATCTTGAATAACGCCAGACATAATTGTCTGATCATTTTCAATTGCAACTGTAGGAACAGTGACATGTTCTTCTTCAAAGACAAGATCTTTGAGTTTAACACTCCCACTATATTCAACATCCTCAATGAACTTAGCATTTTTCGTCTCGAAAAAGGATTTACTTGAGGGATTATACAACTTGAAACCCCTCGATCTTTCTGAGTATCGAACAAAGTAGCAGCTTACTGTTCTTGAGTCCAATTTCCTTTCGTTAGGCTTGTATGGCCTAACTTCAGCTGGACAACACCAAACATGCAAGTGCTTAATACTAGGCTTCTTTCTTGTCCATAACTCATATGGGGTTTTAGCTACTATTTTGATTGGAATCGATTAAGGATATACACTGCAGTCTTTAAAGCTTTTCCCCAAAGTGACTCTGGTAAAGAAGAATGATTTATCATACTTCTCACCATATCCTTTAGGATCCGATTTCGTCTTTCAACTACACCATTTTGACTTGGAGTCCTCGGCATGGTGTATTGAGGAACGATCTCACATTTTGCTAAATACCTTGCAAAGGGTCCTGGACGTTGTTCACCTGATCCATCATATCTACCATAGTATTCGCTACCACGGTCAGATTTAACGACTTTAATTTTCCTACCAAGTTGATTTTCAACTTTAGTTTTATAGCTCTTGAAAACGTCCAACGATTAAGACTTCTCATGAATTAAGTATAGGTACCTATAGCGAGAATAATCGTCTATGAAAGTAATAAAATACTGTTGACTATTCCAAGAAGCCGTAGGAAATAGACTACATATATCAGTATGAATTAATTTCAAAACGTTTGAACTCCTTTTGGCACCTATTTTCTTGATATTTGTTTGTTTTTCCTTAATACACTCAATACAGATTTTAAAATCTGAAAAATCAAGGGAATCGAGAATTCCTTCTGACACAAGTCTCCGCATTCTTTGTTCAAAAATATGCCCTAAACGCTTGTGCCATAACATAGAAGAATTCTCATTAATTAATTTGCGCTTTGTACCATAATTATTTGTATGCAAGCATTCATTAACATATGAGGCATGTAGGTCCAATTTATATAAATTGTCAACTAAAGAATCGATACCAATAAAATTTGAATACTGAAAGAGACTAATTTTTTCTTTTTCAAATGAACAAGAATAACCCAATTTGTCCAAATTAGAAACAGAAATCAAATTCCGTCTAAATGACGGTACATAAAAGTCTCGTCGAAATCTAAATAATAACCAGATTCTAACTTTAATCTGAATAGACCATAGCCTCAACAGGAGCTTTCTTGCCATTTCTCACATAGATGAAACTTTTATCATCAGTTGGCTTTCTGCTCCTTAGACAGCCCTGCATTGTCACACTTATGTGAGTAGTTGCACCTATATCTATCCACCAAGTGTGATTAGGTACTAAAGCCAAATTAACTTCAGAACAAACAAAGTTGAGAAGTTTACCCCTTTTGGCAAGCCATTTTTCGTACTTGGAACAATCCTTCTTCACATGTCCATCCTTACGGCAGAAGAAACAAGTGATCACCTTATCCTGTTTCTGCTGCCCCTTAGGCTGTGAAGTTCCAATGTTTGCAATGCCTTTTCCTGTATTGTTCCTTTTCCTTTTCTTGTTGGCAACATTACCATTGGAAGAAAATGTTAATTGAACACTTTCTATCTTATCTTGTTTCAATCTATCTTCCTCTTGCACACACTGAGCAATGAGCTCGTTAAGAGTCCATTTGTCCTTTTGAGTATTGTAACTTATCTTAAAGGGATTAAATTGTGAAGGAAGAGATATCGAGATCAGATGCACGAGTATGTCTTCAGACAACTCTAACTTTAGTGCTCTTAATCTTGTAACAAGATTAGACATTTCTATAATGTATTCCCTTATGTTTCCTTTGCCATTATACCGCATTGAAACAAGTTTATTCAGAATAGTACTTGTTTCGACCTTTTCATTTACAGCAAATCTGTCCGCAATCAGCTTAAGGAAACTTTTAGCATTTTCTTCCTCAGGTATTGCGCCTCTGATGGCATCCAAAATTGAGTGCTTCATGATCATCAAACTCATGCGATTTGAACGCTCCCATTTTTCATAAAGTGTCCTTTCCGTAGCTGAACTATTATCAGTAGGGACGGGAGGTCGTTCTGACCTGATCGCATAGTCCAGACCTATACACCCAATCATAATGGTTACGTGTTCCTTCCATTTTCCAAAGTTAGTGTCATTAAGCACTGGAATGTTATTCAAATTGGCAGATATGGAAGAAACGCTCACTGTAAGCAGAAAAAAGAAAAAAAAAATTAGCTCACAATTAAATAATTTTGGACCATATAAGATACCAAGCACAATATTGACATTTAGTCTTTGGACAGAAATATCATTTTGTAAGCAGTACTCTTAAACTTTATTAGTAAATATTGATAACCAAATCCTACCAATAATATGCCTTTCTTTGGACCGACATAATACATGCATGGAAAAAAAAATTTATCACATATTTACTACCTTATGTGTTAATAATTCGGCAAAGAAATAATCTTTCTTTGGGCAGATTATTTTCCGCATGAATTAAAAAAACACTGTCATATAAATTCCTTAATGACAACCTTATTTTTCAAAATAAATAAATTAATACAAAAGAGGTCACTTTGGTGATATTTTATATCAATTTAATTTATTTTGAAACTTTATTTTTCATAAAATATGCATATATTTGTAGGTGAGAGTACATAAATTTATTGACAATTTCAGGGAGAGTACATATTACCAATCAACTTAGAATATCATAAAACATATCACCATGAAGCAAAACAAGAATAATCATGTGCATAACATACAACTTTAATTCAAATAATACAAAATATTAAATAATAAATATTTAACGATTCCAGAAAATTTCAAAAAAATCACCAAAAATTTTAAAATTAAATTTTATTTAAGACTGGAGAAAACGGTGGCCGTCAAGCCACCGGATGTGGCGCGTGTACCACACGCGCCACCCTCGGCGCATGGGAGAGATCCCATTCGGGATCTCCCACCTTCTTCCTTAGCCAGCCAGGTCAACCCGACCCGACTGAACCTAGAACAGACCCGATTCAGGTCTGTTCTTCAATTATCCTGATTTTTTACTGGTTTTTGAACTTATTTTCACCAATTAACTGTACATAATTAAAATTAAATGTGTATTCTACAATGCCCATGCAAAAATCAAATGAAAACATCAAAAAATTGGAACAAATCAAGCCAATATGATCAAACAATCCTATAATTAAAACTCAATCTTTATATTCTTGGTTTTCTTTCAACTAAAACAATTTTAATTCTTAATGATTAAACATGAATAAACTCTTGATACCACTTGTTAGGAAAACTATATTTACACAATATTTATATTCAGGATCTCATGTTTAATCATCAAGAAAATTAGAATACGGAAGCGTACTTGGATCTATTGAAATTAATCGATTGGGGTTAGCAATCTTCCATTCTAAACTTTTATTTATGAGAGAAAACTCTAACTCACTCACTGATGGGATATGAGAATGAAGAAAATTACGTTTAGACTGGGGACCATAACCTATTTATAACTGAAGTGTATTTTATTCTATTTTGGCCCATCATTAAAATAGAATAAAATATCAAGTCTCTACACATTGTAAAATCCATACCAATTGAGATGCACTGAAGTCTAATAACTTTATTTGATCACTTTTAAGTGGATTAAAACATATTAGATAGCCTGTAATGTATAATAAATTGATAAATGTAGGCCCACGTAAATAATTTCCCAACATGTTAATCAACCATAGAGTATTATGTTATTGATGAAAAGTTAAAACAAATTGTAAACTTTTAAAAATAAATATTAATAAAATACTTTAATTTATTTTTAAATTTTATTTATCAATAAAGTGACTTTTTGTGGTTAAATGATATTATATAGAGGATATAGACCGCTAATCAATCATCAAATGACAAATATATATATATATATATATATATATATATATATATAAGAAAGGGTAAAACAAATAAGATAAAATTCATTTTCCCATTGTAAACGTACAAATTTTATATTAGAAAGCATTATATTTTATGATGATATTATATATATATATATATATATATATATATATATATATATATATATATATATATAATGATTATTAGTAAATCCAATTTGAGGAAAACCTAAATGGTATGACAACCTTTTTCATGTATCTTTCAAAGTTGGCTTAAATTTAACATAAGCAACAACTCGCTTCTTACATACCTAAGCCGGCAAGAGGCAGCGAAGGAACAGGATTCAGGACCCGTATAATGCCAGAGGAGAATGGTACGACTTGGAGGTTGACATCAGTAATATCGCCACCACTTAATTTTAGAATTTGTTTCAATTATCGAGAGGCACTCCTGGTCATGATATTCTTTCTACAGTCCAACCACTGGTCACAGGAGAAATGAATGCACTATTTGTTAAGGGAGCTTCAAGAGGATGAGATCAAACATGCGCTTGACCAAATGTATCTCACAAAGGCACCGGGGCCAGACGGAATGCCAGCTTTGTTTTACCAGAGGTAGTCGATAGTAGGTGATGATGTAGTCTGATCATATTGTTTGGAATGTTTACTGGGAAGACAGTCCCTCCATGCTATCAATCAAACGAATGTGGTGCTCATCCAGAAAGCATACGAGCCACAACATATCACACGATTTCGTCCTATTAGATTATGCAATGTCTTGTACAAGATAATTGCAAAAGTTTTAGTTAATAGGTTGAAACAGGTACTGCCTCACTGTTTCAGTAAAACTCAAAGTGCTTTCGTTCTCGCAAGGCTGATCTCGGAAAGACAGGTCTAGTTGAAAGAACGAAGGGTTGGAAAGACAGGTCACTTTACTCTCAAGCTTGATATGAGCAAACCGTATGATCGAGTGGAATGGCCATTTCTGACAGATATGATGCTGACTTTGGGGTTTGCTGAGCAATTGGTCAACAAGATTGTGCATTGTCTGACCACGGTGTCCTATTCTTTGCTGATTAATGGGAACAGATTGGCTTCTTTCCAACATGAGCGTGGGTTGCGCCAGGGAGATCCTCTATCACCGTACTTATTCTTCTTGTGTTCAGAGGGTCTATCGACTTTACTTGGGCAGGCTCAAAGGGAAGGTCAACTCCATGGTCACAAAGCTAGCCGGTATGGACCATATATATATAACCCATCTGTTATTTTCAGACGATTGTTTGCTCTTTGCACAGGCCACTTTGCAGGAGGACAATAAGTTCAAGCAACTCTTATGAAGCTCTGTCTGGACAACAAGTAAATTATGATAAATCGGTGTTGTTTTTTAGTCCAAACACAGACCCAGCCAGAGAGAAGTTGGTGAAATCTCTTTTTAGCAACCAAGTCTCAACTAACCTAGAGCAGTATTTGGCTCTACCGTGTATGGTGGGGAGACATAGATATCGAGCTTTCAAGGCTCTCAAGGACAGAATAGTTAGTAGAATCCAACAGCGGGATATGAGATTGTTGTCATACGGAGCTAAGGAGGTTTTCATGAATGCCATTTTGCAAGGTATCCTCACCTATACCATGAGTGTTTTCATGCCACCCCAGACCTTATCCAAAGAGATGGATGCTGTTCTTGCCAACTACTGGTGGCGGACTAGCCCAACAAGGAGAGGAGTTCACTGGTTATTGGGAGTCCATGTGCTGAGCAAAGGTGGACGGTAGGATGAGGTTTCGAAACATGAGAAATTTTAACTTAGATATGTTCTAAGCAAGGGTGTCGTCTTCTGACACGGACACAGCTCTTTTCTGAAGGCAAAATATTTTCGGGATAGGGACTTTATAGACTCTGTTCTGGGCAACAAACCTTCCCTCATCTGGCGTAGTATCTAGGAAGCAAAGTCTGTGCTAGAGAAAGGTATCCACTGGAGAATTGGTGATGGGAGAACGGTGGGAGTCTGGACAGAGACATGGTGCCGACTCTTCCGGGATTTCGTGTGCAATCGGATCCAACAGGGTGGGGACTCGAGATTCGTGTTTGTGACTTGCTGCATGCAGACTCATCCGCTTGAAATATGGACCAGCTCGATAGAATGTTCCAACGGGAAATTCGGGCTATACAGTGTCCAAGTTCAACATGGAAGTTACACAGTGAACAGTGGCTATGGTGTTCTAAATCAGCAAGGTGTAGGGCCCAGCACATCTTCTAATACATCTCAACAACAGATATGGTGAAAATTTGGCAGTTACAAGTTCCCACGAAGATCAGGGTGTTCTTGTTGTGAGTCCAGCATAACATATTGCTTGGTAGGCTGAATTTGGTACGTCGGACGATTCTCATAGCATCAGACTGTCTCCGCTGTGCAGGTAGTCCAGAAATAATACCACACGCTTTGATAGAATGTCCACATGTAGGAAGTGTATGGTCATTGTTTTTGGATCAGTTTCCTAGCTGCGGGGGTGATTTTGATGCCTGGTACCAAATAATAGTTGACCAATGTGTTCACGACCAGCTTCAATTATTTGCAATTATTTTGCGGGCACTTTGGAACGACAGAAACAATGAGCTGCATGGCAAAGGTAGGAGACCACCACAACAGATAGTAGCTTTCATCCACATATATCTGCAAGAACTACAGGCTGTGCTGTGACAGCCGCCAACAAACCACCTGAAGCCACCCATATGTTAAAGACCATCAGCGCAAGGAAGGTTTAATGTGAATTTTGATAGGGCAATTAAGTTAGCAGACAAAAAGGCTGCAGCAGGAATGGTGATGCGGAACGATCATGGAGATTTTATGGCAGGATATGTGATAGGGATTTCAGGGCCGACAGATACATTGCAGGTTAAAGAAAAGGCGCTGTTGATCGCTATGGACTTTGCTCTCTCCATGAGTTTTCGAGCTGTGGAGCTAGAAGGGGACTCCCTCGTTGTCATGTTACGCGTAATATATATCTCCAGCTAGGGTTTTTAATAAAAGTGTAAGTCCTACATTAGTATTTATAAGTTATTCGAATTCGATTCGAATTCGATTTGATTTTAATCGAGTCAAGTTCGAGTTCGAACTATTCGAATTATTGAGCGAGTCGAATTCGAACACTTAAATATTCAATTCAAATAGCTTGCGATCCTAATCAAATATCGAATTTTTATATATTTTAATAATATGTATTATTATATAATAATATTTATATAATAAATGTAAAAACGAATTCAAATTCAAATTCAAATTAAATTTTAAAAAATTAAATTTATATAATCAAATTTAATCAAATAAATCCAAATAATTCAAATTCAATTTCAAATCAAATTCAAATTTAAAAAATAAAAATCAACCAATCACAAATCAAATATTAAATAACAATTCTTCAAATTGAATTCGAATTCGAACGCGATTCCATTCCACTATCAAATATGGACGAATAAAGGCTGCCCGTTTTCAACATGTGTACGAGACAGGAGGCAGCACATCAATGGGCAAAACACGGGTTGGGTACGAGACAGGAGGCAGTACGGTTAGAAGAAGCTCCATGTTGTCTGACTAAGGTACTGCTAAAAGACCTTTGTACCATATTTAGTAATAAATGTGCACCATATTTTATTAAAAAAAAAAACATAACCAACAACTTTATGCTTCAGTTTACTTTTAACATGAAACCCATTTATATTAAGCAAAACACCAACACTAGTGTCATTGGAGATGTCAAATCGATGGATTCATGATCTAATACAATTCTATACAGTATGCATCGCATCAGGCATAGTTGGCCATTAAATAATTGAGTTGGATCAATATATATATATATATATATATATATATATATATATAAACGTGTTTGTATTTGAATAAAAATTTTATACATATGAATCAGTATGACACGAGCTATAAAAAATCAATGCTAGCACATAGGATGTAAACTAACCCAACATAACATTCGAGCTCAAATATTTCACTCGTTGTCCCTTGAGTTATATTCATGATGTTCTTTTATTATGGGATAAAATTATATTTATTTTGATAATTAATTAAAAATTTATAAAAAAAAGTCAAGATTGAAATTTTGTGTTATATATATATATATATATATATATATATATATATATATATATATATATAAAATATTTTCTATAATAGTGGTAAAAAACAAATTCAAATTAAATTCCATTAGTAATAAAAACAAAAAAGGTTTTTGGCCAATACTTTTCGTCATGGTACGTGATTTATTAATCCATCTATGTCAATAATTGATTCACAATCATGTTTTAGTTCAGATGGTAGGGTTACTAATGAAAGAAAGATCAAAATAAGGAATATTATTGTAATATGTATATTACTTAAAGATTCATTAGATAAAGGAATTTGAGCATAAGATAAAGTATATTATATAAGTAAATCTTATACGATGAGAATGAGAAATAAAATCTTAATGTTGTCTTTAAATCTCTTTTGTGTGTAATTGAATGTCGTTTCTTATTTATGTTGAAATAATAAGATTATAAAATTTATTATCTTTATTTAGTCATTTTTATTATTATCTTTATCTGTTAACGTAAGTATTTTGTCAAATCAAATAAATTATGTATCACTTTCATAGTATTTTAGCTTTAATTATCTCACATTATGTTTTTAACAAGGGATGAACTATTTTTAAAAAAATTATTAATGGATTAGCAAAAAAAAAGTATTTTGCTTGGGTCGATAGGATCCATGAGAATTATGTACCATATCCGTACCAAATCATGCCAGGTTATAGATTATGCCAATATGATCGGTTAAAAAAATAAAGTTAAATTGTACATGAACTAATATATGAACTCATTATAAATCGTCAATATAAATTCTCCTTCAGTTATTCCTATCCAAGGTAACATGTTCGTTCAATTTCTTGTACCACAATATTTTACTAATAACTCCTTTTAAGTCATTTTGATTTTTTTTGCCTTGCCTTTTTTCATCATTTATAGCCTCCACTCTCTTAATCAGAGCATTCAAGCGTCTAACGTCATGTGTGTTTAAACCAATGTAAACAACTTTCACTCACTAATTTTCAATAGGTGTCACTTCAAACCTTCTTGCAAATGTCTTCATTTCTCACTCTATCTTTTCTTGTATATCCGCACATCCACTACAGTATTCACATTTCTACTACATTCATCTTTTGTGTATATATTCTCTAGTTGTCCAACATTCACTATCATAGATCAATGTTGACCAAACAATTGTACTGTAAAATTTACCTTTTAATCATATAAAATTCTTTTATCCCACAATACACATATAACGTTTCTCCACTTACTTCAGTCAGCCTGAATCCTATAAGTCACATTGTTGGTCGTCTAAGTATAAAACCAAATTGATTTTCTAATATCTTTATAGTCTTCCTTAATTTTCGTTCTATCACTCTCTTCTATAATTTTATCTTAAGACATAAGTTTTAAGCCTTGGTAGCTTGAATAACTTTAAATATCTCCCATATTCTTATAGAGAGGTACTAAGACACTTTTTATCCATTTCTCATGCCACCTACCTCTTATGTTTTCAAGACATTTTTCAAACTTTAATGAGAATGTCTTCAAGCCTAACAATTTTTTCTATCTTCATCCTCTTTAATGCTTCTTTTATCTCTTTCTCTAACTCTACGTATAAAATATCGATTCAAATCCATAAAGGCACGAAAATTGTAAACTCCACGAATTTTTTGATATTCGATTTTAATTATGAATAATGAAGCAAATGAAAAGAATTGAGAATGAGCACAATGGTGAAAAATTAATCGAAATTTTATTTTTAACATGAGAGATTTGGATAAAGTTAATTAATTAAAATATTTTAACTTAAAAAAATAAATAATTATGAAGTGTAAAAATAATTTGTATGAACTAGATATGTAAATTCATCCATGTAAGATAAATATAAATAATAGATTAATTAAATTTTAAAAAATAATATATAATGAATTAATAAAAAATTAAATGAAATAAATAAATAAAGTGGACAGAAAGTTCACGGATTGATTTCCAAAAGGAAGCCAATCCCGAGTCCCACCTGCTGCTGCTGTTTCCAACAGCAGTTGGTGAGGGATATAAATATATGAAATGAAATGATGAAGTGACGAAATGATGATGTTGAAAGGAAACGTGTGAAGGAAACGGATGAAGAATCAGATCTGGATACAGACGAGGGAGATGATATCCCCACCATACTCCTCTCCAAAGAGGAAAAGAACAGGATCAGACAACCATGGCGAAATGCCATTATAGTCAAAACGTTTGGGAAAACAGTTGGGTACCATTTTCTATATCCTAGAGTGAAAAATCTGTGGAAACCGAAGGGGCATTTGGAGTGCATCGACCTTGGTCAAGATTTCTTCCTCTTCAGATTTTCCCTTCAGAAGGACTTCCAAAAAGTCATCTATGGTGGCCCTTGGTTCGTGAGTTCATACTACCTCACGATGCGAATTTGGGAACCAGAGTTCAAAGCTGAATCCTCCAAATCAGTCTCCACAACGGTAGTATGGGCACGATTGCCAGGTTTACCAATAGAATTTTTCGACAAGGGAATCTTGCAGAGGATAGGCAATCAAATAGGAACATTACTAAAGGTGGACACATGCACTGAGCTCAATACCAGAGGACGATATGCGAGGATTTGCATTCAAGTTGATCTAGATAGACCATTATTACCCAAAGTCAGAATTGAAAAAATTGTTTAGTCAATACTCTATGAAGGAGTTAACCTCTGTTTCAAATGCGGTATCATCGGACACAGGAGAGACAATTGTATTAATGACAGAATGAATGAGGAAGTGACTGACAATGGATTTAAGAAGGGACAAAGCCAGGATGCTGACAAAGAGACAACAAAAACAGAGGACAATGATGGATTCGGACCATGGATGCTGGTTTCCAAAAGAAAACAAAAGCCAAGAAAGGTCCTCAATACGGGTGAAGAAGAACCACCTAATAACCCGACCCGGTCGCCCAAAGAAAAAGGGAAAGAGAATCTGTCAGTACATAGGATTCTTGAGCCTCAACGGATACCTGCAAAAAGTGGGAGGGCTGGAAATCAAGTCAAATCTAGTGACAATAGGCAGAGAACAGTCCTTTCTAAAACAGAGGAGGGTGTAAAATCAGCTGTTACACAGGAACCCATTTCAAAATTATCAGATGTACAACAATGTAAGTTGATATTTACCTTTGGGAGTGGTGAAAAGGCAACAAAAGAGAAAACCCATCTTAACTCCGGTAGATCTTACCGAACTACAAAATTAAACAGTGTCGCTAACGATGGACACCCCACTAAACGACTGGTCGGAGCTGGAGATGAGATACCTGCACTTGGGAAAGGAAGTCATAAGTCTAAAATCGATAATGGAAATACTGCTTGGGCAACAGACCCAAAACGTCAATTGGGATACGAAAAAAGTAATGAAAGCCTAGAACAACCTAATTGTGGCGATGAATATACAGGAGATTCAATCGGCAGTAGGATTGTTACAGGTTCAATTGCAAGTATCATCACCCAGACAAGTTGCCTCACTGCCGACACTCGGCCAAATCTAGATGAACCAAATATTTTTAGACACGGTGAGGTTGCTGGAGATAGAAGAAGAGAAACCGACAGCATCATTGTGCACAACACAGGCAATGGAGAACCCAATTACTTTAGTGATCAAAAGCTTCAAGACAGACGAGATGATCAAGAGAAAGTTCAAATTGATGATAATTTTACAACATCACCAAACACCGAATGTGATATGCAAGACAGCTTCGGGGGAAATCATGAGCTCGCCGGAATTAGCCATCTGGCTCCTCAACCAAACCACACTTGAAACCTTCCCAATGAGATTCCTTTTCTGGAATGCTAGGGGAGCGGGTGGTGCTGAGTTCAAAAGATCCTTCAAAGAGTTGATGAGAATTAATAGTCCAAGTGTTGTAGTCATTGTGGAAACAAAACTGAGCAATAAGAGAGCCACAGAAGTTTGCAACTCTTTAGGCTTTGACAAAACTTATAGAGTTGACGCTGATGGAATGTCGGGCGGAATCTGGTTGCTTTGGCATTCAACAGAGGTGAAAATTGAAATCCTTTTCTCCAATTCACAAGTTATTCATGCCACAATCAAGGTAATATCATTACCCAATATCCAATTTAATAATTCTAATTGTACTTGTATCCTTTCTGCTGTGTATGCTAGACCAAGGTATGATGTTAGGAGAAAACTCTGGGAGGAACTCCCACTCTTTGCAGAGTCACACACTCTACCTTGGCTGGTTTTAGGAGACTTCAATGAAATTATTAATGACTCAGAGAAATTTGGAGGTAGACCTATTAACCAAATCAGAGCTAGGAATTTTTCTGAATGCATTAGTAACTGCGGCTTGATGGATTTGGGTTTTGTTGGATCACAGTTTACATGGATCAATAAGAATCACCATGGTCAAATCATTAGAGAAAGACTAGACAGAGCCCTAGCTAACAATGACTGGAAACTAAACTTTCCTAATACCACGGTTTTCCACCTTCTGAAACTCCACTTTGACCACAATCCCTTGTTGATCGATACATACCCCAAAACTCATCAGTTTGGAAGAAGACCGTTTCGTTTGGAAACAATTTGGTTTTCTCATGTGGAGTTTTAAGATCTTGTTAAAGCTACGTGGGAAGAAGCTAACAATGATCTACTCGCAGCCCTTCCATTGTTTAGAGATTATGTTTCACAATGGAATAAGAATACATTCGGTAATATTCTCCAAAAGAAAAAGAATCTTAGAATGATATTATAGGGAATTCAAAGAGCTCTATCTCACTCTACTGATTCATGGTTGGCACGACTAGAAGAATCTCTGGTGGCTGATTATCAACATATCCTCAGATTAGAGGAAGAACTTTGGGCACTTAAGTCTAGGGTGGATTGGATCTCAGATGGTGATAGGAACACCCGATTCTATCACCTCACCACTATTCAACATAGGAAAAATAATAAAATATTGGCTCTTAAGAATGCCCAGGGTATTTGGGTAGATAACCCAATTGAGATCAAAGATATGATCACGGGACATTTTAGAAATCTGTTCAAAACAGACATGGAGTCAAGTCCCTGGCCAAGTGCTATTAATATTACCTTTTCTAACACCTTGACACCGGATGAAAAGGAGTCTATGATGTTACCGGTCTCACAAGGGGAAGTGCTCAAAGTTGTTAAAGCCATGAAACCTCTTAAGGCGCCTGGACCAGATGGATTACATCCCATATTTTATCAGAAGTATTGGGACATTGTAGGACCTTCGATCTCACAATTGGTGGACCAGGTGTTTTCTACAGGGCAGATCCCAGATAAGCTTAATGATTGTTTCCTTTGCTTAATACCAAAGGGGCAAAGTCCAGTAAGCATTGATCAATTCAGACCTATCGGACTGTGCAACACGAGCTATAAAGTGATGTCAAAACTGATCGTGAACAGGATGAGACCCATTCTTTCTCGAATAATTCACCCTCTCCAAGCCAGTTTCATCAAGGGAAGAAGGGCTCAAGACAATGTTATTATTGTCCAGGAAATCATCCATTCCTTTAAAAAGAAAAAAGGAACAAGTGGTCAGATGATGATAAAAATTGATCTTGAGAAAGCTTACGACTGATTGGAATGGAGCTTCATTAAAGAAGCACTTACTTTCTTCGAGTTCCCTGCGGTATGGATTCGCTTTATTATGGCATGCATATCTACTTCGCATATGACTATCTTAATTAATGGAGAACAAAGCGAAGTCATCACCCTATCGAGAGGAGTAAGACAGGGAGACCCTCTATCCCCATATTTGTTCATTTTGTGCATGGAATTCTTATCTTCAAAAATACAGGAGGCATGTGAGGCTAATCAATGGGAACCGTTACAATTATCCAGAGGGGGACCAAAATTATCCCATCTGTTCTATGCAGATGACCTCATTCTAATGGGTCAAGCCTCAGAGAATACATGCAGAACTATCTTAAATGTGCTCGACTCCTTCTGCAAAGTATCAGGACAAAAGGTAAATACTTTAAAGTCCTCCATGATTTTTTCTCAAAATGTAAATATCGATACTAAAGATACTTTAAGTGATATTTTGGGGATCAGACATGCAGAAGATTTAGGAAAATATTTAGGTTTCCCTATCTCTAAGACACGCAAAGCTTCAGACTTCAATTTTGTTATTGATAAAGTTAGAGGAAAGCTTTCAGGATGGAAATCCAAACTTCTCTCTATGGCAGGAAGGACCATCCTTGCAAAAGCTGTATTAAATTCAATACCAATGTATTACATGCAAGGTACCAGCCTACCAATGAGTACATGCAATGAGATCAACAAAATTACTAGGAACTTCTGGTGGGGAACTTCTGAGGACCACAAAAAGATTCATCTTGTTAATTGGAACACTGTCACACTACCCAAAGAAAAAGGGGGTCTTGGGGTTAAAGATATAACCAAACTCAATGAAGCAAACATGGCCAAGTTAGGATGGAGGTTCATGACAGGAAATAACAGCTTGTGGGCAAAGGTTTTACAAGCCAAATACTCAAGAAATGGAACCTTTATTAGGAAAGCTTGCTCTCCAGTATGGGCAGGAATGCGCAAGGGAGCTCACATAATTGATAAAGGATTGAAGTGGTTGGTGAGATCAGGGGAACAAGTTCATTTTTGGAGGGATGACTGGATCGGGCTTGGCCCCCTGAATACTCTAATCATCGGACCATGGCGTAACGGAGAGGAAAGGAAGGTTGTTAAAGACTACATCAATGATCAAGGTGACTGGAAATTTGAAGAAATTAGCACACCATTACCAGAAGAAATTCATTTGAAGATTAAAGCGACCCCTCTCCAAATGGAAAGTCATAACAAGGACGTCATTTCATGGAAGTTTACTCAGGATGGGATTTTTACACTGAAATCTGCTTACAATATGACACTTAGCACAGATGCTAGTACTAATCAGGTTTAGAAAAAAATCTGGAAAATTCAATCCCTCCTAAAAATCCAATTGTTTCTATGGCTCTGTAATCATGAGAAAGTTGCTACCAAACACTTCTTAGGGATAAGAGGCATGCAAGTTGCTACAACTTGTCCTAGATGCAATATGGAGACAGAGACTCTTGAACATTGCCTAAGAAGTTGTTGTTTTGCAAAGAGATGTGGGATTTAGTTGGTATACCCACTAAGTTGCAGAAAGCTTTCTCACTTGAATTCAGAGACTGGCTTGCTGAAAATATTCAGTGCCAAGACATATCCAACATTGGGAATATACCTTGGAACATTGTTTTCTCTTTTACAGTTTGGCATATCTGGTTAAATCGAAATAAACTTGTTTTCGAGAACACATTGGAGCAAACAGAAACATGGTGGAATAAGCTTCAGGTGAAGATTAAATAGTTTTGGGCAATCAAAGGACTGGAGCTGAGTCACAGAATCAACACTAACACCATGGTACGCTGGCAGCCACCTCCCCCTAGTTACCTCAAACTGAACACTGACGATTCATCATTGGGAAACCCCGGGAAAGCAGGTACTGGTGGTATTTTCAGAGATTCAAACGGATGTTGGGTCAGTGGCTATATGAGAAACATTGGTCATGCGACTAGTTTCGTGGCTGAGCTATGGGCATTGCGAGACAGGTTACAAGTGGCAATCAAGAAGGGCTTCCACAATCTGTTTGTTGAAGTCGACTCTATCAACACCATGAGGTATGTTACTGATGGAGTTAACGTTTCAAATCCTCATTTTGCTTTGGTTTCTGACCGCAGGGTGCTTTTGCAAAAGCTGGGGAACGTCAAGGTGAATCACATCTTCAGAGAGGCTAATAGTTGCGCAGATCGTTTAGCGAAGATGGGTAGTAGAGATGCTGACTCCTTTCTATACCTTGAGTCTCCCCCACCTTGTATTTCACTTAATTTGTTATATGATCATATGGGTCATAAAGCAAAAAGGTCTATCCGTTGTAATCCCAATCTGGGATTTATTTAATTTCTAATGTTTATTTTGTTCTCACCAAATATATATATATATATATATATATATATATATATTTATATATATTTATGAAATGAATGATGGATGAAAGGAAAGAACGAAAAGATCGTTTAGGTAGAAAAAAATGGGGGATGATGATGGCGTATAGATTAGGAAAAAAGGAAAAAAAAGTCAGAGTTTGGCGAAATGATGAATGATGCAGTGGAAACAGATGAAAATGAACTGGGGACTAATGCAATTGCTTATGGTCGGTAAGATGGGACTGATGCGAAAGAAGAAAGAATATATATAAGGCAGCAAAGAGAGAGGTCTGAAACGAGAGAGTGAAAAAAAAAAAAAAACCTAAAGCAACACGAAGCATTGAAACAAAGCTGAAAAAAAAAAAACAGTGAAGTTTAGGAGAAGGAAATGCGAAAGACGAGCGAGAGAGCAAGGCAGGAAACTGAAGTAGGGGCAGGCAAAACAGTAGTAGAAAATTGTTGAAAGAAGGAGAAGCATAGAGGACTTTGCGGAACCGAAAACAATAAAGAGAAACAAAGGCTAACAGCCTGCAAGGAGGGTGGTAAACACTTGGTTTAGTGAAAATTATGAGAATTATATGATAGTAAATTTATAATGATATTTAGTTTATTCTTTAGCAAAATGGTCAAATTAGATAAACCAAATTTAAAAATTTAAAAGTGATATATTAGGGTGGTAGATTAAACTCTGTAATTGTAATAACTAATTAAGGTGGTTGATGATTAATTTCAGTCTCAGAGGAAGCGAACTCAAAAGAATAAACTGATTGACTCACATATTGTGGCATAAAGGAAAATTACCGTCAAACTCTGGAGGTAAGAGAATTTTTATGAGCTGCTAGAGATAATTGCACGTACATATTTACTGATGATTTCTAAATATAAATTCTAGGCCATTTATATATAGCTATAATATTATAGAACCATAGCCACTTCTGAAATGACCCAACCTTATTCAATAAATTCTCAATTACTTATGCGAACTCTGTTAGAACCTAGATTTTTATCTGAATTGAAACTCATAGTTTATTGGCCACGTACTGCATATTGAGATTCTTCAAAAATTGTTTTGTATACTAAACCACGTTTTAATCTGCTTTAAAAGAAAATGAGTTGTTTATCAATATATACTGGATAAACTGTGCTTGAGCCGTGTGTTGATTACCTGTTGCACTACCCGTTTCGCACTTGCTTGAGACAAAGACCTTGGTTAATCATGTTACACTGTTACTGTTACTGCTACTGTGTTGTTACTATTGGTCCATGGATTACGATATACCGTACGACACGCATGTGAGTACGTTATACCGTATTCTGTCTTCGGACATACTGTTAGCCGGTTGAGTAGCTGACCACTCCCACGGCGATCAACATCCTTGCACACTTGATCAGTGATGCTTGGAGTCATCGACAATGGTCATATGTCATATTGCCTTTAGCATGTTCTGTCTAGTCTCGATTATTTGAATTACTGAACTGACTGTTTGTTTTGAATTTATTGCTTATCATTGTCATTGTATATTCCTTATGATGAGCATTCTATACTCGTATAGGTAGTGTAGTTATCTACATGCAACACGTTTTTCCTTATTGAATACGTTGAGCTCACCATTTTATTTCTCCACCACAAAGTACCTCAAGTAACGAGAACCATCACGTGTGGATAGGATTCTTTTATGCAGCTATATTAGTACAGAGTTTTTCTTTCTGCGATAAAGGTATACCCAGAGAGATCATTCTTTTGTATCTAAACTTTTGTTAGTACAATAATGTATATGGAATTGAATCTGGAGATGTAAACATGATTATTTTGTGAATGAACTCTGATGAATATGAATGCCCCTTTTATTTCCGTTTTCAAAAAAATGTTTTCACGAAGCATTATTATTTGATAAACCCATATACAAATGGTAAAAATATTTACTGTACCGAACTAGCATCAACTCATAGTCCAATCAAAAGTGTATGAAATCGGGACGTTGCAAAGATTTTATCCGAAATTTGATTTTGTTTATCAATAAATAATTTGTCGGAATAATCATATCATCTTTCTTTAGTATCTTTGTCTTTAATGAAAGTTTTTTTATGTTCATGCTTTATACATTTCTATGCTTTTAAGTCGCGATTCTTTTTAGCAAATTTATATATTTTTTTCTTTTCATCTTTTATGTCTAACTTTCTTCTGTATGATACTTTTATTATTTTTTTACTCTCTTATCAAATGCATTTTATCATATCTTGTTTTACATTATGTTTGAATTCTCCTTTATTGTCCAATGCTCTTTCTAATCCAACTATCCCGAAATATTACATGACACTTCTTTTAATTTTAACCATCAAATCCCTACAACTCTTTTTGTTTGTTCCTCCTATACCATTGCTAAATCAAATTCTAAGAATCATTTTATTATATATATATATCTTTCAAAATTTAGTAATACTTATTATTTTTCATTTGTAATTATTTTTTACTTTATCAAATCAAATTGTAAGTCATATTACATTTTTTAAAAAAATTCACAAATACTAATGTTTTGAATTCATACATTACTAAAATTTTTCATCCGATTGCACCCTTTTGCGATGTCCAACCTCATCAAAAGAACCCAAATCAATATATTATATACAGTGGTCTTTGCATAACACTGCTTGCAACTCTATAAAAAGCATTAGTAGATGCTGCGTAAGGGCAGACAATTCCAACATCCCTCCCCAGTCCCCACCTTTCCAAATGTAAGAAAAAACAGAATCATCTCCACGTAACTTATTTTCCTGCTAAGCAAAGTGCAAAACAGAAAAGAAAACAAAATTCCAATAGATAAAAGCATCGCTTGGCAAATTTCTTGTGATGTTTAGAAGTAAGCCGGCTTTCATACTCTTTATATACAAACGGCCGTGACTATGTCTATGCACTCAAAGAAGGAAACGAAAAAAAAAAAGACAAAAAGCAAAAGAAAAAAAAGTTATTGCTAAGTTGTGTACGGGTTATGAACAATGGAATGTGGGTTCTCCTACGAAGCCCCATGGAATGCCATTGTACATGAGAGCTGGTTACCTCACCTGGTATACATTTTTAACACATTCATGCAGGGCATAGTAATGTATAAACAACCTAGGACCCCCAATCCATGAGCCTATTTTTCTGGGAAGCCCCCAAACAGTAGCAGGGAAGTATTCACAGGATGCCGTTCCGGCAAGAGCTGCTCTGTTTTAGAAACAGACTTAACATTCCGTTCCTTCTCTGGAAAAGGGAATGAGAGGGAAAGGGAAAGGGAAGCAGATACATCATCCTCCTCTTGCTTTCCTTTTACCTTATTATGGGGCCTGTCCTGCTTGTCATTTTTGTCTATCGTTCCGACAAAGAAAGGCAGGATTCCCTTGTTTGGTGATCTCGTCTCTGCCCCCAAAGCAAGCTCGAGATTCGGAGAATCATCCTGAACTCGGTCCTCTTCTTTTATATACAGCCCCTTACATGGTTTTGAGTTGTCCCCCAACCGAAATTCCCCAGCACGACATGAATCCACAGGGAAGAAGAACCTTTCACTACTTCCCATGTCCTCAGGGATAACTTTTTCTTCACAAGCAATGTCACATCTCTTCACTTCAAGAGAACAGCCGGAACCCATATCATGTCTATCTGTTGCTAAACTATCATTAAAAGGATCTTGATCTCTAGCACCGCTACTTTGGTATATTCCACTGAATCCTGTCTTCAGTTTTTTATTATTACTTGCTCCATCTACGGAACCTCTCTTCACCTCACACCACGGCATATTTTGACTTGTATCAGTAGAAATTTCTGAAATTGTTTCTGTAAGATCCAAAAATGGGCGTTTTTGATGATTCGACAGCCGACAGCCAAGATCTCTCTTTGAATAAGTTTTTCCATCAGCATACCTATCATCCTTTGAATCCCTAATTTTAACAGAATCTCCATCAATCTTCCCCAGGACAACTGCCTCTTGCTTTCCAGTAGGGAGATATTTTAAAGACTGATAATCTTCTCCTAGACGCATTTCCTCTTTCACAACATTGAAAGAACCACTATTGGTTTCAGTAGCTTGAAGGCAAGGTTTGAGCTCTGTGTCCAATCTAGAATCAGGAACTTTGCTCTCTTCCTGCAAGATAATGGCAGAGGTCAACACACAAGTCAACAAATAATAAACTGACAAAATCTTTGAAATATTAACACTTATTTTAATCAACCTCCACCCTCCCCACCTCACAAAAAAACTAAATGAACAAAATTAATAAAGTTCCACTGATTACTAGTCCTTCCCAGGTGGGTCAGATGGGACATTATTGATCATGCCGATGAAGGTCAAAATCAGAATTATCTGCTCAGTAACTCAATACAACTTTGATGGAGAACGTTTTTCCCATATTTAGCCCAAACTCTCTAGTGGTCTTAAAATTCCGATCTAACCAAATTGGACAAATACAAAGGAGTCTCAAGTAGAAAAGAATATGTACATATATATATATATATATATATATATATATTGATATTAAGAATACATAGATCAAAATATATTAGATATTAGTCTTAAAATACATAGCTAATTGATAAAAAGATGGAAAGAAAAGTACGGGAAAACAATTAATATTTTAGATGAAACACTGATGAGTTAAGAGCTTCACAAGGATTGTAATGGAGCATTTAACCAATTTAATGAGGTCCACAAAGAATACCAGCGATAAGACCAACCCTAAAACAAACATTGTGTGCTCTCCATTTTCCCTCTGGGGGTGGTAGGGCAGAGAAAAAAGGGAAGAAACATCATGTACAGTCCAGATACATAGGTAAACAATTATCCAAAAAGGAGCATATCCATGCACTAATCTGATGACAGTGATGACAAAAAAAAAAGTCAAAACAACCACCGATGTCATTCAATCAACATTCAATCAACGTCGTTCATTAGAAAAAGCCAGCTGCGCAGGCAAGCATTCTGCCTTCATCAATAAAAGTTTGGAAGCCACGTGCTGCCCATCATGGTAAGAACATTCACAATGAAGATATATAAACATAGAAAACAGAAATGGAACAACAATCCATGACTGCATGGAATTTCATGTTGACTTCTGTAAGGATGCGAAGAGCTATAATGAGGCAACAGCACGCGCTGATATTTCAATTGGGGCCTATGGAATATTTAAAAGATTTAGAATTTACATATATGAACCTTAAAAAAAATTTAACAAAGTAACATTAGAAAAGGGAAACAACATGATTCCTACACAAACTAAAAAAATGAATAGAATCAGAAATTAAACATGTAAATTTATAAGCATTTTGCAATGTAAATTGCACAACATATTCATTGATAAGCAAGAAAAAGAATTAGATTCTTAATTTCTTGAATTGAAATATATTAATTCCATATTAATTTGATCATGTCACTTAATGAGAAGTAAAACTCAATAGCTCATTGTAGGGTCAAAGATCATTAAATAATGGCAAGAATAAATATAAGCAACCAACTATAGCAACAATATGTACTTGACAGTTTTTTATGTAATGTACATTGACAGAAGAACACATTACCAGAGAAGAACTGATGCATTTCATTTCTGGATGCACCTGTGTGCTGGTTGTAGAAATTCTCGACAAGAATTTGGTGTCATTTTGGCCGTCTTGCTCCTCCAATTTTGCTTTTATTCTCACATATGTCTGCTCAAAAAAAGGGACCTTATTATCACCAATTCTATCTGTTGAGAGACAAGTCTTTTCAACAGCAGTGGTTACTGGGACTACATTGCATGGACTGTCACATACGGCTGATTCATTATCTACTGGTTGAGGAATATCAGTAGATATCTCTCTCTGCAAACGTACCATACTTGCATCAGGAATGCATGCACTCTTTGAGGAATTTGAACAGTTTGCTCTTCTTCCCTTGAAAACACCCCAGAGGAATAATAAGGTATTCCACCCTGCAAACAGAAAATCAGAAATTTTAGCAATACATTTTTTCATCTCAAAAAGTGAATAAAAATATTAAACATAAAAACAGGGAATCATAAATCCAACGGAAACAAATACTAATCAGAAAGCTAAGAGACACAAACCAAAATAGATCTAAAAGAAGTTCACAGTTCTAAAAGGATATAAGATAAAATAGTTGCCCAGTCCTGCCAAGTACACCTTAAGAGAATGAAAACATAATTTTCTGTGCATACGCTGACAGAAGCATTGGTGCAAACGAGCCATTGATTTTAAACATGTCAGGAAAAAATGAAAAGATAGACCAAAAATTATGACTTGATGTACATTCCAATAATATTATATCTAAGAATTTCCCATATAATGTCACATAAAATAGGTGGAACGGAAGAAAAGGATTCATATACTCTACCCCCACTAATTTGGGATTAAGATGCGGTTGATTCTGAGTTGTGCTAATATAGAAACAGGATGCCATGCAGTGAAAACCACTGTATAAGACTTAAATTACTCCAAGCAAAAGATCTACATAAGACATAATTTACTCTCCAAAACCTTCCATTAAATACATTCTGTAAAACGTACCATTGCTGTCAACAATATTAAACCAAAATCAAACAGTAAAATGCCAAGACCCACATCAAAACTAAGGAAAATGTACTAAAGAAATAGTAACCATTTGCAATACATCAGCACACCTATAGTCTCAAAACAAATTTCTATCCTTTGATCAAAATTAAAGTATTGTAAACATGTTCTGACTCAGCATGCAGTACTGAAGTTGACAAGAGAAACAGGTAACAGTGAGTAGCAACAGAGGCTTTCCCGTGTCGCCTTACACAGAGTTAATAACCAAAAGCACATTTTTATTTTCCATCATAAGGACCCTTTTTGATTAAAACACCAAGAGATGACATAACTAAAAACTAAACCTGATAATTCGTGTATATAATTGGCGTTCGTATTATGTAAAATTGTGTTTATGTCATATAAAACACAAAAATTCCGTATCGACACACCAAATTTTAGTCCATGTAACTTTCATGTCATGTCTCGAAGTGCCATGTCTACTAAAAACTCCACCTATAATTTGGTCTTAAATGCATCATGACACAACCCTTACAACTGGTAGCTCTAGCCCATACAAAAGGCATGCTAAAAAGAATCAACTAAACCAATTCCTTAAATACAAACAGCGCCACAACTTAAGGATTTCAGTGGATGACACTTTTAGTTATATACATATAGCAGGCATATTTGTCCACTAATCCATAAATAAACTGTGTTGTGGGAAAACCCAAAATATTTTTCTGAGTTCAATGTTCTCTCAAACCTCCTAATACTCGCTCTGATTTTTCTCAAAATGTTTCCGAGTTCAAGGAAATCAAAAGGAAGAAGTTTGAGAGCACATTAGGAGGTTGTGAAGATTATTGGAATTTCCAAATCCAGGCAATGTGGTTAAGGGTTGAGTTCTTCGGGTTATCACTGTTTATATTTGGAGATGCAAATATCAAAATTAGACCCCATGACCATGCTTTATCAGTACCTACAAAGCCACATTGTGTGGTGCAGACAGACATATCCCTTTATCCTTGCCTTGTCATGAATCTTCAGTCAAAGCATATCGTCCAACCAAAAGTAAAATTACAGGGTACTAAACTGTATTTGAATATCTCAAATTTGTAACAGTCCTTACGCTGGCAATGTTCAGGAAGCTGGTTGGATGGGAATATCAGAAGTTCAACACCTTCAAAATTTCCTTTTAGGGCAAAATCATTCTTGACCATGGTATCCAAAAGGATCTTGTAGTTCTCATAACTGCAACACAAGCACAAGAAACAAATTTTAAAAACTGAAAGCATGGAGAAACTGCATCAATTCAACCCAAATGGAGAAAGGAGAAGGGAAGAAGGGGAAGGGGTGTGAACAGGTAAATAATGTATACTCAAAATCTACCTTTCAAGGTCCTTGGCAAAGAAGTATAGAGCAATATTATCCTCTTTGGGACCAGTGTGATGAAACTGTGTTGGCCAAGTGCTCAAGCGAGGTACTTCATTCAAGGAAACTTTGTGGGGAAAAGTGTCGACAACTTCAAGCACTTTAGGTGATGCAAGGGTTGAGAGATGGGCTTGAATTCCACCACAAAACTCAGGAGGTTTTCCAGTTTTATGCACATCAAAAGCCCCCCTGCATAGAAGTAACAGAATCTATCTCATTTAAGAAACATCTCAAGGCACAGTACGCTAAAGCAAAATGAAGCATCTTCTTAACCAAACAATAATAATAATAATAATTCAATAGAAGGACAAGAATCCTACTGCCAGACGTATTCATGTTCTGGGATGGCTGACATCTTCAAGACAGCAGACAGTGTGGCTAAAGGAGAGACAGACATATCTCTCATTGAAAGATTGCCAACAGAAGAAACTACAGATACAGCATCAGTGGAATGTGAATTAAGGAGCTTCGTATTATCAATGGAAGCCTGATTAGAAATATTTGTTTGCCCTTCATGTGTACCTTCAACAGAAATCATATTCTTTGCCTTACTGGAAATTGATAATGAATCTTGAGAAGTTCTTTCACATATTCCAGGCTTCAAGCGTATAGCTGCCTCAATTGCAGCTTTCAACTTACTGCCTTTATTTATCTCCTCTCTAGAAGTTCTTGGAGCAGACAGATCAGTACCAGAAGCCTGAGAGACTGAGCAAAATTCAGCTGTATGACCCATTTCTTTGCATTTTAGACATGGACCACTTTTAGAGGAGCGATTAACAGCACTCTCCCTAGATTTCTCACTCTGATTTGTTGAATCTAATGACTGAGATTGCCCATCTGACATAACTCCATTAAAGTTAATAGGTTGCCTCTCAGCCACCCATGAAGAACTTGATGAGGGTTCCTCCTTCAGGCTTACTTCGTTTAACTTCCGTTCAGAAGAAATGCGCCCATTGGTGGACGAAACTCCAACAGCTGCCCATAAGAAGTATGCTCTTAACTCATTGTAATCAGCCAAAAGAAAAGAAGAAAATAACAAATATGAGGTAAAATATGGAATACATAGCAAAACATTCTAGTTAAAGTGATCAGTGAAAACAAACAAAAAAATTTTAACAGTCTCTCCATTAGAAAGTAACAACATACCGGAAATAACTGCATTTTCTACACCTTTACGAGCTAGATTGGTGGTTGATCTTGATAAAGTACTCGGTTTTCCATCAGACTGAACCACCTTAGTTTCTCGGTTGTTGATTGCATGTGAATGAGAAATTGCATCAGCACGAGGTGTCAGTTTCTGATCAGTCTTAGGTGTGGAGACAGTAGAACTAGAGAGATCTAATTTTGAGAAGTTTTTCCTTTCTAATGATATCCGCTCTTTAACTTGCTTGAATACTTTCAGATCTTGAACATGAGGATATTTAGATGATAGCATTTTAAATTTTGATTCCCCAGCATTCAACTGTCTGGAGTTACCGGATTTAAATGACATTGATTTGCCCATCATTCTAACAGGTTCCTCCTTGCTATCAAGGGATGCATGATCTCTACCACTTTTCTGTTTCTGAAGAACAACATCATCTACAAGCTTCACTTTGGGTTTGGAATTTAAGGTATTGAATGAATTGGATTTCAATAAGGTACCTGTATCAAGTAGAACAATATGCCAAAGCTTAAAATTAACAAATATGGTAAAAAGTTTTACATAACAAAATCAATTCATTTACCCTTTGGTGTTTGTAGCCGTGGAACAGAAGTAGGAGAGCGTACAGTTTCCGGCATATCATTGCCAGAATGATTGCCAAGAGAAAGTTGCGGAGATGGCCTCACTTTCCCCTTCTCTAAGTTCTTAAATGAACCCTCTTGAGACAAAGGAGATACTTTGCTGGGGCTCAATGATTTTGGTGATCCCATATTTGGTTCAACAGCCTGCCTTTTCGAAGCCGAAGCACCCTCTAGATTTTCTGCATGTCTCTTACCTAAGCTTTGTGTACTTGAGCTAAGTTTGTTTGCCTTTTTCCCCCCAGCATCCAGACCTTGAAAATTCAATAGCAAATGTAGGTGAGCACATGCTCTTGTCAGAGTGCCATTTTTTATTCCATCTGTTGGTAAACTAACCTTGCTTTTGGCTTTCAGTTTCCTCAGCCAGCTTGCATTCTTCACAAAGCCAATCAACTTCAGGAACTTTTTGAAGCATTTCTCGCATACAGTAACTGATTAATAGCATTAATAACATAAATCTCACCAATGAATATAGGCACATATATAAAATTAAATAGAGATACAATAAAAAACGTTAAATTTTAAATTGGGCATCCATCCTAAAACAAATTGGTAATAGGTGGAGAGGCCCTAGTCATATTATGTGCCTAAGATACCCCCAATTTAACAAATGTGAGATTTTCCTTTTATCACCACTTCAATATTCTCCCTCATGTGTAAGGAGGATAAAAATATCATGTGGCATGCCATGAACTTCATGTGTAGGCATAATGGTCATATCATGTGGCATAAACTTCATACCGTAGGCATAATAGGCCTATCACTGAGGGGCTAACAAACAAGAGCAAAGCCTGCTTTGATACCATGCCATATTAACTTTTAAGATGGACATCCAACTTAAAACCAATTGGCAATAGGTGGAGAGAACTTTGTTAATTTATTTGCCCAAAATACCCCCAATTTAACAGTGTGGATTTTTTTTTATCACCACTCTAATAAATCCTGCTGACAAACATGTGGACAAAGAGATTTGTATGCTTACGTGTGCTCAGCACCATCAGCACATTTGCTACATATAGCAAGCAAATCTTCTCGTCCTGCATCCCCACAAATATCACATACCTTAACCTATTCCAGAAAAATTTGAGAAATAAATAAAAGATAAATCAGCAAAACTTATTGATATAAAACAAAGAATTAATAAATTTATATACATATATATATATATAAATATATATATATATATATATATATATATATATATATATATATATAAAAGATCCACTGATCCTACAAGGTAAAAAGAAAAGGAATGCTTCTGTTTAAGTAATATAATTTTGACGGAATCCAACCATTTGACAAGTTCAAGGACCTTTTATTAATTTTCAATGCATTCATTATCCCTTAAAATATTCATTTAACAATGCCTAAAAGAGTATAGGATCTGGCCAGAATCACAACCTTAAAATAAGTTTAAGAATACAATAATCACTACTTTATACATTCTCCTAGTGATGGCACCTGCACTCCAATTGTAAAGGGAAAACCACTTAAACTATGCCATCTTTAACATCTGTCCACTCAGATTGACTAAATTAAGCTAAACAGACATCCTCCAAAATGTCAATCCTAATAAACATTCATTTTCAATGCATTCATTACCCCCTTAAACATTCTTTTAACAATGCCTAAAAGACTACAGGATCTGACCAGAATCATAAACTTAAAATAAGTTTAAGAGTATCATAATCACCACTTACATTCTCCTAGTGATGGCACCTACACTCCAATTGTAAAGGGAAAACCAATTAAACTATGTTATAACATCTTTCCTCTCAGATTGACTACATTAAGCTAAACAGACATCCTCCAAAATGCTAGTCCTAAAAAAATCTAGTACCAGTCATGCATACACACTTTCTTCATTACAAGTCGCAGAAAGAATAAGAATATAAGATTACTTACATCATGTTCTGTGGCATCAGATTCATAACCCTCATCTCCAGAAACTGTTCGTGAAGGAGACTCCTGCTTGTCAGGTAACTTAGCCAACTCATCTTGCTCGTCTTCCTTCAAATTTTTACTAACGTTATCCAGGAGCTCCCCACTATTGGTTTCAATATCTGCTTCTGATTTTGGATGGGTTTTGGGAGAAATCTCAGAGCTGCCTCCAACAGAACTCCTGCCACTTCTAGAATGTGAGTATGGACTTTGGATCCTCATTGAACTACTGCCAGCATCTACCTCCTTTATAGAAGGAAGTTCTGACAAGTCCAGCTTCTGGGAAGATGGCATCTTTCCAGCTCCTAAACTACAAACTGACACTGAACTATGAGATGAATTCTTACTGTCTAAATCTTTGTTACAATAACTGAAAGCTGCATTTGCATCACTGGCTCTACTACCAAATGAAATAGTATCATCATGGCCTTCAACACCTTTGGAACCATCATACTTATTTGAGAAGGTTCTTTGAATCCCAACATTTTCTGACGCATCAGATATATCAGATGGCCTTACAGTTGCTTTACTATCTATATTTTCAGAGTAAGAATCATGACTCGAATTGACACTGAGTAAATTGCTTGCTTCACTAGGGCTATGCTGTAAGCTGTCACCTGTTTTATCCTCGTTGATAGAATACTGACTTGCCACAGCAACACGATCAGTTTCATCCGAAAACTCATCACTCTTCGATCCCATTTGATCAATACAAAGGTGCATACAAGATGAACAAGGAGCAAAGCACACGTTGCAGGTTCCAGATTCTGCTTTTGCAAGAACCTTCTGACTCATGTACTGCCTAATTAATCTTTTTACAGTTTTCGGTGGTTCCTAATATAAGAAAGCAGAAATAAGCAAATCATAAACAGAAAGCCAAAGATCCATGCCTTTTAACAACATGTATTTATGCCTCTTCCTCCAAACAAAAAATAATTATTATCAAAACTAATAGCAAATGAATATAAATTTTTATTTAAACATCAGCTACAATCTAATGCATTTTTGGATTCATTCAGCTATAATCTACTGCATTTTTGTGTTACTTATATCAATATTTCAAAAACATTCCACAACATTGGCAGTTATAGCTTACAAGACTTTTTAATACTTAAATTCAACCCAGTAAGTGTCCGGTAAGTGTCAACCACAAAAATGCATAGCACCACACACGAAGTGGTTGCAAACTTACATAGCTGTTAATTAACTATAATACAGCAAAATGAAGACCAAAAGAACATTCATAAAACATAACTTACAAATTCATGACAGTTATAAATTTTGTAAATCATATCACCAGAAGTTACGGAATTGAACATTTTACTCCACAGAAGTTTTTATAAATAATCAATTCTACATTCCAACTATTCTAAGGGTTGTTACTTAGAAATAAACCACTAATATTTCAAATAAAACACAATTTTCACTATTGAAACTGAACAGTGCAGAAAATTAGCATCATTTGGCTGAAAAAATAAGAATAAAAATTAAAAAATATAATGCAATGAAAGGGCTTTATATTCCAAAACACTAAGCAGCTTTAGATAAATCATTCGAGCCCCACAGAAGGAGCCATATACACGGAGTAGATGCTATCCAATTTTAAGTAAGGAACTGGGCGCACACACGGCAAGCACTTTTTTGCTTGGTACTGAGAACACTGAGAAATATGAGATGCTGTGCATTTTCTACTTTTGCCAACAAATTTGAATCCAGCAAAACAAAAAAGATTGGCAGACGACAGACAAAAACCAAGGAATAAGTACACCATTTTCCCGAATTCCACTTCTAAATCATTCCCAAAAAGGACACGAATGCATAAGTACTGTAATTCTCTATCATTCTTCATACTGCACCATCTTTTCATCCTCCTAGTTTTCAACACTCTTCACCAAGAAAAATTCTAAAGTTAACCATAACTACATGATGTATATCCAAAGAGGGCAGCAAATGCAAAGAATTAGGCAATTTCATTTGTCCACACCAATAAATAAATGCTCTTCCTTCTTTCAAGTTAAAACATTACACTAACATGATAGATAAAGAAAAAGCATTTGCAAGTTAAGAACATAGATTGCAGATTACCCTGTTCTCACCATATTCTTCTGAATACTCTGATCCATCTCATCCACTGGCCCTTGCATGCAATAAATCCCTCTCAAAACAGGTGTGATCTAAAAAGCACATCAAACTGTATCAAATAATGCATCATTAAACAAAATCCAGTAAGTACAATCCATTGCGCAAAAACTGCTCTAATTTTGTAACAACTAAAACCACATAGCAGAAAAAACTTGCATATGAACTCCAGAAAGGCCTAACATAGAGCCACACTTTGTATCGCAACTAAGTACGACAAACAAGGGAAGAAATATATCCAATTTCCAAAGAGGAACCAAAACCCTAATTCCTAACACAACCCACTCAACACCACAATGGACTGATACAACAAGTTTCATGATAAATATTACTAATATTTCCACATATTCCATTGCTAATTTTAAGCAATCAAAAGTTTCAACCGAAAACAGTACTAATTAAAATCTAAACTGAATTTAATATTCAAATGTTCTAATTGACAAAATTAAAGAAACCCTAATAAAAAGATGATATAATATTACGTACCTCTGGTTCATAGATTATCTTGGTCGCATTGTAAAGCTCTTCAACAGTCCGCTCCTTCCGCCTCACCACAATAGCTGCTGCTTTCGCCGCCGCCATCGCGGACGCAAACGATCGCAATGTAAATTGAACATTAAATTAATTCCTCCCTTTCTCTCTATTAGGATTTCCCCTCCCTCTTTAACCGCTGGGGAAGGTTTTCGATTCCGATTTCAATCTCAATTCCCCAATTTCTACTTCAAATATTCTTCTCTATTTTTCTACCGAAAAAAAAAAAAATTGATATTCACAAAACACACATGAAAATATAAATCAATATACAACAACAAATTAAATTATTCAATTTTTTATCTCTAGCCTTTTTTTTTTAATTTTCCTTTCTCTCTCGATGATCTGAGAAAAAAACTTAAAGGCTGATAACAGAATTCAAACTCTCACCTATAAGCAGAAATAAAAATATTAAAAATCTAAATAAATTTACCTCTCTTTTTCACCTTTTTTTTTTTTTATTTCTCTTCGTTTTCACTAGATTTTCTCTCACTCTTAAAATGTGGGCAAAAATTCCCTCCTCTCTCTTATATATATTTTCTCTCCATAGATTAGACGAGTCTCTCTCTCCGTCCCCTTTTTAAATTTTTTTTTCTCTCTACGTATTTTTCTTGAGAAATTTTTTTTTATATTTTGTAAAATTCCGTAACGAAAAAAAAATTTATGTTCGCTTTAAGTACTCTAAGTTTAGTATTTTTTTTTTTCATTTTTTTTTAAAGCTGCGGAGAATATAAGCCAGTTGGAAATTGAGATGGAGAGGGTTGTCTAGTCGTACGTGTAAAGAGGATCGTTACACGTGTGGTGGTTGATTCGTTAAGGTTACACGTGGGATTGAGAAGTGGCTTCCTGCTATTTTGCGCCGGTGGGTGTGGTGCTCTTCACATTTCTTAATCAAAGGTTAAATTTGTCTCTTTATTTTTCCTGATTAAGACTTAAAACAGGATTTGTTGGAAAATAAGGAAAGTTAACGCGTCTGTTTAACTTGCTTAATAATCTAACCTTATTCCTTTAATTTCTGACAATTTTTATCTTTTTGTTATATCACTGGCAGCGAGCACGAGCTACGCGTTGGGATTTATTTATTTATATATAATATATATATATATAACCTATGGAATGCATCAATTTTGGATCTCATTTTCATGCGAAGTTGCATTTTTCTTGTAGTGGAAGAAACAACTTCAGTATGAGCAGCAAAACTTCAAACAAGCAACTCCAAAATGTCAACCGATAAATCTTTTACACTTATATCAAAATATGAAAATAAAAACCATAACATCAGTAACTGGCTTCAAAACAAGGTTCTTTCTAAATTTAAAATGAAAAGTCAGTTATTCTTTAACCCCTAAAATCATAATCCCCACACCAACAGACAATAACCTAAATTGTGACTTTTATTTTAAATTATGAGAAAAACATTTATTTTTTTATATTGGATATAAAGAATGCATAAAAGATGAAAGAAAATGTTAAATCAAGTTAAGTTTATTTTAATTTTAGGCACGTTTCTTTTTGTAGATAAAAGATTCATTTATTTTCTTTTTCTTTGTATTTTGAACTATGTATTATTCATTTTCTTGCACATGTTTTAAATGTTTTCAACTAGATGCATGAACTTATGTATCTCGATTGTAAAATAATTATCATTATTGTACCTTAAAACATGTTCATTGTACCTTGTCGCTATACCTTTACTTTTTAGGCCTATGTAAGTGAGTTCCTCATTCGAGAAGCAAATCATCAAACAATCTTCTCATTCACCCTTGTAAAACTCTTTTGAAATACAAGTATGAGTTTCTAGATTCTCTCACTTGGTTATCTTCTTCCCTTCACTAGTATAAATTAGTGTTTTGTTCTATAACAAAGTTTGTAGTGACAGAAGTTGTATACTCTATAGTTACCAAAACAGTGAATTCTCTGCATTAGAAAACGTATGAAATTGTTAAACAAAGTATTGATCCATAGAACCTTAATGCTTATGTTGTACTAAGGATTACTGATGTAAGCTATTGTACTGAAAGGCATAGTTCCATAAAAGTTAGGACACAACTTGACGTTTACGCCAAGAGGGCGCTTGAGTCTTGAGTACCAAATAGAATACTTTGGTTATATGTCTGATTTGTGGACTGCTTATGTTTGGTGTCCTTGAGAAAGACAACTGATTCTTGTGAGATGGTATGAGAGCTTCACATTTTCATGCATAATTATACATGATTTTATACTGGAACAAGGAAATCTTTTGACATCATCTGTTACCAACTTAGGAAATGTTATAGAGAGATTCAAATGGGAGTTATCTGCTCCTGGGGTTAAGTCATAACCAAGATTAACAAGCCAACTATTTTCACGGTAGGATGCAGGGTCTTCATCATTAAAGTTATATGGGTCTTGTGATTCTTGCCAATCATCTTTCTCTAAGACTAAAAAGGGCTTCCAATATGGGTTCTAAGGAACAGGTCCTACATGGTCAAGATTGTGAGGGGTTTTATCTAAATGCCAGATCGCTTTGTTTCAAAAACCTTATAGTCTATGTATAACTGTGAATTGTAACTCAAAGGGTAGTTTGTCTAAGGCACATCGTTATCGATTCTTGGTCAGTTATGTGATGAAATTTTTCTATTCATTTCACACATCTTTCCCTAGAACTCTCTATATTTGTTTGGATGTTCAAATATAGATCTTGAAAGAAGATAACCTTGAGAGTTGTAGATGATAGTGTGCGGGAAGTATTGGACTATATCATTAAGATAACTATAAAAGTCTGTAGAAAGTGATGATAATGTGATGGGTTGGAAACCTCTTGTTGTATCTTTCATAGGTTTCCAACTAGAGAATCCAAATTAGAATTGGATGAAACCAATTGATGAAGAGTTTCAGGTGGTGGCTAGGGTCCATAAGATTCTTCTTGGGATTGATGGTTGCTTCATGGAAGGTCTGAAGTAACTTCTTGATGTGTTGAAGGGGAAATTCAATGCCAATGTGATTCATATGGCAAAGATATCACATAAAGCAAACTGTTTCTTTTGGGAAATGTAATGATTTAGAGAAAACGAATGGATGGATAACTTGATACTCTAGATGTATTCCCAAAGGACTAGTTGTTGTATCACCAAAGCTTCTGATTATTTTAGACTGATATTTGAGCAAAAGATGAGGCATTTTTGCATCAAGTGTCTTTATTCAACAAGTTGAGGTAATTCTGAAGGGAGTTTTTCAACTGGAATATTACAGTCATCAGAAAGATCAAGTTCATTGAAGGCATCCAAGAGTGGATTAAGAGGGTTTAAAGGTCCTCAAAAGGTAGATTGGGAGGAAAAAGGCTGAGAAGATGAGGCTTTTTCCATGGTAGCTATACTGGAATGATATTCAAAATATTCAATGAAGAAGGTGAAGGTCTTGATAGCATGTTTGGAACAATGTTATCCTTTCCTTTTTATATGCGTCACGATGAATGAATATTGAGAAAACAACCGTGTGAGGCATAATAGCTATGCGTTTGGCATTAGTTTTTTTTTTAAAATTCATCATTTGATCAAAGGCTAGATAAGTGGAACTCCTATTGTTCTTTTTGGTTTAGCATATTTAATCGGTTGTTTTTCTCGAAGTCTATTTATCCATTTTTCTGTAGAACTCATGGGAGTTGTTCTAAGAAAGGTAAAAAAATGGTTTTGGCTGAGAAAATGAGGAAATGGTTGTTGTAGGAGGTTGGTATTGGAAGGGAGTAAAGAAAGGTTTTGAAGGTAAAAGAGGAGTTTAAGAGGAATATTGGTTTGAAGGTGACACTATAGCATATTTAGGATGAGGAATGTCATGCAATCCAATGTTGCTAGGAGAAAAAATGCTATGATATAAGTTCTGAGAATACTACTGCTGTTGTTGCATGTAGGGATGTAAACGAGGTAGGTACCTACTATTTTTTAGGTATCCGAACCCGAACTTGAACCCGATTATATTTTATAATACCCGAACCTAATTAACTACCCCACTATTTTTATTTTTACTACCCGAACTCTACCCATATAATATATTAAATACCTATTAACTACTCTAACCTGTTTAAATACACATTTATTAAGTCAAAGTTTGACTTTTAAATTTAAATTTAAAATCAATTTCAATGCATATTATTAAAAAAATAAATTAATAAATTTAAATTAACTCATAAAATGGATTAATATTAAAAATCATAATTAATATACTTAATGAATTAATTTAATTAAGTATTATGTTAATAATAAATAATTAATAAATAAAAATGTATATAATAATATTTAATAAATATTATTTATAATCAAGTTGAGGTAGCAGGGTATTCTAAGAGAAAAACTCGAACCTACCCGAACCCATGACAGATAGTAAAATTATCACCCGAACTTTATCTGAACCTGATTATTAAATACCCTAACCCTACTTGATCGAGTCTGGCAGTGTCAGGTACCCGTTTATAGGGTACCCATTTACATCTCTAGTTGCTTGTGCTAGAATTGATTCTGAAGATCTGCTAGTTGAATCTTTGGGCCTTTTATCTCTATTTCTTTTTTAGCAAAAGTAACAAAGTAACTGTTGCTAGTCTTGATAAGTTGTCCGAGTTCTTGATCTACAAAGATCATCCTTGCTTGGATTTCAAGAATAATAATCTAGAGTTTTGTTAGACTTTGACCAAAATATAAGTTTACTTGCTCTAACTTTTTCTTTATACTTTGCAATGCTGCATTCTGAATAATAGAGCTTTCTGCTTAAAAAGTTGCTATCTGATCAATTACTTTACTTGAATTTTTGGATATTATTTAAGCCTATGATAATTAACTCACTAATTCTTGCAATGCAATAGAAATGAAATGATAAATTTTCTACAATTCTGGTTGTTCACTTTAACAATTAAATGATCACTACAAGAAAATGAAGCATCAACGACGAAAATGTCGTTGCTGAAGAAAATCAACGACGAATTGGCGACGAAATTTTCTGTTGTAAATTTCATTGAAAAAATCGAAATCATTGATACTACTTTCATCGTAAAACTTAAATTCCAACGGTAATTTTGTCATTAGCACGTGGTGTGCGAGCTAGCACGTCAAGGCACAAAAACCCATGTGTCGTGCTGTATTGGCCTATAAATACTTGTTAAGTTGATATATTTTGAAATGACAAAACGATAATACAAAGTGATTATGATAAATCAATGAATGTTTAAAACATGTTAAAGAAACTAATTAGAACATTTTGAGATAAAGTGTTTGCCAAAAACAGGGTTTTAAAGGATGAGAGATCGATCTCATGGGATGAGAGACCGATCTGTTAAAAGGTTAAACGACTCAAGATCAAGTACTGGGTTGTTAAGGAAGAAGAGATCGATCTCCAAGGGTTATGAGATCGATCCTTATTAGACATAATGTTTATGAGATCGATCTGGTCAGGTTAAAGATCGATCTCTTCTAAGACAAAGTTATGTTTTAGATCGATCTACAAATTGATCTCTGTTAGACAGAAAGTTTATGAGATCGATCTCCTAGGGATAGAGATCAATCTTATCAAGACAGTAAGTTTATGAGATCGATCTAGTGTATTTAGAGATCGATCTCCTTAACACGAGAACACTTGCAAGATCGATCTGAAGATCGATCTTCTTCAAACAGAGAGTTTCTAAGATCGATCTGCTGGTTCGACTTATCGATCTGCACTAACATGTTATAAATTATGAGATCGATCTATCAAAGAATGAGATCGATCTCCTTGCTTTGGATTGCTTTGAAATTGTTGGCTCTACCGAGAAGGGGAGTGAATCGATTTTCTAATGTTAATGACAAATTTAAATTGATTTGAGCTTAATTAACAAATAATGGATAAGCGATATAATGTAATGAAACAAATTAAAGCGAGATAAGGAAGAGAATATCAAACACAGTAGTTTATAGAGGTTCGACCAATCTCTTGCCTACGTCCTCTCTCCTTAACCTTCTTGTCAAGAGCTTTCTTTCTCACTTTCAACGAAAGTTACACACTCCTTTTTTTTCAGGTTAAGGAATAACCTCTCTACCCTTCTTAAACAAAGATGTATTCACCCTTTTACAAAGTTTATCTCACTGAGGAACAATCCTCTTCTCTCTCAAAGATAGGATGAATACAATATCAAGCTTTTAATATGGGTAGGACAAATACAGCTTTTGCACACAAGCTTATACAACAAACTCAATAAATGAGGATTAAAGACAAATGGAATGAAAGAATTAAACTCTTGAGAATATACAGAATGTGCAGCAATGGTGTCTCTCTTCTCAGTGTCTTCAATGCTTGATTATATACTGAAGGATTGGTAGTTGGAGCATTTAATGCTGTTTTTTCGTTGAGATTTTTACAAAAATAGCCATTGGATATCTCTAGTAGAATGCCAGATCGATCTGCCATCGTGACCAGATCGATCTCTTAGTTATAATTCCTGCAAGATCAAGGCAAAATGAAGCAAGGAGATCGATCTCATATATGAGCAGATCGATCTCACAATTTAAAAATGTTAGAGAAGATCGATCTGTCGAATAGGCAGATTGATCTTTCAATCTCTCTGTTTGAGGCATGATCGATCTATAGATCGATCTGCCAAGTATTCTCGTAGTGATGAGATCGATCTCTTATCAACCCAAATCGATCTCCTTAGCTCTCTGACTTTAAGGAGATCGATCTCTTTCTATACCAGATCGATCTCATGAGCTCTCTATTTGAGTATAGATCGATCTTACAGATCGATCTACTGCCTTTACCTTTGTTTTAGGGGAGATCGATCTCTTCCTAGATCAGATCGATCTCCTCAACATCCTGTATTAAGCAGATCGATCTCATAACCCTTATAGATCGATCTTAGTTTCCTCAATACCTTTATACAGGTTCAAATCTTAGCATTTCGATCTCATGTCTTCATGAGATCGATCTCTCATCCTAGAAAACCCAAGAGATCGATCTCTCATATCCCAGATCGATCTCTCATCTACAGGGACTTAAGTTCTAGTACTGATAACCTCTAAACATGTTTTTATATCATCTTTATATTATTGAATTTACTTGTTTTGTCATTTCAAAATATATTAACTCAACAATCTTCCCCTTTTTGATATGACAAAACCTATTCAATAAACATGTTTAATTACATATTTACATTGTGCACAAACTCCCCCTTCTTGTAAGCTCCCCCTTTCTTTTAGCTTTTGACCTCGTAACTTTCTTAACTCCTCCTCATTTTAATCATTCCTTTAAACCTTAAGACATGTTTCTTAAAGCCATTTAAACATCTTTTAACCAACCCACATGTTCTCTATTCTTCTCCCCCTTTTTGTCATATCAATGGCACTAAAGGTTAAAAAGAACAATTTAACTTTCAACACACTGTTCATTTCAAAAAAGTAATTCATGATAGCACATTTCAATAATAACTAACATGTCATTCCATAAAAGACTCATTCAAGCAAATGCAGTCCTCAAACAACAACCAATAATTATAAAACATTAGCCAAAATAGTCCTAACAAATAAGTCCTAAGGCGGAGGAGGGAAGCGGTCCAGAAGGTCCTCAACGTGAGTACGGGTGACCTGAAGCTCATCATACATCGCCTACTGAGTGGCATAAAGGTTTGCAAAACCTTCATCTATCTTCCGGTTCAGCTCCATGATCATTGTCAGAATTGATTCCATGCCAGCGGGTGATGAGGCAGGTGCAGAGGGCTGAGCAATCGAAGGCGATGGACCCTCAGTAGGTGCAGTAGGTGGAGTAGTGGGCTCATCTGAGGGATCTTCCTCCATGGCTGCTGCAGGCTGCTGTTCCTGCTTCTTCTTTCAATCCCATCGGAAGTCCTTATAATACCTCATGTGGTGAAGTGTCCCGATGTTTAAGACACTCTTTGGGGAGGGCACTTCACCCGTTTCATAGCTGCAATCCACTCCAAGTCGTTGTAGAAGATACGCCAACGGTTGCGAAAAAACAATCATGAAAGCTTGCCCGCGTACGATCTTCAACCAATCTTCATAGATGAAATGGACAAGATTGAGTTTTTGGCTTGTGGAGTGAATGCGGTGGAGCCAAAAACGATCTAACCTCCTAACTGTAGAATGACGGGTACCGAATGGATGAAGATTCCACGAGATAATAAGGTGGAGTAACCTTGCGTGCATTGGTAGGTCACTCCCCTTATACACGAGAAGATCAAATTCTAACGAGACTTCAGTTTCTTCCTCGGTCAACCCCTCATCCCTTATCTCAAATACTCGGGCTAGAATGGTTGGGTTTATTGACAAGGTTTTAGACATGACAAATGTTTTAAAACCGAGGATTTTGCATGTATCATCAGGATCGTAGATGAGTTCGACATTAGAAAAGAATGCCCTGATGATGTTTGGGGGTACGGGGGTATTGATTTTGAGGAAGGGAAGCCACCCAAATTCTTCAAATTTGGATAGGTAAAGAAAATCAATACGATTGAGGAATAAAAAATCAATGGTGCACCAATGTTTAATTGACATGGTCAAAAAATATTCATCATATCATTTCCTTTTGGCAGGTGTTTGAAAACACCTATTAAAGGTGGTGATAGAAGAACCAGAAGGTGGTTGTGAGGAGGACCATTGATCTACACTTGGTCTAGGAGGTTTTTGGCCTACTCTCTTAAGTCTTGGCATTGTTCTAGACACTGGAAATGCTCTAGATACTCTTAAACTAGTTCACTAAAAAACTAACTAATGGAACAATAGTTAGATTTGACCTAGTGAGAAATTGAGCACAAAACTTAAGAAATTTTGAGAAAAAATCAGTAATGTGGGTTACTATACCAGTAAACGAGGAGGAGATATGATGAAGACCGTACCGAGATCGATCTGGGAGGACGAATCAAAGGTTGAGGTGCGACAGAATTTAGGGATTTTTAAGATTTGAGATTTTTGAAATTTGGGGATTTTGAGTAGTTTTTATAGTCCAAGGCACAGGAGATCGATCTGTCATTTCCAGAACCTTGAAGAGATCGATCTGGAGTACCAAGAGATCGATCCTCAGAATACAGAGCCTTAAGGAGATCGATCTGCTAAATGCATAGATCGATCTGCTGTTTGACCGAGGCTTAAGGAGATCGATCTGCCAAATGCATAGATCGATCTACTGTTTGATAGAGGCATAAGGAGATCGATCTTATGGGTGAGAGGATCGATCTGCTTAGCGTAACCTTTATGCTTTAGGCTCATTTGAAGTATGGAGATCGATCTATATTGATAGGAGATCGATCTCTCATACTTTTTGCCTAGAAAAATCATTGAAAAACTCTTTTAAAAACAACTTGAAATCAAGGTTTTGAAGCATATACATCTTAAGGAACATTCATGAGTCCTAATTCACCTCTAAGGACACAAAACCTATCTCTATCAAGAGGTTTGGTGAATATATCAGCTATTTGATGTAAAGTGTCAATATACTCTAGAATTATATATCCCTTTTGAACATAGTCTCTAAGGAAATGGTGCCTAATCTTAATGTGCTTAGTTCTAGAGTGTTGAATAGGATTTTTAGATAGATTGATGGCACTGGTATTATCACATTTAATAGAGACTTGTTTCATGTCAATACCATAGTCTTTCATTTGTTGTTTAATCCACAACACTTGAGCACTACAACTACCTGCTGCTATGTATTCAGCTTCAGTTGTGGACTGAGCCACATTATTTTGTTTCTTAGAGAACCAGGAGATTAATCTATTCCCTGAGAATTGGCAAGTACCTGAAGTACTTTTCCTATCTATTTTGCATCCCCTAAAGTCTACATCTGAAAATGCATGAAGTGTAAATTTGGAGTCTTTGGGGTACCAAAGTCCTAGAGAGGGAGTGTCCTTAAGGTATCTAAAGATCCTTTTGGTTGCTAATAAGTGTGATTCCCTAGGAGAGGATTGAAATCTAGCACAAAGGCATACACTAAATAAAATATCTGGTCTACTTGCAGTTAAATAGAGCAATGAGCCAATCATAGACCTATAGAGTTTAGTGTCTATACACTTACCACTTTCATCTTTATCAAGCTTGATGTTGGTGCCCATTGGAGTTACTTGAGATTTGCAATTGTCCATTCCAAATCGCTTGAGCAAATCCTTAGTATACTTTGCTTGATTGATGAAGGTTTCATCCTTTGTTTGCTTCACTTGAAGTCCCAAGAAGAAAGTGAGCTCTCCCATCATGCTTATTTCAAATTCACCTTGCATGATCTTAGCAAACTCTTGGCATAAAGATTCATTAGTTGATCCAAAAATAATATCATCTATATACACTTGAACAACTAGTAAATCCTTATTTTTATTTTTGATAAATAAAGTGGTATCTACTTTTCTTCTTGAAAATCCTTTTTCTATTAAGAATTTTGACAACCTTTCATACCATGCTCTAGGAGCTTGTTTCAAACCATAAAGTGTCTTAGATAGTTTGAAAACATGTTCAGAAAATTCATGATTTTTAAAGCCAGGAGGTTGTTCAATCATTAATGAAACCATTCAAGAATGCACTCTTTACATTCATTTGATATAACTTGAAGTTTTTGTAGCATACAAAGGCAAGTAACATTCTAATAGCTTCTAATCTAGCTACCGATGCATAAGTTTCATCATAGTCTATTCCTTCTTCTTGTCTATAACCTTGTGCAACTAACCTAGCCTTGTTTCTTATGATCACAATATTTTCATCCATTTTGTTTTTGGATATCCATTTAGTTCCAATTATAGAGTGATCACTAGGCCTAGGAACTAGTTTCCACACCTTGCTTCTCTCAAATTGATTTAATTCTTCTTGCATTGCTAAGAACCAATTATTGTCATCTAAGGCTTCATTGACATTTCTAGGTTCTATTTGAGACACAAAGGCTATATATTGACACATATTCCTTAGAGATGATCTAGTTCTAACTCCAAGGGTTGGATCTCCTACTATTTCATAATCTTTTACATATCCTAATTCTCTTGGTGCTCTAGATTCTCTTTCTAATATCTATATTTCTTCTTCATCTTCTTTATTTAAGTCAAGTTTTTCTAATAAATCTTCTTCTAAGTTTGGAATTTCCTCCAAGTTTTCATCAAATATTCTAACATCCTCATCATTGGTTGAATCTTTAGATAAATTATTTGACTCATCAAATATTACATGAATTGATTCTTCAACCATCAATGTTCTTTTGTTATATACCCTATAAGCCTTTGAATTTAAGGAATATCCTAGAAAGATTCCCTCATCACTCTTGGCACCAAATTTTCCTAAATTATCTTTCTCATTATTTAAGACAAAACATTTGCAGCCAAAAGGATGAAAGTAGCTAATGTTAGGCTTCTTCTTTGTAAAGCTCATAAGGAGTTTTCTTTAGCATGGGTCTAATCATAGCTCTATTAATGATATAGCAAGATATGTTTATAGCTTCAGTCCAAAAATATTTTGGTAAATTATTCTCACACAACATGGTTCTAGCCATTTCTTCCAATGTTCTATTTCTTCTCTCAACTACTCCATTTTGTTGTGGTGTCCTAGGGGCTGAAAAATTATGGCTAATTCTTTGATTATTGCAATACTCATCAAATCCTATATTCTCAAACTCCTTACCATGATCACTTCTAATACTAGTTATTGTATATCCTTTTTTATTTTGAGTCACTTTTGTATAAGCTATGAACTTTTCTAAAGCTTCATTTTTCACTCTAAAAAAGAACACCCAAGTGAACCTAGTGTAATCATCAACTATTACAAATCCATAGTGTTTCCCACCAAGGCTTGTTGTTCTAGTTGGTCCAAATAAATCTAGGTGGAGTAATTGAAGAGGCCTAGTGGTGGATACATTATTCTTAGGCTTAAATGTTGTCCTTTTATGTTTTCCTTTAACACAAGCTTCACATATTTTTTCATAGTCAAAGGACAACTTGGGTAATCCTATAACTAGATCCTTTCTAGCTAACTTAGATAACACATGCATGCTAGCATGACCTAGTCTTCTATGTCATAACCAAGATTCTTTTTCATTGTCTACCATTAGGCATATGTTTTCATTTTTGAGTTCATTAAGATAGACAATGTATATATTACTTTGCCTATGGCCTAGGAAAAGAACTTTATTTGACTTAGGATCTATAACATGACATTTCATGCAATCAAAAATTACTTTGTAACCTTTGTCACAAAGTTGACTTATGCTTAGTAAATTATGCTTTAGACCCCTAACAAGCAATACTTTTTCTAATTAAAAATAGTCATTACCTATTGAGCCACTTCCTTCAACTTGGCCTTTAGAGTTGTCCCCAAACGTGACTTCTCCACCAACCTTTGATTTAAATGAGTTGAAGTGGCTTCTCTCACCCGTCATGTGCCTTGAGCATCCATTGTCCAAGTACCAAGCTTCCTTTGTTTTATCTTTGTGGCAATGCTCAATCACCTACAATTAAAATTCAAACTCATATCTTAGGTACCCAAATTCTCTTGGGTCCTTTGAGGTTAGTGAATGCAATTCTTGATCCCTTTAGGATCCATTTTACCAATGCATTAAAATCTTTTGAGTTAATTACTTCTTTTGGAACCCACAATCTTTTTACTATTTTTCCTTTAAGAGTGGTCATCTTCATATTGCAATTATGTGATGCATGTCCATTTCTATTACAATATGAACAAGTAGTTGAAGGTTTATTCATGCTCTTTCTAACAATGAAGCTTTTGAGATGAGTCTCTTTACTTTTTACATTATATCCTAACCCATTTTTATCAAAGAATGCCCTTTGAGTTTCTAGCATGTTATCTAACTTTTGTTGATCCATATAGAACCTATTAAAAGAATTATGTAAGTTGCTATTTTTTTCTTTTAAGTCACAAATTTCAAGATTTGTAATTTCTAATTTCTTTTCACATTCTAATTTGTCCTCTAGTATTAACTCATTTTCTTTCTTCAATTTACATATTATCTTCTTATATTTCATACTCATGCATTCATATTCCAATGCAAGATCATCAAAGGCATCTTGCAATTCATCAAAAGAGTATTCATTGAGTTTTGAAGTTACCTTTTCATCCTCAATAGCCATGAAGCACAAGTTGGTAATGTCCTCATTTGAATCATCATCGGAGCAGTTACTGTCGCTCCATGTAGCCACCATTGCCTTCTTTTTGTGGAACCTATCATTTGACCTTTTAAGAAGAGGGCAGTTAAACTTAATGTGTCCTGATTTTTTACATTCATAACACACAATTGTATCTTTTCTTCCTACCTCTTCTTGATCTCTCTTGTGGTTTCTCCTATTACTACCACTTGCTCTCATTCTCGTGAATTTGTTAAATCTTTTGGCAAACATTGCCATCTCAAGATCTTCTTCACTACCACTCTCATTTTTATTTTCCTCTTGAGTAGTAGATTTTAGAGCAACTCCCACTTTCTTGGGTGGCTCTTCATTTCTTCTCAACTTCATCTCATAAGTGAGTAGTGATCCTATTAATTCATCTAGTGACAATGTGTGAGGATCCTTGGATTCCTCAATTGCAGTCACTTTAGCTTCTCATGATTTAGGTAGACTATTTAATATTTTCTTGACCATTTCTATATTAGAGTAAGTTTTTCCTAATGATTTCAATCCATTAATTACATCAGTGAATCTAGTGAACATATCACTGATTGACTCTCCATCTTTCATCCTAAATAGCTCATAGTCATGTGTGAGCATTCCTACCTTAGTCTCATTTACTTGCATTGTACCTTCATGAGTTATTGCCAATTTGTCCCAAATTTGTTTGGCATTGTCACAATCGGAGACTCTATTGTATTCATTTGGCCCTAAAGCACAAAAAAGGGTGTGCATGGCCTTAGCATTTAGCTGAGCACATTTAACATCATTTGAATCTCATTCATCTTCTTCTTTAGGGATATCTCTTTCCTCTATTCTTTTTGTAGGGATTTGAGGTCCTTTAGTGATAATCCTCCATACTTCATAATCATTTGCTTGAATGAATAACATCATCCTAGTCTTTCAATAAGCATAATGTTCCCCATTGAACATAGGAGGCCTAACCGTAGAATGCCCCTCTCCTACTAAGCTAGTTGCTACATTGTTGTGAGCCATTAGATCGTTTCTAACTCTTAGGAAGTTATTCCTATGTGATCAAAGAGTCCTAGCTTTGATACCAATTGTTGGCACTACCGAGAGGGGGTGAATCGATTTTCTAATGTTAATGATAAATTTAAACTGATTTGAGCTTAATTAACAAATAATAGATAAGCGATATAATGTAATGAAACAAATTAAAGCGAGATAAGGAAGAGAATATCAAACACAGTAGTTTATAGAGGTTCGGCCAATCTCTTGCCTACGTCTTCTCTCCTTGACCTTCTTGTCAAGAGCTTTCTTTCTCACTTTCAACGAAAGTTACACACTTCCTTTTTCAGGTTAAGGAATAACCTCTCTACCCTTCTTAAATAAAGATGTATTCACCCTTTTACAAAGTTTATCTCACTGAGGAACAATCCTCTTCTCTCTCAAAGATAGGATGAATACAATATCAAGCTTTTAATGTGGGTAGGACAAATACAGCTTTTGCACACAAGCTTATACAACAAACTCAATAAATGAGGATTGAAGACAAATGGAATGAAAGAATTAAACTCTTGAGAATATACAGAATGTGCAGCAATGGTGTCCTCTTCTCAGTGTCTTCAATGCTTGATTATATACTGAAGGATTGGTAGTTGGAGCATTGAATGCTGTTTTTCCTATTGAAATTTTTGTAGAAATAGACGTTGGGTATCTCCAGTAGAATGCTAGATCGATCTGCCATCTTGACCAGATCGATCTCTTAGTTATAATTCCTGCAAGATCAAGGCAAAATGAAGCAAGGAGATCGATCTCATATATGAGCAGATCGATCTCACAATTTAAAAATGTTAGAGAAGATCGATCTGTCGAATAGACAGATCAATCTTTCAATCTCTCTGTTTGAGGCATGATCGATCTATAGATCGATCTGCCAAGTATTCTCGTAGTGATGAGATCGATCTCTTATCAACCCAGATCGATCTCCTTAGCTCTCTGACTTTGAGGAGATCGATCTTACAGATCGATCTACTGCCTTTACCTTTGTTTTAGGGAAGATCGATCTCCTCTTAGATCAGATCGATCTCCTCAACATCCTGTATTAAGTAGATCGATCTCATAACCCTTATAGATCGATCTTAGCTTCCTCAATACCTTTATACATGTTCAAATCTTAGCAGATCGATCTCATGTCTTCATGAGATCGATCTCTCATCCTAGAAAACCCAGGAGATCGATCTCTCATATCCCAGATCGATCTCTCATCTACAGGGACTTAAGTTCTGGTACTGATAACCTCTAAACATGTTTTTATATCATCTTTATATTATTGAATTTACTTGTTTTGTCATTTCAAAATATATTAACTCAACAGAAATTGCAGAAATTTGAATTAGAAGATCGATCTGGCATTCTACTGGAAGTTTTCAACGACTCTTTCTGCAAACTTTCAACGGGAAAAACTGCATTTAATGCTTCACCAACTTGTTGAGCCTATAAATTGAAGTCATTAAGACATTCAGAATTGTTTGAAGTAAGCCTGAAAAATCCTACAAGCATATTCTTTGTGTCTTCAATTTAGAGTGCATTAAATCTACATTCAAAGCTTGCAACTAGTTGTTCTCTTGTTGTACCTACCTTGATAAATTCACTGTTATATTTATTCTAATTCAAAAGAAAAATGAGAGAGAGTTTCCTTGTGATTAAGTTCTGTAAAAGAGAGTGAATAACTTTATTTGAGAAGAGGTAGAGAGGTTATTCCTTAACTTTGAAAAGGAAATTGTATTGATCACTTTGATAGTGAAAGAGAAACCTTGATAAGAAGGTCAAGAAGAGAGGACGTAGGCAAGCGTTTTGGCCGAACCTGTATAAATTCTTGAGTTTGCTAATCTTCTCCCTTATCTCCTTTGCTTTACTGCATTCTACTTTATTATTTATTGTTGGCATTGATTTCTTTAATTGCAATTTTAACTTAGAGAGTTTAAATTTAGCATATAGATTAGAAAAATCGATTCACCCCCCTCTCGGTTGATCCAACAATATTGTTATAAATAATTTGTTATCCTTTAGATAGAGTTATCAAATAAGCTAAGTTGCCATTGACATGACATAATTCGACATGGTGTGAGTTATATTTGGCATGATTCAAGCTTAGATAAGTGGGTTGGGTCAAGTACGATATATACATGTGTATCGTGTCAGATTAAAAGTTTTTAAATACATGGGTTGTCACGACACAACCCATAAAAAGCTAATGCTAGCACGTGGCAGCGAACTAGCATGACATGACACATAAGCCTATCTGTCGTGTTGTATTGACCAATAAGTACAGTTATAAATGAGTTTAATTCGCTAGTCCTTTAGGTGTACTTATATTATTTTTATTTTATAATAAAATTATATTTATTTTTGATATTTTATCAGTAATTTATAAAAATAATATTATACAAAATAAATCTAATTGTGAAATATTTAAATTATTGGTATATAAATTTATTTTTTTCAATTTGAATAAAAAATGTATGATAAGCCACTTTATATATATATATATATATATATATATATATATATATTCTTTTTTTAAAATTTAACTACTAATAAAAACTCATAAAACATACATTATTATGATAAAGAAATTGTCACTTTATTTAGTTGTAGTAAAAATATTTAAGATATCTTTGGTAGGATCAAAAATTTTGAAACAAACTAATGAGTTAGCAAAAATAAATTAAGATTCGAAGATTGATATAAACTCAATATATTTGTTTAGCAGATGCTATTATGTTTCCCGATGGATGTAGGCATATTTTAAATATAAGCTTAATAATCAAATGTATCCTCAGCTTTTTGCGTAAAATGAATATAAACTTTTAATATTTTATTACATAAAAGTCAATTCATAAATATTTATTTTACTGTAAATAAACACTCAAGCTTTTAAAATCATGGAATCAACTTTAAATATATTAAATAACACTAACTTTTGTTAATAATGTATATGTGACAAGTCACGTGACAACCAACTAAACTATCCACGTCCGATTTCATGTAAGATGTCCAAACTATAATTAGTGTTATTTAATAGATCCAAATTTAATTGTATTATTTTGAAATGTTGACGGTTTTATTTACAATAAAATAAAAGTTTAGATTGATTTTCACTCGATAAAACGTTATGAGTTTATATCCATTTTATGCAAAAAGTCGAAGATACATTTAGTTATTAAGCCTTAAATATGATATGATTGTAAATTTTAATATCTTTATTTAGTAACTAAATTCTATCATATTTTCTTATGAGCAAAAATTTTATTAGATCACGTAAATTATGTATATTTTTATTTATTTTTTTGTTTATCTTGTTTGTCATTTAAAATAATTAGTAATATTTATAAAAAAGTTTAAAAAAAATATTAATAAACAGTGTTTAACATTATCCTAATAATAATGCTGTACTTGACCAACACATCTAATAAAATTATGAGCCATATGTCGTGGACTATGCCTTGAGATTTTTCTTTTTATTTAAATAATACCTTAAAATTTTTTTAGTTACATCATAATCGAGGTTTATTAAAATTGAGAACATAACAATTTAAAAATAAAATTGTGAACATAAAAAGTAAAAAAAAAAAAAAACATTCCTCCCTCTATTTCTCTAACTCTGAGTTCTTTGAGAGAGAAAGAAAGTGAAGACGATAAAAATCCTCCTCACATATTTATAAAATAATAATAGTAGTAATTAATAAATTTAATATATGTGTATATAATATATATATATATATATATATATATATATATATATATATATATATATATGTAAATGGATGAGAATGTGATTCCCATCATGCAAAAACCGAAAGCTTGAAAAGGGAAAGTGCGAGGGGGAGAAAGAGGAAGCGAAAGGGAGAGAGAGAAATTGGGGAATTTGGGAGAATCGAAGCTTTAGAGTAATGTGATTTTTAGGGTTTTTTTTTTTTTTTTGAAGTTTTCTTCAGAGATCGGGTTCCGCCGAAATCTACGGGGGCCAAAAAAACCGTGTCGGATTTTGATTCACTCAAGGTGACGACTGATGATTTCTTTCTCTTTGTGTTTTTTTTTTTTTTTTGTTTTTTAAGCCTGATTTCTTGCATGTTAAGATTTGCTGATTTTTACTTCAATTGTTGAATTAATTTCATTTTCTTTCTTGTTCCATAAAAATGTTGTTTCCTTTTCCTTTTCCTTTTCCTTTTAGTTGAAATCTCCAGGGCTCTGTTTGTTTCTAACATGGCTTTGTTTTTATTTTTCTAGAATAAAGTAAAACAAAAAATAAGTATATATTAGAAGTTATCAGTTTATCGAAATTAGCATTGCATGTTGGATTATTGCATAAATTAAGCTTATAATTAAGCGGGATTGTCGACGTCAAGAAGAAATGAATAGATTTACGAGTAACACCATTTTTTCAAGACACTAAAGAATTTAGCTGATATTGATAAAATATATCCTTAGAGCTTAAGACTCCATCTTGAAGATCAAGAGATGGAATTCTGGGATCCCATAGTGTGTACCGAAAAAAAGAGTTTAAAATCTCTACAACTGGTTTAAATTTGTCATATATGTCCATTTTGAGTCTAAATAAGGAAATCAACTGCGAATTACGAAGTTAACATTTGTAATTAAATAGCCATGTGGGAAAGATTTAAAACTGCTTTTGGAAGTTTTAAATTTGAGTTCAAATGTACAAAAACTTTTTTAATTGGTTGGTTAGTAAGATTTCAGCAATATTGATACCCAAGTCTTGCCCTTTTGTCAAGTTCATTGGGTTCTTGATTATAAAGTCATCAAGTGAAAAATATTAGGTCATCCAAGGCTACTCTAACAAAGTTCATTTTATATTTAATGGTTGTAATTGTTTTTGAACTTTTAGTTTTAGCTTTTTATTGGGACCAGTATGAAACTGTTTAATAAATATAACTGTTTACATAAGATAACTGAAAGTTTATTGGCATTGGCTTGGAAATGAAATATGCTTTATTTTGAAAACAACTATAGCAGAGATGGTATTGAGATGAATAGAAGATAAAAAAAATAGAAAGAGACTGATGTTGTTTCAAACTGTTATTTTACTTGTTTCGAATTCAACCTTTGATATTGTTTTCGTCATAATTATATATGTGAAAAATACTTTGTAATCAATTAGAAACTACGGGTAAGCCTCTGTAGCCTACTCCTTAACCCAAACCATCGCTTTGAAATGCGCCAGAGATCAAATCTGCTGAGGCTGTGACTTTTTTCCCTTATAATTTACAATGTAAAGCTATATTTTCCTTAATTGCAGAAAGTTGTGTTGATGGTTATCTCTATTTGGTTACTTATCAATTGGTTCTAGTTATACGATATGCAGGGTAATGTGGTCTTAGAGGCAATGGTGTGTGAATTTGGCTAGAATGCTGCTGATTGTCTTTTTGTGACTCAACTTATCTGTCACATTAGAGTGCCTAACAAAACTAAAAGATTCTTCTATTACAGTAAGAGTTTTGCACAAAGTTTTTGTTCATGGGATCAGTTCATCTGGGGCTGAAACACTGATTATGTTTGGAAGCAGGAAATGATTGATAACCAGCATGTCTTGTTGGAAAGATGATACTTGTTCAAATTATGAGGGACTTTTTTTCAAAGTTGTTATTCATATGTTCCTCGTGCTCCTTTTGATTAAAAAAAAGGACCTTAATGCTGAAAAAATGCTGAAGCCTTTATTTGAGTCTATATTACGCAATATTATGTGGATTGTGAATACTGCTTTCATGCGGATTAGATTGTGAATACGCAATATTTGTTTTTGTTTTTCCTGGTTCATACTCTTATCAGTGAGGGTCTGAGCTCAGGCTTGATCTTTGTATGAGTTTAGTGTTGTTAATTTGACAGAAGGAAGATGATACCTGACATGGTGCATTGTTGATTTGTTGAACCATCATGTGCTTTTGGGAAAATAATATTGTTTCCATTAGTTTGACTAGCAGCTAGCAAAATGCCAAAATGGAGTAGCTCATGGGCTGTGTCAAGGCTGTTTGCCTTTTAGCTGCCAGTGTTGTTCCTTCTAAGAAGGGAAGGCCTTGATTTAAAGTCAATCATGGATAAAATTAGAAGGAATCTTATTCTTTGGTAGGCTAAAAAGATGGATAATAAGGGGAAAATTTGATAAAGTATTTTTATAATTGATTATATTTTGTGCATTTCATTTTGGTATTGTCACTTTTTTCTAATCCTATTTTTTTTTTCCCTTGATCAGGGAATAGTTTTGTGGACTGCACATTCTCTCAAATGGTGTTCAGAGATTCACTTAAGGAGCCGAAGATGAAAGTAGAAGGGGCAGAATGTGAATCACCAATAATGGCTGGTTTGCAAGGTCATGTCTCATTGCATCCTTCGATGCCTTTCAATCACAATTTAAGAGTTTCAAAAGATGACTGGCACCTATTAGCATATATCCTCTTGGCTAATAAAACTAATATGAAAGGTGTTGGGCAAAGCTTGCTGAACAAGGAAGTGCATGCTTTAACTTTTGGCTATATAGGACTAAATGGAAAGAAGCCTATACTTATGGCAAGATCTGGAGGAAATCATGATGGACAAGCATCGGACAATGGTCTCCTACCAGGTCTTAATGACGACATGGCACTGGACATTCTGGCTCGGAGCTGCAGATCTGATTACCCAAATCTGGCCTGTTTAAACAGAAAATTTAGGTCACTGATCAGCAGTGGATATTTATATAAACTGAGATGTCAGCTTGGCATAATTGAGCACTGGGTTTATTTAGCCTGTAATATGATGCCTTGGGAAGCTTTTGATCCTATGAGACGGAAATGGATGAGACTACCTAGGATTCCATGTGATGATTGTTTTACTTGTGCTGATAAGGAGTCTCTGGCAGTGGGCACTGACTTACTTGTGTTTGGTCGTGAGTTGTCAGGATTTGCTATTTGGATGTATAGTTTGATTACCCATGATTGGTGTAGATGCCCCCTAATGTATTTGCCTCGATGTTTGTTTGGTTCTAGCAGCCTTGGGGAGATTGCCATTGTGGCTGGGGGAAGTGATAAGTATGGCAATGTTCTAAAATCTGCTGAGCTCTACAATTCTGAACTGGGTACTTGGCAAATCTTGCCAGATATGAACTTCCCACGTAAACTGTGTTCTGGGTTCTTCATGGATGGGAAATTTTATGTCATTGGGGGCATGTCAAGTCATACAGATAGTTTGACATGTGGTGAAGAGTACAACATTGAGACAAGGTCATGGAGGAGGATAGAGAATATGTATCCTGGTAGCAGTGCAGGTGGATTTCATCCTGCCATGCGATCACCTCCTTTAGTTGCTGTTGTAAATAACCAGCTTTACTCTGCAGATCAAGTAACTAATGAAGTCAAGAAATATGACAAGGTTAATAACTCATGGAACGTTGTGAAGAGTCTACCTGTTAGGGCTGACTCTTCCAATGGTTGGGGACTGGCATTTAAAGCATGTGGTAACAGTTTACTAGTAATAGGAGCTGGAGGACATGGAGGGCGTGATGATGGAGTAATTGTTCTGCATTCCTGGGATCCAGAGGAGGGAAACGGGGATGGAGCAGAGTGGAATGTGCTTGCAGTCAAAGAGAGAGCAGGTGCCTTTGTGTACAATTGTGCAGTAATGGGCTGTTAATGATTTGCTACACGTCTTTGTTGCAAACATTGACGGCTGGAATACCGGCAAGCCTTTATCAGTTATGATTTTTATTTCGTCAGTGTCATTTAATTTGTTATTTTTTTTTCCAATTTATGGTTCTTCAGAAGAATAATTGACCTCATATCAATTTCTGAAAGTTGGCAATTGATTGTGTAGATCTCAATACTGAAAGCTTTAACCTCGTACAAAGTAATGACTGTTGCCGTTTGTCTTTGTACTTTGGCATTGAATTCTTTTCTCCTAATGCTGCAGTGTATTCTTCATTGTGGATTCAAATAACCTGCAGGTAGGTACTGCTTTTATCTTCATTGTATTGCATTAATGTATGTCTGTTTCGTACTCGTTAGTAAATTGTGGATGTTTGTGAGAGCTATGTTTGGAGTTGGGGACCGGTAGGATGTTTCAAGGTAAAGCGGGAAAATTATCAATGGAAGGAAGCTAGGGTTAGGCAGAGAGAGTAGTGATTGAAAGGGGTTAGGCAGATAAGAGTTGTTAGTCGACTTTGAGAGTCTTTGGAGGGAGCTCTATGTACTAAAGGGATATAAAGAGAGTGGGGACATTGGCCGTGTTATTACTGAAGGGCTGGAGGTAGAACTAGCTATTTATGTTTATAATTCGTTTTTGTTTCTTGTAAAATCATATTTGTTACGTATAAAATATGAAACTTTCGTATCAAAATTCGTATCTACACGAAAAATACAAAATCTTAATTTTAGTTTTTGTTATATTCATATGTAATTTTTTATGTAATTTTAATTTAGTTTGTATCACATTCGAATATTTTATTTGTATTATTTTTATTTGTATTATTGTGTCGTGTTTATAATTAATTGTCAGGTTTAGCTAAAAGGCACATCTAAGTAGGTTTAGTTAGATCCAATCGTAGGTTCAGATAGGATAAAAGTCTGAAAACCGAATTGGCAGACTTTGATCTTAATATTAAGCAATTGAAAAGATCAATTCTATGCAATTCTAAAGCATTGTTGGTAGCAAGCATGTTATGAAACTTAATCTCGCATTTTATTTTTGGTCCCTTTAACACAGCACTTGTAAATTTCGATACCATTTGACGTTGGCTTGGGGTTTACTTTGGAAAGATGTTTTCTAGGGCAAGCATCGTTCCTTTCTTTTTGCCTTATTTGAAGAAGGATATTGCTGGAAGCCTTTATTATTATAAAATTTGTTTATTTACTTTTACTTTATTTGATAATAAAATTATTTATTTATTTATGTATTTATTGTTTTTAGTATTTATTAATTATCATTCATTATAATAAAATTAAAATAATTATTTAATACACTATTAGTAGAGTTTAAATAATTTTAAAAATTATTAATAAATAAATAAAATGAGATATATGTTATCGTTTTATTTTTATTATGAAGTTTTTAAATTTTATTGAAAATATATTTAATAATTATCCATAAAATTGTTTGACAAAATAAAATGAAAAAGTAATAAAAATAAATCGAATGAAATATTTTATAAATCTAATATTTTAAAAATGAGTCTGTAGGATTTCAGTGGACCTAGCTCACTGGACCTTTAAAGGTCCATTGACCTTTTGCCGTACAATGGAGTTAGAATAGCATCCAGTCTCACAATTTACCATCCATCCAGAAGTCTAAATATGTTGAGATAATCTTGAACCTCCCTGCTGATCTCGAAGAGGATGGATGGTGTTTGGAAGCCAAGATGCGACTCTTCTCCAATTCATTTTTGTTCATTGGCCCTCTTGAAGCACTATGTTATGTTTGAAATAGGAATATGAATTTTTAGTATGTCTAAGAATTAACATTAACCATTATTAAAGCTAGATTTGGAATTCATAAACATTTGACAAGATTGAAATGTGCCACTAAATCCAAAACTATATAAGGTGAAAAATTATCCAAATCATGCTAAATTATAGTTGCCATTTGTTTCTCTCATCTTCCTTCAAATACTAGATCCTAGTTTGTCCCACCCATTTATATTCATCTAAATTAAATTTTATTATTAAAAGATTATATTATTTTTTATAATTTAAAATTAAAATTAAATATAAGTAAATTTTATTAGTATAATAACATTCTAAATCGAACCATACCTAAAGTTTCCTAATCAAAAACATGTAGAGCATGCAAAAAGAAATTAATATCTTGAATAATTCTCAAAGTTTACATGATATTTTAACTTGATCCTCAAATCTTAAAAAGTAACTGTCTTGATCCCAAAATTCCAAGTACATCTTATTTAAATCTTTTTGTCAAAATTGCTGTCATTTCCCAATGTTGCAAACATGTGATTCGAGTTAAGATGCTGCTATGTATTACTCAGTAAAAATATTATTTGTCGAGTTAATATCTTGAATAATCTTCAAAATTTGCATGGGATTTTAAATTAGTAACAGATATATTACTTTTTAAAATTTGAAGATTAATTTAACATTGATAAATTTCATTTAAATTCATAAGAATGCATTTTAATCCAATTTTAATTCATTAATTTAAAAAATGAACACTTTATCTCAAACTTTTCATTTTGCCAAACAAGTTAAGAACATTTTACCTCTTAATTCATTTGAAGTGCTTTAAATAATTAAGTCAATTAATAATGAATAAAAAAATACTAAGAACTATTAAGTTTTAAAAAATTAACTATCTTTTTCTTTTAATTTATTTTTTACTTATTATTTATTATTTTTATTTATTAAGTAGCATATTATTATTAATTTTTATCCATAGAAATATGAATGCTTCTAATCACAACATTAAGAGTGCTAAACACACCCTATTTACCAGACATAACCTATTTGTTAAATTTAATTTATCATTTTTACCTCTCACAACCTAAACTTACATCGACTCCACCCAAAATACCCTCAACCACCCCACGTCTCTTTCAACTCTCACTTTCTATCTACTCTCTTCAATCTCACTTCTTTTCCAATTTTACTTCAAATCTCTTCAAAATCAAAATTATCAAAGATAAACCTTTCAATATATTCATCTTATATTATTTGTTTTCATTTATTTTGAAGTAAATTAGTAGTTTTTTTGGATTTGGGTGGTTTTAAATTTAATTTGTTAAATAAAAATCTACGTTCTTTTTTTTTTTTTGAATTTTCAATGCTTACAACATAGCAGCTTGCTGCTGTGAGCTATGAAATATTAATAAGTTTTATAAAAGGATATTTTATGATTAAAATTCATTAAAAATAAAGTGTGTTAGTTCTCTAAAAATAATATTTAGTAATTAATACAATACGATACATAATACAATATCTAATAAATAAAAATAATAAACAAAAAATAAATTAAACAAATAAAATTAATCTTTCATAACTTATTAGTTTTTAATATTTTCTTATCACAATTAATTAATTTGAATATTTAAAACACTCCAAATGATTTAAAAAATAAAATAATCTCACAATTAAATTTTTAATTTTTAATTAATAGAAAGACCAACTTATCTTGCAATATAGAAAAGTTTAGAATGAAATATTTATTTTTTTACTAATGAATTAAAATTAAATTAACGACAAACTTAAGAACTCAAATAAAATTTACCCATTTAAAATATCAACCAAACGTAAAAAAAAAAAAAGTTAACTTTCGAGATATTAACCCTGCAAAAAAAAAAAGGTGACTTCGTATGATGGTGAGATGAAACAGTCCTATCTCACCTCAGGGAAAATGCTGTAAGTTCCAACCCCTGTTCCAATGACGAATTTTTGCCATATTTTTAACCTTTCACATGCAAGAAACCAGCATTGCCTACTCAGAATGGCAGCCGAAATGGCCGACCACCAGGCTCATCCGGCAACCCACCTATCTGCCTACATCAAGGCCATTAACAGCCCTGCGGCAACTGATCGTCACTACTGGCACCATTCAATTAAAATATGAAGCAGAGGTTGTAATGAAAACAATCACATTTAAGCTTGCATACGTGTTGAAAGAATTGGAATTTAATTGATGAATTAACAAATGTATAATCAACTGAAGCACACAAATAGCTATCTTCCTTACATCATAAACTATGCACAAGAAATCGTAACAAAATTTTACCCTGGAGTTATTCATCCTGAATATGGATCGCTATAGACCCTCCTGGAGTACGAATCCATTAATTTTTAACATGGACAAATCCAGTCTTAAGGGAAGTTTACAAAGGTTTTCTCTTTTTTTTTTTTTTTCTTTTTTTTTTTTAAATAATTAACGCAAGTACTCTGCAACCTGCAAATTAGTAGCAATGATTCATTTTCTTGAAAGGAAAGTAAAGAAAAAAAATCAAAAAACCAAAGCTTAATAGTCAAATATATACTCGACCTTTTGCATAAAATAGATATAAATTCTTTAAGTTTTATTGCATGCAAATTAGTTAATAAATTTTTATTTTACAGTAAATAAACTTCTAACATTTCAAAATCGTACAATTAAATTAAAATCTGTTAAACACCACCAACTTTCGTTTGTATTGCACAAGTGGCATGTCACATGATAACCCACAAAGTTATTTATGTCAGCTACCGTGTACGATATCCAAACGTTGGTTAGAACAAATTTGAACCTAATTGCATGACTTTGAAAAGTTGAAAATTTATTTACAATAAAATAAAAGTTTATGGATTTATTAGTAAGGGATAAAATGTTAAGCGTTTATATTCATTATCCATATTTTGTTAAAGGTTAAGAGTATATCTGGTTATTAAACAAAAAAACAAAGAAAAATAACAAGCAAGAGGTAAAACCATGCAAAAAACAACTAACAGCAAATGATATTGGTAAGCAAACGATGATCTGCTAACTCTTACCATCTTACAATTCCTTCATTACTTAAACAGGAAACTAGTTGAATAAATTTACTTCGGTTCAGCTTTTGAGTAGTCAGTACACATATCTAAGAAATTTTTGTTCAATCTAATGTAGGTATCCTGAAAAAAGTGTTAACTAATAAACTAGCCTATATTTCAATTTTCTTAGAATTTATGGCTTTTACGTTCTTGAACAGCAACACCACACACTGCCTATCTTGAAGACAAAAGACCTAGATCTGTTAAGCAGTAAGCAGAGCAAGGGAAAACAATTCTTTCTCACATTACCATCATTCATAGTAGTCCTAGTTCCTTCATAGCAAGTTCAAGCACCCTCTCCCCTAACAGATAATTCTCTCTCTAAAGAAAAACTTGAAGCGTTCTTCCCTCTCTATAACACGAGCAATCTTTCTCTTCAGCAGCTGCTTATGGTTTTTGATGGGATAAATTCATGGCTATCAACTAACTTGTGAGATTTTGTGGCATAAAATAACATACTAGCTAATAAGAGATTTTGCTAGAGTTTAAATCTGTTAATTTTAAGCACGACATGATGACATGATAAAAAAATAATACGAAAAAATATATGAAAATGACAGAGCTAAAAATTGACAGAGATAATATATGAATTTGGTAAAACTAAAAAAAAAAAAAACTATGTTTCGCGTGTCCATACGAATTTTTAATACTATAGCTTTTGTGTTTTATACGACTCGAACACAATTTAACACAATACGAATAAGAAATATATACATGAATTACAAAGTCTAGATTTGGTTGCTGAGCAAAACTTATACAATTGAAATTAACCAGCGCAAGGCAGCACATGAAGCAAAATGGAAAAACTATGGTTGCGTGTAATGGTTTTGTGAAAATTTGGCATGTACCGACCAATACCAGCAGCCAGTAAATCAATATCAACATCTATGATCTTCAATAGTTGACCAACTGAATAGGATATAAAAATACTAATGGATTCCAATGGTATTCAATGTTATGCTAGTGAATCATAAGCTATCGGATATTAAAATCCCATAGTATTCTGTCTTTATCTTCATAATTGTCAATATCGTATTCGTACTTGTACAGGTGATATTAATTGGTAGGTAATTGTTATAAATCCAACATCGACTCCAAAAGCAATTGTGGTGGGGCATTTAAGCTTGAAAAGTTCTTCTCCCTTATAGGCTGATCTTTTGGGCTAAACTCTCCCTTAGGGCTTGAGTACCTAATGTTGGTGCTTTCGTTGAGAGTCGACACAACAGAGAGAGAGACCTAGAAAAGGGCTACCTAGCGCTGGATAAGGTCCGGAGTGAAGCCACCCAAAGGAGAAAAGGGCTACTTGGTGTGCTAAAAAAAGTCCTGAGTTAAGCCATCTAGAGTGGGTCGCCATAGACGTTGGCTTCTCAAGGGGTGGGCAATGTTACTAATCCCACATTGATTCCACAAGCAATTGTGGAACGGTATTTAAGCTTGAAGGGCTCTCCTACCAAACAAGCCGATCTTTCGAGTTAAGTTCACCTTTTGGACTTGAGTACCTAATAGTAGTAGTTTGGGCAAAATACACTTTAACCTTCTATTGGTGTTTTGCATTTGGTAACAACATATTCTGGTACCAGTGATCCAGCCTACTTTACAAAATTTCAACCAAAAAATAATGTTTCATTCACTACAAAATAATTAGAAATCATCACCGTTGCCACCATTAACCCAAATTTTTTTAATTTTTTTCTTTGGTTGGGTATCTAATTTGACAACTCTGACAGTGTTTTCAGAGCCTTGCGCTTTTATGAGTTCCAAATCAATTCAAATTATAGACACACACACACACACACACACACATATATATATATATATTATGGGCTATACATTAAAAGAAAAAAAAAAAGACAATCTAATGCACAAAGCTCCCACATTGTGAGGTCGAGTAAGGATCATGTATACGCAGCTTTCCCTTTGCATTAACGAGACCGTTTCCGTTTAAAATTGTGACCTTCAAATCATAAAGGAGCAATATTCATCATTACACCAAGGTTCTCCTCTTTATGGCTATACGTATTCTAGTTATTTTTATAGAACATACATAGTAGTTCTAATTATAAAATAAAACTTTTATTCTATTATTTATATGAATTCGAGGTTTGTAACTTTGTACGTTAAATTAACATTGTCACATTATTTTTGAACATTTACATATAATCAAAATATACCTCAAATTTACATTTAAATATCGCAAAACATGAATGGAATGCTGACACACTGGTACTGGAGCAAAGCATTTTCTAAAAGAAAATCTTAACCTTGATTGTCATTGCCACTGCTACTGCAGCTGTGATTTTTTTAGTGTAATTTTTAAGGAATTTCATTGCTATCAGATAACCAATATGTTCACCTAAGGGTTGATCTCCTAAATAAGATCAGATATTTGTGGTATTTTCAGGACTTTTAAGGAGAGAGTAATGTTGTCTTTAGAAAACTTGGTCTTGGCGGCGGCAAAAAGAGGAGTCCCTGGGCCAGGCCCGGTTGACTCCTCAAAATGCTTGCCCAAGGACCGGCCCCACCCACCCATTAAAACCTATTTTGGCCATTTTATTATTAAAATTTTAAAAAACTTTCAATATTAAATAAAAATTAATTATTTTATAATAAAATAAATTTAATGGGGGCAGGCTAGGCCCGAACTTGAAGAATCCTGTCCAAGACCCTTCCCAATTGGGTCAGGCCAGTGGGCCTATCGAGCAGCCCACCTGTGAACACGTCTAGGTGCAACCGATTTTGTCATTAGTTACTGGTCTACATCTTAGGTGAGTTCAAATCAGCTAAAAAGAAATGATTCTGTGTAATGACTTTACAAGCCAATCTTAAATTGTTAACGCTCACATAACAAGAATGTTTTAACAGACATGAGATCTTAGTGGCAGCTGCCCTTCAAGATAAAAAGGAAAGAGTGAACAAATTGTTTTGGAGCCCTAGGCAGATTACTCAGCTCTAAATAATGAACAAAACAATAATGACAGAATTAATTCCATATCATGAATTCAATTCAATTTCAAGAATGAAAAGGCAAAAAAATGAATCACATATAAAATGAAGAGGCATCAAATGATATAAATACTGGTGGAATTCATCCATGTCAGTACCTGTTTTTAGGCTCCAAACTGATTGAAATTGTATGATAACACTTTGTTGCGGCACATCTAAAACAAGGAAAACAGCCCAATAAGATGCATCCAATAAGAAAGAAGCAGGCGAGAAGTACCATTTCTCTTTTCCTCATTAAAATATGTTGCTTTGGCACACATGAAATTCTATATTGGTGCACTCATTATAAGGAAAAAGTTAAGATGATGATGGAAATGAAATGAGATGTTGATGTTAACTTACATAATATTACATCAATCAATAGGGTGTTTGTCAGCCTGGCGAGACGTATAATGTGCAGAAAGCAAAAGCAGAGAAAGGAAAGCACTAGCTACAAAGATTGCATCAAACCATCGGTGGTAGAAGTCAAACTGAATATCTCCACCCAAAACATCCGTTATAATCAATCTGTCAATGGATATACATAACTATTAAGGCTCCAAGTTTTAAATGTAAATAGCAGTAAGTTGTAGGGTTTAAACAATAAATTAAAAATAATAATAACAGCCTAGTCCAATTTAAGTCGTAATAGTCCATGCAAAAACATGCATTCTAAACTGAAAAATTCAACTATGATAATATGGTAATTATATCCATGAGATACGTACCAAAGAGAGCTACACAGATAACAAGCCCAAAAGAAACAAATGATTGAAATACATTGAGTACAAGGTCCATGGAATTATAAATATAATTTGACGTGATTTATTACCTATCCAGATTATACTAAAACATATAAAAAGTAATTCCATATTTCCTAAAAGCACAAGTTTTCCCTGCAGCTCCAACCTTAAGTTTTTCTAGTTAGCAGGATTGCGTATCTTAAAGATCCAGAAGGAAAGGCCTCATTCACTAACATCTGAAAACACAGTTAATCCAACACTCAAAGGCTAGTCTTCTTTTGGGCAAAATAAAACTTTATAAAATAACTTTTATGGCCATCCTAATTGATGAACCTAATCAACCCATCAAGTCTATGTTCTATCCTGATTTACAATTTAAGAACATTTCAAAGAATTTATTTACTTTTCAGAGACTTTGGCTGCATAGTAGCTGATAGGCACCAACACAACCTTTCATTGCATGAAAAGATGAGTATTCCAAGGTTGCATCAGCTTGATTTCCATCATAGTTAACTAAGAATGATGGGGGTCTACCACATAACCTACCTCACATTGAACATCTATGTTTACTCAGGTGGCAAGGCTGTTTTAACTAAGTGACCTTATTCATCCCTTTATCATCTGCCATTTTGAGTCATTCTTAACTACCCATTTCTACCACAGCAAGACTAACTTCTGCACAGAACTATATCTTCACCCATATCTCATTTCTTCTCTCTCGTCTTGTCTTCTACTTTACCACAGCCCCTACTTGACAAATACCATCCATGTTTACTCAGAAACCTAGCTGATTGAATTAAGTGACCTTATCCATCCCCTTGCCTTCTGCCTTTTGAGTCGTCTCTAATTAATTATTCTCTGTAACACAGCAAGACTAACTTCGGTTCATTTCTTCACTCCTTTTGCGTCTACCACGGCACCTACTTGACACAACATCTATGTTTACTCAGAAACCTAGCTGTTTAAATTAAGTGACCTTATCCATTCCCTTGTCTGCTACCTTTTGAGTCATCTCTTCATCCATTCTGTGTAACACAGCAAGACTAACTTACACACAACACTTCATTTTCATCTATTCATTTCTTCTCCGTTTTCTTGTCTTCTGATTTATTGGTCATCTATTGATAAACTGAATTCAAATCGCACGAGACTGAGTTTTGATCAAAGACTAGGAAAACCAAGAGGTTTAATATCATATATTTAACTTTTTCCTCAACAATCTCCAAGAGGATGGTCCAATTGCCAGAAAGGCTGCTCAGATATGATATAAGGTAGTAGTTATACCTGCTTTGACTATGCAGTTCTCAGCTAACTACTTTATATAAACAGCTCTCAGCAATATTAGCAGAGCAAGCATTTAATATAATATAATATAATATAATATCTAATCCTAGGTTTCACTATTAGCCTTTAAAATTCGGATCTTACATGCAAATCAAGTATATCTAAATTTAAACTGGCATTTCATTTGGTTTCTTACAGTAACATGAATAATAAACTCACATCAACAGAGAAAGATTTGATGCAAGGAAAATTTTGGCAGTGACAAATACAGAGGTGAACACTATAAATTTGCTGAGAAAATAAACAAAGTTTAGCGGATTCCAGAAACAATCCTTCCACGTTAATGATTAGTTGATTACAGTGCATTCTAAATTCTACATGCTCAACGCTATGTATTAACAATTTTTGTCCCTATAAAAAGGGATCTATAATGAAACATCAGAAGAACTTTACAAACTGAAGGGAACGGTTTTTCCTTAATAAGCAACACAAAAGATATGTAAGTTGTCACCAATCATGGGCATACCTGTATTCATTCCTCAAACTTTTTCTTATCAGAAGAATTGAAGAGAGGAAATACATTCCCATAATTTCTGAGAGAAAAAGGACAACATTGCTTGAAGATCCACTACCAACTCTGGAAACTGCAAAGAAGAACTGCAAGCAACCAAATATTGCAAGTTAAGCTGCAGAAATCTAGATAAAGGAAACACATCCTGCTTCTAAAACAAAGACGATTGCATTTCAACAGCAATGACGATAAGGCACACAAGGTTGTCCTGATGCCAAAAGCATTTATTAGTGCTGGTCATGCCAATAATAGTGAAATGAAGATATAAAAAGAAAAAACAATACTCTCCATAGGAAGAGGTGAATTGACAACAATAGCAATGAGTCAATGACCAATGACAATGATGGCAGTAGCAAAAGCTGCCAAACCAGATAATCTAACAATGTTAGCACAGTATTAGAGACATAGGACCAGCAAGGATGACCAGAAAAAAAAAATGCTTGGGTTTTATTCAGAAAGGTTTGAAGGTTATCATATCAATTAGCATTCAATGACTAAACATTTGCTAAACTAACAATGGATTGGCAAGGCTGAGAGACTTTAAGATCTTCACATAAAATCAACTAGACAAACCATATGGTAACTAAAGCAACTCAACTCTAAGAAATACAAAGCTAAAAGCCCCACTAACAAAGGGCAAGATTACCTTCATTAGATTTGTTAAGAAACCACGTACTGATATGGTGATTAAGATTCCGATAAAAAGCAGGGAAATATACTGCAAATAACAAACAGAAAAAATGTAAGATGCCAACCATCAACCCCAGCAAAGAGAATGTACGTAGCAATTGTATTCATAGCAAGTAACAGTGTTATTAATAGAGTGAACACTGAAGGCAACAAGATGGTCATTTAACTATTCTCAATCACAGAGTGCTAGAATTATTAGTGCCAACTGATATCTCAATCTCAATCACCAAGTTAGGCAAATTATATTTTCACACAGCACATTAAACCCCTCAAATATTGTTTTGGGTTTTCCTTTCCAGGTCAAGCACTAAATTAGTGAAGCATCACATCGACAAACTTGACGGATTGAAATACTGTAGCATACCAGTCCACATTATACTGGTTTAAGGCAGAAAGAAAAACGTGGCAACTTCATGATCTGGTATTTGAATGTACTACTTATTTATGCAAACTAATATCATAGCAAAGGAATGTTTGCTAATTCAATCTTTCCGCAGAATATCAAAAAAGGAATCAAGAGATAGGAGTTAGATGACTTGTTTTAAAAATCAGAAACTATGAGCAAAACCTTAAATTTGCATACACAATTCAAATAAATCCATCAGCAAGCAATATGACATATACAAGATTTGGTCATGCAATTGAATGAACCAAATTTAGCATACTGTCTGTATTTCAGAAACAACTCCAGCTGAAATTATAAGTATTAAATTTTTTTAATTAAATTTTCAGTACAAACAAGAATAGAATAAAAACTTAAGAGTATAACTTGGAGGTCTCTATTTTGAAGACTGGAACAGGAAATGTGGTATATAAGGGATGTGAGAGGGCATCAATGAGTCTCCATATGTACCAAAAGAAGAAGAAGAAAGATTTAACTAAAAACTGGCCTCCCCAATATGGGACTTCAAGCTTAGTCAAATATAGGACAAAAAAGGAGCTGGACAACATTTTAATAATTAAGTGGTGACTGCCTGACTGGGTAAGTGATAAGCATATGTTACAAGCTACATCTCTGAGTACTTCCACGTAGATGCAGACTTCAATTTATTCAAGTGCAACACATTGACTAACCTGTGATAGCAATGCAGCATCTATTCCAATATCAAAAAACTGCAACAAGATGGTAATTGACATTGTAACAGGGTCAACTGAACCAGCCTGCATAGGAAACAGATATTTATGATATGTTATATGATTATGCAAAAAAAGGGGAGAAAAGAGAAAAAAATAGCAGAGATCAGTCCGAGATGATATACCTCCTTGAAAACAACACTTTGTAAAGACTGCACCAAAAACAACAGATCAATTAGACACCTTTTTCACACATTAAATCTTAAGTCAGAAAAAAAAAAAAAAAGTTTTGAAAGTTGATAAAAATTTGTGAGCAAAAGAAAAATTGAGATATCAGCAATTTCAGGATTTCAAAATTGTGCACTAAAATTTTTTAATGACCTAACCCGCCTCAGAAGCCCTTAGCATAAAAACATATAAATATTTAAAGCTATTATCTAAATTCATCGATTGAGAGTTGTTTAATTGAATCCATTTCAAAAATAACACGAGGTGGTAAGTCTTGTTGTCCATGTTCTTGTGCACTTTCCCACACAATATTTTGATGGGAGGGCTATTATTCCAATCCTAATCTTTGAAATCAACAATGCAACATTCAAAAATTTTATACACAAAAAAACCAGATTAAAGATTAGAGGCATTCTAAAAAAGGACAACGCAATGCACAAGGCTCCCATATTGTAAGGTCTGAGGAGGGTCATATGTACGCAGTCTTCTCCTACATTAACAGAAAAGTTGTTTCCACTTAAACCCATGACCTCTAGATCGAAAAGGAGTAACCTTTACCGTTGCACTAAGATTGGAAGCATTCTATAGTCCAATAAAGGGTAAGATTTTAGGGTATTATGCTGGATTTACTCGATAAAGATGATTAGCCTTCAGACTAACAATCATGGAGACTGGGGGAGCAAACAAAATGAATTTTAAGACCAAGATTAATTAGGCTATCAGATGAATTCTTAACTAAAAATTGGGGCGACCGGGGGAGTCAGCAAAATTAATTTTCAAACCAAGATTAAAATGCTATCAGAGGCAAATTGGTGAGCATAAGTTATGAGATTTTAGGTGGTTCAAACAACGTAATAAAGGATGAAAATAAATCTTAAAAGTATGGCTTCAGCTTCCTAGGAACTTTTCGTTGAAGATTATTTTTAAATCTTACTTAAAGGGGAAGTTTTGAGATTTTATTCGGATATCATCACCCGGTTATAGCACCATGAAAATGAGGCCAGATAAATTGGAACTGTAATAGTAATAACATTTTTGCTAAAATGACCACTTGTAAGACTTGAACATGTGCTATCTCACTCAATAGCCCAAGAACTTTACTGGTGCAGTTTACATGGCACTAGAGCAAATATGATGGATGGCCTATTTTGAGTGTTGTCATTTGCTTTCACTCACTCAGCAAGCAATCTCAAACTGCTTGAAAAAGGGATGGTAGGATCCTAAAGTTCACAATGTCGAATACATTTCTATACAATTTTATTTTATTTTATTCTATTTCATTTCTGAAAAAGAATTCTTCTTTTTCTTTAAAAGGAAATAGATGTTTTTTCAATTAAAATAAAAAGCTATGCAAGTATGTTTGAAATGATTCAATTATAATTGGGATGTTGCTATAAAGCCATCATGTACCCATTTTTCTCAAATCATTTCAAGGAATGCTTGATTCAAACTTAGTTTGGACACAAAATGAATCAAACAATGATCTATGCTCTTCTTCCTATTTTCAAATGCAAGGGTTGCAAATGTTTTAAAGTACTTTTCGATTTTGGCCTAAAGTCAAAGGTTCAATAAAGCTTTTATTGGCATAAAAAGCCTCATCACATCTTTTAATTATCCATTGATGTCATTTTATTATTTCCATTTGTTGGAGCAGTGGTTGCATAACTTTCTTCTATCATTTTGATAGTATAACCTTCAATAATGAGATTGAAGTTAAAATGATTTTTAATTATGAATCTTCATAACTTATTTGAGGGAACTTGTAGAATGTGCAAATACTGGCTCATATCTAATAAAATAAAAGTCCCCTTACAACATGGGAAATCAAAAGCTTCCTGATGTTGCAACAAAAGAAAATCCTACAAACAAAGGGCAACCTAATTGAAATCATGAAGTATCCACGAAATCAAAAGGATTGTGAACTTTTAGCACATTACAGGAACTACGGCTCATTTACATTAAATGATTGGTGTAAACCTATGGTCGGGCCTCTTGTAAGGCCTGTCAGCTTTCTGACCTTAATGATTGTTACCTTCAATCATGCTTTCTTTATAAATGACATTTCATTTTCAGGCCACTAAATTTTACTATTTACTTGAAATTAACAGTGTAGCAAAGGACAGTAAAATTTCATTGGTCATATACCTTAATCATTTTGTATACACAATAAACTGAACCTGCATAACCAAGCAAATTCTGCATATGGCCTCTCCATGTTCGCGAATAAGCAGCAGCCTCCTGCAAAATATAAAGAAGACTGAGCAGTGCTTTTCCTGGAAAAAAAAAATCTAGAAGGAAATGCAAAGACGAAACTCCAGCTTAAGTGACTACAGCAGCCGTACACAATTAACTACAGTAATTAGCTGCTAAGATATCTATATTTTTATAAAACTAAACAATGGGAAAAGACGTCCATAAACAAACTTTTGAAAGGCGATAAATAACTAGCATTAAAAAGGTATTATAATTCATAAGTTAAATGCAAATTCTAACTCCAACAAAGCAATTGAGGACCATCAATATAGTATAGTTGTATCTTCTGTGAGCGCAACGATACAGGTTCCCAGGACTGTTACAACCATTTGAATTAAAATACTTAACATGGACTACAAAATTCAAAAAAATGGGTATTTTGGCCTTAACAAACAATAAGAGATAGAAAAAAGAATTTTTTTTTTTTTTGGGTACCATTCAGTTAATATCAATCTCTTTTTCAGTTTCTTCCCATCATTTTGGTCTAATGCATGGTAAATCTTGTACATGAGAACAGTCCCATTACATGAATTTTCAAGACAAATAATAGAAAATTGACAGCATAACATATAAATTTGATTACAGTTCTAGCTAGCTCTAAAGCATAATCTGCATCTAGAAAATCAGTTTCAAAGTGACCCCTATGAAAGTAGGGATGTAACTAAGACTATGCCTTCATTCATTTACAATGAAAGATATTGAAGACCTTAAGAGACCGGGTATTGACCGTTAGGTCAAAGGTCCATGATCATAACTAATATAGTTAAAACACGTGTAGAGCCAAAGGCAAACCTTAGCTTGGCGAAGCTCATAAATTTCCAGGAATAATTGCTTTGAAAGCTCTTCCAAAGCTTGAACCTCAGCATCCAAGATTTTAATATCTGCAAAGAAAGAAGATAAACAACTTCATGGATTCGAAAGATTGAATCAGAAATATTATGTACCTCTCAATTGTAGAAGTCAAAACCTAGTGTAAAGAAAGTGAGATCAAGAAGCTTCATAGGTTACATCAACACAAAGTAGTAAAGCTACTGCCAGACACTGACTGCATCAAAAACACTACATGAAAACATAACATCAGTAAATCAAAATTGGCAATTAAGACTGTCCATAAAAATTTGAAACTTTATGAGTTCAAAATTTTTAACAGAATAAGGCAGAAGGCCATTCAATACCAATTTAAACCCAGAAAGTACAGCAGCAACTTTTCTTCCGCTGATGCTTATAGCTAATCCATCTTATCATTTGGTACTTCAGATAATAATTCTTAAGGGAAAGATTGATCTCTAAGAGCCCTGTGCAAAACAGACTGCCTTTATACTAGAATACTACAACTTGCGTTCAATGCTTGAAACACCTCTCTAAGCTGTGGATAACTTTTTAGTTTGCAGAATGCCAAAAATAATGTTGAATTGCACCAAAACTAAAAAGAAAGTAATACTGCTAGGAAAACAAAAATGCATATCTCTACTTTAGTTCTTTCTTAGACAACCTACAATCTCACAGTTGATGTGTAATAGCTATAGAGTATTCCATATGCATGAAGTGCCATGACACATGCAAACATCACAAAAGATAATCCATCCAATGCTTGCAGTGAAGATGAACAAAGTAAAAATCTAATTACAAAAGGAAAAATAAGTGTGACATATGAATGCATATGCCTTCGCTTGTTTAATGATCAAAATATCAACACATAAGCCCATTGCAATCATTAATAAATGATGTTTCCAAATTTGAGGCTATTAGATGATAGTTGAGGTTTCTAAAAAGTAAGATTATCGAAGGAGAAATTCTAAGAACTTTATTGAAGCAACCTAAAAAATAAAATAAAAGGAAAACCTTCAAAACAAAAAGGCTACTAAGATGAAGATTTTATCTAGACATACCACATCACAAGTTCATTATTATAAGGAATTTTACAGTATATAACTGCATGTTGAAGATAAGAACAAGAATGCAGACCTTGCTCCTTTTGATCATCTTGCACTGAACGTACAACCGTGCCTACAATCCTTTTGAAGAAGGATCTGGCCTTTAAGTCCTGAAAGATACATCTTTGATTAGCCAAAATTTAGGAACTATAATCGCTACCAATCCCAAGACTTGAAAAACACTTTAATTTTAGAGTCAAATATATATATATAAAAAAAGAACATATTTAAATAATAATGGCAAGAAATAAAAAAAAAAAAAAAACACACCAGACAAAAACAACACAACAAACAAGTATAATGTATGTAAATCGACTTTTGGCACCATGATATGTTCCAATGTGATAGAACGTGCCAAACCAAATTCAACCTTGACAGAAATCAAAACTAATTAAATTAGATTAAAGCAGAATACTGTAAATAAATTTAAGTTTGTCTCCATCTTAGTGGCAAATTATGCTTCATTCATAACCTTACATATCTTCTACGGGGGTCATAAAAGACCTCAATCAACAGCATTGCATCAATTTCAGAGAAATAAGCTAATAGGAGAAAGATCATTAAACCTCGTCAGATCCTTGAATGCGTTCCATCTCCATTTGACAAAGAATAATTTTCTTTTTCTTAGCAACACAAGTCTCAATTGATTGCATTAGTTGCCTCTCCAATGCCTTAATCTCAGATTCCTCAATCTCTCTGCCATGTTTAAAGGCACAAATGTGTAAGAAATCAAAATATACAGATGTGTAGAAACAACCATGATACCAAAAAAAAAATGCAAGAGAAGGCAATTCAATCTGTCAATCAGTGTTAATGAAGTATCAGCATCAGCTGTCAGAACACTACAAGAAAATATGAATATTCTACTCTTAATATGTTGATGCCAAAACTACAAACTCCCAGCTTTAAAGGGAACAAAAAATGGTTTGAAATCCCTTAACATTGCATGTGAGGTTTACAGGCTAAACCACGGTAATTGGATTCAAAGTTGGCTTGTGCAAACATGGTTACTTTCTACATTTATCGAAAAATGAAAGGCAGAAAATCATGACATTCACCCCTAAAGACATACAATACCTGTTAAGGACCACGCTTGTGATATCGCATAGGATAGAATTTTATATTATATTTTACTTTACCCCAGGCTTGAATTAAGATGAGCAGAGGGAAAACTTGGAATCATTTCCCCTGTTTTCCCCTGTTTGAATAGGATTTAAAAAAATAATAAAGGAAGGGGGTAGAGCACCCCTCCAATTCCCTCAAAAGTTCCATTTTTCAATTACCCCAAAATAGGGTGTACAAAGAGGAAAGGAAAGGAGTGAAATTTTTTAAATACAAAATGACTTCAATGCCCTTATTCTTTTTTTTATATTTAAGAATACTACTATAATTTTCAACCTTAGCGATTGATGCAACTTTTAAATCTTTAACAAATCATTTATCAATTATTTTTTGTCAAAAATTTGGTTTTTACAATTTTTTTTTTTTTGCTTGATCTTAAATTTTTTCCATTTTGTAAATAGTTCAAAAAAGAATATGGAGAAACAATGATATACAAGTTTATAATTAATTTTATCTAAATAAAAATTATTTAAATTCTTGAAAAAAAAACTCAGTGCACAAGGCTCCAAATTGTGAGGCCTTGAAAGGGTTATTGTACAAAGTCTTCCCTCTACATCAACAAAGAAGCTATTTCCGCTAAAATTCATAACCTCCAAGTCACAAAGGAGCAACCTTTAACAGTTTAATTTGATATTTCAAAAAAAAAAAAAAACCTTAATTTGATTTAATATGTTATTTTATAAGAAGAGGGTTAAAACTGTATAAATATATATTATAATAGATTCTTTCATTTCCTTTCCACAATTTAACCAAATAATGGTTGTTAGAATTTTGTTCATTTCCTTTATTTTATTAATTTTAGCTATCCAACCAAAGGATACATGTATCCTTTACATTCCTTTCCTTTATTTTACTTATGTCTACCCAAACATAACGTTAGTCGCCGTCGTTTTCATCCTCGTCGTCGTTGTCATCACAACCTTTATCCTAATGCCGAGGTAGGCTATATGAACCAATATATAAACTCACGCTAAGTCATTAGCATGAATTCTCCTCCTCCACTCATTCCTATCTAAGGCAATGTGTTCTTCCAACTCTCGTTTCATCATAACTTTCCGAATGACTTCCTTCCAAGTCATTTTCAATCTTCCCAAGCCTTGACTATTTTTACATCATTCATAACCTCTACTTTCCTAACTAGAGCATCCTTAAGTCTACTTCATATGTGTTCAAACTAACGTAAACAACTTTCACTCATCTTATCTTTCATAGATGTCACTCCAACCTTTTTGTGAATGTTATATTTTCTCGTATATTCGCACATCTATCACAATATTCACATTTCTGCTACACTTTTCTATGTATGTAATCTCTTGGTCACTCAACATTCACTACCATAAAGCAATGTTCGTAAAACAACAGCCCTATAAAACTTGCTTTTCAACCATATATGAAGTCTTTTGTTGCACAACATACCTGTAGCGCTTCTCTACTTGCTCCATCCAACTTGGATCTTAAGGGTTACATCGCCATCAATCTCTCCATCCATCTGTATGATCGACCTCAAATATCTTAAATGATCCCACTTAGGAATCGCTACCCAATCTAACATCACTATGTTTCGATCTTCTTCTTTGTATGAACCAAATTTACATTTCATGTATTCAATCTTCACTCTGCTTAGTCTAAACCATTTTGATTCTAGCGTTCATCTCCACACTTCTAACTTCGAATTGACCTCCACTCTAGTCTTAGCACACAAGACAATATCATCTACAAGCATCATACATCAAGGCACATTATCTTGGATGCATTTTGTCATTTTGTCCAGTACTGTAGCGAATAAGAAAGGACTTGCAAACTCTTGATGTAATCCTACTGCGATAGCAAATTCGCTTATTTGCCCTCCACATGTCCTCACATGTGTCTTTACATCTTTATACATGTTCCTAATTATTTCATTCACAGAGACTCTTTTATTCATTAAAGGTAACCAAAATACTTCTCTAAGCACTTTATCGTATGCTTTCTCCAAGTCTATAAAAACCATATGAAGATCTTTGCCTTGTACTTGAGAACACTCCACAAGTTGTCTAAGAAAGTGTATTGCTTCCATAGTTGATCAGCTAGACAAAACCAAAATAAATCCCTGATATCTCTACAATCTTCCTTAATATCCGTTTTATCACTCTTTCTCATAATTTCATCGCATGACTCTTTAATTTTATGCCTCAATAGTTGCAACTCTGAATATCTCCTTTATTCTAATAGAAAAGTACCAAAACACTCTTTTTCCATTCCTCAAGCATCTTATTAGAGCGCCCAATCTTATTAAAAAGATTTGTCAACCACCTAACTCTCACTCTCCAAGGCATTTCCAAATTTCAATAGGAATGTTATTAGGCCCAACAACTTTCCCTGTCTTCATTCTTTTTAGTGCCTCCTCTACATCTATCTTTTTGATTTTGTGAATAAAGCTTTGATTCAAATCGTCAGGAAGCACCAAGATATTGTCCAAAATTTGGCTTTGTCTATCATTAAATAGTTTATTGAAATAATCACACCTTTTTTTTTAATATCATTGTCTTTTTTTTTTTTTTGCTAGAATATCATTGTCCTTAATTAGAATTTTTTTTATTCATCCTTGAAACATTTAATGACTCCTAGTTCGTAACTCCTCTCTCTTGTTCGTGCCAATCTATATATCTTTTTCTCTCCCTCTTTTGTGTCCAACTTATCATAAACCTCTTTCACAACCTTCACTTTAGCTTTTGCCACAACACTCTTTGCCTCCTTCCTAACTAACTTATATTTAGCGAAACTCTCCTCGGTATTGTTTTTTTTCAAAGTCTTGTAACAATCTCGCTTAGTCTTTATAGCTTCCTTAACTAATTCAGTCCAAGTTGCATCCTTTCAAATCAGTGCTCTTCCATTTGATATTCCTAGCATCTCCTTACCTACTCCCAAATGCATTTTGCCATCTTATTCCACAGTATAATTGGGTTCTCCTCTGTTGTCCAGTTTTCTTTCTAGATCTAACTATTTCTACATACTATATTACAATCTTCTTTTAGCTTCCACCATCAAATCCATGTAACTTCTTTCTGTTGGTTCTTTTGATGTGGTTTATGAATTTTATGTCTAGGACTAGCAGTCTATGTTGCATGGTAACACTAACCTGCGATAACCTTACAACCTAAATATCTACCTCTATCCTTCCTCCTAGTAAAAAAGAAATCTATTTGATTTGCGCTCAATCCACTTTTAAAGATTACAAGACGAGATTACCTCTAACTAAAGAGTATGTTCACTAAGGTTATATCATAAGATAATGCAAAATCTAGGATAGCATCCCAACCCGAATTCTTGAACCATAGCTAAAACCCCCATGTATGCTCTCAAAACCCCCTCTACTAGCATCTACATGACCATTAAGGTCACCAAATTCTCCTATAGACACTTCTTGTACAACCTTATCAAATCCTCCCAAACAGTCATTTACTAGACTCATTAAGTCCTACCTGTTGAGCATACACACTAATAACATTCAAACCTCCTCTCCTAAAACTAACTTAACCAAAATAATCCTGTCCCCTTATCTCCAAACCTGTACAACATCCTCTTGATACTCTCTATCTATGATGATAACTACACCATTTTAGTCTCTAGCTTTTCCTGTGTACCAAAGCTTATACCTCCAAGGTGTTATCTCCCTAGCCTTCTCCCTAACCTATTTTGTCTCCTAAAGACACAAGATGATAACTCTCTCACTCAAAAACCTCACAAATCTTCACTAACTTACCATTATGCATACCTATATTCTAATAACCTAACCTAAGCTTATAGTTATGGACTAACTTATTTACCCACCCCCGTCCATTGTGGGAACCTTTATCTATTTGACACCACATTAATGCGTTGATGTGGTGAGTCGCTTCCGAGCGACGACCTAACAACCGTTGCATACTTTTCACTACAAACATAATGTCAATGATTCCATAAAATGTTATCATACAAAAGGAACATCTAAGGGATTAGCAGGCTATTTCACATAGGTTCCTACGTTGCTAGGCTCAACTTATCATCATATAATCAACCTCATTCAATTTAACATTCAACCTTTAACATAACATTCGAGTATGTGAATCGAGGCAATATTCATTCATATGATAGCATGAAAAGCCTACTACTTCTGTTTTCCAAGTAAATAAGTTGGATATCAACATAAATATTTGAGTTGCATACTTGGCAACTCAACAGAGCTTTTAGCAATCATTTAGAATTTGCAAAAAAAAAAAAACCTTTTTTAATCATTTAGGTTTATCCAAGAACATGGTTGTTCATATTGTTCCCGAAAATATTTCTATGGTTGAAATTATTTGAGAGCTTATAATAAAGTCTTCTTGGAGATTACTTGAGAAGATGCAATTATCTCTTCTCCTTGCTTATTATAGCAATAAACATTATAAGAACCCAAAACATCAATTTTCCAACATTTAGAAAGACCTCCTCCTGTTGCAGCACCACAACAAAAGTCAAATTCCTAGATATGTTTTCCAATGAATTTCATCGCCTTGTACCTAAACTTAATAACAAAAGAGAATCTACCGTACCTGTTGAGATAAAATTCCAAAAATTAAAGTCCCTAATCTTAGTAATGTTCCCCTAAAATCTCCACCTATTCAAACTTCATATTTAATTCTAAATCCCTACACTCATGCATTTGAAAAAAAAATAAAGTCCCAATCTCCGCCAAAAGAAAAAAATTCAAGACATCTCATGCTTCTTCTTCTAAGCCATAATCTAAAATAAGTAAAACCTCCAACTTCTTAAAGCTACACTTTTGTCAAACCATGACATACTCATTCTTGACCTACCAACCCTTGGACATGACACAAAACTACAAAGCTTCCTTACCTTGGAGACAGTAGTCTGGCTGTCTCTAAAAGTTATCAATTTATAAGCACACCACTCCATCTTAATCCACCTTATTAAGTTCTGTTGGCATAAACCTCATGCCAAGTAAATATCTCTCTTGCATTTATTGGTCATCTCTGCAACTAATACCCTGGTTTTCCCCTTATTCAATTCCTGAGCACTTTTCATCAGTAACTAAGCAAATTATACATGATGCCATTATTTTGTTCAAAGACATCCTATCTTTCCGGAATTACTTCCAACTTATTGTTGGAGGATCACATAAATCAAAGACAATGTACAACAATCAAGTTGAACAAAAAGTCACGATCAAACAAAATACTAAGCAAGAGACGACAAAAGTACGGAAAATGATATTCTAAATACAGTAGAGGGAAAAAGGTTATTTAATATGCAGCATACGGGAATAAAACTTTGTTTAACTATCCTGCATCCAAGAATCAAGAAATCAGACAATTAATACATGTCAATACCTGATGAAGAGTGACAAATAGCTGTATGGCAAGTTTACAGCACCAAAACCAGATAGGACAGCCATGACAGTTACTCCAACAACACCAATTCGACTGACCAATTGGGGCATTGTGAAGAAACCTGAAAAGCAAAAATCAAAAGGAGCTAAGCCGCTGGAAAGGAGCTAAGATTTCCGAAACACTTGCATAAAGGATGTACGCTTAAAGTCAAAAGAAGACATTTCTGTTTTGCTGATATATTAAAATTAAACCATCATCCTCGAATCCAGGTTACTTGCAAGCCGCTAGAAAATTCAGTTTTTGGCCTGCAGACTATTGCCATAAAGAAGCATAATCTTCTAAAGAGATGAGAAACACAAAAAGGCAAAGTGTGTGACTGATTTCCTTATTCACAATGCAAAATCTCTTGCAATTCAGGCCTCCAAACAATAACAAAAAAAACTCTTTGACCTTCAAAACCATAAAATAAATTCCCATCCCATAATCCATCTAATATTCCAGGAATATTGCGACCTATTTTATTTTTCTAAAATCTTAGAAGCCCCATATATGCTCCATTACCATATAACTATAAATATCCTCCAATCTTTAATGCTGAGCCCCCCAAAATTTTCAGGTGTAGTTCTCAGATAATTAAGATTAAGCTTTGAAGTCATTTCCTTAAGGTAAAGAAGAGGAAAAGGATCGAAACCAATTCCAATCAGAACAGAGGAAGAGAAATCTGTTAATAAAACTCGGTGAGTTTGTGCCTGTGCATGTGAGACAGATTGAAACTATGAACTAAATAGAAACAAAAAACCTTTGTCAGGTGAGGGCATGGGAAAGTGAATGCCCATGCGCCAAAAACCATAGAGAAATGCCAACAAGAATAAAATAGCTCCCAGTCCAGCTCGTTCCTTCCTTACACCTGAGATGAACATCTAGAAAACGTTAGGCCTAAAAGATAATCATTGAACACATGTAATGATGTTATTTATTTTCGCTTTCACAACTTGCATTTAGCATTCAGAAACTTTCACTCGCAATATTGCCCACTATAAAGGCTCCAATTGACAACATTAAAAACACTCATAACTGCTTCTGCAGATGCCTCTCTGCCCAGAACTCAGTTGTGTGACAAAGGCATATACATCGATCATAAAAACAAAATCTATTCATAATTCTCGAGTGACGAGACAGATTTAAAATGGCTGTCATATTCAAGAATGAAGACAGCTGTATTTGGGAAGAAGGAGACACAACAAAGTTCTCAAAAATGTTAATACCTCAACATTAACCCTCACAAGAGAAATAGCATATCTAAGGAAACAATTCTAGATTATAAGAGAAAAACTTACCACTGTTGCAAAGCATCAAGTAGCAATGGTAATAAGGCAACATGAAAACTAGTAGCAAAATCAAACAGAATAGATCCACCTTCCAGTTTATCAATCTTGCCCTACCAACAAAAGGGAAGATGTGATTTCATAAGACTTATGACATTCAAATAAGTAAACGGAATGAGAGAAAGATTTCGAGCTAGATGCTAAAATATGGTAGCAAAAGTAGAATGAAGGGAAGTGAAAGGACATAATAGACAAATACAAGAACTACTGGAAAAAAGCTCAATATTAAGTGCTCTTTTTCTTTTGGAGATAAATGACATCCTAGAGGCATCCCTAGTGGCACAAGCTATTAAATCAAAGTGTACAACCATCTGAAGACATATTAACAAAATGTAGAACAATAAGCACAAATCAATAATAGTAATTTCTCCATAACAACAAGAAAACTTAATATTCAGCAGTCTAATGTACTTCATTATCTTATGACTTCAGAAAAGGGGACTTCTAATAAATCAAATACATAATTTCACATTTCACAATGGAACAATTTACTAGAAGTTACCCTTTGGATAGAAGATTAAGCTCATTAGTTGCATTAACATTAATACCATCAAAATAAATTCTAAAAAAAAAAAAAACCTTTTTCTTGCAATCTCTTCCAAGAAACTAAATATCACATATACATAGAGGCAACTTAGTTACAAATTAAGATTCATATATAAAAACCAAGCCCTATAGATTTTCTAACAAAGGGAAACAACCACACCAGTCTTCTGAAAGCAAAAGGCAAGTAATTAAAGTAACAATCACAAGGTAATAGAAGAACACAAAAGAAGCAACTAATAACTGCATTTTCAAAGTAAATTCACCAGTCTCCAAGAGTAGAATTTGTCCCAAAAAAAGGGGGGAAAATACTCATATAGTCATTCATCAGATTCCAATTCAACTCCCTCTTTTCCATTCACAAAGCAACCAAAAGACAAACCTAAAACCCATATAACTAAAAACACTCAAAATCCCTAAACATAAATGGATGGTTAACTCCTAGTAAAGCACGAATCTCACATGCTAATCTCAATTGTTACATTAAATCCAAAACTATCAGAAACCCAATTTTCAAAATTCCTAGCCATTCCCATTTCTCAATAATAAATTCACCAAAAGAACCCATATAGACACACTCATGTACATATATATATATATATATATATATATATTCAACTTCATTTCCTTTATTCACAAAGCAAAACCCATTTAAAAAAAAAAATTGAATGAAAACCTCAAAACATATATAGAAATTTAGTTAACTCATAAAAAAGCAAAATTAGACTAAACTAACCAAAACCCAATTTCCAAAACAACAAAAAGAAAATTCAAGAGGATGGGGGGAGCAACTCTTACTCTCTGGAGAGAACAGGGATGATCTCGAAAAGAACAAGCTGGAGAAGGTTACAAGAGAAAGCGAAAACAATGCTGAAAATGATTTGAACCAAAGCTCTTTTTTCCTCATACTCTTTGTAAAGTCTTCGGTTTAAGAACCAAAGACCTGTCCACCCTAGAAGAACTAGCGATCCCATTACCACAATTCCTTCGTAGATCGCCCATCCCCACCCCATTTTTTTTCAAACCTTTCTGATCTTTACTTGAAATCTTTTGCTCTTTCTTGTTTTCTAGATTCTCTCTTAGTCTCTTGTGTTGTTATGTTTGCTGATCCGTCGCTTCCATAGGAATGGGGAGAGCACTGCGTTTTATTTCGGATTGCGACGAGAAAATCTATTCGATCCAACAAATTATGCCACACAAATAATTTTGATGATTTTTTTAATAATAATTATCTTCATATGAAAATATTTTTTTTTCTTTTTTATTATTTTTGGATACTTTCAAAAATAAGTATCCTAAAAATTTATTTTTGAAACTACAATAAAACTTTAAAAAAATTATTTTCAGAAGTTCAATCTGACTATTGAAAGTAAGCTTTAAGGAGTTTTATTTTTTAAAAAAAGATTTTTTTAAAAATCATTTATGAAAATTATTATTCAAATTACAATTTATACTCTTTAAACTTTAATATTTTTAAGACAAAAAATACTTTCATGAAAAAACAAATCATCGATCTTAGAGATATTTCCAAGTAAGAGATTCTATAAGCTCTTAGAGATAGCTGTGCAAATTTTCATCACCATTTACAGAGTTTTAAATCCCATATAGAGTCTAGATACAGTATTTTCGAAATATAACCTGGAATGGGGTAAATGACCAAAATGTCACAATGCTGTCAAAAATGAAAATTTCATGAAAATGCATGACATGACATATTTCACTGTTTTCTTGATGAAAAAGTGATTAAAAATTATAAACGGGTTCAAGACTTGATTGTCTGTATTAAATTACTTATTTTCTGAAATGAAATGTGCATAATGAGTGATTTGATGAGAAGTGGTCTCTCTCACTCTGTTTCACACCGTTTTGTGGTTGAACTCGGTCTGGGGTACCATTTTAACCAGATATGAGCCGTCTATAGATTTTGATTGTGAAAGTGTGCTGGAGCCGTCGTGTTAACTGAGAGTTACACTGACCTGCCCGCACGAGATTTTATGTAACACTGAGAATGGAAATAATGCTAGAGCCGTCATGTTAACTAGGAGTTACACCGACCTACTCACACTAACTTCTAGTGACATGGTGCTAGAGTCTTGCTCGCACTCGATTTTATATGACTTATGTGTGAAATTGTGTTAGAGTCGTCGTGTAGACTGAGTGTCACATTGACTTGCTCGCACTGGATTTTGATTTCGTAATATGCATAAAGTCATACTAGAGCCCCGTGTAGACTGAGTGTCACACCAATCTGAGCTACTCACATGTGCATTTTGAGACATAGTATTGATGCAGTTGGAGATGGGATGATAAGACCTCGAGAACGGGCACTCCTAATCTCGCTGATTTGAGATATTGGGGTTTATGGAGTACGTTGTACCGTGTGGACAACATGGAATACATAGTACCGTGATTCTATGATCTGTTCATAGAGTACGTCGTACCGTGTGGACAACATAGAGTACATTGTACCATGAGTCAGTGATCTGTTATTTGTCGTTTGATGGGGAGTCTGATCCCTTTTCCCTCAGCCATTTGGTTTCTCCGTCTGAGGTGGACACGGCTAGAGATTTGTAGACCTTGATTCGCTGCTTATCCATCTTGTGAGAGGTATACACACTTGACATTTTGTACTGAACAATGTAAAAGCACAATTATGTAGACAATAGTACGGTCGGGATGTATATGTACAAATTGTAGTAATGTATACAAGTTTATGTTATAGAAAAGAATGATAAGGTCTATACATGTTGTGAATGAATGTAAATGTGTGACTAATATCGAATCACAACCCAACAGTCGGTAAGGTGAAAGGTAAGTGAAAATGTAAAAAAATTGTTGGTGATTTTGGTAGGTCACGTGTGGAAGGAGGTCGTGACAGAGAAGATGGAGGACAAAGGGGTGGGTGGTAAAGACTTCATAAGGTCTTGCTACCCTAGCTTGTAAAACCCTCTCCCTTTTCCTTAGGGTTTGTAGCCAACCATGATATTCTATTGATAGATTAGGGTAAAATGTTTCATTAATTGGTACATTTACTTTTAGTCCTTGAACTTATTTTTAATTTCAATTGGGTCCACCTCTTCATTAAGCTATTTATAAAGGTAAAGCCCAAATTATAATTAAGGTTAATAATTAAGGTTAATGGACCTCAACTTAATTAAAATCTTTTAATTAAGTCCTTTAATCTCTTTTAATTATAATTTGACTCAACAACTTAATTAAAACTCTTTTAATTAAGTTTAATTAATTAAACTTATTTAATTAAGTCCAATTATAATTCTATCTAATAATTCCAAATTTCCTTATTTCAATCCATTTTCATCCATTAAGTATTGTTTTGTGTGTTACCCATTAGGCTTCTAACATCATGACAATTAACTTGAATAACAATTCAAATTCATATATCAAATTGAGCATATAAAAATACCTTATAACCATCTAACATCAGAGAGTTCAAGAGTGATTCTTAACTCAAGCCTTTCAGTGATAACCTCTTCTGTAATTAATATCATTCTATCAACTATATATCAACGAATATAAAAATATGGTATAGTATCTATTTATTTAATTCCTCATATGAATTCTTGAAACTTTAGGATTGACTCCAATGAATCCTATGAAAGTGATTTCTTCAGGGCTCCTTATACCATGACCATGGATTTAATCAAGTCACTTTTAAGTTAAGAACAATCTAGATATATTCACTAAAATTCACTTGGGACGACGAATCCTCTTTGAACCTCTCATCCACTTTCCTATGATCGGAGTCACACTTAAAAGTACCTGTTTTAGGCATTTGGATCTTCCAATCCTGCAAAGATAAAATTAAACTATGACATTTCACATATAAGATGATCTAGTATCACAAGTCAAAGGATCACATACACGACTATTACATGAGAATGCTTCTGTAGACACTCGAGTGAATAATACTAGCAAATGGCATTCTTATGTTAGGTATTGTTTAGTGAACTTGTTCTCAAACAAATACTCACATGTTATCCTCAAGTATCTTATATACTTCAATTTATTAGATCAATTGTTCACTTTACAAATAAGAAGCTTAACATATATTAATCTCTAGTGCATTGTCAATGCTTATTCTTGACAATACATTGACTAGGAATGATTTTAAGGAACAAGACTTTGATGCATAAAAGTCTCATAATTATAACCCTTTATAATTCCCTTACAAGGTCAATTTTGTTTCATAGGTTTCATCATATATAGAGACAAATAATCCATATTATTGTCAATCTAAATAATGTAGGGAAACCTTTATGTCACTTACCACAAGTGATCATATGTTGCTATGGTAACATGCCTCTTACCAAGTAAGTTGGCTCTAAGATATACATTAATATAAATGGTATCTCCTTGGAAGAAGAATCAAAAAGAGAAAGACGCTTCTAGAATTTAGGTTTAGAGCAAACTCCCTAGAATCAAGTAGAGAGTCTATCTCTTTAGCCTTCAAATTGGATTTCCTACGCACAAATAATCAAGCAAAGTATAAAGATCTTATTTTAAGGTTGTTTACAGTCAATTCCTTTGGAGTTAAAAATCTTTATATTCATGGAGATTCTAATCTTATGATTAAAAAAGATAATGATGAATTTGCTTTGAAAGAATAGATGTTAGCTTCTTACAGAGCACTTATTCAAGCTTTATGGAAGAAATTTCAAAATGTAAGATGTGAGCACGACCTAACATCTATAAATAGGTATGCTGATAAACTTGCCACCTTAGCCTCCAAAATTCAAATTCCAAAATAGAATGGGTGTAGCACTATGTCAGTTGTTAGAAGAATTTTACCATGTTCATCTAATGAGTTACTTTAATCTCCAAATTGTGAAGAAAATGAAGATCGGCGCTCACCTATCATTAATTAATTGATCAAGCCTACTTCTACTAGTATTTTGGATTTAAGGCATTTCTACTTAATCTATGGTGTTCTATATCATAGAAGTGCTAATAAAGCAGTGGCAAGAAATGTTTCCAAGAATGAAGCTCAAGAAAGATTAAAGGTAGCATATGACAAATAGCGTGGTGAAGAAGGACCTCCATTATATCGTCTACTTCAAAGAGTTTGATACTTTTGGCTAACAATGTCTAAAAGTGCTTTGCAACTTCAGAAATCTTGTAGTAAGTATTCTGAACCTTCACATGTTAAAGAATACAATTTTATCGAAAGTGCTGGTGATTGGCATAAACCCTATATAGACTATCTAAAGAATGAAGTTTTTCTAACTAATTATCATGATGCAAGACAGCTAAAAAGAAGAGTTAAAAGGTTTTTCACGGATGGGGATAATCTATTCCAGGTTACATTCGTAGGAAAACCATTGAAATGCGTTTCTCCAACTGATATACATACTTTGTTGTAAGAAGTACATGGTGGAAGTAGTAAAGAATAAGAGGGAGGTCGAAATCTGTACCCCTAGCTTTTAGAAATTGGGTATTATTGGCCTACTATAAATCAAATGTTGTGAATCATATGAAGAAGTGCTACCCATACCAAGTTCATAGAAATGCTATAATGTTTTACCTTTCGAACTACATAGCATCAGAACTCCATGGCCATTTCATTCTTGGGCATTTGATTTAATTGAGCCTATAAATCCACCTTCCAAAGGCTGCACATGGATACTGACAGCAACGAGTGTTTCATAAAATAGGTAGAAACTATTCCTTTGAAGAATGCAACAGGACCAGTGATGGTAAACTTCATCAGGGAGAATATTATTTGTTTCTTTGGAATACCTAAAGGAATTTTATGAGATAACGAAACTCCATTTACCAATTCTAATGTGAGAGAATTACCTACACTTTATGATGTTGATCATGCCAAGCCTTCTATTTACTATCCAAAAGAAAATGGTCAAGCTAAAGTCAACGAAAAGACACTACTCGAGATACTTAGTAGAATGGTTCATGAAGAACCAAAATTATGGTGTAAAGCTCTTTCAATGGTGTTACGGGCATATAGAGCTTCTAAGCGAGGACCAATGAAAGTGGCTCCTTTTTAATTAGTATATGGAACTAAAGCCATACTTCTAATCGAAATACTAGATTAAATAATGATGTTTTATGGATGTTAAAACTAGAAGCATTAGAAGAAATATGAGATAAGGTGAAGAAGAATTCATTAATGTACCAAAGAAGATGGAGTAACGCCTATGACAAATTAGTAAGGAGAAGAAACTTTGAAGAAAGTGATTTAGTACTTCATGCTCCAGAACATATCTAAAGAGGAACTTTAGTCTCTAAATTGAGTCTGAAATGGGAAAATCCATGTACTATACATGAAGTAAACGACAGTGGCTATTGTAAGTTGATGAATCCAAAAAACAATGCTATCACAGTGCTCATCAACTTTTAGTACATTAAAAAGTTTCATGTAAGAGACTTATACTTCAAATTTTCTTTTAAGTTTATAACATTCAATAGTAATTCAAATTTATGCTTCTACTTCTCTTTATAATAAAATTTTATACATGACAAGTGTATTTTACTTAGTTCTAGTTCTATCACTTATGTTTTGGCTATATTTTATTATTTGCAATCTAATCGCTACTTTATCGCTTGTAAGTTGGCTAAAAATTATTATATATACTTCATGCAATGACCGCAACTTTATACTTTTTAAAAGAATTGAATCAATTTTTTATATATCGAGTTGAGAGATAATCTTTTCTTAACATGAAGTTGTATATATATATATATATATATATATGGCAAAAGACAACAAAAGTTTTAAAACAAGAGAAATGATGAAATGAAGGTGCAAGAAGCGAAAACAAATATCTAACTAGTTATGTAACTCCTCGGAGAATAATCAATGTTATTGAATTGTGGAATCGCATCTAACTTCTTCTGCAACTCAACCTGATGATTCTTTTGCAGTTCTAATTCTTTCTCTGGCGAGGTATAACTATGTTTCTACTTTAGGTTTCTTAACACTTATGGAAAGGAAAGCTTTGGCTTTAGACGTACATATGTCAATGCAATCAAGCATAAATCTAGCTTTTATTGCATCATCTACAAGCTACAACATTAACTTTTGTTGAGAAATAGATGACATTCATCTCAAAAATTACAACAACAAAGTTGTTTTTAATTGCCATGGATGCACCTTTATTTTCTTTTTAAAGATGCGGCAATCCTTCTTTAAAGAGTCATTGTTTTTCACAATGAAAACATGCGCATTTTTTTTTTAATTTTATATCTTTTGGTCAAATTAAAATTATTACAGGTCAACTATTAAATTTAACAATTTATATATAACTTTTCAAATCGATTTAATATCTTTATCATTTCGATTGTAGATAGCATATTTTTCAATATATTAACACTTAAAATTTTATTATTATCAAACTCATAGTTAAATATTTTCAATTAATTTAAGATTTTGTATGCATAATCAACTTAAATAAAAAAACAATACTCAATAATCTGATGAAAAAAAATATAAATAGCATAAAAAAATGAAATGGTGTAAAACTAATTTAGTTTTACACAATTAATTTTACAGTAATTTAAGTAAATCCCTTCCCATACATATATATATATATATATTTTTTGATAATAATACATTTTAAATTCTAAATTAATAGTAATAACTGTTTTTGGAAGAAATTATTTCTTTCCAATAGAGATGCTATCAAAATTTATTTCCTCTTGTTATTACCATCAATCATAATCATTCACAAGAAAAATGTTAAATGCATGTATTGTATTTAGGCTAAAAAACAAGTTCAAATTCTTCTTAAAAAAAAAAAAAACCAGTAATCACTTAATCAGACCACATATCCAAACTGCATCTTAAAATACCGAATCACAGCCACAGAAACACAACCACAACCACTTTAGCTTTAATTCTAATGGAAGACAACAACTCTTTTCGATTTTCTTAAGATTTAAATAATAATAAAATCCGTGCAGAAAAATTTCTGCTCTTTCATTCGATTAAAACTGCAATTTTCTGGAATTTTTAAGTTACCTGCTAGGGTTTGTTTTATTTTATACCTAAAGCCTGAACCTTGGCACCGTACTAATACACATAGTGATGCAGAAAGTGAAAACCCACAGTTCTAAACAATAGAGGGCAGGCGAAAGAAATCCGTCCAGGGGTACAACATTTCTCGAGTAGCTAGAACTTGTCTGGACCTTCTCTTGTAGAGTTCCGAAGTTCTCGAATTTCGGTTCATTCAATTATCTGCAGCATAGTTCCAAGGCAGGTTTTAGACAAATAGGATATCTAAGGGGAACATATATGCAGTTTGAAACTCACCATGTGGAGAAAGAGAACTGGTTGTGGACAAGTCAGACGATGCCATTGGAATGGATATCGATAGCTGGGTTGTTGAGAATGAAGTCGTCTGGTTAGATCTCTCGTCTTCAAGAGCTGACCACGAGTCCTTTGTTTTAGGCCACTCATCAAAGAAAGGTCGAAGAGATTGACCCTCAGGCTTCACAGGTTCACCAGAGTAGAATTCGCCGGAAAATGAATGTTGGGGGTAATCATTCTGTAAGATGGGGTTGCCACTGGATTTTGACTGAGGAAACGAGGAGACTCTAGACTGCATAAGAGGCCATGTGTTGTCCTGTTGAGTTTCGATCTGGAGACCCCAGCTGCTCCCTGAAGCTTCAGAGAAGAAACTATGCTCACCAACCTCAGGTTTAACTCCTTGAAGATACCTATATGTGTTACAATGAGTTGAGTAAAACACATCAAAAACACGGTCAACCAGCCTAGGATTTTTATATAAAGAAACAAAGTCTAAATGTCAGTGGGATCACTGATTACACAAATCGACATGCTCGTAACCAACAAAATGCAGTTAAATTTGCAAAACTGAAAATAGTCAGCATCATCAGATGGGCAATTGAAAACAAGATCATTTAATTCATTCTTATGTGTATCTATATGATGTTATCAACAAATTCCGTGGTCTTTTTTCAATATTGCATCAGCAACAATGATGCATCTTTCTTATGATCCACTTAAATTATGTCACAATCATTTATGGGACATAAGACAAGCACATATAGCGCCAAGGCAGTCCTACACTTGTTAGGAATGCAGCAGAGTGATATAGTTAAAACAAATGACAGAATTCAAACAATAGATGAATAGAATGGCGATACCAAATTGTCGTGAAACACTGTTGAAATGATTTGAATAACATAAATTGTGCACAGTGTGAATGCATTAGCAGTTTATTTAGATTTAGGAGCTACATAAAGTAGAGGCATTGAAAAGATGCGAGTCTGAACTTATCCGAAAAACAGGAGAAAGTAGGAGTTAAAATAAAACTCGGAATTCAAGTGATAAGAAGTTAAGAACATCACAGGTCAAACTCATGAAAGTCAAGCATGTGTGCTAACAGTCTAACAGCATAGACATGATGTATAAGACAAGGATATACGGAGCATCTAACATTGAAACCTCTGACATCCAATTATACCGTTTTCAGATTTCAGAGGATCTACACCAACCAAGTAAGCATAAAAATTATTCAATTCCTCAAGCATTTTTGCAGTCATTGCAATAAAAGACTATCAGAAACTAAATGGCTGCAAAGCTAACAGTTACGGTATGGCTAATTAAAATGCAATACAGATCATGCTTTTAAGAATTACAGTTTGCGGGAAAGCATAGTAAAAGGAGCAAAAGAATATTCAAGCTAAAGAGAAACCTACCAACAGCAAAGAACTGCAAGATAAAGAAGGAAATTATGAGTTCAACCAGGAAAGACAAAAAAGAATAGGTACAAATTTGCAGGCAAACATAATTTGAGAAATTGATGATTTACTAAGTCTTACTGCAATGTCAAAGAAAGTAAAACATAAGTACAGACAGAGTTGGCACACTTTGTATATGGCTAAAAGATTGCAAGTAATATAATACTTTTAAAACAAGGTTCCGGAGACACCGCTAAATGAAATTTCTACCTTTTGCATATCTCCCTTTTGACAGAAAACAAAGAGGGCCAATTTGCCAGTAGTTCAGAATGCTTGTCAGATTTCTACAATGAATTAAATAGTGGAAACAGAAAGCAAAGAAACAGACTCAAAAGAAGACCGCAAAAAACAAGCTCTGCTATGGCAATGGATTCTACACTGTCCTAATGGACATAAGGGCCCAGAACCCAGAAAATTGCAGAGAATTAAAAAGTTTAACGAACCTATCCACTACCACATTGTAGGTGTACATAAACATAAGACCTACCATGGTATATTATTAATGGGCCCGAAAAGAACCAAATCTTGCTGAAAATTTAACTATATATGGCTTTCTGAAATTCATTTCACAGAACAAGTTTCAGAACAACAAATTATAATGATAAGACTATAAGCTTAGGCTGTAAAAGTAAAACACTTATATATTACCATCCAAGTTTTTAACTTTGTGCAACCATCTTCTGAATGTGAAATTTACAAGTACCCATCCCACTAGGCAGGAACAGAGAGTGGATAGTTTCTCACCCAGTAGCATGCTACGGACAATTTCTCATGTTCGTCAGACAACAGAACAAATTTCATGGAGAAAACAAAGCAAAGAACCAGACCAAAAAGAATAACTGTCAGCAACAAACAAATTTATGCTACAACACTACTGATTTTATCATCCATCTTTGAGGACACCAGGGCCCAGAACCCTGAGCCTAACAGAAACTTTTAAAGTTTCTGCAAGATCTCTATTACACCAATGGGCAGGAATCTGCAGTTTTACTCCTACCACACAATAACACAATGTAGCAGATATGGGCCCAACTCCCAACAAACAATATATCTCACATCAGTACACAACTAAAATATCCAAAACTTCTACCACATAGCATATTTACTACAATTTACTCCAAGATAAAATGTTATTGGAAGAAATTAAAAAGCTTTCTCTAATTGCGTAGAAACTAGCATAAATGAAAGATAACAAAATTTAATATCGAACCTTTCTTATGCTCACTTACTGAAAACGGAAAGGAAATATAACGAAGGAATCCAGTTCTGATTCAATTTTTTCTGTAATAAGCACAAAATGAAATTGTGAAACTAAACACAAAATGAATTACCTATAATCTTTGCTTGGGATTCCGTATGGAATCGACTCCATATGATAATGGGACTGACTGGCTCCAGAAGCAGTGACTTGTGTACTACCAAAGGCGTGTAACGGAAGGCTCTGGAAGCTTCCAGTCCCACCACTGCTTCCAGAAACAGTCACAGTAGATGATGATTGTGTCGTAGTTTGTGATTCCACAGGCTTTCTTGAACGGTTACGTCCACGGTGCATATGCCGCTCACAATACTTGGAGTCCGGGTATGCCTCTTTGGAACACCGCCATTTCTTGCCATCAGTCCTCCTGCATCGTCCTGGCTCCGGATCCACCTTCTTTCCAAAGAAGGAACAATACCCCACTGCAAAATTACAGTCAACTCTGATTCATAACAAGGTTTTCATGAACAAACAGGAACAAGTGTGACAAAACATGAATTATTTATGTTCCAAGTCAAACAAAATACAAAATCAGCAACAATGACAACAGCATGGTAGATTGTAACAATAATATTTTAAAATTCTACAATCACCGGTATCAGAATATGAATAAAAAATGTCAAAAGTGATACAACACTTGACCATTAAGAATCAACAATATCACATGGATGGCAAAAGAAATAGGAAGAAGGATTTAGCATCAGCTACAAGAATCTTTTGAAATAAACTACTGTAAAAGTAAACAAAGTAGACAAATAATAAGATAATCTATGAGATCAGCATAAAATCCATGATAAAGTAATGCCACTAAAAGAAACCAACTTAACCGAAAAAAAAGTAAAGCAATTGAAATATAGAAAACAATTTTAGAATTTATTTGTAAGAAATCTGAGAAAATAGCAAAGGGGACCAATCTTTGTCCTTGAAACTGATTTGAACTATCACAAGTAAAGAGACCACCCACAAACCTCAACTGCTATTCAAAGTCAATTAATTTAACTGGTAAAAGGAATGTTTCCCAATCCATCCATTGGAACTAAAAATATCCATGAAGCATCAAATATCCACTCATCTATATCAAAAAATTCATCTTAAAACCCATCTAAAAGCGAAAACCATTCTTGCAAATGAGAAATCTCTTTATTTTGGTTATCTTTTACTTTAACCTATAAAAATAAAAACTTTAAAACAATTTCAAACAAAAAAAAAAAAAAATCTGATTATGATTGGCTTGCCCATGCGTTAAAAAAACAGAAAAATAGAGAAAGAAAGAATTTTCCCAATATGCTTAAACAAGAAAACAGACACTCAATAAGCAAGACTCAAATCAAAATAAAACACACCCAGCAAAAGGGACAAGAAAATCAGGCCATCAAATCCTTACAAAATAAAAATTAAAAAAAAAAAAGGAGAGGGTTTTAAGGAAGAAAAAAGAGAGAAAAAGAAAATAAAATTAAAAGAAGAAAGAACTTCATTTTGGCTTACTGGTGGGGTGGTGAAAGAACCTATGAGAAATCGACTCAAAGCTTTTCTGAATAGGGAGCACAAGATCAGGTGGCACAGGCAAACCTGCCACCATGTACTTAAAGATCAAAGCTTGATGTTCCAGTTCTTGCCATTGTGAAACTGTAAATGGCGATGACCTCATTGTCATCATCCCTCCTCCAGTCCCCACCCCTCCGCCACCACTCCCAGCTCCCCCTCCAGCACCACCACTATTCATCTCCACCACCACCACCACCCCAAAGAACTAAATAAAAATAGTAACAAGGTAAACCCCACTTTCCTCACTATTTTCTCTTTTATTCCTATAACTCACTTTTTCCAACTTTAAATGATCCTTAAAGCGACAGACTAGAACATGTTTCTGAGACAAAGAACAAGTAGGAAAACATGGGACATAGATAAACAAGAAGCTATGTTTCAAACATATTTGTTGTTCCTTGCATAACTATGTCATAAAATCTCTAGTATCTACTATAATTTATACTATATATCTCTGCTTTGCTTTAATTAAAAAAAAAGGTGGGGGCAGTGTCTGTGACAAGGAATCCTCAAAGCCCAAGTTTAGTCCCATTTTTACCGTGAAAGAGAAAAACAAATTTTCTCTCCTCTTTTCTTAATACTGATTTTATTAAATTAATAATGATGTTTGGCTAATTATTGAGTAATTAATCCATGGTTACATTAACTATACTTAAATTAATTAGCTAATTAGGCTTTTTTCATTGATAAATTAAGGTAATGAAGGGAGGTTCTTAAAAAGGCAGGGAAGGTGGTGTCTGAACAAAGAGTTGTTGTTTGTTGTTGTTGGGAAGAGGTAGTGTTGTCTTAGTTGAGATGAAGTGATGTGTGGGAGAGTTTTCGATAACTGGTCAAATGTGGATAGAAGAAAACATGGACAATTTTTGTTTTATTTTATAATTTTTGTTACAACTTTTTTTTTTTTAATATGGGTTTTTTTTTTTTTAATTGCCAGGATGTGGATTTTTAATAGGATAGGACCCACTACAGCTCTAAATTGGCTGGCAAGGTTGAATAAAAATTAATAAATAATAAAATTATGACAGTTTAAAATTTGATTTTAATAAAATTAAAAATAATAAAAATATATTTAAAATAATATTTTTTAATAAAATTATAATAAAAAATTAAAAAAAAAAGTAAAAAGACAAATTTAATTTTAAAATTTATCTCTATTCTCATCTATTGGCTTGTACAGCCGCTAATCGATATCTCAAACCAACCCTATAGACGTTAAAAAAATTATTTGAGACATTGTGGTCAATTTTTAGATGTTATAATCAAGTTATCAAGGCGATATATATTTTTAAAAAATATTAAAAAAACAAAGATATGTGAATTTTTTTTATTTTGTTTGTAAAGTAAAACCTTTTTGTTATTAATATATAAAAAATAAGTAAAAAAATCAGTGAGTAGTCTCAGATTTATTTTTTTCAATTTTTAAATTGGGTTTTTCATGGCATGAACTGGAATTTTGTATGCCATATGCTGCTGATAGAGTATTGCTTTGCCTATTTTCATTTGAGTTGATAATAATTAGGTGGTATAAAATTTTTTATAATTTCCGTTCACTTAAAGGTTCCAAGTCTGAACAAGATAAGGAAAAGAAGATAACCTTAATATCTAATTTTTTATGTAATGAAATAAAATTGAAATCCAAAGAATTGGTTTAAAAGTGTAAGATTATTTTGAAAGCGAACACGATATATAGTGAAAAGTTTTATATTCGAATCTTTATCAAATCAAATTTTTTTATGTTAGCATCAATCATAAAGCACGAACGAGCATTAATCTCATATCCAATGTGGTACGGAGACAGTTAGTTGTTTACACAAAAACTAAGAAAATAATAAAATTAATCTCTTCCTAATTTTTTTAGATTCACAAAGAGGTACAAGAGAGAAGAAAATTCAAATTTTGAATCTAATTTCTTTTAATAAAGATAATAATCGTTAAATAAAATTTTAATTGTTACACTTAATTTTTTCTATTGCGGTGTTTTGTCAAATTTCATTACAATTGGCTAGTTAATATTATGATTCGAAATATTAAAATAGAGACCTATTTTTTAAGAAATAAATAACTAAAACAATGCCAACAAATTTTTTTGTTTAATGGTTAAAAAAACTATGGTATAACATAAGGTTCAGGTTCAAATTTAAATAATTTAACTCCCATTTCAATTATTAAAAAAATTATTTATAAATATTGTTGATCAAACATTAAACAAAAGTTTTCGAAAATTTGGATGATAAAGAAGGTAATTTACTCAAAATGTTTACATCGTTGTACAATTTGAATGAATAAAATGATAATAGATATAGTTTTTAATTAGTTATATTAAATACATTATTTTTAAATTTAAAACAAAATTAAAACACTTATAACTCGATTATAACAACATAATTCCTCTTTTTGGAAGAATTACTTGTAGTCTCTAATCTCCCAAAAAACAATCCATCAATAACAAAAATAAATAAACAAAACTGATTACTATTTTGTAAAACTTGCAAGATTTTTACAATAAAAATTATCATGGTAAATATACTTTTTTATCTTTTCTTCTTTGCTCTTAGAATGTAACGACACCTTTGGTATTTTTTATAAAATTTGTTTTTATGCATTGATAGTGATTTTTTTTATTTTAGAAATGAAATTAAAATGCTTATCCATGTTTTTTTATTTTTATTTTTTATTTTTTTAAATAAATATTGAGAGATATGCATCACTCTATTTACTTCGTTGGTTAAATTTAAATTTTTTTTGTCTATAATATAATTGAGTCGAATTAAAATAATTCAGTATCAAATTTAAATTCGATTCGACTCGAAAATTTGATATTCGAATCTCAACTTGACATTAATCGATCTTGATTTTTGAAACTCAAGTTTAATTAGATAAAATATTTAAATCACTCGAACGCGACTTGATAAACTCTATTTATCAATTTTTAATTATATATAATAAGAGTAAAATGATAAATTAATAATAAAGTATAAAAATATATATTAAAAAAACTCGATTTGACTTTTGAATTGTTTCAAGTATTAAAATATTCAAATTCAAGATAAATTTATTATTCAAATAGTTTAAATTTAATTAAAAAATAAATAAATTAAATTTAAATAATTATAAAATCGAATACAAATTAATTAACACATTTAAAACCGAACTCTTGCAAGTGAGTGCATCTATAAAGTTTGTCTTTGAGTATAGCTATAGGCATTTGGACGAGACAGATACAGAAAGTTGCACAGAGGCAGACAACGACAAGGTATGAACAAGAGAGGCGACAAGTTATTTCATTCTTCACAAAGTTACAACGTACAAATTTCAAAAACAAAAATCCATTTTGAAGGAAATCGATACCATATATATACAAATTTACCTTATCACAAATAGGGCTACTCAATGTGATATTGCATATTTTAAAAAATTTATATATAAAAAATGATCTCAATTTTTTTTTTTTTTTTATCAAATGTTTCATGTAAGGATTTTTTTAATAATATTTTCTTGATTTAAGACATCAACTTTTGCTAATTTTTCATTTTAGGATAAAAAAATGTCACTGAAATTTAGGAATGTATTACTCATAGGAACCTTTTGGTTCGGGGAAAAAATATTTTCTTGGGAAAAAAAATTATTTTTTATAATTTTATCTGGTAAATTTTAGAGAATATTGTATTGAATTTTTGCGTTTGATTGTATTGGGGAATATCTTATTATTACATTTGGTTCAAGAGAATTTAAGATTACTAAATTGTATATTTTACTATGCTATCATTCTGTATTAAATTAAATACATAATTGATTTAAGATGAATAACACTTTGATAAAAATTATATTTAACATATTTATTTATATATTTATTTATTATTATTTAAATTTATTCATTTAACAAATGTTGATTAATTTATTTAACACAAGTTAATCAATTTATTTAATATGTAAATTATTTTAATTTATTTAATTAATTAAGTTATTTAATTGTAAAATGTCAATTAAGTTATTTATATGCAACATCTATTATCATCATTTAATCTTGATATATTTGATACAAAAATTTAATAAAATAAAAACATATAAAAAAGAAAAAAAAAGTAACACTTGCATTTATTTGATTTTCCATCTAATTTTTATATCATACAAAGGATACAATAAAATTATAGATATGTATATAACTTCATTTATTTAAAAAAAACACATATACACAATAATAATAGTAATAATATTATTGATTTAGTTGTAATATTGATAGGTTTATGGGTAAAGTGGTCCAAATATCAAGTAAATTGAAGGTAAAATAGGAAAAAAAAATTAGTTAGAGGAAATTTAAAAATACCTCAATATCCGGAGGTAATTGTTTTATCTCGAATTTTCTTGAAATCTGGTACTGTAAGTAAAATAAAATGACTGATAAGAGAAAAATAATCGAACCAAACGTCAGAATCAAATGACGAAAAACAATTACATGGAGAATCTAAAATTCTTTCAATCAAATGGCTCCATAGTGTTAACTTCCAATCGTCAGCTGTTAACACTTGTACATGTGTTATTGTTAGTGTGAAAATTAAATTGGATTTTTTTTATTTTTATAAATACATTATTATCTTTTAGCATAAAAAATAGTAAGAAGAAGGACAAAAAATTTTCTAAGAGAAATATATCCCTTTTCTTTTCTTTTTTTTTTACAAAGGGAAAATTAAAGCAAATAAAGAAACTAATTCAATCTAAATCTTTTTGGATAAACCACACTTCTAGTATATGCATTAAGCAAAGGTCTTAAGAATCTTGGAAGTTCTCCTAGTACCTCATAGTCTTCATCAATCTCAACTTGATTTTGCTAAAGCATCTACACATAAATTCCCTTCCTTTAGTACATGTTGGAAGCTGCAGTCCCATCTCCTCATGCTAAGCCTACAAATATCATCAATAATGCAACCTAAAGGATAAGTTTCCCTCCTTGTATTATGTCTTAGCATCTACTCCATAGATTAATCTCCTGTAACCCTCCTTCCATGCTAACAGGAATCTCTATCTCACTGCCAATAATTCTGCAACAATATTTTAACACGAACCCAAAAAGCTCTGAATCCAACCAGCTAGAAGCCTGCATTTGATCTAATCAAACCACCCACACCTATTGATCCTGGATTCCCCGTGCTGATCCATCGGTGTTCAACTCAACTCTATCTTCCTATGGTCTAATCCACATTTCTAGGATCTCTTCATTGTTCTTCCTGCCCTGTTCTCCAAAGGTTTTATGCAAATTCCATCACCACTATGATTGTCGGATGCAACAACCCCTCATCATTAATATGCATATTCTCTTTTTCTTTAAAAATCAAGCCATACCTCGTGCACTGAATCCTCTAACTTGTCATTACAAGCAAACACCTCCAATCTATATTGCCATATATTCTGCTAGAAATTTTAAGATACCTGTCTAACCATTCTTCCAATGGAGTGATAAAAAAAAATTGGTTCGGATTTTTTTAACCCAAATGGTTCTCCATAGAGTTTTTTTGCAAAGGTACAGTCTCTAATGACAAGCAGTGTACTCTCCTTTGCCATACCACACACTTCACACAGAGAAGAGCTAGCCATTCCCCTGTGAAAACACAGTATATTAGTGGCCAAACTCTCTTCAAGCTAGCCTAACAATGTAAAGCCAACGTTGAGGTGCAGGCAATTTCCATATCCAATCAAGTTTAATACCTTCTTCATTGTAATCCCTTGTCAAAGCCAAGTTATATGCCGACTTGACAGTAAATAGACCATTTGTAGACAACTCCCAAATCCACCTATCCTCCATACCACTAATTTTTAGCAAAGGTTGTCCTATTACATTCAGAGCAACTTCCCTTAGTAAATGAGCAAACAATAACTCAGAGTTCCGAGAGCCATTAACTCCTGAATATTCTCTAACCTTATCATCCATATATATAAAGTCAAGATAAGCCAATTGTAGAATGTTTGGATGCTATCCCTTCCTTTTCGAAGGCGTATCAAGTATAACATTTGAAATTATTATATAATTTTTTATTTGATATACGGATACTATATAGCATTTATAGGGAATTCTTCAATTATGTCAATTTTTTTTTTACATTTTTGTAAAGTTAATATAAACACATATGATTTACATCAAGTGAATTTTCTATCATAGTAAGATTACATCAAGGGTCTGCATTAAGTCCATTCTTGTTTCCGATAATAATGAATGAACTGACACAATCCATCCAAGATAAGGTATCTTGGTGTATGATGTTTGCATATGATATTATCATATGTGCTGAGACTAAAGTGGGATCAACGCAAAATTGGAACTGTGGAGGCAGGCACTAAAATCAAGAAGGTTCAGATTAAGCGGAGTAAAGACTGAATACAAAGAATATAAATTCAATTCAAATAAAGAGAAAAATTAGAATCATAATGACGTCCGATGGGGTGACGATACTTAATTGGGATCATTTTCGATATCTGGGGTCTATAATATAGATGGATAGAGAAATTGATGATGATGTGAACCATAAGATCCAAGTTGGATGGAGTAAGTGGAAAAGTGTACAAGTGTGTTGTGCGAAAAAAATCATATATGGTTGAAATGCAAGTTTTATAGGACAATTGTTAGACGTTGATTGCTATATGGTGGTGAATGTTGAGCGACTAAGAGACTGCATACACAAAAGATAAGTGTAGTAGAAATGCGAACGTTGCAGCGGATGTGCAGATATACAAGAAAGGATAGAATGAAAAATGAAGAATTCTGTAAGAAAGTTAAAGTAATACGTACCAAAGATAATATATATGAAAGTCGTTTACGTTAGTTTGGACACATTTGACGGAAACCTATAGATGCTCCAGTTAGAAGAGTAAATGTTATGAATGGTGAAAGAATGATCAAGGCTAAAGGAAGACCTATGAATGATGAAAGGAAGTTATTCGAAAAGATATTTGAGGCATTAGAGTTGGATAAACGAATTACCTTGGATATGAATGTGTGGAGGAGGAAAATTTATATGGATGATTTAACGTGAGTTCAGATATTGGTTCATATAAACTACCTCAATCTATTGGGATAAAGACTCTAGTGATGATGATAATGAACCATAAGATATATTAAAAATATCGTAAACATATAAAAATAAATATAAACATATATTCTAGCAAAATTATTATGTGTTTATGTTTATTGGTTCTAATTTTACATTTATTTATATTTGTTTAAGATATTTCAAACATATTTTATGTCTAATGACACTAAATTTTATACTTAATCATATGTGTTTATATTGGTTTTACAATAAAGTCAAAAATTTGGACTTTATTATAGAATTTCCCAACATTTATACATAGCAATCTTATGTATATAAAAGCCAAAATAGTTGAGTACAAGTAGAACTGTAAGACCCGAAATTAAATCGTAAATTTTTATGAGGGATGAAAATGGTCAAAAATTTAACTGAATGGGATTCGGATTGGAAATAAGGATTTAAAATGCGAAGTGAGTGAGTGTTCGTGAAAGGAAGTCGGGTTAAATTAATCCCGAACACGTGCAAGGGTAAAATGGTCAAAAGATCGAAAGTCGGTATAAATTCGAGAAGAAAAATTTAATTAAAAATAATGGATTTGAGAATCTTGATCAATAACGAAGAAATAATTAAATTTCGGGTTAAATTGATCAAGATATGAATTTATGAAAATTAATCGGATTTTTAAGTCGAAAAATCATTTCGAAAATAATCGAAAAATATACCGAAAAGTCATTCGGGACAATACCCCGAAAATACGGAGAAATTATACCCGAAAAAGGGTTAAAATATAATAAATAAATTAAATAAAAATTAAATTAATTAATTTGAAATAAAATAATAATTTTTATAAGGATATTTTGACAAAATAATAGTATTTTAATGATTTAAAATATTAATAAAATAAATAAATAAATATATAAAAAATAAATTAATAAAATGAAAAAAAATAGGAATCAGAAAATCGGGGAGAGAGAAGAAGATTGAAACGGAAAAACGAAGCCAACCGAGGAGATCACCGGCGAGCCGTCCGGCGACCAACGGCTAGGCGAAGGGCCGGAAATGGAAGAGGAGAGGCCGGCGACCTCCATGCTACCGGCGGTGCAGCCTACCGACGCCGGAATCCGGCGGATCGAGGGACAGAAACCGACAGGGAGAGAAGAGATTTTTCGACGATCGACGCCGATTCGGCCCCAAACACTGGCCACCAAAGATTCCCCACTTAATGCCGAGCCGATTTACACCGAAAATGACCGGCGAAACTGTCGACAAACGCCGAAAACGACGAAAAGAGAAATGGGTTTCGACGGCCGAGAGAGAACATGCCGGACCAGTGACTTTCCGGCGGACTTAGACGAAACCGAGGGCAGATCTGAGATGCGAACGGCTCAGCGGAGCTGCTGGCGGTGAAAGCCGGTGGAAAACCGACCGGCAAAGCCCTGAACCGGAGCGAACTAGAGTGAACCGATGGTCCGAACCGGGTTGAACCTGACCGAACCGGTTCATCCAAGAAAGAGAGGAAAAAAGGAGAAAAAGGGAAAAAGAAAAAGAGGAAAAAATCCCGACGATGTAATCGAGCTACGGGTAAGTCAGTAGTGGTCGAAATTGACCCGATTTAAATTTTGGAGTAATCAATTTAATTAATTTTCGATCGAAAATTTACCCGAAAATTTATGAAATTGTGTAGCTCGACAATTGGCATCCAACGAGAGCTCGAGATAGCCTCGATTTACGTACTAGTATGGAATCTCGGGTAAGTAACCCTTATTTACGATAATTTACATCGTTATGCGTGATATGAATTTAAATTCCGCATAAATTGAATTAAATTTTGAAAATTTAGATAAATTGTCGTAAACAATAAATTTAGCTATTCGAAAGTTAGAATGAGGCCCAAGGAATTGTTAGTGGGCCCAATAAGCCCAATAGGCCTTGATAATGTAAAAATTAAGTGGAAAACGGGCTTAAGGCCGATTAAGGCTCATTAAGGTGCAATCGGGCCCAATAGGGATAAATGAGCCCAATAATTTAAATTAAGCCCAAAAAGTATTAAATACAATTAAGTTGTATAATATCTGACCTGATGAATATTTATATGCAGTTCCGGACATTGGATTGGGAGCATATCGGACTGCGCGACGTGACATCAGAGGAAATGTCAGACTCGACAGGAAAATAAGGTAAGGGAATTCTGCGGACTGCTAGAGGTAACTTTACGAAATTTTAAGTTCATTTGCAGTCCTTTAAAAATTATCTGAAGGGTCTAAAGGTCAAATAATAATTTTAGTGCCCCGAATGGGCAAATTACCAAAATACCCTTGTTAAGGGTAAAATTTACAAATTTAGGAAAAATTGGGAGGAGCAAGAACAAGAGGTTTCTGCTCGTTCTGGAGACATTTTAATGCATGCATGAGTAGGCTGGCTAACCTTGAAAGAAAATGCACAGCATTGCATACTTTCAACGATATAATTGTTTTGAAAACTGTTTTGAGGAAACAGAGCCACCTACGTGTTTTTATTGACATGTGACGTGCTAGAGCTTAGCTCGCACGATGTTTTGATTTATGTGATGCATGCATTAGTGCTGGAGCGAGAGCTCGCACTAGAGTTTTACATGCATTGGTGCTGGAGTCCAACTCGCATCAAATTCTTTTTATATGATTTTCGTGACACGGTGCTAGAGTCTAACTCGCACCAGATTTTCACATGGTTTACATACAGAGTGCTAGAGCTTAGCTCGCACTAGTTTTACCTGATTTGATGAGAGTGCTGAGCATCGCTCGCACTGATTTTATGAGAACATGCGATAAGCCGTGCTTGGAGCAGCGGGTAGACTGTGTGTCACCGATTAAATAGGCTCGCACATGTGTTTTGAGACATGGCATGAGTATAGAGACATGATATGGGTCCACGGAGTACGATGTACAGTGCAAGTAGCATGGAGTACGATGTACCGTGTAGTATCTTCAGATACGGCATCTTCGGATGCGGCATCTTCGGATGCATGGGATCGGATAAGACCGACGAGATGGATTGACCCACCTCCCGGGCGGTTCTCGATCATGGTGAGAACCCACACACTAGGATCCGTGTAGCAGAGGAACTCTCGAGGACACATGACCATAGTCCTGGTTATTACCGATATACAGATGTTGCCTGGTCTCGCATGTTGACGACTTTGATGAGATTAAAACTGGGTTTTTTAAAATCAAACGTGCATGATGATTACTTCCATGCTTTTCAAACCCATGTGTGAATGTAAATCGATTTTTATGGTTTTATGTGAGTCAGGACCACCCGAGGGATGGGTTGAGTCCTGGTCTTGTTGTGAAATTTTAAACGAGAAAGAAATGATTTGAAATAATTGCATGTTGAATTTTGCCATGCGAATGAATTTACATAACATCATAACTCATATCATCTGTTTTAAAATGTGTGAAGAAAGGGTGATTTATGCATGGCACCACGTTCATGTAGGTAGTATGGTTACGTACTTGTTCGTAGGATTGCCTTACTGAGCTTGATGTGCTCACCCCTTTCATTTTCTCACACAGATAATTTTTAGTTGAAGTTGAGGTGACTCAGTACTGCATTCCGGATATCCGCTGCTGCCCATCATTTAAGGTATACACACTTGTACATATTGTATCTAAATAAGCATAGCACAGTAACATGTTTGTAAGTAACTTTAGGGGATGTATAAATATTGTAAACACTTATAAATGACTGAAAAAGAATTAAGTTATATGTAAATGTATGGTGGGACTGGCATTGACGCACAACCCAATTTGTTAGTAGAGTGTGGTCACGATCAGAGGACAGGTAAGCATGAAAGAAAATAACAAAACGTAAAAAATTTACTCTGATTTTTGGGTAGTTTTGGGTCGTGACATATAAAGGTGGTATCAGAGCGCAATTGGTCTGATGTGTGTCAGTGTTAGTAATTAGGAATTACATCCCCGTGTTACTGTGCTTGGTTAGATACAATAGTGTATATCGAGATGGGTTTTGACTAAGAAATGGTTGAGAATGCAGGAATGCCTAATATGAGTCACGTTAGATGAGATAGTGCACGAGGCAGAGGTCGTAGAGGTAGACCTGAGTTTGCTAGTCGTGCTGAGTTGACCTGTGAGAATCAGGATGAAATCGAAATGAAGGCTAATGTTGAGCATGCCCCACTGAGTCCGACAGAGAGATCGGACAGTATTGAGACACGCTTCGCGAGGTTGGAGCGGAGTGTGGAGATTATTTTGAGGAGCTAATTGCTTAGATTATGAATGAGATTCGAGGGCGTAGCGGAGCATTGGCGGAAACCCGCTCGACCCATCTTAAGTGTTAAACATCCAGAGCTAAGATGAGAAATGTTTATGGATGTATTCCGGTGACAGGATATCCTGGACATTGTGTAAAAGAAATGATAGATAAAAGTCCTTACTTTGACCTAGAGGATTTGATTTATTAATGAGTATGCTTTTGAGTATGAAACTCGGTTATATTCTTGGGCAGATATTACCTCGACACTATGAACAAGTGACAGTCGAGATGTCTAAAAGTTCATGAAATGGCTCAACTTTTCAATTAGAGTCCGATTGGCCCATGAGATATTACTTATACCGAGGCAGTGCGTAGATTTACAGTTGGGTAAATAAGAACATGAATTACACGCCTCTGAGATTGGGAAAGGTAGTGAGGGCTGGAATAGAGACAGAAAAGAGAATCGAGAAATGACAGAGATGTTAAAAATGGGAAAATGGTAATTGGTAAAAGATTTAATTTGATTTAATTTGATGAATCATGGAGTAAGATAATTGATAAGGCCCCAGTGCATCCAATTTTGGCACTCTTGAGGGGCATTGTAATTGGAGGACCCCGACCTGCTACGAAGCAGTGTAGCAGTGTAAGCACTGTAAGCAGTGTGGGATGTGTGGTAGATACCACGGAAGGAGGGTCTATACTTACACTGTATTGATTAAAATGGTCGTTAAGTGTGGTAAGACGGACCATTGATTTTGATTGTACAAAGTTGGACGAGATCGCCCCACAGAAAAATAAAGAGACAGAGAAAAACTTCGTTGGTATAGCTGCAACGAAAAGGGAGGCCATAGCCGAAAAGAAAAAGGAAAGTAGGTTGTTGGACGAAGGCGAGAGGATGTCTTGGACCAGGACACTATTGATGTTTCATGGATGTGGTTTAAGATACCACACTTGTTATGAATAATGAAGTACATATGTTCATTGATCTTGGTGCCACACATTTATTCATACCACCTTCATTCGCATATAAGTGAGTAAAAGGCATGAATGCCTACATCATTGGGCACAATACTGATAAATGAGTACCCCAATAGAGGAGGATTAATTAACGGAATATGGATATAGAGATTTTAAGTTGAAAACAGGAGTGAAAACATCATTGAAAAGTATACTCTAAGTGTTGACAAGTGATAAAAAGGGGTGCAACAGTTGAAATTAAAGGAGTAAAGGATTGTACTCACGGAATGAATAATGAAAGAGTTTTGTCATGAGGGATATACGAAAGGAGATAATCTTGAAGATAAGATAGATCCTAAATACAAGATGTATTGGAGTAAGAGACATATTCTAGGTAAGGAATATCCTTAATATGCGAAGTAATTGGGATTAAGTGATAAGTAGGGAATATAAATTATAACCAAGGATAAAGATGGATATAACCATAACCAGTCTATGTGGTTAAGTCTGAAGGTTAATAAAGGTATTTCAAAATACCTCCTCGCCTGAAGACTTGACAGCGTCTAAAAGTATATATATATAACCTATAACGTGAAATCGATCATCGTAATAAATACCTTCAGCATTAGGATACCTTTACTAAGACGATAAGAATATTAAAATTTGACAAATCATAAAGGTTAACATAGTAAAATTTAATAAGAGCCGTTAAGATAAGAAAAGGAAATGACGCAGGTTAGTACCTGAAAACGTAAGCGATTTTGAAGGATCTTATACGTTTATGCGTAAATAAGTCAAGGATATGGACGATTGAAATAAGTAGTGGAGCTCGACTACGATGAAGTATTTAAACTTTACCTGGACCGATTTGTAATTATCATTATTGATGATATGATGAGTGTAGTTAAAGCCCAGGGCAAAATTGTAAGCAATAATTGAAAATGGCTTTTACGAATGGGTTGTTGCGAGTTCTCAATATGGTCTACTTGGTTGACACGTTTAACTAAGAAAACGTGGTCTTTGAATGAGATGATAAATAAGATGATAGATGTGACATGAATTTCGGTGTAGTGAAGTATGAACTGACTACCGTGATTAATTTCACCATACCCAACAGCTCAAGAGGTTCTCAGTGAGTATGGATACCTCAAAATAATGAAGAAACTATGTATTGATGTATAATGGGAAGATAGTCAATTATGGAGTCAGACAACTCCTTGATCATGAAATAAACTATCTAACTCATGATTTTAAGTTGGCAACGGTAGTATTTGTACCGGGGATATGGTACTATTATGTATAGGGTGAGAAATTTTGGATATGCACTGATCATAAAGCCCCGAGTATCTGTTTTTCACAGAAAGAGGCGAATATGAGAATACATAGTGGGTTAGAGCTTCTGAGAGATTTTAATTGTGAAAATTGTACCACCCAGGAAAAGCTAATGTAATGGCTGATGCCTCGAGTAGAAAGAGCCTCGGAATGGTACCCCATATTATGTGACAGCTAGCCTGAGATTAGAACCGGATGAGAGTGCCCGGATTTGACAGGCTTAGCGTGATGATCGGCATGGTGTCGATAGTTTGGGTCAAATTCAGAAGGGTACAGTGATAGAGTTCACAGAGTGTGATGATGATTGACAGAGGTTCCGAGACAGTATGAGTGCTCCCCAAGACCACAGTTGATGGGATAGTAATATTGTCAGAAGCTCACTCTTCGGGATATACAGTGCATACGGAAAGTAACGAATATATATAGATGAAATCTCTGATAAGGGTATTGGTGGTCAGATATGAAAAGAGATATGATAGAGATTGTGGAAAAGAGCCTAGTATGTCAGTAGAATAAGGTAGAGTATTAAAAGTCTGCAGGGTTATTGCAGCCTCTACCTATATCGACACGGCACGAAAATGAGAGCAAGTCTCCATGAATGTCGTGATGGGTTACAGAGAACCCAGGTGAATTACGAGGCTATTTGGATGATAGTCGATAGAGTGACTAAGTCTACCCACCTTCTGGTTATGAAATCCCCAAATACTCAGAGTGTATATGAGGATTTATGTGTAAGGAAGATTGTAGAACATTAAGTAGCGTTCCAGTGAGCATGGTATCATATAGGGATTCATGATTCCTTCCACCTCTGAGGATATTTTTAGGAAGCTATGGGAACCCGACTAAGTATTAGCACAGCTTTCCATCCTCAGACAGATGGTCAGTTAGAGAGGACTGTACAGGTTCTGGAGGATCCGATGAAAGCGTGTGCCCTTGATTTTTTATGCTCCTGGGATAATCAGTTATTACAAATCGAATTCGCCAATAGTGACAGTTGTCACTTGAGTATCGGGATAACAAGATATGAGGCAGTGTATGGCTGTAGGGGTTGTTCCCTAAATTGGATAAGAAAAAGTGGGTGACAGATAGAATTATTTTCGACTTTGGATAATAAGTCTCTGAGGATGTTTAGTTAAGGATGAGAGATTAAGAACACCTCAGAGCAGATAGAAAAGTATTGGAATTCACCGAGGGTGAATTAGTATGGTTGAAATGTTTCTTGTCCTAAGAGAATAAGGACATAGCGAACTTTTAGAAGAAGGTAAATTGAGTTTCGCTGGATTGTATCTTTTGAGAGATTGGACAAGTGGAAGATAAGACCTGTAGGTGGCATTTCCACTTGAATAAGCAGGCACCCACAATGTGTCCTATCTTTTGATGCTTCGGAAATACTATCCAGATCCAGCATAGGTGATATGATATGAGATCCAACAGTTCAGCTTAATGCAAATATAAGTATATTGAAAGTTGATTCGGGCATTAAACAGGAAAGAGAAAGTATTGAGGTTTAAGATGATCTCCTTAATTAAAGTCCTTTGGTAGTAATACACTCCAGAAAAGGTCACATTAGAATTTAAGAGTATGATACGATCGATGTATCCGGAGTTGTATATGGACTCATATGACTTGGTTCTAATTTGGAGGACCAAATTCCTTAAGTGGGGGAGATTTGTAAGACCCGAAATTAAATCGTAAATTTTTATGAGGGATGAAAATGGTCAAAAATTTAACTGAATGGGATTCGGATTGGAAATAAGGATTTAAAATGCGAAGTGAGTGAGTGTTCGTGAAAGGAAGTCGGGTTAAATTAATCTCGAACACGTGCAAGGGTAAAATGGTCAAAAGGCCAAAAGTCGGTATAAATTCGAGAAGAAAAATTTAATTAAAAATAATGGATTTGAGAATCTTGATCAATAACGAAGAAATAATTAAATTTCGGGTTAAATTAATCAAGATATGAATTTATGAAAATTAATCAGATTTTTAAGTCGAAAAATCATTTCGAAAATAACCGAAAAATATACCGAAAAGTCATTCGGGACAATACCTCGAAAATACAGAGAAATTATACCCGAAAAATGGTTAAAATATAATAAATAAATTAAATAAAAATTAAATTAATTAATTTTAAATAAAATAATAATTTTTTTAGGATATTTTGACAAAATAATAGTATTTTAATGATTTAAAATATTAATAAAATAAATATATAAATATATAAAAAATAAATTAATAAAATGAATAAAAAAAGGAATCAGAAAATCGAGGAGAGAGAAGAAGATTGAAACGAAAAAACGAAGCCAACCGAGGAGACCACCGGCGAGCCGTCCGGCAACCAAAGGCTAGGCGAAGGGTCGGAAATGGAAGAGGAGAGGCCGGTGACCTCCATGCTACCGGCGATGCAGCCTACCGACGTCGAAATCCGACGGATCGAGGGAGAGAAACCGATGGGGAGAGAAGAGATTTTTCGACGATCGACGTCAATTCGGCCCCAACCACCGGCCACCGAAGCTTCCTCACTTAATGCCGAGCCGATTGACACCGAAAACGACCGACGAAACTGTCGGCAAACGTCGAAAACGGCGGAAAGAGAAATGGGTTTCGACGTTCGAGAGAGAACATGCCGGACCGGTGACTTTACAGTGGACTTGGAGGAAACCGATGGCAGATCTGAGATGCGAACGGCCCAGCGGAGCTGCTGGCGGTGAAAGCCGGTGGAGAACCGGCCGGCAAGGCCCTGAACCGGAGTGAACCAGAGTGAACCGGGGTGAACCGACGGTCCGAACCGGGTTGAACCGGACCGAACCGGTTCAGCCAAGAAAGAGAGGAAAAAAGGAGAAAAAGGGAAAAAGAAAAAGAGAAAAAAATCTCGACGATGTAATCGAGCTACTGATAAGTCAGTAGTGGTCGAAATTGACCCGATTTAAATTTCGGAGTATTCAATTTAATTAATTTTCGATCAAAAATTTACCCAAAAATTTATGAAATTGTGTAGCTCGACAATTGGCATCCAACTAGTATGGAATCTCGGGTAAGTAACCCTTATTTACGACAATTTACATCGTTATGCGTGATATGAATTTAAATTCCGCATAAATTGAATTAAATTTTGGAAATTTAGATAAATTGTTGTAAATAATAAATTTAGCTATTCGAGAGTTAGAATGAGGCCCAAGGAATTGTTAGTGGGCCCAATGAGCCCAATAGGCCTCGATAATGTAAAAATTAAGTGGAAAACGGGTTTAAGGCTGATTAAGGCTCATTAAGGTGCAATCGGGCCCAATAGGGATAAATGAGCCCAATGATTTAAATTAAGCCCAGAATGTATTAAATACAATTAAGTTGTATAATATCTGACCTGAGGAATATTTATACGTAGTTTCGGACATTGGATTGGGAGCAGATCGGACTGCGCAACGTGACATCAGAGAAAAGGTCAGACTCGACAGAAAAATAAGGTAAGGGAATTCTGCGGACTGCTAGAGGTAACTTTACGAAATTTTAAGTTCATTTGCAGTCCTTTAAAAATTATCTGAAGGGTCTAGAGGTCAAATAATAATTTTAGTGCCCCGAATGGGTAAATTACCAAAATATCCTTGTTAAGGGTAAAATTTACAAATTTAAGAAAAATTGAGAGGAGCAAGAACAAGGGGTTTCTGCTCGTTCTGGAGACATTTTAATGCATGCATGAGTAGGCTGGCTAACCTTGAAAGAAAATGCACAGCATTGCATACTTTCAACGATATAATTGTTTTGAAAACTGTTTTAAGGAAACAGAGCCGCCTACGTATTTTTATTGACATGTGACGTGTTAGAGCTTAGCTTGCACAATATTTTGATTTGTGTGATGCATGCATTAGTGCTGGAGCGAGAGCTCGCACTAGAGTTTTACATGCATTGGTGCTGAAGTCCAACTCGCACCAGATTCTTTTTATATGATTTTCGTGACACGGTGCTAGAGTCTAACTCGCACCAGATTTTCACATGGTTTTCATACAGAGTGCTAGAGCTTAGCTCGCACTAGTTTTACCTGATTTGATGAGAGTGCTGAGCATCGCTCGCACTGATTTTATGAGAATATACGATAAGTCGTGCTTGGAGCAGCGGGTAGACTGTGTGTCACCGATTAAATAGGCTCGCACGTGCGTTTTGAGACATGGCATGAGTATAGAGACATGATATGGGTCCACGGAGTACGATGTACAGTGCAAGTAGCATGGAGTACGATGTACCGTGTAGTATCTTCAGATACGGCATCTTCGGATGCGGCATCTTCGGATGCATGGGATCGGATAAGACCGACGAGATGGATTGACCCACCTCCCGGGCGGTTCCCGATCATGGTGAGAACCCGCACACTAGGATCCGTGTAGCAGAGGAACTGCCGAGGACACATGGCCATAGTCCTGGTTATTACCGATATACAGATGTTGCCTGGTCTCGCATGTTGACGACTTTGATGAGATTAAAACTGGGTTTTTAAAATCAAACGTGCATTATGATTACTTCCATGCTTTTCAAACCCATGTGTGAATGTAAATCGATTTTTTATGGTTTTATGTGAGTCAGGACCACCCGAGGGATGGGTTGAGTCCTGGCCTTGTTGTGAAATTTTAAACGAGAAATAAATGATTTGAAATAATTGCATGTTGAATTTTGCTATGCGAATGGATTTACATAACATCATAACTCATATCATCTGTTTTAAAATATGTGGAGAAAGGGTGGTTTATGCATGACACCACGTTAATGTAGGTAGTATGGTTACCTACTTGTTCGTAGGATTGTCTTACTGAGCTTGATGTGCTCACCCCTTTCATTTTCTCACACAGATAATTTTCAATTGAAGTTGAGGCGACTCAGTACTGCATTCGGATATCCGCTGCTGCCCATCATTTAAGGTATACACACTTGTACATATTGTATCTAAATAAGTATAGCACAGTAACATGTTTGTAAGTAACTTTAGGGGATGTATAAATATTGTAAACACTTATAAATGACTGAGAAAGAATTAAGTTATATGGTAAATGTATGGTGGGACTGGCATTGACGCACAACCCAATTTGTTAGTGGAGTGTGGTCACGATCAGATGACAGGTAAGCATGAAAGAAAATAACAAAACGCGAAAAATTTACTCTGATTTTTGGGTAGTTTTGGGTCGTGACAAGAACATCTTATGTGATAGCCTAAATATTTGACACACATTATATATTAAAATAAGATAATAATTATTCTTTCTTAAGTTTCAAAAATATAAAAATATATGTTAAAAATACAAAATAAGTCAATTATCTTCTTAAAAAATATATTATATTTCAAAATTTTTGCTGACCTATAAACTTTGTCTGATATATTTCAATGACCAACACTATCTAATTAAGTTTTTAAATATTTTTCTATTTCATTTAAATACCAACATTATCTACTTAAATTTTATTCAAATAATCCATTATTTAAACAGCAGATTCATTCATTTGAACTGATGTTTTGGCTCGGTTGTTTTCTGTTCAAATCTTGAATTTCAATTTATATTCTCACTCTAACGGTCTTATGGATTAGACTGCACCATCTATCATCATGGAATCTTTTTCTTTTAAACAGCAGATGCACTCATTGTAACTGATGTTTTTGCTCGGTTGTTTCCTATTAACTTTTTTTCTAATCTTGAATTTCAATTTATATTCACACTCTAAAGGTCTTGTGGATTAGACTGCACCATCTATCATCATGGAATCTTTTTCTTTTAGTTTTCAATCTTTTTTCTTCAACTGTATAGTAAGTCGTTATTTTATTTAAATTTTATATGTGGCCGAGACTTTTCTTTTTTATATTTTCCCTCTCTTCCATTGAAATTTCATTTTATCTATATGTAAATAAGGAGTTATGAAGGCAATAAACAACGAACTTCAACGGTACAGTAAGCTGTTATTTTTCAAATTTTTTTAGTTTTATATTTTTTAATTTTATATTTGAATGGTATAAATTTTTTTATGTTTTCAAATTAATTAAAAAAAGTCTAAGATTATTAGAAATGTTAGGGAAGAATGCATTTGAAGTCATAAAGGTGATAAAAAAGGATAACAAATTTCAACACAGAGCATGCAGATCAGCCTTCGCCATCTATCATCATGAAATCTCTTTCTATTAATTCAATCTTATTCTTCAACTGCACATTAAGAGCTTTTAATTTTTTTTTAATTTTATATGTCGATGTGGCTTTTTTTATGTTTTATTCACTCTTTCCCATTGAATTTTTTTTTTGTCTGTAAACAGGGAGTCATGGAGGTGATAAACGAAATTATAACAAATTTCAACGGTATAGTAAACAATTTTTTTTCATTTTCTAAGTTTGATATTTTTTAGTTTTATATGTGGATAAAGTTTATTTATTTATTTATTTATGCTTTCAAATAAACTATAGAAGAAATATTTAAAATTACATAAGTGTTGAGGAAGAATGCATTCAAGAGAATGAGTTATAGAACTTCGGAACACACTTGTTTTAATGGTTTCGACCTTTCAGAGAGGTTTTTTTTTATTCTTTTTTGTTCTTAATTTTTTTTTTACTTTTTCTAATTTATTCAATTCTTTTTAAATGCAAAAATGTAATCTTTGAAATGAATATATTTAATTAATACATTAAGTTAATTATGGATTATTTTTTCTCCATTATGATATGTCTATTATGATATATTACTCTGAAATACAATTTGATCTTTGACATTTTTATTTTTTTTATTGTTTTCACTCTTCTATATGAATTTTTTTATTTGTATGTATACAAGGAGTCATGAAGGTAATAAATCATACTTCTTATGGATGTAGAGTAAAGAAAGAATCCAAATAGTATTAATATCTTGAAAGTTAAAATGAATCATATCTCATTTTAAAAATTTTAATAAATTATCCAAAATCTAATCACTTAAAAATTATATATATTTTTTGTCAATAGTTATGTTTCTTAACCATTCAAAAGTGAAAGAATTACTTTTAGAAGAGTTTATAACTCTTTAGACAAAAACTAATTGTTACATGCACTTTTATACAGAGGCAGTCAGATGCACGTAAATGGCAGTCGAATTCCCTAATCTAATTTTAAAACAATATATAACATTAAGGTAAGGTAATCGGCTGCCTTCTTAGGGTAGTTGACTGCCCTAGAGTTAATTTAAAATATAAACTACACTTTATATAGGCAGTTGACTGCCTTCCCAAGGCATCTAACTGTTCAACTGCAATATTTTTACAACAACTTTTGACTATCCTATATAGGCAGTTGACTGCTCTTAAATATTTATTTAAATCAATTTAACCTGATTTTATTCAACCCAAAAAATGCCAAATACTAGTTTTATTTATACAGATTGTTTAAACAACATTATAATTAATCTCTTTCACTTTATTTTGAAAACTTTATGATAATCCCTTGCCATTTTCAATTTGTTTTTTTTTTTAAATCCAATACTTTAAGAATCCTTATGTATAAATGAAGGTATCAATATTAATTTAAACCTCCGCTTTAATGAATAAAGTTGTTTAGTTAAACATAATGACATAGTAGAACAAGTTCTTTAAGCCAACGATTCTATAATGATTAATCATATACTAATTCACATATAAGACTTCAAAAACTTGTCAAGAGTCATTTACTAAAAGCTCGACACATTTACTGACTTTGTGTTTTGTATCTATTCATGAATGCTTAAGAGCTAAGCCCTTTGCTCCTAAAAGCAGTACCACTCCCACTCATATAAGTGAACTCCATCAAAAATGTAATCGTATGAGCATTTCAAAACTTTATTTATATGTTTTGGGTTTATTAAGAGTTAAAACTCAATCTACTTCTTTATCATATGATTTCAAGCACTTAATAACCTTCGAATGTATTTATATTTTTCATTACTTGCTGTCACATTCAAGTGATGTACTTGGACTCATTAAACTTATGACTTAATGTTCAATTAAACATTGAGATGAGGTTTTATCATGTGTAACTAAGTTAATGGGCTTAAGTCCCATCCTTTTAGAAGTCTTAACCATTACTTCTCTTGGAAGTCCTTTTGTTAATGGATCTGCCAAGTTTTCACCTAACTTGACAAAATTTATAATAATCACCCCATTTAAAATAAGTTGTCTAACATAACTATATCTTAGACCAATATGTCTAGACTTTCCATTGTAAACTTGGCTATAAACCTTTGATAATGTAATTTCATTATCATAATGAGTTGGCATTGGTGACATTGGCTTTGGCTATTAAAAAAAATTCATAGAAAAGGTTTCTTAAACATTCGGCTTCTCTACTTGCTAGTGCAAACACCACTAATTCTGAAGCCATAGTAGAATTCCTAATCACGTTTATTTCTTGAATCTCAAAGAAACTGCACCCTATTAAACATGAATATCTATCCACTCATGGATGAATAATCTTTCATGTAATCCAACTTGCATCGATTTATCCTTCTAAAATCGAAGGTTCACTGTTATAAACAATGTCATAGTCAATGGTTTTTTTCAAGTATTTTAATACTATAGAAATGACATTCCAATGCAAATTACTTGGGTTGTTAGCATATCTACTAAGTTTTTTTTACTGTAAATGTTATATATGATCTTGTGCATGTCGTGGCATACATCAAACAACATATAACTCTTGCATATTCAAGTTGCGCAATCGACATTTCCTTATTTGAAGTTAATTTCAAATTAAGATCATATAGTGTTGCAATCGCTGCACAATCAAAATTATTGAACCTTTTGAGAATCTTCTCAACGTAACGTGATTGGCATAAGATCAAATTATTATCTATTTTATGAACCCTTATACCAAAAATCACATCCGCAACACCCATATCTTTCATGAAAAAGTTATTTAACAAACAATTCTTGGTACTTTCCGTTTGTTCTAAGCCTGTACAATATATCAACATGTCATCAACATATAAACAAATGATGGTATTTTTACCATTTTCGAACTTATTATAAACATATTTATTGGATTTATTAATGACATCTGTTTACTAAAATAACCTTATCAAATTTTCGATGTAATTGCTGAGGTGCTTGTTTAAGTACATACAAAAATTTAATTAGTTTACACACTTTCTTTTCTTGTCTTAGAATCACAAACCCTTCGGCTTGTTCCATATACACCTCTTCATTCAATTCACCATTTAAGAATACAGTTTTTACATCCATATGGTGAATTTTCAATCTATACATAGAGGTCAACGTAATAAGCATTATTATTGTAGCAATTCTTACTATCGGTGCATATATAATCGATTCCATACTTTTCTGTAAATCCCTTAACAACAAATCTAGCCTTAAATTTGTCTATAATACCATCCAGTTTCTTTCTTCTTCTTCTTTTTTTTTTTTTGAAAATCCACTTACAACCTATTAGTTTGCATCTTTGAAGTAAATGTACTAGGATCCCTGTGTTGTTTTCCATAACTAAATCAATTTCGTCATTTATAGCTTCCTTCCAAAAAGCTACATCTGGAGACTTCATAACCTCTTCAAATGTCCTATGATTGGATTCCATGTTGAAGCAATACTCAGTATGATTATATATATTTTCTCTTATTCCTTCAATAAGAAACATGTGAAAATCTGAATCCTAAGTATTAACTTTTTTTACTCTTTTACTTACTATAGATACAAGGTATTCTTTTTATTCAAATATGGAAGAATTATTTTCAAGTTCTTTTGAACTAATTTTAGCAATGTCTTTAGGATGAGTAATTGATTTGAATATTCTTTCATCAAACAAGGCATTTTTTTATTTAATAACTGTATTATAGAAATTGAATCATTTGGTTCAAAAACAAAAAATCTATAAGCCTTACTGTTTAGTACATAACCAATAAATATGCATTCAACTCCATTTTCATATAACTTCTTTTTTTTAGGTTCGAGAACTCTTACTATTACTTTACAACCTCATACCTTAAGATAACTTAAGTTGGGCTTTCTTTTCTTCCATAATTTATTTGGGATAACTTTGTTTTGTTTTTGTTTTTGTTTTTTTTTTTTTTGGTTAAGAACTCTATTTTGAATGTGACGTGCAATCAACTTTGCCTCGCCCTAAAAACCTTATCTTAGATTTGAATAGGACATCATAGCATTAACCATTTCAATTAGTGATCTATTTTTCCTTTTAGGCACACTATTAGATTGAGGACTATATAGTGGGGTTATTTCATGAACAATTTTAATAGATTCTAAATTTGATAGATCAAAATATCACCTACTCTATCCGTTCTTAAGGTTTTAATCCTAGCATCATGATGCAACTCAACTTCATTCTTATAAGTTTTAAACTTCTATAATGCTTCATCCTTAGAATGCACTAAATATACATAACAAAACCTAGAGAAATCATCAATGAATTTAACATAGTATATCTTTCCTCCTATAAATAGGGTTCCATACAAATCACCTACATTACTATGTACTAATTCAAGCAATTTAGAACTTCTTCCTACCTTAGGAAATGATTTTCTTGTTATCTTAGTAAGTAAACAAGTTCTATGTTTTTCAATACTTTTATTAACATTAGGAATTAACTTAGATTTAGACATTTCTATTTCTTTAACATAATTTATATGTCCTAATCTACTATGCAAAAAACCCAAAGAACTAAGCATGTAAATAGAATCTTTCATCTTATTTTTGATAAAGATACATTAAGTTTAAATATGCCTTTATTGGCATAACTCTTCCTAGTAAAGATTCTACCCTTGGATGATATAAACTTATCCCCTTTCAAACACTACATGAAACCAAATTTATTAAGTAAACTAATGGACACAAGATTCTTCTTAACTTTCGAAATATAGTAAATATTATTTGAAATTAATGTTTTTCCAGAAGAGAAGTTCAAATCTAGAGCCCACTTTCCTTTGATTTCAATTTTTTAAGAATTTCCATGTAGAACACATTGCCTTCCACTTCCTCTTGGAAAGTCTTGAATAAAGTTTTGTTTGTGCACACATACTTTGTAGGTCCAAAATCACTCCACCATGCTTCATTGTCTTTAATAACACTGATATTAGAAATTATTGCAACAAATTGTCCTTGGTTGCCATAGATACACCTTTCTTCTTTTTGAAGATGTAGTAATCCTTTTTTAAAGTCTCATTGTTTTCCATAATGGAGACATGCACCTTTCTTCTTGAATTTCTGACCTTTGATGGAAAGCTCCTTTTTCTTTGTAGATTTCTTATTCGGATGAACATCCTTCACCACATGGACCTTGACAACCATGAAATAATCCTAAGATTGTTGGAAAAAATTACTTTAATGTGTTGAACCTCTTTAGTGCATACAAAGATCATCTTGACTTCGCTTGAGTGTTTTGAATCGCCTTGGACTTTGATCTCCTTGGTAAATTCATACAAATGCATAAATAGCTTCTGGGCATGTTGCTATAATGCAACTCTCCTTGATTGTTTTACCCCACCAATTAGGTATGTAATAGAGTTTATCGAATATCCTTATGATACAAAAAGTTAAACCATTTGAAATCACCTTACATTTTTTATATCAAACTATTAAATACCCTTGACAAGTACAAATGTATTTTATCTTTGTTATTTTTTTCAGAAAAAAATGCCTAAGAGGTTTAACTCTATTTTAAGAATCAGGGGAAGATAGAATGCCAGAAATCTTATGATTCAAGTGTGTCTCAAGTTTGAACTTGACATTTCTATTTATAGATATTAATTCCAAGTGATGCTACCTTTTAATCAAGTGACACTATTATTCATTTATGTTGTTTGATTCAACAAACACAATTGTTTAATAGAATCACAACTTTTGCTAACCAAAGTTTACGTTTCTTAACCATTCAAAAGTGAAAGAATAACTTTTGGAAGAGTTTGTAACTCTTCAGGTAAAAACTAGCCGTTATATGCACTTTTATACGAGGCCAACCAGATACTCGAAAATGGCAATTGCATGCTTTAGTGTAATTTTAAAACAACATATAACATCTAGGAAGAGTGATCGGCTGCCCTAGAGTTGATTTAAAATAGAAACTGCACTTCTTATGGACAAATGACTATCTTTAATATTTGTTTAAATCGATTTAACTCTACCTTCATTGATTAAACAATATTTTAATCAATTTCTTTCACTTTATTTTGAAAATTTTCTAACAGGATGTTGTGCATTCAACCCTTTATCACATATCAAAGGAACCAGTACAAAACCAACTTTAATTGGTTTTAAGAGTTTAAAATTTAACCAAAGAAACTAAAGTACACATTTTCTTTTGATTTTTGCAACTATTAAGGGGCAATTGAATACTTGTTCTGATTCTTTCAATTCCTAAGGAGCAATTGGATAATTTTAGTACATTATAATATAACATCTCATTTATTCTTTTATTTTTATCTAATATTTTTAAATCAAACTTTTAAAATTAAAAGTATGTACATTTTCATTATTAAATGAAGGATTATTATCTCATACATTTTGAGTGAAATTTTTAAACTCTACAAGTAAGTAAATTTAATAATCTTTAACACGACATGGTGATAAGATACAAAAAATAAGAACAAAAGATACAAAAGTGATACAAGTTAAAATTGGGTAAAAATTATATATGAATATAGTAAAATAAAATTATGTCCAGCGATCAACACAAATTTTAATATGAATTTTTTTGTTTTATACGATACATACACGATTTTTCATTACACAAACATATATTATATAAATGAATTGTCAGGTCTATCTACAAATAGGGTTAAGAGAACGACACATATCTTTTAAAGAATATTAAAAAATTATAAAATACTAATTAAAAAAGTGAGACATGTGACAGTTTTATAACTTCGCTTGTAAAATTAAAAAATTCTCTATTAATGCATAATATAATAATCCATAAATTAAATGTTCTAATATTATACATTCTTTGGATCCTTATACCATACTTATCACTTTTTTTCGGTTGGATTAAGTTGAATCTCTAATAGAAATATATATGTGTGTAACACTAATTTAATTTTACAAACTTTCATATATTCTTATAAAAATTTATATTTTTTAATCTGACTATTGAATTTTATATTTTATTCACGTAAATCATACACAACAAATTTCAAATTGATCGAGATGTTTAATTATTTTTTTATAATAATAAAATTTCAGTCTTTAATATATATATTTTTTTAAAAAGTACTCTTTTCAAACGAAATGATAGGAATATCGGATTTACTTAAAATTTTATGTATATTATAAATATGAGTAGATTGTTAAATCTAACTGTTAATTTATAAAAATATCAATTCTATATGAAATTAAAAAAAAATGCATAAAATAATTAATTTTGTATAAGTGAATAATTTTTATATATATATATATATATATATATATGATAAATAATATTTCAAACTTACCTAGAAGTTATTGTCATAATTTTTCAAAAAGGAGGACACCTAATAATTGAATCACCTTTTTTTTTTCTTTAACATGAAAAAAATATCCCACCAAATGAACTAGTGATTGAAAAGTAGTAATTTCTCAGAATGGCGATCTGTCCATATCTAGGACACTTTCAGCAAAAATCTTTGAAAATCCTAATCATTTGTCCCCTCAGCCAACCACTGCCACCCATTTACCTGACAGCAACCACACGTGATGGGCTGGACCATAGGCCCAAAGCCACCAACTGGCACAGAGCAACCGTCTACAGCCGGTTTACCACCGAATGTGTTACCGCTAGGTTGCCGGGAACCAGGTGACATGCCACGGTGGGGCTCAAAGCCATGAGATAAGGGCAACAAAAGGTCGAAAGAAAGAAAAGCCAATTAAAAAAAGTGTGGTCTCTATAGCTTTTGATGCTTTCTGGGGTTTTGCATCACATTGTATTGTGGGACTGCCTCTTCATAAATTCCATGGACCACCCCTCACACATTTCTTGAATTTAGCACCACATTTTTTTTTATAAAATAATGTTTTTCTTATGATATCATAACCTTAGAGAACTTAGAATTTTTACCATCTTTTGATTTTGTTTCGTCCAACTGTCAAGTTTAAGTCTCACGAAATTTAAATTGATTTAATTTTTAGGCTTAATCAAGCATTTGGGCATGTTTTAGTATAAAAAAAGACATAATAACTACATCAGTTCATGAGTAAGGAAATTTGTTAAAGTTTAAAAGTCAATTTAATTTTTTTAGTGGATTTAAATAAAAATATTAAGTATAATAAACGAGTTTGAAAAAAAATAAACTCGACAAATTTTCAGATCGAGCCTGAACTTGTACAATAAATTTTATTGGATCTGAATTAAAATTTAAGTCCAAATAATCGGATTGGACCTGATTCAGTCTTGTATTCCTCTATTAGTGACCACTGATAACATAAATAACAAAAAGTTATTAAGATTGTATGAAAAATTAGTTTAAATATTGATGTTGCCTACCTGACAACAACAGTGCTTTGCTTTCCACGTGATCGGATTGTACTGTTGACGGTTAATTCAATCGTCACAGTTTGCTCCACGCGTTCTTCGTATATCCTGCAAAAACAACAGGAATCAGAGGGGGCAGGGATTACTCCCTGCACGCGCACTCCGACGATCAAGTCAGTGATCGGGAATTGGTGTATGTATGTAAGAAAAGGAGAATTTATGGCTTAAATCAGAGTGTTTAAGTGTTCTCCCTGTTTTTCTATGATTTCGGATCGATCCCCGCATCTCTGAGGGCTCACCTCATATTTATAGGCTTCTAAGTCGGTTCGAGCTGAGGCCCAGGCGCGTGTCTGGGCCGCGACAGAGTGGTAGAGCACTCTGTCGCGCTTCTGTGCGAGAGACTCTGGGGACTCTGGGTACTCTGCCCCAGGCCATGCGAGAGACTCTGGGGACTCTGCCCCAGGCCGTGCGAGAGACTCTGGGGACTCTGCCCCAGGCCATGCGGGAGACTCTGGGGACTCTGCCCCAGGCCGTGCGAGAGACTCTGGGGACTCTGGGTACTCTGCCCCAGGCTGTACGGGAGACTCTGGGGACTCTGCCCCAGGCCGTGCGAGAGACTCTGGGGACTCTGGGGACTCTGCCCCAGGCCGTGCGGGAGACTCTGGGGACTCTGCCCCAGGCTGTGCGAGAGACTCTGGGGACTCTGCCCCAGGCTGTGCGAGAGACTCTGGGGACTCTGCCCCAGGCCGTGCGAGAGACTCTGGGGACTCTGGGGACTCTGCCCCAGGCCGTGCGGGAGACCTCTGTCGGGGACCTCTACCGCGGTCTGTACGAGAGTCCTGTGTCGTGCATGGGCGATGGAGGTCTGTCGCTAACGATGCGCGGCAGACTGTGAGGCGATAGACTCCTCTCGCGTCAAACACTCTGTCGCACATCTGGGAACGGTGTCGCATAGTGCTTCTGTCGCCAATCTGCCACGTGGCCTGTTCTAGGATCGACACGTGGCAGGCGGATAGTTGCACACGTGGATCTGGCGATACGACCACATCAATTGCTCCCCACTCTTTGGCGGGAATTTTTCCCGCGAAAGAGGATCTGGGTCCGACGTTTCGCGGGCCGGGTCGGACCTCCGCGTGTGTGTGTACCCAGGCGATCCTCTATAAATACTGGGCCCCTGACGTCCTTGTCGCTACTGAATTCTCTCGCAAGGACACTCTGTCGCGCCTCTCAGGCACTCTGTCGCAAGTCCTTCGCCATACTGTCGCAACTCTGCCGCGAGACTGCTCACTGTGTCGCTAGTCTGCCGCGGATTTTCACACTCTGCGCGAGTTCTGTTTCCATTACCTTAGGTAATTTTTCGTAGCCCGTAATCCCACTTCTTTGATTTACGAGCCTCTAAGATGGCTGGACATGGCATAGGAAAGCAAATCGATCTAGGCGTTAAGTCGACTTTAAGGGAAGCCGACGTTCAAGACCTAGAATCTCGATTTCCTTTGTCCGAGGGATACACTTATAGACTCCCAACCCCTCAGGAGAGCGACATACGTCGTGTGTCTGACGGGGTTGTCGTTTTTAGGGCAGCTTTGGAGTTAGGACTCCGCTTCCCGTTGTCCGACTTTGGGGCTTCCTTCCTCAGGACGCACAGGGTATCCCCGGGGCAACTGCATCCTCATGCATGGATGCAATTGGTAGCATTCACTGTGCACTGCCATTTAAGGGGCGTCCCTCCGTCTCTTCCTCTTTTTGAAGTATTCTTTAGGCTTCGAGGGAGTCCCGGCTTAGTGCCTTACTCGCTTCAGCGGGTGTACCAGCCCGGTTTTGAGAACCGATTATTCGAGAAACCTGCTAACAAGCTTCACGGTTTCGAGACAGAATGGCTGGTTGTGGAAGTGCCCGAGGGCCTGGATATCCCTACTCGTTGGGAGAATAGGCACGAAATCCCCAAGGGTCCCCGGGTTGCCACACTTAGGGAGCAGTTGTCTTCTGACATCGACAAATTGTTGGTCCCTCATCCCCTTAGCCTGGACACCCTCGTATCAAATGAAAATTTGATATTAGCAGGCTGGGGTGTGGGTCCGGTCCCTGTTGCCGGACCCTCTGTTCCGTCGTCAGATCCTCTGCCTTCGGCTTCTCCCGAGTTAAATCCTGAAGCTCCTAGGCCACAAGAGGATGTAGGGGGCACCAATTTGGAATCCAGCTCTGGTAGCGAACCCTTAGCCGATCTCACTGGTTGGGAAGGGTTCGGCTCCACTTTCATGGTGCTTCCAGACGACGAGGGGATAAATATCGAGTCCCTTCAGGAGCATTTAAACTCTCCTGACGGTAACTTTTATTTTTTCCCTCTACTTATTATTTTTGATCAATTTATTAACCATTGATCTTCTTTTTCTTTTTTGCAGACATGAGTCATTTCCGGCAATCATTAGGTCGCCAGGTTTCTGAGGCTGGTCCTTCCAGCGCTCCTGCCAGGAAGAGGCATCGTTTGGCTGACGATGTCCCAAGTGAGGCACCAATCCCCTCTCATCCATCTCGCGCTCGGACCCCTCCAGTTTCTAGGCAAGCGATGCCTCCCCCTCCTTCAGAGCAGAGAGATTTATCTCGGGATAGGGGGAGAGTTGCCTCGTCTTCACGGGGGGCTTCCGGGTCATCCGGGCGATCACGCTCTGAGGAGCGCTCGGAATGCAATATCGTTCCGTCTCAGCGGAAGAATAGAAAGCGCTTGTATATTGAGAGTTCGATGAGAAGCAGGCCGATATTGCCGAGGATAGGTCCTGCCGACGAGAGGCCCTATTCCGTGGATGGGGGGAATATTATGAGGGGCCACGAATTCCGAGTCTACCCCGGGGTTCGTGATAATGATGTTCTGGACACTCCCGGGGTGGCCTCTCGGTTGAGCTGGTCCACTATCCTTCCTCGAGATGAGGCAAGGATATTCAGAAACTACCCCGAGGGGGAAGACTTAGCCGACATCGAGGCGTTGAGGGTAAGTTTCTGATTTCTTCTCTTTTTGACTGCTTTTTGCAGCGTGCATTGAGTCTAACATTTTTGCATTTTTGCGCAGCTGGCTCAACGAACCACGGCAAATAATGCCCAACATCGGGCTTACCGGGAACGAGCCGACAGAGAGATCCGGGAGTTGAGGGACAAAGTCATGGAGCTACAGAACACGGTCAACAACTTGTCCCCTCTTCCGGATTTAGTTCGAAGCCTGGAGGAGCAGCTTGCTAAGGCTAACCAAGACCTTGGTCTTGCCAAGGGGGATCTCACAGTGGAGACGGCCCGGTCTTGTAAACTCCACGAGGACCTGCAGGAGGCTCATTCTGAGTTAGACCGTATGCAATCCAACTATATGTCTACGCTCACTCGGAATCAAGAGCTCGAGCAGCGTGTTGGTGAGTTGGAAGGCCAAACTGCTCCTGTACTATCCCAGGCCGAAATTGACAGCATACGGGCCGAGGCCGTAAAGGAGTATCGTCTCTCCAAAGACTGCTTGAGGCGGAAGGAAGACTTCTCCAACCCTTATGTCAAGTACGGGTTCTACCTGGCTCGATCTTGGCTAGAAGCACATAGGGAGGGAGAGGAATTTCCTGAGCTCCAATATACCCCTGATGCGATGCTCTTTGAGGCCCCTGATTGGACCAAGTACGAGCCCGAGGCTGAGCCTGCGGACGAGCTGTTCAAGAGGACTGCTCAGGACGATCTCGTCAACCTTGCTGGTCCTTGGGAGCCCGCGGATCTGGACGGTGCTCCTGAGCCTATAGAAGCCCTCTTTGATTTAGACGGCGAGGAGGGCGAGCAGTCCCTTGGAAGTGAAGGTTTTGCAGCTGATCCCCAGCTTCCTCCCGGAGAGTAGATAGGGATTTTTGCTTTTTAATTTTTTGTATTTCATTTCAAGTACTTTGTTTTTTGTTTTAACTTTGCACTTTTGTCGAAATACAATTGTAAAGATCTGTTAAAGATCTGTTTGTACCGACACTTGAATGAAATGAAATTGAGATTTTTGTTCATGCTTTGTCTTGCACTACTTCTCTAATTATCATTTATCATTCTTTGTCTGATTGTTTCTGTTGCTTTGCTTGTATATACCTTGCTTGTATATAGCTTTGTATTGATATTCGTGTATGCTCCCTAATTCTTGATAGAAAGGTATACTTTCAGGAAGAATTTTTTGTGCAAACGCGGAGTTGTTTAAGGCTTGAGTACTGTGACGTGATGGCGTCTTTAGTTTTTATAGCCTTAGTATTTTGATTACCTGACCACGGTGACGCGTAGCGTCTTAGGCCTTGATGGTTAATTGAATGCTTTATGCCTGGCCTTAGTGACGCATTGCGTCTCAGGCTCTTACGGCTCTTTTGAGTATACGCCTGGCCATAGTGGCGCATAGCGCCTCAGGCTCTTATGGCTTTAGTGCTAGCCCGTTGGTAGCCTGCGTTCGCAGGGCCCGAACCAACTACGCCCGGCCACAGTGACGCAAAGTGTCTCAGGCTTTGACGGCTTTAGTGCTAGGCCGTTGGTAGCCTGCGTTCGCAGGGCCCGAACCAACTACGCCCGGCCACAGTGACGCAAAGCGTCTCAGGCTCTTACGGCTTTAGGCTTAGCCTGTTGGTAGCCTGCGTTCGCAGGGCCCGAACCAACTACGCCTGGCCATAATGACACAAAGCATCCTAGGCCTTTAAGGCTTTGGGTCTAGCCCGTTGGTAGCCTGCGTTCGCAGGGCCCGAACCAAGGGTAGTGTTCTTTGTGAGTCTGACCCGTTGGTAGCCTGCGTTCGCAGGGCCCGAACCAAGGGTAGCCCTCATGTGTCTTATTAATATATGCCTGGCCACAGTGACGCATAGCGTCTCAGGCTCTTACGGCTGGGGTGAATGCATACCTGGCCACAGTGACGCATAGCGTCTCAGGCTCTTACGGTTTCAGAATCCTGTCACGAGATTTTGTCTTACAACAAAGAGTGACATCTGGTGACAGTGTAAGTAAGACAATAGTGTTTGGGAAGGAAGATGTAGTGGTTATCTCAAATACAACTTCAAGTGATTTGAGTTCCACGTTTTCCCTATCTTCTTCCCTTGTAGAGTTTCCAGAGCGCAGGTGTTAGGTCCGATCTTGCTTCTGATTCTGTAGGGACCTTCCCAGTTGGCTCTGAACTTCCCGTCCTCCTTTAGGGCGTTCGTGATCTGCGACTTTCTGAGCACTAGATCTCCCTCAGACATTGGCCTATCTCTTACCCGGCTATTGTAGTAGTTGGCTACCCTCTGTTGATAGGATGCCAATCGAATAGCCGCGGTTTCTCTGTGTTCATCGATTAGGTCCAAGTCTTCCCTTAGAGCTTGAGAGTTTTCTTCCTCTACCAAGGGTACCACCCTTGGTGATATTGCTCCAAGTTCCACGGGGATCAGTGCTTCTGCGCCGTATACAAGACTGAACGGCGTTTCATTAGTCGACACACGGCTGGTGGTACGATATGCCCATAAGACACTAGGCAACTCGTCCACCCAGGCTCCTTTTGCTCTGTCTAGCCTGGTTTTCAGCCCATGGAGGATAATCCGATTACTGACCTCGGCTTGTCCATTAGCTTGAGGATATGACACTGAAGAGATCCTTAGCTGAATGTTGAGGTCTTTACAGAATTCACGGAAGGCGTTGCAATCGAATTGCTTCCCGTGGTCGGCATTTAAGATGCGGGGAATTCCGAATCGACAGATAATGTCCTTCCACACCATTGCCTCCACTTTCTTTTCCGTGATTGTGGCTAAAGGCTGTGCTTCAATCCACTTGGTGAAGTAATCGGTGGCCACTAACAGGAACTTTCTTTGTCCCGTGGCTAAGGGGAAGGGTCCAAGAATATCCAATCCCCATTGTGCAAAAGGAATTGGCTGTACTGCGCCTTGAGAGGGAGTTACTGGGGCTGTTGTGATAGGCGCAAACCTCTGGCATTTATCGCATCTGCGGGTTTGGTCCATTGCATCTTTTTTCAGCGTTGGCCAGTAGAATCCCGATCGCAGTACTTTGGCGGCAAGAGCTCTTGCTCCTAAGTGTTCGCCGCAGATTCCTTCATGCACTTCCGCTAGGGCATATCTAGCTTGTTCCGGTCCCAGACATTTTAGCAGTGGAGATGAGTATCCCCTTTTGTACAGTTCTCCATTGATGAGTGTGAACTTCGCCCCTTGTATTTTCAAGCGACGAGCCTCGTCTTTATCTTGGGGGAGTGTATCCTCAGTGAGATACTGTTTAAATGGGGATCTCCAATCGTCTCCAACTTCAATATCACACACTTCGACCTCTTCAATACTTGGTCGTTCGAGCCTCTCCACCTTTACAGTCCTTCCTTGTGTTTCTGTGGAGGAGGCTAGCTTAGACAGTGAATCAGCATGTGTGTTTTCGGACCGGTTAATTTGCATCAGCTGAAAGCTTTTGAAAGTCTTGGCCAGGAGTTGGACTTTCATTAAGTAAGGAACCAGCATCGGTTCTCGTACCTCATACTTTCCGCTGAATTGGTTCACCACCAGTTGGGAATCACTGTGTGCTACCAAGTGGTGAACCTGTAGTTTCTCCGCTAGTGTCATCCCTGCTATCAAAGCTTCATACTCCGCTATGTTGTTCGAACTAGGGAATCCGAATCGTAGGGAGTATTCCAGGGATTTTCCTTCTGGTGACACCAGGACTATACCCGCTCCACTTCCGTTGGCACTTGATGACCCATCGACATGCAGTAACCATGGGTGAGCCTCCCCTTCACTGCTGTCGTTCGGGATAGTGCATTCCACGATGAAGTCAGCCAGAGCTTGACCTTTGATGGCCTGTCTCGCTTGGAATGTGATGTCGTATCCCCCAAGCTCCACCGCCCATTTCACTAACCTCCCTGAATGTTCAGGTTTCTGGAGGATCTGTCTTAATGGTTGGTCTGTTAAGACGGTGATGGGATGTGCTTGGAAATACGGACGCAGCTTTCGTGAGGCCATCAAGAGGGCTAATGCTAGCTTTTCGGCCAGTGGATAGCGGGTCTCTGGATCTAATAACACTTTGCTCACATAGTAGATGGGACGGTGTACCATTTCGTCTTTCTTTAGTAGCACCGCGCTAACGGCGAAATCACCGACTCCCAAATACATATAGAGCTGTTCTGCTTCCAGGGGCCTTGTTAATAGAGGCAACCGCTTCAAGTATTCCTTGAGATCTTCAAAGGCTTTTTGACAATCTTCCGTCCATTCGAAGTTCTTCCCCCCCCGTAGAGTTTTGAAGAAAGGCAAGCTCTTTTCGGCTGATTTCGACAAGAAGCGATTTAGAGCCGCTATTCTGCCTGTCAATCTTTGGACCTCTCTTATGGTGGTTGGGGGTTTCATGTCAATGACAGCCTGTATCTTTTCGGGATTTGCCTCGATACCCCTGTTAGTGATCATGAAGCCTAGGAATTTTCCTGACCTTACCCCGAAAGAGCACTTTTCGGGGTTTAGCTTCATGTTAAATTTCCTCAATACTTCAAATACCGTGGACATTTGATCAGCATGAGATTCTCCTACGCGGCTCTTGACTATCATGTCGTCCACGTAGGCTTCCATGGTATTTCCCAGAAGATCTTTGAACACTTTGCTCACCATTCGTTGGTAGGTGGCACCCGCGTTCTTTAAACCGAACGGCATTACCCGATAGCAATAGGTTCCGTCATCGGTTATAAAAGAAGTCTTTTCTTCATCTTCTGGGTGAAGCATGATTTGGTGATACCCGGAGAATGCATCTAAGAAACTGAGGAGTTCGTAGCCGGATGTATCATCTACGAGTCTGTCTATCCGAGGTAGGGGATATGAATCTTTGGGGCAGGCTTTGTTCAGGTCTGTGAAATCAACACACATTCGCCATTTCCCGCTAGATTTCTTTACCATCACTACATTGGCTAACCACTCAGGGTAATAGACTTCTCGGATGAATCCGGCGCCTAGGAGTTTAGTCACTTCTTCAGTGATTGCTTTTTGTCGCTCCGGGGCGAAACTCCTCTTCTTCTGTTTGACGGGTCTATGTCCGGGTATGATGTTAAGTTCATGGCACATGACTTCGGGACTGATCCCGGGCATGTCCGCTGGGCTCCAGGCGAAGATATCCGAGTTTCTCCTCAGACACTCGACTACCTCCTTTCTCTGTTGTTCGCCCAACTGAGTCCCGATGAATGCCCTTTTTCCGCTATCCCCTTCAGTTAGCGCAATGGCTTCTGTTTCCTCTACAGGTTGGGGCTTAGGCGGATCGTCAATGCATAAGGTTTCTTTCCTCTGTGCTACCTTGTTGGCAGTGGAAGCGAGATAACAAGTACGGGCGCTCTTTTGGTTTCCTCGTACTTGCCCGACTCCGTTGGGAGTGGGAAATTTCATCAACAGGTAGCAAGAGGATATTACCGCCCTCATGTCGTTCAACACCGGCCTGCCTAAGATCATGTTGTAGGCGGCGGAGGTGGATCTGACCACCATGAACAACACTTGTCGGGTCACATCTTTCGGGTGCTCACCGAGGGTCACTGGCAACTCTATGGATCCAGCGACCTTCACTCGCTCACCCGTGAATCCGTACAGCGGTGTCATAACGGGTTTCAACCTATCTTCGGAAATGCTCATTTTCTCAAAGCAATTCCAATAGATCAGGTTCACTGAGCTCCCGTTATCAACCAGGACTCTGCTTACCGGGTGTTTGGCCACGACAGTGGATATCACCATAGGGTCATCATGGGGCATGGCGATATCTCCTTTGTCAGCCGGAGTGAACATGATGGGCTCTTCGTCTGCCTGTTCTTCCATAACAACGTTCACCTGATACGCCTGCCTGGCGTAGCTCTTGCGGGATGAAGAGGAGCTTCCCGCGCTTGATTCCCCACCTGCGATGACATTAATCGCGGGGGCTGTAGGCTCGTTGTTTGGCGGATTGGCACGGGGAATTGCAGGCCTGACCGCTTCGTTTCTTGGCCTATCCCGTCTATTGTTGTTATTTACCCCGGTCCACGGACGGTCATTTCTTTGGTCACGCGGAGGATAACGGGGTCTCTTGCTTCTCCATAAGAAGCGGTTAATCTTGCCCTCTCTGGCCAGTCTTTCTAACTGGTCCATCAAGTCTTTACACCTCTCTGTCGGGTGTCCGTGAGCACAATGAAATTCACAGTAGGCTTCAGAATTTCGGCCTACATCTCCCATCTTCCTCTTGGGGAATTCCAGTAGTCCCGCCCCTTCAATTGCTGCCAGTATTGCAGTACGAGGCTCGCTCAGTCGGGTGTAGCCTTCGTACCTGAGCTTGGGGGTTTTGTCTACTCTCACGGGTCTTTGGGAGCTTCTCTCGGGCGCATCTCTCTCTCTCTTCTTTCCCTCTTTAGCCTCCCTGGGCTGTATCATTTTCATGACTTCTTCTTGAGCCACGTATTTATTAGCCCTGGCAAAGAGATCGGAGATCATTATAGGTTGATCGAGAGAGAGAGATTCTTGCAGCTTCTCCGAGCTTGTCCCTTGCAGCATCGCAGCTAAGGCTACCCCCACTGGTAGATCTTCCACCTCCAAGGTCGCATCTCGGAAGCGATCTACATAACTCTTCAAGGATTCTCGATTTCCTTGTTTAAGCGTGAGTAGGTAGGTAGCGTCTTTCTTCCTTTGGCTATGGATCATGAACACTTTGAGGAACTCATTTCTCAACTCGTCAAAAGAGGAGATTGAAGCTTCACTCAACCCGTTGAACCATTTCAGAGCGTGCCCGGACAATGTGAGAGAAAAGGCTCTACACATGATTTCGTCCTCCCATCCATGAAGCAGCATGAGGGATTCATAACTCTGAATATGGTCGTAGGGATCCGCTTTGCCGGTGTAAGTAGCCATAGAAGGCATTTTGAACTTTTTCGGCAAGGGTTTGTTCATGATCTCCGGACTGAATGGGATCCTCCTCCTTTGTCCGTCATCCGGAGACACTAGCTTTTTCTTCTCGAGGATCCTTTGGATGACCTTTTCCACATCCTCTGACCCTCGAGCTGAGTAAGGTCCTGTCCCTTCCAGTCTAGAAGAGTCCGATTGGTAAATATCTCTTCCAGCTCCTCTGACTATGGGATTTGATATCTCGGGACCTTCTTGCGGGTAAAAATCTCCTTGTCTCCTTCGCTCCCCAGCTCCACATGCCCTCACGTCGTGTTCCAACACAGGGGATGAGCTGCGACAGGTATGGAAACTCTGCCGCCTACGGGCTGCGAGTGAGCTCTGTCGCCTGGCAGCCAGAGGGGAAGTCTGCCGCACATTGGGCAGAGGTGAGCTCTGCCGCCTACGGGGCGCGGGAGAACTATGTCGCCTGGCGGCCAGAGGGGAAATCTGCCGCACATTGGGCAGAGGTGAACTCTGCCGCCTATAAGCGGTAGGAGTGCACCGTCTCGTATGCGATGCAGGATACCTATGCCGCATGTTGTCCGCGGGAGAGTCCTGTCGACGTTGAGCTACGGGGGAACTCTGCCGCAGAATCGACGAACTCTGTCGATCATAGGACAGAGGAGATGTCTGACGCATGGGAGATGCGGTTGAGCTGTGTCGCCTTTGAGCTCCTGGCGAACTCTGTCGCTGAGGTGCGCCGGGTGGACTCTGTCTCGCTGGATCGACAGTAGCGTTGTATGGCGTTCCTGCCTCTTGTCCAGCGTTTACCAGGCTGGAGGGCTGACCTCTCTCGTAGGTCTGTCTAGGGGTGCATTCCCCCAGTAACTGCTGTACTTCTTGGGGTAAGCTGAACTGGGGGAGAGCCTCTCTGAAGAAGCTCACCATGGCTCTCAGGGCTGTCGTAGCCTCTTCATTTTTGCGCTTCAGAGCGTCGAATTCTTCCAGGGAGACTAAGGGTTCTGCTTGAGCCCTTTCACTTTGTCTCTTCCTTCGTTCCGATCTGGCAGGGGGACTTACAGAATTCCGCCCTCCTGTCAACTCTGCTGCGGAACGCGTCCTCACCATTTCAATAGAGAACTTGACTTTTTGTCAAGGTTCCCACAGACGGCGCCAATTGATGTTGCCTACCTGACAGCAACAGTGCTTTGCTTTCCACGTGATCGGATTGTACTGTTGACGGTTAATTCAATCGTCACAGTTTGCTCCACGCGTTCTTCGTATATCCTGCAAAAACAACAGGAATCAGAGGGGGCAGGGATTACTCCCTGCACGCGCACTCCGACGATCAAGTCAGTGATCGGGAATTGGTGTATGTATGTAAGAAAAGGAGAATTTATGGCTTAAATCAGAATGTTTAAGTGTTCTCCCTGTTTTTCTATGATTTCGGATCGATCCCCGCATCTCTGAGGGCTCACCTCATATTTATAGGCTTCTGAGTCGGTTCGAGCTGAGGCCCAGGCGCGTGTCTGGGCCGCGACAGAGTGGTAGAGCACTCTGTCGCGCTTCTGTGCGAGAGACTCTGGGGACTCTGGGTACTCTGCCCCAGGCCATGCGAGAGACTCTGGGGACTCTGCCCCAGGCCGTGCGAGAGACTCTGGGGACTCTGCCCCAGGCCATGCGGGAGACTCTGGGGACTCTGCCCCAGGCCGTGCGAGAGACTCTGGGGACTCTGGTACTCTGCCCCAGGCTGTGCGAGAGACTCTGGGGACTCTGCCCCAGGCCGTGCGAGAGACTCTGGGGACTCTGGGGACTCTGCCCCAGGCCGTGCGGGAGACTCTGGGGACTCTGCCCCAGGCTGTGCGAGAGACTCTGGGGACTCTGCCCCAGGCCGTGCGAGAGACTCTGGGGACTCTGCCCCAGGCCGTGCGGGAGACCTCTGTCGGGGACCTCTACCGCGGTCTGTACGAGAGTCCTGTGTCGTGCATGGGCGATGGAGGTCTGTCGCTAACGATGCGCGGCAGACTGTGAGGCGATAGACTCCTCTCGCGTCAAACACTCTGTCGCACATCTGGGAACGGTGTCGCATAGTGCTTCTGTCGCCAATCTGCCACGTGGCCTGTTCTAGGATCGACACGTGGCAGGCGGATAGTTGCACACGTGGATCTGGCGATACGACCACATCAAATATGATATTTCTTTTTAATTTTTTTTTTTTGTAGACAACAAAATTTAAAGGTGATAATTGAGCATATAGAATTTGAGTTAAATTATATTGAGACAAATTAATTCGAATTTGAATCCTCTTTGACTCAAATTTTTTGAGATTGATAATCAAATTATTCAAATTCAAAATTTGGATTTTAAAAGTGATAATTGATATCAAGTTTGATTATTTTGAATTTGAATCTTCTTTTGTTCAAGTATTTTGAGATTAATATCTAGATAGTTCAAGTTTTAAATATTTTATATTAAGTGAGTTTTTCATATTTGGATTATTTTTATCTCAAGTAGCCAAAATAATTGTTTTTTTTTCTTATTTCCTCAAAATAATCTCCCATTAAAGAGATACTAAAATATCAATATTGCATATAACTAAAACTTAATCCAGTAATTATTACATTTTTTAATAAGAGATTAAATTCGAATTTCGAATTCGTCGTTTCCTTGTATCTCTTATAGATTAAAAAAAAAAATCAATATTACAAATAAAGGGGTACAAAGCAATTTTCCCATACTAATTACTAACCTAAATTACATTCTACTGTAGAGTTTGCTTCCCTTATAAAATGGACAAATCAGTAACTAAAACAAAGAGAAGTTGAATCCAAAATGTCAAAAATCTTGCGCAATCTTTAATTCAAAGATAAAAGCTTAAACCTTAGCATGAATAATAGATATAACATGATTTATACAACTTAGTGCACTCAACAGGCATATTATCCTCAATTATCTCTTTTTCTCAGCCAAAAAGAGAATGTTGTTATCCTTAACTATCATTCAAAAATAAAACCAAACTCTCTCTGCCATCAATCAGTGTATCCGTATTCATCTGCACTTTCTACCATGAAAATGATTATTAATCAATTATGAACTCCAACCTTGTCCGATACTTCAAAGAGCTCAATTTTTTTTTTAATAAATGAAGTGTTAGCTCACAGCCATACAAATTTTATACCCAACTCTGTTACGACTTGGAGAAATCGTTGAATAACCAAATTAACTACCAATAAGTTAAGGGGGCTGAAGCTTGAGGAATAGATGCTGAACTAAAGTACATTAATTAATAAAAATTAAATGGGGAATAGTAAAGAGTACAATAGTTGTTGGGTTGTGTAACGCGTATTTGGGTTATTTATAATTTTGTTATGGCACAAAATTGATGACATAAGGGTTAGAACAAGATAAAGATGCTTAGCAGCCTCTGTCTCTCTCCTTATCTTCCCACTAGACGTATTTAAGGGTCAGATCATCTGTTAAAATTTGAAATTTCGTTCAATTTTTAGGAATGTTTGAACAAAAATATTTAATGCAATGAGTAGATATAGACAAAAATTTTAGATTCGATCAAAAATTGAGACGAATTTCTATCTTTTGAAACTTTGGTCGGGCTTGAAAATATAACTAAAATATTATTTTATATATTTTATATATTAATGAGCATTATTATATTTATAATTATATAATATATAATTATAATTTATAAAACATAAGGACAAATTCATTGATTTTATTATATTTATAATGAGCCGAGTTGGGCTTGAGCCCACATAGTAAATGTTCAAAACGGGTTTGGACTTAAAGTGATATCAAACTATCAGATCGGATCGGGTTAGAACTTACGCATAAACAATGAATATCCTACATAGGCTCGACCTGAACCCAGCCTAACCTATGAACAGCACTATCCTCCACCTACCTATTGAAAAAATGTATTCATTTGTAAAAGTTTTTTCACCTGAGATTGAAGTGTCTTTTGAATTAGATTACATAAGTTTATTCAAAAAATTTGATTAATTTCAAATTGAATTGATCAAAATTAAATTTAATTGAATTAATTAATTGTTGTTTCTTTAATTGAATCAAAATTTTTAATTTCAAAATCAATTGAACTGAAGTAAAATCAGTTAATTTGATTAATTGTTCAAATTCACCGAAATAATAAAATACATTTATTTGATTAAGGAATGCAGGTTGAGTTTGTGTTAGGACTGAACTCAAATCTTACAATGTATCCTAATTTTTCTTTGGTTATTGAGCCAATTGTTTGTTGACAAATAGTAAAATGCATTTTTTTATCTGCAAAAAATACATTTAACTTAAATTATATTTTAACATGTTTGAAACAAATTAAATAGAGATTAGTATTTTATCCACTTAAAAAATTTTACAAACAAACATTTTTATAAGTCATGTTTTTGAAAAAAAACATTGACAGTTTGAACTGTCATACCCAGATATTTTTACCAACTACGAAAGCTTAAAATCTATGGCCAGATATAGATATATATATATTTGACATTAGTTTTCACAGTAGTTTATATGTGCAGGGTAAGTCGCAACCAACAACCATAACAACAATTATACAAAAATCTCACATATATATTTCAAGAGATATCCATAATCATTATGTCAACTAACAATATCTATATACCCACTTGCTAAGTATACCTTTAGTTGGCATCCACAAAATGCTCAAGGAGACGAGCGAGAACTTGTCATAGCCAGAGATCATTCAAAAGACTTATCTATGAGGTGAAAAAGAAGAAAAGAGCTTGGCCCAATAAATGAATATGGGAACACATTAAATGAAAATAAAGTTCGAAAACTTGCATGTCAAATATAAGATATTATCAAATACGATTTAAAGAGTATATGCAGCTAAAACAATAAAAGATAGATTTCAAAATACATATCCAAAAGCATGCAAGTGCTATATAATAGTATAATTTAAAGTATATCACAAAGTGAGCCATTTTCAAAAATTCGCTATGTCGAACTAAGGTTTCACCAAAAACACTATAACTATCAGTGCGTCACACTCCCTACTTGGGGCACTATCTATGATCATAAACTCACAACTGATCTCATTGATCAGATGAGATCAGTACCTATCCAAACTTTTCGGGACATACCAAAATGCTTCTATCGAATATGAAGCATAAATAAGGTGAATCTGATTAATTATATTTATTTCATAGCTCACAAATTTACAAGTAATTTAAGTAGCATAAATCAAATTCCAATGAGTAACTAAAATAACACAATTAAAACTCAAAATGGTACAACCATGGAAAACCAAAATCATGCTATAGCTTACAAATATGATAGTACTCAAGATGCATATTTCAAACCATACTAAACTTGAAAATATAACTTCATAAGCAAATTTCACAAGTTTCATAGACAAATTTACATGCGAATATAAAAATAATTTAAAAAATTCTTGAAATCATGCATGTATCAAATAAAAGCCATAGGTTAATGGGAACTTTTATGGCAAAAACTATACTATTTACAAACACAAGTTTTTGTTTAAAATCAAATAAGTTAAAAGTCATAAAATTAATAATTTAAAACGTAGCATTCTAATATCCACTTACTGTCACCCGAAAAGTGTAACCAAATCACTTAGTTCACACCAATTCACAAAGTCAAAAGTGCTTCGGTTTGTTTTACTTCTCAAAGTACACCTAGCGTTAAGAACCAAAACAAAGTTATTCCTTGAAAATTTTAATGAAATCAATATCTACAAAATTAATTTAAGTTGGTCAATGCCTCAATTGTCGTGAGCTTAAGCTCACTATCCATCTTGATTCCTGTCTATAATAAAAGTCATTTCATGTTCATGGCTAGAATTAAGATTGCACCTTCATCATACAAATTGCAAATACCAATGCCACACCTTACTTATATAGTAGGGCCAAGAGCTAAGACTTATAAATTCATCTATTCATAAATTGAACTCATGTTAATCCTCCATTAAAAGCATAGCCAATCTCAAAATTCATTAATCTATTTCTTACCCAATGGAGTGACGACCAAAAGCTATCCAATAATAATAATTTTTATTTTTATTTTTAGTCTTGACCACTTGAACCGTAGGTATTAAACACATCATGTCCCAATTGCTTCTCGATTTTGCATGCACTAACACATACATAATATCAATTTCCATATAAATTCTATGTCACAACTAACTAATTCAATGATTAGATAAACCATACCCTTAGCTATCGAAATCGAAGACTCTTCCATTTCCTTGAGTTGTCGATTTTGCATCATCCTTCAAAAATGGCAAACTGAGAACCCGTCACTATCCTTCATGCAAGTTAGTATCTTTTCTCCTCTCACTTGCTTTAGCTTGAAGCCATTGAAAATCACAAGTTTTTGCCAAAAACTTTTCAGACCGAGAATAAACTAGGTGTCATCTGCTTTTTTTTTAACATAAGAATTTCAAGTGCTTCCAATTACTCACCAATTTCTCAATTTCCTCTAGTCGAGACAACCACCACCATGGTCGAGAGCTTCATCATTTTCCTTACTTTCGATTCTCAATTCCTCATTTAGTCAGTCTTTACGAAGAATGCAAGTCTCCCCAATCTTTTCAATTTCTAGTCAATATTTCCCACACCTTCATGAAATCACACATTCTAAAATAGCAATACTTTGCATGGAACAAAAGGCAAAATCGAAATACCACTTAATCATTACCTTCTCTCTACCATAATCGACATTTCCTTGGCCGTTCGTCACTCTTGTTTTTCTCGAATCGTCGAGTCTTTTTCATGAACTCTACAATTGTTCTTCTCACACCTAAATCCTATAATCTATAACAACATGCAAAGATTCCTTCATTGATCCTCTTCTGCCGTGGCTACTTCACAAGTTTTTCCAGATTATAAGGCCTATTATGGGGAGAAGGAAAGATACTTGGAAGGAAGAGGGAAAAAGATGGGGTGACTTGTTTTAGTTTGTTTTAACTAATGAGTAATAACTATGGGTTAATATTAAAACTTATCAATTAATTTTAAACTTTCCTTTATCCACGACTAAGGGAGTTTTCCTTCAAATATTTTTTAAGGTTAAATTGTTACAATAACATTTTAAACTAGGAAGATATGACTGGGTATGCAAGATAAGGTTTGCCAATGAGAGAGGGAGAGAGTAATGATGAGTAATAATAAGCAAACCTGTCCCATTATTTTTAACAAATAGATTAAAGTGTGTATCTAAATCTTTAAAGTAAGGAAAAAGGTTTTCCTACTGTCAAAATGATTGCATCTTTTCATCCTGAACTTAAGTTTATGTCCATGGAAATTGATATGAAGTATGGAATAGAGCTGACCCTTTACAATTCAGGTCTTCGGAGTCATCCTCCAATATTCTGAACAAATGCGAACAAAACATTCTCTATAAATAAATAAATAAATCTTATTTTTGTTGAAGAAAAAGGGACAAAAGCACTGTTTGAATGAAATCAGATGGGGATTGGGAAAAAAGATAAAACAACATTTACCGACAATTTTCAAAGTGTGGACCCACCATCACATGTTATCGTAAAAGAAGAGGCGAGAGGGGAATTCATTTCCTTTGTCCTCCCAATGAAATAATGGGACCAGGAAGCGACATGCATGTTTTTTTCTGGCAGAGAGAAAATCAATAAAATAATCATGGATAAGATCTGAGGATATGAGAGAAACCAAGTGGCATTTCTTGATGAAAGTTGGTTTGATCGATAAAAGTTATTTATTTTGTTTGTAAAATTTAAAATTTGATTTATAATTATTATCAATAATTTTTTTTATGAATAATTTATATGTCTAATAATTAAAAAAATCTCCTTTCACTTAAATTTTTCGTTATATAAAAAACTAAGTAGCATTTGAGGCATTTTAATTATATATATAATTAAAGATATTTTTAATTGGTTTTGCTAACTTCATTGGATTCTGTTTTCTATTTTTACAAATTTATTTCGGTTTTACTTGATATAAAAAAATAAAAAAATTATTAATCTAATAATTAAATTACAAAATGAAAAAACAATTATAAAATTGAAACTTAATCTAGCAATAACTGTTTAAACAATTTTTTTTTTTATTCATTTTATCTTTCTTACCAGAGAAACTTTTAATTGATATATTTTGTTAGAAGGACATTTTGACCCTAAATTTAGTTACTTTTTTATGCCAAATTGCCAACCCCATTTTAATGAATTTCATGGTACGTAGAATTTATGAAACTGAAATTATATGAGAATATAACTAATATGATACCGTAAGTAATTAAAGCTGGGAAGAATTAATATAACAAGTTCGGGGTACATCTTCATCCCTTATATTATTACCTAACTACCTCGATTTTATTTGTAGGAAATATTAACTGATATTCGAAATTTGCATTTATAGGCCAAAATGTGGTGACGAGAAAAACAAAAACAGAAACAACATTTAATTTTAAGCAGCATTTTAGAACAAACCTAAATCGTCTATCGGAAAGTAAAGAAAATAAAAAAGAGAGCATTAGGGTTGTGGTTCTTGCCTGCTCTTGTATATGGCGACTAACAGTTACGTTTGGTATTTAATTTTAATAAAATTAAAAATATGAAAAAAATATTAAAAAAATATATTTTTTAATAAAATAAAAATTTTAATATAAAAATAAAATGATAATTTATTTGTAAAATATTTTTGCCATTTTATGGAAAGGATGACAGACATGTGGCTCGCTGCAACGTATCGATAAGCCAAACGGGCCAGGAGAGAACAAATAATTCTAGTGGGATGTAATGTAAAGGGCATTGAAGAAGGCAGTCACAAATGAATCTCCTGAAATTAATTTCACAGAATAGTGTTAGCCCTCTCTCTCTCACCGACATGCATGTAAAAGAGAAACATACCCAGGAAATGAAAAGTTAGTGTAATAATACCTAAAAAAAAAAAAAGTGCTAAAATGAGTGCGGTAACGCTCCTACTAAAGAGAAGAGAGTTAAAAGTTCCAGTGGGTCTCGCTCTAACGTGATAATGATTATTGTTTTTTATTTTTTAATATTATATTAAAAATATATATTATTATTTTAATCTTTATTATAAAACATAAAATTTATTGATAAAATATTAATAATAATCTTATAATAAAATTTAAAAAAATTTAAAAACTAATAATTCTGAAAGATACGGTAGAAAGTGATTTAAAAGGATATATTAATTTATATAAGAATAAGTAGATGAAAAAAATTCATATTAATAATTTAACATGAGATATATATTGATTCATATAATTTATTTAATATTAAGATAAAAATTTTGATAATGATAATTTTGTGCTTATAATATATTAAATAGTATAAAATATAAAAATTATATCATAATTTGTGTCTAAGCATAGAATATTTTTTAATTTTTATTAAATTTATACGTATTTAAAGTTTTAATCTATATTTTTTTTATTTTTTTTATCTTTGTCTGACAAAAAAAATTGGAAGACACTTTCACATAATTTCGCTTTCACATAAATTTTCATCCATTATTTGTCCGTACAAAAATACCCTATAAATCAATCATGGCTATACCTAGAAATTAAGGCCAAAACCTAATATCAAAGCCACCATCATTGCTTCTTGAAGCCTTTTTTGTGAGAACTCACTTACAAATTATTCCATGGAACCCTACGCGTTTTATGGGAAATGACATAGAGTCCTTAAATACATTAATTCAAAATTTTCGAATAGGATATAAGAAAAATATTTACGCTTAAAATTTGTATAATTATTACTTTTGATATTTGTTAAAGGAAAAATATTTGATAATTAAAAAATAAATTAAAATTGTTTAGATTTAAATTAAAATTTTATACTATATCATAAATTTTTTACCCATCCGATTAAAAGTTTATTGATTTCTCTTTCTAAATATTATTCTTCTAAAATTTGCATATTCTTGTATCACAAAGGGATAATAATTGGGCTTCTAAAATTATTTTAAATAAAAAACTTCAAATAATTTTAAATTCAGTTTACATTAAATTTAGATAGAATGTATTTGAATTATTAATTTTTTTAATTAAACCGAATTTAAATAAAATTTTCAAATTTGAATTATTTTATTTCACTTGCCGTTATTTCTATTTTTCTTTTGTTGATTTTAGACTATTTATTGCAGCGTCTATGTCTTATAATGGTTTTTTCTTCCTCTTCTCCTTAGTTTCCATGATGGAAATCTTTGTTCTTGTTGGGACATAATTAATATCTTACAAGGAATAAAGAATTATGTAAAAGTTTGGAAATTATCTGTGTGAGTCTGCTATCTTGTATAGCAAGGAATCCTTTTTCCTTCAATAATGTAAATGGCTTTATAATAATGGTTATAACATGGAGGTTTTGATGATTTACAATTTCTTTTTTAAATTACGAGATGTTTCGATATTAATGTACTTATAAAAAATTTCAGTTTATTTCATAACATTTTTATGTAATTCATAAATTTTAACCATATAACTTGTAAATTAAAGAAATATTATTTTGCCATACTAAAGAAAAGTCAAACATATATATTGGTTATAAGTAAACTTTGAAGAATCTTGAATTTTACATGCAAAATTCATCTTTTAACCTGTGGAAAACTAATTTTGAATATTTTCTCTCTATATATAATATAAAATCAATTTATTTTTTCTCTTCCTTTATATAGTTTTTAAATAAAAGATGTTGATATTATTTTACATTTTTTAAATATAAAGTTTTTTGTCGTTTTATATTCAAATTGAATTATCACCTATGTTCTATTGGTATTATGTTCTGTCTTTAATATGGTATTAGGATTTAAGTTATGTTTTGTAACTCCTGTTTGTTAATTTTTTTCAAATTTATTATGTGATAAACTCTTTTATTTTTGGTTACATGTGATGAGAGTTATTAAAATGATGTTATCTTATATATATTAAATATTAATTTTTTGGATAAATTTAATTTAAATTTTTGATGTTTGAGTTTAATTCAATTTTAATCTAGTAGCATTAAAAATGGATACTCCACACCATTAACAAAAATTAACGGAATGTGAGTAATTACAAAATTATCCAATTTTAAACTTTTCAATATAAATAATTATTCATTCTTGTATTTTTCCTCTATGATTCTTTATTCTTTTTCACAATTTGTTTCTATTTTTCACAATATTTATTTTAAATTTTAATTATTTCAAATAATGTTTCAAATTTTAAATTATTTTGATTTAAATAATCTTAAATATAAATCATTTTATGTTATATTATGTAATTTTAAATTGAGTTATTCACATTTTTATTAGAAGTAAATAAATAAAAAATAAATTAGAAGTAAAAAATAAAACATTTTTATAGTTTTTCAATATTTTCTTTTTTATTTTTATTTAATTTTGAGTATTTAAAGTATTTCAAATGATTCTGAGGCAAAATTATATCAAAATTAAGTTTTTTAACAATTTACTTAACGGTTAACTAATAAAATGATTTATTTATCCTGCGTAATAAAAAAATTTAGGATGAAATGTTTATTTTTTATTCTAATGGATTAAAGTTAAATCATGTACAAATCTCAAGGATTTATATAAAATTTATGACTATTTTTTTGTAATTTTATATTCAAATAAAACTCATCAATTTATAACCAATTGATTTTAAGTTATATGTTTACCAAAAGATTGTGTTATAAAAATTTATAAACAAAAGACATTTAAATTGATTTGCTTAATGACCAATCATCAAATTAAATTCAACCAACAAAATGATAAGCTTTTGAATATGGTAGATAAAATAAAGAGTGGTGTTGTACTATGGATGATGATGATGATGATGATGATGATGATGATGATAATAATAATAATAATAATAATAGTGGTGATGATGATACTTCTTCAAGGAATAAGCGTAAGCATCAAATGCACTCAATTAACTTTGTCTTTTTTTTTTAATATTATTTACTAAGTACAACAAGAAAGTAGTTCTTCCAAGATTAATTATTACAACTCATATGGTATGAAGGGGAAACATATGTTTTAGATTATTAAGACATATTATGAAGAAGAAAGTTGTTGGGGACATGTTAGGACAAAAGGATTTGATAGGAAAGGGAACAATATAAACAATAAATCAAGAATTTTTGCAAATATTTAAATTATATATTAATGGAAAAATTAAAAAAATTGTAACAAAATAATCATCTAGTTTTTTGAATTAAAGAATTACTTACATTTGCAAATATTAGATATAGAACTAAGTAATGTTAATGGGTATAATAGGGACAACTTTATATTTTCATTTAAGCTAAAGTATAGGAAAAACATGTCTTAAAAATCAATTCAAATTATAAATATATTAAAAATTAATTTATAATTTTCTTATTTTATGTATAATTTTTAAACTTCAAAAAACAAGATATCATAATTAGCACGTGTACATTTACTTATGTGATCAACCTATTCATTTTTTTTTTCAAACAAAAGGTTGCAATTATATGAAGATAAGGGAATCAATTTTAAGTGTTGGAGTTCGAATGCTCGATTTATTGAAACCATCTATTAAAAAGTCTTATAAAAAACCAACTAAATTAAATTCTAAATTTTATTTTATTTTTTAATTTATATTATATGTAACAATCTTATTAGATATGATATTTTATAATTTATAATTTGTATTAATATTATATAAATCGTATTTATATCTATAAAACATTAAAATTTTATGTCAAAAGTAGTATCGATACAAAAAATATAAAATTTTATTTTTAATTTTTTTATATTTATATACAATTTTTTTTATTTTTAATTTTATTACTTTCGTATATTTTATTCGTATCATTTTTTTTGTCCTATTTTGTCTAAATCTCATAAACTTAATTTTCAGAGTTTAAAAATTCCATAATCAATTTTCATAAGAAAATTCCATAATTTATGAATTCACTTAATTTATGAATTCCTTTTAATGCGAGAAAGAAATGCATACAAATAAATGTCTAGGGCCCAGTTGAATTTGGATTTTGGACTTTGAAGAGACAGAGAGATCCAGAAGCACAGCATCAAGGGAACTATTTTCTTTTGACACTTCTACCCCTAGCTATTTCCCGCCAAAACGGAAAGTGAAAACAAAACCCCCAGGCCTCCCAAAAGAAGCCAGCTCCAAAATACTCATAAACCCTAAAACGGCACCAAAATTCGTCTGAAACCTATCAAAACGACCAAAAATCAGAACCCATGGCTCCCGCTGTGGGTGATTCTCCGCCTCGTTCAACCGTTGATTATGTCATCTCCGAAAACAATCTCCAGGTTCTATTCTCTCTGCCTATTTTATGGTTTTCATCCTTTTTTAAATCATCTCTTCATTCTTTTTCTGTTTGGTTCTCAGGAAAAGAAGAATTAGCTGTAAAATAAAAAGAAGAAAAAAAGCGTAATATAAAGTGAATCGTTAAAATTTTGAAGAGGTTGAAGTTTTGAATAGATTTTTTGAATTAATTTTTTTTTAAATGGCAGCCGTTTTTTGTTCTTCAAAAAGGATCATCGCTGAAATCGGAGAGAAAATCATCAGGAACAGGGAAAACAAGAAGGAGAATTGACTTGTCTCCTGCATTACCTAAGAATTCCGAGAATCCGGAATACGAAATGGAAGATGAAAACATGAACTTGAGAATGGAAGCTTTTGAATTTGTTTGGTCAAAAATTGAGTCAACCATCAAAGTAGGTCGATAGTCCTAGTTTTCATTTCTTTTTCATGATTTTTCCTTTCATTTTACATTGTTACATATTTTATAGCTTTAATTGCAGGATGTTTTGAGAGATATTAATACTAGTGTATTTAGCGAAATACAAAGCTGGGTGTATCAATCTTTTGACACGATTAGATCACTTGGGACTCCTGATTTTCTTGAAGCAACTCAATCTTTTCCTGTTATAACAGATGCTAATTCTAGAAAGCTATTTACTGGGCTTGTTCTCACCAGTAAGTTTGATACTTTGTACTTTTAGTTTAATGTTTGGTAGGAGTAATTGCTCTTTGCTTGTTTAATGTGCCTAAATTCTTTGGTCTATGTTGTTGGATGCATGATGTGTGCAATAAATATGTGCCGTTTGTGAGAACTATTTTTGATAGCATATTATGATTGGCAGAGAATATGGAGTTTGTTGATGATCTAATGACGTTTGAAGAGCTTGGTAAACATTTGAAATCTCAAGGGTGCCATGTTGCTAACCTTTCCTCACTGGACTTTACTGCCAAAAATGGGATTGGCGGTTGTCTAAGAAGTTTATTAAGACACTTTTTAAAGTCCACTTTGGACGTAAGTACTGGTAGCTGGTCTCTTTGAGTGTTATGGACTAGAATTTACTTGCAAAGTTTAAGTTGTGCTTGTTCCTTGTGTCCCATTTTGTTTTCGAGCAGCCAGCTGACATATCAATCTTAGCATCATGGTATCGAGAAGAAAACTATAATAATCCAGTGGTTGTGATTGTTGATGACATTGAGCGTTGTTGTGGGACTGTCTTGTCTGATTTTATCCTTATGCTAAGGTATTATACAAATCCTGTCATTCTTTTTCAATCTAAACCATCTCTTTATTATTTGGTTATCTACTGAGGTTCTCCTCTTGCTCAGGATCAGTCTTATTATAGTGCCTTATGTTTCTCGGTACTTCTTAGACTAGGTTTAATTTCATTGTACTATTCATCTGATAGTATAAGCATTGCTTGCAGTAAGTTTTAGGCCTAAGAGACATATACCCAATAGCAAGTTACTTCCTTTATCTTTATATTTGATTTTATATCCACATATATAGCTAACATCTGTCATTTTTATTTGCATTAATATCCAAATATATGTTTTAAATTTTGCTTTTGGAAGCAAAAAGCAAGTACCAACAGTAACAACCAAACCAATCCACACCCACCTCACAGTCTGTATTGAACTTGCTTTTTTGTTTCTGATCAGTGAATGGGTTGTCAAGATTCCAGTTATTCTAATAATGGGGGTTGCAACAACCCTTGATGCCCCAAGAAATATTCTTCCTTCAATTGCTTTACAGAAATTGTGCCCCTTTGAGTTCACCTTGGGAACCCCAGCTGAGAGGATGGATGCAGTTGTTGAGGCTGTTCTTGTGAAGCCATGTTCTGGGTTCAGTATTGGTCACAAGGTTGCAGTTTTTATGAGAAACTACTTTGTAAGCCAGGATGGAACTCTAACATCTTTTATTAGAGCTTTAAAGGTTGGTAACTTCATTTGATATGGATATAGATAAAAGTTTATTCTTTTTATTGTTTTTGCAGTGTTGCACACTTGCACTTACTTCTGTCATGTGAACATATATACATTCTTGCTGATGTTATGTTTTAAGGAAGCGTTTTTCAGATAGCATGCACTCAACATTTCTACATGGAGCCTCTGAGTTTCATTTTACACGAATTTGTTCTTGAAGAGGATAATTGGGTTAGTTTTCTTAGTGCTCTTTGATAAGGTTTTAACTTTTGCCTTTCCAATAATAGTGTATCGATAATTCTTGAATTTAATTTCTTATGAGGGTGTTCTTTATTGTCTTAATGAATAAGCATATATTCTGTTGTTCACATTTGCGCATCATCTGGTTCTTTTGGGTTTTATACTCTTTAAGGATTTGAAGTATGAATTTTCTTTTTCTTTTGGCACGGCCTTAAAGAAAGTGGTTCTCATTCAGTTTGTCAACAAATTAGGCATTAATGGATTGTAGTTGAAGGTTTGTTGCTGCCTCTAATATTCTATGATTCCTTCGTACAATCAAAATGACATACATTGCATGACTTGATGCTGATTTTTGCACTACTTTCTGGTGTAGAAGTCTCTTTTTTTCACCTTTTTTTTGTTATAGATCTATTTATTGCTCTTTTATGTTGTCGCTGCAGGTATTAGAATTTGAGCGGTATGGATTATCACCAGATGTGATGTGGAAGCATATTTTTGACCTCCCTTCCTGTCAGAGGTATTTTCAATTACTACAATGTAACTTTTGTTGCATTTCCAATTTATTTAAATGTGTTGAATAGGGAAGTTATTCTCTGATGAGTTCCCAAAATCTGCAAGCAGGGTTAAAATGGCCAAACAGACCAGTGAAAGTTTGGCTCATGCTTTTTCAGAATTAAAGAGATTACAGAATCAGTGGAGATCTGTGGTTTTGGTGAGACTCAGTCTTTTCCTTTCCCCTGATGTTTTGACATGAATTACGATAGTTTTAGGCGGGCCTTTTGTTCTCTGAAATTGCATCCATAAAATCTTTTATTTTGTTATTTACTCACTTGTGGCATTGCTTTCAAAGCAATTGGACTTTAGCTGATGATACTATTAGTGTAATGATGTTAGGGTAAATATGGCATGCCAATTCATTATTAGTTTAATCAAAATTTAAAATGCTTAAAACGAAGTCTACATGATCTTGATTGACACATTGGTCAGATGTGAACAATCCAGTGCTAGGTTGAAGCCTATGGCTTATCATATTAAGGGTTATGCTAAGTATTCGCATTTCTGACTTTTTGCCTTATTTTCACAGAAAAAAAGTGCATATTTTTGGCTAATTGATGATTTCATGAGTGGAAATTTTGGTTTGAATTGCTGCCTTTCTTTAATAATCATGCTTGGCTTTATGATTCTACCTTGTTCCTCTTTTACAATTTACTCAGGCTTCATCCTCTGATCAATCATGTTATTCAACTAATTTCTTTCTTTTTTTGACATATTATACATTGTAGTGCCTGTATGTGACTGGAAAGGGTGAAAATGTCAGACTGCTAGATTTATTCTGTGAGGCAATTGATCCAGAATCATATAACCAAAGAGAATTTGATACTCACACGAAATTAGAGAAAGATTCTGTTTTATCTCCTGGTCGACAATGTCCTAGCTTAACAAAGGGACATGTCATCTGTGAGGTACTTCGTTTGGTGAGGTATGTTTCAAATTCTTATAATGCTTTTAGTTGCTGTTGGTCTTACGTGTATTGCTGTAGGTCTCTTGGGGGGAGCTAGAAAATATTCTCATTGTTCACCTGACTGGAGTTTGGTTGTGGTTTTTACTATCTAAACTTGTGAGAAAGTCTAGTTCCCAAATTTTTTTAACCTCATTATTTCCTTCTTTTTCTTTTCTCTAAGCCATTAGTTCAATTTAATGAGAGTATCCTTGGTAATCTTGTATGAAAAACTGTTGAATTTTCCTTAATCTTGATTAGAAGGGGTGAATAATTTTTATGAACCAATCCATATCGTCTTCTGACTTCTGTTTGGTGAACCTGAAATTCTAAGGATCCATTTTGTTTTATAAAATGTTCTCCATTTTCTATTTCCACTTACACTCTAAATACGATTAATAAGATAGGATAAATTACTAAATTTTGGAAACCGTAATACCATGGTTTCCATACAGTCAAGAAGTTGGAAATCAATTTATAACAATTTTCCAGTTTTAAAAAAAAATTGAAAATAAGGGATTTCAAATTTAGTTATTGTCACTATTTTATTGATCATATATAATGTAAAGATGGAGATGGAAAATAGAAAACAATATTTATAACTAAACATGCTCTAACTTTTCTTGTTGTTGATTACTTGGTAATAGATTTTGGCATTTCATTTATTCACTGTACTGAAGTTGAAACTCAATTAGGGATCTTTCTACTGGACAGCTTGGTAAATTGCTAAAGATATGGAAAAACCTTACAGTGGGCATTACTGAGGTATGGTACTGCATTAAGCATTGATCCATGCGAATAACAACTATATCTCTATTAACTGATACTTCCCTAGAACTGTAAATACTCTTCGGATGCTTGCTTATAGGGAAATATTAACATGGTTTATGTCTTTCTAAAGAAAAAGAATGATTTATAATTTGGATATTGATTATACAAGTGTTACAGCTATATTATAATCAAGTTGTTGGTTGCCTCTGTTAGCCTTAATTTTCTGTTGTATATCTATCTCCATTTGATTATCTTGATAATAAAGTATTATTTGTTTTTTTGATTGTCATCCATAGAAGTTTAAGAGGTTTGGCTAGTCTCTTCCAAGCTTTTGCATAAAGCTGTTGCTCATTAAGATATCTTAAAATTCTACCAGTTTGATTATCAAATTTACATCCAAGTTAAATTATTTTTGCCTTATTGTTTATAGATGATCATGATTTTAATGTATAATCTATGTTGGATAACTTTAGATTGTTTGTGCTTTGCACATCTAAAAAGGTAGTAATAGGGGATGGATAAGGCTTTGACATAACTTAGGATTTTGTTTGGTGGGTGTGGAAAAGATTAAATTATGATTGCAATAAGTGGCTCCAGTACATAGACCAGAAACTAAAGGGGGAAGAAAATTTTACAAAGTATGCATTAAGTTTTCATGTGTACATAAGGTAAAGAGCTCCAAGGCTGTTGAACTTGTCTATTTTCTTGATTGCTCTTCATTGCATTACATTAAAATGTTTAGACCTCTAAATGCTCTTGACATTCAAAGATTTAATGCTAGTTTGGGTGGACGGTGAGATTGGCTCATGTGAGATTGAAAATGATGAAAAGACCATTAGGGGGCGTTTGGTTGGGGGGAATTTTTTTTCCCCCCGTAATTTTTTTTTCCGTCATTCGATTCCCCCGTTTGGTTCGATTATTTTCCCCCTTGTCAGTCATTTTATTTTACCTACAGTACTCAATTTTGGAAAAATCTGGGGTAAAATGATTACCTTCGAATCCTGAGGTATTTTTAGATTACCTGAGTCAAAATTTTTTTTTTTGGATCTAAAGTAATTTTTTTTTTCCCTAGAATTTACCCCTTAAAATTTTTTTCCTGGATAAAAGGTAATTTTGTTTTCCAAGGTAATTTTTTTTTCCCCCGAACCAAACGCACCCTTAAGGATATATCTTTTTTAATAAAATAATAAAAAACTTTAGAAGCAGGGGCAGGAGGTAAATTTTACCCTCTTACTATTTTTGTTCGTTCTTCCCTCGCCCCTCGCCAATGCCCACCGGGCATCCAAACGGCGCCTTAGATTGCGATATCAGAAGCTATAGAAATTTTATTTTATATGCATGATAATGGCCTAATAACATTTATTTGGATCAAAGAAAGACGCATGGATGACCATAATCAAGGCATCTCCGGCAAAATGTCACAATTACGAGCTTTCACCTTCACTCCTAATGCCTTAAGCTTAGATAATCTTAAACAAAACCATTCTTTCCCATTCAAAGAATTATAGAAATGACACTACTAACTATTTCATTTTCCTTCTTAGGGAGGAGGGTTTCAAATGTGGCTGAAAATAAATGCAAGCCATATTTGCTATATCTTTTTTGTTCTTTATCTCACTTCTTTGCTGACCTCTTTGTTTTATCAGGGGAAGGGAATAAAGATCCAAGGGTATTCATTTTGCTAAGAGAAAAATATGAAACCACCTTATTTCTGGACATTATTTAAAATTTACTCTTCTTTGGTACACGGTTTCATGGGCAACACAAATTGTTCGTTGTAGATTGGGCAGATTCCTTTGAGTTTCTGATAGTGTGGATTATGGAGTATCTTTTGCAGTAAGTTAAAAAAAAAAGAAAGAAAAAGGAGAGCTTCTTGATCCATCTTTTAAGAATATTTACTTGACAGTAATAATACAGTTAAGATTGCGATGTAGCTACTTTTAGGCAAGCAAAACAACTGGTTCTATTCTACTTTTTCATACAAATTCACAAATGGATGCTACACTGAAGATGGTTTTGGTATGAGCTGCTGCGTAAGGATCAAATCCAATCAGCAGATTTGTTTTCTAGCCATTTATGATTGGAAAGTTTAAATAGTCTACTATCTTCTTTATCCTTCTGTTATCTGATCAATTTTTATTATCTTTTTTCTTTTTGCATAATTGCTTTAACTTTCCCTTTTACCTGGCAGCTCACATGACTTTAAGTTATTTGTATTCTTGTTATAGATAAATGAAAAGGTGAAGGAGTTGCAGTCTTTGCTAAAAATAGAGGATGGAAAGAGTTCAAAGAAAGATTTGATTACAACATCCAAGTAATTACTATTGCCTTTTCAGAAAATAAATAATACCCCTGTATTTCGAAAAACTGATCACGTAACATGATAAGATTGGGATTAAAATTTCTTTAACAGTCTTATGAAAATATACATACCTCCATTTTGGTTCTGTTTAGAAAGATGTACTATGTATCTTATGGTTAAATATTTTTTAGACTATGTCATATTTTGGTTAAGATAAGTCTTAATACTAGGCTTTTGACATTTTAAAATCATCAGATAAATACTTTTGCTGTGCCCTCTGTTCTTATTACTTTTGATTGGTTACTATTCAATGTTCTCTCCGTCTAATAAAGAAGAAAGCATAGAGAATTAGGAGATGTTGACACATGTGAAGCTCATAAAAAATAGCAATCTTTATCAATTTTTCTGTTAATTTTCTTGCAAGGAGTGATCGCTCTCTTCCGCTAAGCTCCTGTGGTAATAATAACTTGTGATTTCAGAATTGACATGTGTTACTATTTGCTATTCTTTTCCTGATTGCTTACTGCTTCATCTTCACTGCTATATATGACAGGAGACATGCATCTCGAATCCAATTGAATGTTGAGAAGGACTCAAAAACATTGAGTGAAAAGGCTGCCAAACTAATAGAGTGCATGGTTAGGTAGGGCCCATCTTTTCATCCCTATTCTTGGTTGTTTTGGTTTTTCCATCTCATGAATCTATCCATTATACTTGATGGAATAAAACTGATCTGTATCTATATATTCTGATTCTCTTTACTTTATTCTATGCATAAGAAAGTGTGTGCATGTTATTGATAAGCAGTTGACTGCAGCCACCTTATGAATGTTTTTATACATTATCATGCAACATGTGGTATAGATATTTTATACAGTTCTAGTGAGAATATGTACTCTTTGGTATCATGATGCTGATTAATCTACAACATCCAAATTAAAAGAAGAGTTGATATTTTAAAGTTCAATTATTTCTCTTGCTCAGCTTGTTTTATGCTGTGTTTTAAAACTTTATTTAGAACTCCTGTCTGAGTGTTTTGACCTATGTATAACATTGTCAAAATTTTCTTGCATTTTAATAATTGAGATGACATAAGATATCAGATACATGGAAGTAAAAACTGAGAGCAGAGAGTGCTAAATAATTTAAGGTGAAATCCATATCAATGTAGTTTGAAGTTTGTTTTGGCCTTCATCATTTACTGCCAATTGGTTTAGTTGGGATGCCTAACATGTTTTTATAGCCTAGGTTGTTTGTTGCTATCTTTTTGGGGTACATACTTGTGAATTCTGATGGACCTACACGTGTAGGGAGATACTAAATCTATGGTGCTGTTTCATATGATTGCTCTGATTTTGATATATTTTATGTGTTTATTTCTTGTGTTCCTTTGGCGCAAAGTCTAATTGCATTCTATTCTCACAAAATAATTTGGGTCAGTTGCATCAATACTTCCCTTTTTTCCTTTGACCCCGTCTTGCTCTTCATACCACTGGGAGGTTAGATTAGCAGTTTTGAATGATGCTTTTCAAATGGTTAATTGCATTCTTATTTCAAGGAGATGAACAGATCCCTTACCTCTGTTTTGGCATACTGGCTATTTATTTGCATTATAGATAACAAGTAAAACTGGTTATAGCCTTGGCATGTTGGTTACTCTGTTGTGAAAACAATTTTAGTTCCTTGCTATGCCTGTCTCTTCAACAAGTCAGTTGACTTTATACCCTGTTTCTACATTACTGACGCAATTTTTTGTGAAACAGCGATTATATGCAGCCCATTGAATGCATACCATTTCACGAAATTTTCTGTTTTAAAAATGCTGACAAACTTCGACTGGTAAGCATTGAGGTTTAATTTGCATGGTTTGAATATGTTGAAGCAAGCTTTTCTAAAACTGCAAAGAGTGTTGCTTAATACGAATTCTAGGAAATCATAACTGTTGCTACAGTGTTAGCAATTGCTTGCTGTTGTAGATTTGATATTCTGGCTTGTTATCACATATGTTTTTCTTCCTTATTATGAAATTAAAATACTGTTATTGTCTACGATAGCAGCCTCATTATAGGTGTTATATCTAGAGTTGGTAAAAATTAGGAATAAAACTAGGAGCGTTCAAATTTTGGTTTTAACTGAATTAACCAACTGAACCGAAATTCAATTCGGTTAATCAGGCGGTTAACAAAATATTTTGGTTGGTTAACATAAATGATTTTAAATGAATTTTGGTTTTTGGTTAATTCTTTTAATTAATCAAATGAATCAAATTAACTGAAATTTTAACTTAAATATTAAAAAAATCAAAAATAAAATTAAAAAGTATATGAAATCTAAAGATATCTTTAATTTTTGAAATTTTGATGATGTTTTAAATTTAATGTTAGTTTTTAACTTCATACTTTGGTGTTTAAATTTTTTGTTGAATGATATTATTTAGTTTTTTTTTTTCAAATATGAGAAATTAATAATTTAACTTAAATGTATTTTATTATTTAGGTTAATTTTGTAACTAACCGAATTAATCGAATTTACTTCAGTTCAGGTTATTTTTTAAAATTAGAAATTTTGGTTCGGTTAACGTAATAAAAATAAAACTAATTCGGTTAAATTTGTTTTTGGTCAATTTGGTTTGAAATTAACTGAACCGTCTAAATAAAACCTTGTTTGATGTGTTTGATTGAAGATTGAATTCACTACATTTCATTAGGGGAAAGTAACAGTGGAAATTTAGACTTCCAAATCTGATCCTTGATTTAATTCCTGAGAAATGAATCAGACTTCTAGTATAATTGAAAATTTGCTAGTTTGACTGTGCTGTAACAGAAAATGTATGTGTCTATATGTATGCATGTACACGAATCTCATCACAAAAAGTGGAAACCTGTTGGCCAATTATGGTCTTTTTTAAGAAGCAATTATTTTAAGCCAAATTTCACCCTCTTCTTTCTGTTAGGAACTAAATTTTTGTAAAGTTGAACACCTAGTGAAACCAGTCCTGTCAAAGTTCAAAACCTAAGAGAAAGAGCACCGAACTCAGACACTAAAGATTACATGCTTTGGGGATACATCTAGGTTGAACTTTATTGGGTTGAGTTAGATTGGAAAAAAAAGAAGAAGAAAAACCCCTCAGCTTTTGCTTTATTATACATATGAGGAAATAAAAAGGGAAAAAGAAATTTGTTAGTTTGACCATAGATATGACTTGTTTCACTTCTGGACTTTATCCCTGAAGTATTATGGTTGAGGTGGGAAGACAAAGTAATTTGTTTTACTTCTGAAACATCATTGCAATTCCAACACTTCCTGTTAATTAGAATTGAATTCCAAGACCATTCAGCTCTGTCCAATTGATGAAAATGCACAAACGTTGCTCCTAATTTTTAAATATATGTTTTTTTTATAGTACAAGGAAGAGTAGTTCAGATACGTTTAAACTTTTTGCGGGAATATAGTGATTCTGGAGTTCGATTTCTTTGGTTCATGAAATTTTCTCAAATTTAAAATTAGCCTTTATTTATTTTTTTTTTTCATGAAAATGGGATGGCTATTGTTCTTGTTTATTATTTTGTGGGCTTTGCAATTTTCTACTGATATAAAAGAGTAAATGACTATCAATGAACCACGCCTTCGATTTTGTAGTGCAAAAACCTCTTTGTGTTCCCAAAAATCATATCTGGATAGGAATTTTTTTGTAAATAATAATCTATAGCATCATAATTTCTCATTTTCCTTTTGACTTGCTTTGCATGAAGTTTAACTTTCTCTTCACTTTAGAGTCTTGGTTGTGTTCTCAAGGTTCTAAAATTTGACTTTGTATCAGGCTTTGATTGGGGACCCTAGAAGAAGGATTCAGGTTGATCTTCTCGAATTCCAGAAAGTCCTACGCTGTAGTTGTTGTATCAGCAGCAGCGGTGCCCTATTACCATCCATGCATGATACGTCCTTAATGTAAGTACTTTTTGCAATTTTTAGTTATCTTGACAAAGAAGAGAACAATCATATGCCATGGTCTATGTGAAATTGTACTTAAGATCCCCAACATGTCCTTCCAATTACATGACTTGTGAGTCATGGATAAATATTTGAAAGGATTGGATTTAATTTTTATCCTTTGGGTCTCTCTGCCCATTCAGTTTAGTTTAGATTGCATGACTTGATACAGAATCTTATTTGGGATAATAACAAGGTTGCTGGATCTTTTTCCACCTTTTTTTGGTCACTCTAATGTTTTTGTTGATGGCTTTTAAGCATCTTAGACCATCAATGCATTTCCTGATGATTTTTTTTCTTTATTTTCTCCCTAATGAAGTGATAAGTGATAGATTTTAAATTATCAGCAGCCTTTATCAACAAAGGCTAGTTCTCCGCTTGGTCCAGCTCATTGCTTCCAAGACCTGTCGCTGAATGATACCCCTCCTTTTTTTGAGTTGAGTTCTACATGAGATGTCATACTCTTATCTATAATCATCAGTTCTTTCAACCTTATGATTACAGATACTTAGAGGAATAAAATATAAGGGCATTTTTTTTCTTTTGTTTCACTCCTGAGAATTTAATGCTTACCTAGATCCATCCTGTGAAAGGGTGCTAATGTCAGCGTATTCACATCTTTAGCCTTTCATTTAAGATTATATTAAGTATCCTTTCTGGTTCAGCACTTGAGATATTATGCATAGTTTCCTTCTGGAAGAAGACAATGGGCAGGGACCATTACTGTAATATAAATGCAGTTTTTCTTTTTCTTATTGAGACATAGAGTAACATCTTTGCTGAAACTTGTGTCGCCATTGTGTTTGGTTTTAGGTATAAACTCGCGCAGGAGCATGGTGATCTTATTAATCTCCACGACTGGTACCAATCTTTCAAATCAATAGTTCTCTGCCCAAGTCATAATAAAAGAAGGAAATCAAGGCAGTCCCCATTACCGAAGAAAAGAAAAGACGTAAACGAATCAAATAACCAGAGTGAAGCTTCCGCACAGTATCCTTTGCTCTGGCATTCTTCTAGATTTATTTTCATTAAGTTGATGCTATATATTTTGTTTGACATGCATTGCAGCTGGGTGATAGATCAGACTTGCACTATCGAGTGATCAAAAAGTTGCTTTGATAGGCATGTTTAGTGAATAAAATTTTCTTACTTTTAGATATAATAACGAAGTCGAGAAAGACCATCCGATATCCAAATTATGATCGTTTCACTTAATTGTGTTTGTTACAAATCTTTTGTGGTTGTTTTGACTAAAGCAACTCAGTCCAAGACGGTAAACCCATTATATATTCATATTGGGATCTTATTTACTGCAGTGCTTTGTGTAATGTCATTGCCACCTGTAAATGCAGGAAATGTAGCTTGCTCCCGAGGTCCATGATTAGCAAAGTAGCGAATGTATTCCCTGTTTTGTAGTAAATGCACTCATTTTTATTTTACTAGACTTGCCATAACTTCATCATCTCTGGTTCTCATGAGCTTATCCATTTTAATCTGTAGTCGCGGCTACTCATAGGTATTTTACATAACTCTACAAATTACAGAGTAAACTGGCTCAGCTCGAGATTCTTTGCTGAAAGAAGTGGCCAATTTGCTCGCAGAATATATTACGTTGCCCCAAGTGTATTTTGCTGGAGCCCTTGGGGTGCAAGGAGGAAGTTCTTATTGTATTACTTTCCAACTTAGAGCTAATGTCCTTCACCTAACATTGCCTCTCTGCTTCTGTTCTATTACTGCGTTATTTAATTTTCTAACAAGTTAAAATATCTTATTTGAGAAGAAACATCCATGAGATTCCTTGACCATTCTGTCTTTAGAGCAAGATTTTGCGGGGCTGTAACAGAGCTCCAAATTACAGGGCTTCTTCGAATGCCTACTAAAAGACGACCAGATTTTGTTCAAAGGGTGGCATTTGGATTCTAACACCATTGATATATTAATATTTGTAGGTAAGTTTTGCTTGCTTTATTCAAATTTTTAGAATTGTTTTTCTTTTATCAAGATATTATAAAAACGGCTGTTATTTTGTTAAAATGTAAATTGATGTTGTGATTCCTTTGCAGCAATGTAGACTAGTTGTTCTTTGTAAAAAAAGTAAAGGACATTATGTATGCATGAACCTATGTCTGCGCTTTGTGGAGTCTTGTGCTAGGTTCTTGTCTTCGATGGAAGGGAACTGTTCGTGCAACGTTAGGCTTTGCTCGTACAGTGGAAAGGAAATTGAAAAGAAAGAAAAATGAAAAAGACTTTTGATGTGTTTTGGTAAAGATAGAATAGTTGAAAGAAATTTATATTTTATTTCTATGTAGGAAAATGAATAGAAAAAAATAAAATAATATTGATTAGTTATTATACCATCAATTAAGATAAAATAAATTTTAAAAATTAAAAAAAATTAATTTTATAAATATATATTTCATTTATCTTTTATTTTTATCATAATTTTTTTAAAATTGAAATGATTTGATTTTATTAACCCAAAAAATAACAATTGTTTTCACCTTTTCATTTTATTCAGTATTAAAGAATATAATAAGTTTTTAGATCCTTTATGGGTCTTAAAGTTAAAAGTGAATAGGTCAATTTAATATTTTTTAGCTTTATAATATTTTCAAATACATCACTATTTTTTATTTGACATGAATGATGAAAATAAAAGAAAAGAAAGACATTGAAAGTAAATTATAAATAATACTGTTAATTTAAATTGATTTTTTAAAATTATTTGAAAGATCAGAATTGGATAAGAGAGAAGTGTTAACGTCACTTATTTTTATTTTCTCTTATTTTCTTCCTAAAAGAAAGAAAAACTAAAAAAAAAAAAAAATCCTTTCAACCTTTTGTTGCTTTCTTCCTTTCCTTGTATCAAACAAAATAGAAAACCTCAAAAAAAAAAGGAAAAAAGAACTTGACTTGATAGAAATAAAAAACTTTTGGATCAATTTAAGTTTACATTAGAAGAGAAAATGTTAGTGAATGCCATTTAGTATTATTATTAAAATATAGAAAATATTTTATTGTTAATAATATTCGAAATGATAATATTAATAAGTTTTAAAATGTTTTATATTTATTTATAAATATTTGGAAAATATATGTCTAAATTAAAAATAAATAAAAATTATTTTATTAATTAAAAAAATTTTGATCACTTGTTTGGGCTTAAAATGATAAAACATCATGTTCAAAACTGGATATGGATCAGATTTAAGCAAGGATAAATCAATACATGAACAAATCTTACCTGTAAACTATCTTTTTCTTCTTCTTTTATTTTAAGTAGAAGATTTTTTACTTTTTTATCATTTAATTCAACCAATCAAATTTTCACCAGTTAAATATAAAATAAGAAAATAATTGATAAAAGATTAATTTAAATGGAAGATAAAAATGATTCCTATAAAATTAAAAATAATAAAAAAAATATTAAAATTATAATTTTTAATAAAATAATAAAAATATTTAAAAGTACGAAATGGAAGGTAATTTCATCTTTCTTTTAGTTTATCGTTTTCCTCCTTATTGCCCCGCACTGATGCCTAATAAGCAGCCAAACCAAGTCAGCGTCCATTTTCGTGAATATAAATTATTAAAAAATTGAAATAAAATTACGAGGATATTTAAAAATCCATGGCCCATTTGAATGTGGAGCTTGCAGAGGCCGAGAGTGAGACCTAACAACATTGCTCTCACATCCAAACCAATAGAAGTTTTATACCGGAGCATTTCCTGCCAAACAGAGAGAGAACCCTCAGCTCGTCCTACCAATTAGAGGTGGCAAACGGGCGGGTTTGAGCGGGCTCGGTTCGGGTTCTTTTCGGGTTCAGACTTTTCGGGTTCGGGTTTTTTCGGGTTCGGACTTTTTCGGTTTCGGGCTTTTCGGTTTCGGGCTTTTTCGGGTTCGGTCTCGGTTCTAGTCGGGCGGATTTAGCGGGCCGGCTTGAAATATTTTGAAATTTTATTAGTTATAATTTTTTTTTAAAAAAAATTTGAATGCGATAATTAATTTATTTTTTATATGATTTTATATTTTAATAAATATTTATATAAAAACAAATTTCTATATTTTAATATTTATTATTTGACAAAAATAATTTACTCTTTTTTAATTTCTTACAATATTTATTATAAAATAGTAGATATAATTATATTCATTAAATGCAACAGAAAATATTACATATAGATATTATAGGAAGAAAAGTACCAATTAATATTATCATTTACCAAAAAAATGCTTAATATGAATAAATTATCAATTAATTAGCTCTATTTTATTTCTAATTTGTTTTTTATTTGTACATAAATCATAATTAATATTATTGCATTAAATATAATCGTTTACATTAATTAATCAAATGTCTCATTAAAAATTTAGAATATTAAATTAAAAAAATTATATATTTTTAATATTTGATATAATTATATCATATACAATTATACACTACCATATGATTGATATTTTGTAGTTGATATAATACACTAAAAAAATATATTTATACAAAAAAAACTTTGTGAGCTTAAAAAAAACATAATATAAATAATTATAAAATTAAAGTAGATAATTATGATTAAAATAATAAATTTTTAAATTTTAAACAGAAGTTACTAAAATTAGATTAATAAAAATTTCATAATATTTTTTTTATTTCCTCTGTTAGTTTGTTTTTAGTTTTACAGATTTACTCAAACTTCTAGATGTTATCTTCTTCACTTCTTTTTTAAATGAATGTTTTGCTTATTTCTTTGACCTTGGCCAAGAAAAATTGAAGAGCATAAAAAATCTGACTGGACTACAAATATAATCTATCTATAGAATAATTGAAATTGTTGATAGGCTTTCAAAGATTAAGAAAAGAAAGGATATGATTTCATGATAAATTATTAAATTATTGTATAAAATGAAATAAAATAAATATTGCACGTTAATGTATATATATAATTAATTTAATAATTTTCAAACAGAATTATCATATTATATAATAACATGGTTAAAAAATTAATTGTTTATTATCAAAATAATTATTAAAATAAATATTTACTAATTAGTTATCATATATAAGTATAACAAATTTTTAATTTTTAATAAATTAGTTACATAATTTAAATAAAAAATTAACTTAAAATAATCATTTTTGCACAATCAAGTAATGATGCATGTTTGTCTTGATCGCCACGTTGCATAATGCACAAGAAAAAATATCTACTGATATTATTTTAGTGGACTGGTATAGATATAAACCGATAAGGTAGGCAAATAAATAAATAATCATATATGTTTAACAAAATTATACCTAATTAATTGTTATCAATTCGTTTAAATTATATCTAATTAAAGTTCTATAATTGTAGCTAAATTCTCAATTGATAGATGCAATTAGTTTAAGTTTGAAAAAATTATTAAATATAATATAGAAGTTTAAATAAAATAGGTAAACCAAAAAGCTGATATAATTTAATCATAATGATTATAAGATAAAATATAATTAAAAATATGAAATATGAATTAAAGAGGAAAAAAATTATATAATTTAGTAATAAAATTTATACAAAAGACAAGACATGGCAAAAACTTAAATTTCCTAGCTAGAAATAAAATTTGAAACATATAAATATTTATTGTTAATTTGATAACATATTTATATAAATTTTTTGTTCAAAGTTTAATATAAATTGTTTTAGTAACTTATTAAATTATTATTTTTTTATATTAAGTAATTTTTTTTTGAGTTTTAATTTACATTTGTTATTATAATTTCATATATGAACTTATTTTGTTATTGTAGGGATTTAGAAACTTCAATTCTGGATCTCTTTTATATAGATCAGAGTTAAATGTATATTTGAATAAACCAAGAGAAGATTATGAGATTCAAATTAATGTTCTTGATTATTGGAATAAAAATCAATTTCGATACCTTGTACTTTCACTTATGGCTAATGATATATTGAGTATTTCAATTACCACAATTGCATCTGAATCAGCATTTAGTATGGGTGGTAGAGTTATCAACAAATGGAAAAATTGTCTCATAACAGATAATGCAGAAATTTTGATTACCACTCGTAATTGTTGTATGGATATGATATAGATAAAGATGGTAAGATTTTAGTGTCATTATTATTTTATTAATTTTTTATTATTTAAATTCTTATATGATTATTTTTATATATTTTATTAGATGAAGAATATGAAACAATGAGATTTGGAAGGAAAGTTGGATTAAATTGAACTAGTTGATTTATGAATGAGGATGAAGAGTTCTAATTGTAACGTATGTTGATATTTTATTTCTTACTATCTATATTGTTAAAAAATTAAATTTTTTTATTAAGAGTAATTATGATTGATCATTGCCTCATTAATCTTATTTGAATACAGTGTCGCTCTTGGAGAGTTTAGTTGCTTCCTGCATTTACAATCTTTTCGAGTATGTTATTCATCAAGCCGCTAGCGTTGAATGGAATGATCGTATTTTCCTGTTTTGTTCATCATGCAATGTATGACTAGGGATTAGTTTCTCCATGACTAGGTGGCTGTGTATGAGAATGATTGTATGTTTTCTATTTTATGGTTCTTGTAATGTTACATGTCATAATTTTAAGTGTTTGATGTTTTCTTTGCTGGTTTGTTTTTTACTATATTGGACTAATTTAGAACATAACAATCATTGACTTGTTAATGGCATGAGAATTTGGATGCAAACATGTCATAGTTGAGTCTAAATCTTTTTTTGCAGTGAAAAGTTATTACAACCTTTAAAAGGGTATGATCCCCTTTTTTAACTTTCAATTCTTATTTTTAGAATAATCACCATTTAAAAAACAAATTACTATTTTTCTATTTACGAGTTATAGGAGTCAAAATTTAAATTCTGTATGAGAATGATTGTATGTTTTCTATTTTATTGTTCTTGTAATGTTACATGTCATAATTTTAAGTGTTTGATGTTTTCTTTGCTGGTTTGTTTTTTACTATATTGGACTAATTTAGAACATAACAATCATTGGCTTGTTAATGGCATGAGAATTTGGATGCAAACATGTCATAGTTGAGTCTGAATCTTTTTTTGCAGTGAAAAAGTTATTACAACCTTTAAAAGGGTATGATCCCCTTTTTTAACTTTCAATTCTTATTTTTAGTATAATCACCATTTAAAAAACAAATTACTATTTTTCTATTTACGAGTTATAGGAGTCAGAATTTAAATTCTAATTTTGTTAATAATGTATTCAATGTTTTATATGAAATATCAAATTTAAATAAATGTTACAATTATATAATGATTTATATATATATTTGATTTATTAGTGTATTAAAATTAAAATTTTAATATGAAATAAATATAATAAAATAGGATAATAATTGTTTTTATAATAAAATCAAATGTTATATTTAATAATATATTTATTATTTATTATTACAAATATAATAAGCATAATATTGAAAATTATTTGATATTGAATATTACATTGTGTTTTAAAATAATTTTATTTAATAATTGAATGTAAATATTTAATATTTATTTTGTTGATAATAAATTATTGATATAATTATGTAATAAATAAATAATGATTATTTTAAAATTTTATAAATTTTAATTAGAAAAAGTGTATTATTATTTATTTATTTATTTATTTTTTAATATAATAATTATATAATTATAATTCGAGCTTTCTCGGGTTATAAATTCGGGCTTTCTCGGGTTTCGGATCGGGCCGGTTTCGAGTTCGGGTTGTATCGGGTTCGGGCTTTTTCGGGCTCGAGCTTTTTCGGGTTCGGATTTTTTCGGGCTCGGGCTTTTTCGGGCTCGGGCTTTATCGGGTTCGGGCTTTTTCGGGTCGGGCTTTTTTCGGTCTCGGGCCTTTGACTTTTTGGTCAATTCGGTCCGGTCTCGGGTTCGGTCTCGGGCGGGCTCGGGTGGGTTTTCGGGCTCGGGCCAACTTTTGCCAACTCTACTAACAATACGTGTCTTTATCTCGTGTCATATACAATATCAGACACAACACGAATTGTGTGTGTGATTCGATTCCAATTATTGAGACACCTATAACGACATTAATTATAAAATATGTTTAAATCATAAACATGTACATTATATATTTTTTTTGTTACATATGACGTAATAAAATTAATATGTTATAATTGTTTGTGTACTGCCATTAATTATAAAACATGTTTAAATTCTAAACATGTATCCAATATTTTTTTGTGTGTTTCATGTGACTCGATAAGATTAATATGTTATAATTAATATAATACGATAAACATGATATTGACACAATACAAAATGATTAGATACAACTGATATAATTAGACATGACTACATGTTTGACATGATTAAGAATAAGATATTAGTTAGAAAAAAACTATCATACTTTCTTTCATAATTTTAATACAAAATAATTATTTATATTCATAATTAACGTGCGAATTAATAATAACAAATGCAAAAGAATAATAATATCTTTAATTCGTAATCCATTAACATGACATTAATTTTTGAGTGTACACATAAAAATCTAAAACAAGAAATAAACATAACACAACTCAACTCAACAAGATTCATTACATAATACAATTCAACAAAATTCATTAAGTTTGGCAAAAGTAAAACTCTCATTGATGTAGAATCTTCTTTACTAAGATCCAAGTTGATACCACCATCTATCATCTCTTCTAAGTTCTCATTAACTTTTTCTTCAAAAAACCAATCTTTGTACAAGTGATTACCTTTCATAATATCTGACTTGAGTGATTTATGATATTGATCAAGAACCTTACCATTAATACTATAAAGTAGATTCAAATACAGTAGAAATAGAAATACTCAATATATCTCTCACCATGACAGCAAGCCTTGGATATCGAAATTAACCTTACTTTCAAAATTATAAGATATTTAAATCGTGTATCCTTTCAACTCTTTTCTCTTTTAAATATAGGTTCATTGAAAACTTTCTCACAATAACATCACTCCCAATGTTAAAAGTGTCAAACTCCTAATTCAAAAAAAAAAAAAAATCCATAACAAACATGAGTCTGAAAGCAAAACCTCATTAATATAATTTCTAATGAAAATAATAGTTCTATTGATCTATCAAGTTGAACAAGCTGGTTTTTTTATAATATAAATTGAAACTTATGGAACAAGTAAAACCAAGAATTGCACCTCAACCTCCTAAGCAATGCAAATTTCACCATGCCACACTAAATTCAACAATGCTACAGGCTAGTTTACTGCCATCTTACTAAATTCCAAGCTCTTAGTCTGCGAGAAATCAACTAACAAATGAATTTTGCAATTAAGAAAATTAGTCTTTAAATTTAAAACCAGCAGCAAAAGGTTACCAAACATATACCTTTAACAATACATAAAGATTTCCATGACAATATCAGCTTACAGTATAAATTCCCATGACAATAACCGACTTAATCCATCCACCAGCTTATAATATCAAACATAACCTTCAAATGGACATTTCCATCTTATACTATGTATAGCTTGATGCTTTATGATATTGCTCTGGTTTGCAGCATTGTAATCAACTATATACAGTTGAATAAACTGTCCATGAAACATATATTAACCATTAAAACTTAGCCTATGATTATTATCCCTTCCCGAAAAAAAAAATATATTCGAAATTCGAATCTTTTTCTTTTTGTACGTTTTTACGCAAAAAAAAAAAAATAACGAATATTTGTGTGTGGCATTCATCAAACAAATTTATTTGATAAATAAAAAATAATTAAATTTTTTGTTGAATTATTATATCTTCAAAGTTTTTATTTTGTTAAAAGCGATAAACTTTATATTAATCTGATAAATTTTTCTCATGGGATTTTTTTTTTGATAAGCTGATGAGATAAATATTACATGTTCATACATATATTGTTTAGAGTCTATATTTAATGTAATTCAATGTAAAAATGTTATACATTGTTAATAAATAATAAAATGTTATATCATTAATAAGTAAAATTAAAAATTATGCAAGCACTCACAATAAATTAAAAATACTTTAAAGATTTACAAATTTTTTTATTTTTTTTTCAAATATAATATTTTATGATTGACTGACAAATCTATACATTGTTACTACTTCAAATATAAGCTTGCATGCATAGTGTGCTTTTTATTTATTTATATAAATACAAAGATGTAATATTTATACACAGTCAATACTCCAACTATAAAATGTCTATATAAATGCTCTTTATTTATTTAAAGAAAATGTAAATTTAATTCAAGATAAATTTTTTGGATAAAAAAGGCAAAGTAAAAGAAAAAAAATAAAGAATTTAATTGTCACTTTTATTCATAAATAAATAAATATCTTACTGTCAATAATTTCTTAACAAAATAATTAAAAAAATTATGATAAATTATAAAATTTATATACAAATTTAAGTAATTTAACTTTATTATTATAAATAAAATTCAACCAATCATGTCTACGCTCTCCGCCTTCCGCCTTTCAAAAGAAAAGAAAAACCTTATTTCTCTACATAATAAAAACCACACACATCTAAACGCTAAATCGTCGCTCCTACACTCAAACGCAAAAATCTCCATTGAAAAATCGAATCACATCGGAGAATTTCGAATTTCCCATTTCTATAAATAGTCTTCCAAGAGTCAAGCACCAAGTAAATACATTCCCTCCTCTTTCTTCGTTTTCTTTGGAGACTTTGCATTCAGATATCGCTTTATTCTTTCTTCATTATCAAGAATTTCAAGATCCACGTTTTCTTCATTTTCGGAGGTAATCTTTCTTCTCATTTTTCTTTTGCTTCTTGGGTTCTCTCATTATCGATTTTTTCTTTTTTCTGGGGTTTAAGCGGATAATGTTACTTATCTAATGGTTTTCTCGTTGATGTGTCACATTTTCTTTGATTTTATGGACAATTTTCTGATTGTTGATCTGGGTTTATTTGTTTATTTCTATATTTATTTTTCTTTTATTGATATACTGCACTGGATTGATTGAATTTAAATCTCTTGTTTTCTTCTGAGTTTTGAATATTTTTGCCTTTTGATTTACGGCACGCTTTCGATGTTTTCTTTTCAAGATTAATAGATCCATTATTAATCTCCAAAAGTAACCCATGCTTTCTTTTTAATATGTTTGATTTCCAAGTATCCGCAAGGGAAAACAAGTTAAAAAAAGAAGAAAGATTTTCAGTGTCAGATTCTTTACTAATTGGCCCTGAGAAAACCATTTTCTGTGTAGAAAAAGAGAATTTCCCATTTTCTTTAAATTGTTGACTATGTAAGTTTATGGAAATTACTGCATACATTAACTGAAATGAAATAAATTTTAAAACAAGTGCAGATCTTTGTTGTGGAAGAAAACTGCTGCTAACAATGACTTTGGCTAATGGCAATGCTCACCAAGTTACTAACAACGGCAATGTGAGCAAACCCTTTAAAATTTTTGTTGGTTATGATCCGCGTGAAGATCTAGCGTATGAGGTCTGTCGCCATTCTATCTTGAAACGTTCTTCAATTCCTGTTGAGATCACACCCATTGTACAGTCGGATCTTAGAAAAAAAGGCCTTTATTGGCGTGAAAGGGGTCATTTGGAGAGCACTGAATTCTCCTTTTCGCGGTTCCTAACGCCCTACTTGGCAAATTATGATGGCTGGGCAATGTTTGTGGACTGTGATTTCCTTTACTTAGCTGATATCAAGGAGTTAACAGAGTTGATTGATGATAAATATGCTATCATGTGTGTTCATCATGATTATACCCCGAAAGAGACCACGAAAATGGATGGTGCGGTGCAGACTGTATATCCACGGAAAAATTGGTCTTCAATGGTCCTGTATAATTGTGATCATCCAAAGAACAAGGGGTTGACTCCAGAGGTTGTGAACAAGCAAACGGGTGCTTTTCTTCACAGGTTTCAGTGGCTTGAAGATGATGAAATTGGATCAGTTCCGTTTGTTTGGAATTTCCTTGAGGGGCATAACAAGGTTGTTGAGAATGACTCGACATCATTTCCTAAAGCTATACATTATACTCGTGGAGGACCATGGTTTGAGGCTTGGAAGAATTGTGATTTTGCTGATCTTTGGCTGAACGAGATGCAAGAGTACATGGAAGAAACAAAGTTAAATGCAAGTTAATTCAATTCTGCACATTGCAATGGTATTTTTAGTATCTGTTTTACTAGTATGTCACTTTACTCTTGCTCCATTTTTTTTATATATTGAATCTGTCTTGTGTATCCTACATCTGATTATGCTTTAGAGAAGAGGTAATAATTTGATTCTCTGTGGTAGTATATTCAATAGGTATTGCAGGCTATATATAGTGCCTCATATGTGTAATTTTTCAATTTTTTATTTGTTCAACCAACCATATTTGGATAAGATTCTTGGCATGTTATGCAGTGTCATTAATTGTTTAATGTTCGGTTTTTCTCTTGTTGTTGCTGTAGTTGCAATTGATCTTCATCTCAAATGAGAAAACATACCATTTCTCTTTTCTGACGAGCTGATGTCAAATTGATGATAAAAACTTTGTTCATTGAGTTTGATACTTAAAATTATTTCTCTTCTTCTGGATGTGAGTGAATTATGCTTATTAATTGCAAGCAAGTCGATCATGGTTGCTCTAAGTAGCTCATGTTGTCAATGAATTTGATTAAGAAAGGAATCAACTTATTTTTATCCTTTCCATTTTTGGTTTGAATATTTATATGCCAATTAGTGAAGGAGAAGAGTTACAAGTATTTCCTAAGTCATTGTCTCACAGAGAAGTTGTTTCCCTTTGACTAAATCCCTTTAACTAGAGGTAGCATTATAGCTTGAGCTGAGAAAAATACAATTTGCAGAGTGACATCTTGGTAAAGCACCTGTGCCATTTTGCCATACCACTGTTGAAGTTCCGTGTGTGAGTATGCGTTGTTTTGTTGATGTTGTTGTTCTTGTTCTGTGAAATCGGCACAAATTTCAATTTGTTAATCATTTCTGTGATCCCAATTGTACCAATTCATAGGATGGAATGCATGCAAATTAGCTATACAATCAACAGCTCTCACTCTCAGGCAATTATGCCGACCATGGTTACTAATGCTACTACTTTGAAAGAAAGGATCATTGAAATGGAAAAGATTATGGCTACTTTGCATATGATGGTAGAAGAAAAAGATGTTGAAATTGCATTGTTAAGAGTCAAGTAAAAACCCAACACGACGAAGAATCCATTAATAATCAGGCTAATCCTTCTAGTTCTGCACCATGCAACCAAGTGCTTCGGGGAATTAAGCCTCGCACTTTTAAAGAACTTGTCACTTGTGCTCATGACATGGAAGTGAATATTTCTAGTTCTGGAAACGTACGTCTTTCAATTGCTGATCTAAGGGTGAAATGAAAGAATTTCACAAAGTAGAGAATTCTTCAAGAAGTGCATCTAAAAATCCATGTTTATCTTAGAGAGAAATCAAACCATTCAAGTAAAACAAGTCAGTATTTAATTGATTGGAACCCTTAAGTAGTTTAATCTTAAAAATATGCCAATAGATTAAAATTAAAAGAGACAAGCAAAAGAATGACAAAGAAACTTGTAGTCGTATCCCATTTCGTATGAAGTGATGCTTGTTTCTTAAAGTCGATACTGATGGACCATTGAAGGTAAAATATCGTGTTACGCAGACAAACCCATGTCTAAAGCAAAATGAAGGTGAAAACGAGGCGGTAAATATGTCTCAAGTTAAAGTTGAAGAAACTATAATCACTCTTGATGAAAGGGGGCAAGCAATTGCTAGTAAGGTTAAAGAGATCATCAATGCTCCCAAGATGTTTGATAGTGAAGATTCAATAACTGACCCTATTAAGGACGATTCTTGAAGCAGCACGACACCTAAGGTTGTAATGCTCCTAGTAAGAGCCTAAACTGCACCAAAAAAAATAGCAAAAAAATTAAAAAAAATGAAGAACTACATATAGAAAAAAAAAATAAGAATTCTAAATTATGCTATAAGATTGCCACAGTAGTCAAGATAGAGGGAGATCAATGAATGAAACACCCTACCAAAAGTTGTGATCAAAGTAAAAGGCGATGCAAACACCCGTCATAAGCTGAGATCAAAGTAAAAAGTGATCAATAAAGGACACTGACTAGAAGCTGTTTACAAGATAGAGGGTGATCAATGAATGATACAATCTATTAGAAGTCTAATTCCGAATTAATAGATACATTCTTTGTGTTGTGAGATAATGGAATCCGTTAAAAAAGACAAATCAGTTAATGTTAAAAGGGAAAAAAAAAAAAAATCATTGGAGTATAACATGGGAATTTCGTACAGTAGCCAACCGTCTGCAAAGCATAAGAATGTGATATTCTCGTTCTGTTACAAGGTTTCATTAGCCAAAGAAGTAATAAGCGGAGCGGTCGTGATTCCTTAAAGTGCAGAAGAGAGGCCAAAGAATATGTGGAAAAAAAAAGATAGAAGAGAAAGTTAAAGAAGATTAATGATTTTCAATGACAAAACATGTTGCTAAGTGCCATTATGCTTGCATGAAAGAACATAGCTAAACCAATGAAAAGTAAAACAAGAAATAGTGGAGTTCATATGCATAGATTATGTGGGATTCATACGTGGCCTACAACTTACAAGAGTAAGCTTGAAAGAAATTAAACGTTGGATGAAAAAAAAATGGCGGGCAGTAATGCAAAGCCAAAAAAGAAAAAAAAAAGGGCTTTTAACTGAAGTTATGAATGCCTATCAGTAGGGCTGTAAACGAACCGAACACGAACGAACGATTGATGTTCATGTTCGTTCGTTTATTTTTTAGTGTTATTCGTGTTCGTTTGTGTTCGTTAAGGTGTTCGTTCGTGTTCGTTCGTTTATTTTTTAATACTGTTCGTTTTCGTTCGTGAACATGTTCGCGAACATGTTCGTTTACGTGTTAGCGAACAAGCGTTCGAGAACATGTTCGTTTAAACGTTCGCGAACATGTTCGTTTACGTGTTCGCGAACACGTTAAATATTAATACAAATTGAAAATTAAATATTAAATATTAAAAATCTTACATAAATACTAAATCTTACATAAACAATAATACAATTTGAAATCATCCAATTAAAATTCTTAAATATAATACAACGAAATTTAAGAATTAATACATTAAAAGTTCAAAAATTAATACTAAAAATTTTAAAGTATAAAATAAATAAAATATATACCAAACACGACTTTAATATTTTAATATTATTATAATTATATAACATATAACTTATATAATTATATAATATAAACAATTTTAATACTTTAATAAATTACAAACGAATAACAAACGAACATAACCGAACGAACAACAAATGACACTTTAAACGAACGAATAATAAACGAACATAAACGAGCTTGTTCGCGAACATAAACGAACGAACCACACCTCTGTTCATATTCGTTCGTTTAATAAACGAACACAAAAAATATTGTTCGTGTTCGTTTGTTAAGCTTAATAAACGAACAGTAACCGAACGGTTCACGAACGGTTCACCGAACGTTCTGTTCGTTTACACCCCTACCTATCAGTGATGACTATGGATGTATGGAATATTTTTTTTGGCATGCAGAATCAAGAAAGAATCTACTGGAGGATGAAGATATACAAAGTTTAAACATCAATGTGCATAAATTGCAGATTAAGAAGGATGAAAGTGATCATGATATTAGGTTGTGGCATTAACTTTGAGAAGGGATGACAATAAGCAGTGAAAATAAGAGCTCAGGAAGATGAAGAATGTTACCTTTAGATGATAAGCCTCACTTCAGTGTTTTTTTTTTTTTTTTAAAATTTTTAATTTATGTTAGACTGATGAAGAAATTCACAAAGAGTAGCCATATTTTTATAGAGAAAAAAGTCCTAATTTCAAACTCTGAAGAATGATTGCTCATTGGTTGAAAAGTAAAATAAAATTCAAAGTAGAATTCAAACGGTTACTTATTAAATATTACATAATTAAATTACTATCGTGGTCGTGAATTTTTTTAATTTCGCACAACTTTTTTAATGGACGATAGCGATAATAGTAGTCGACAACGACAATAACGATCATCGATATCGAAAATAACGGATCAATTGAAATCGTTACTAATGTAAATTTTTTTCACACCTGTTATTCAAAGAGTAACGATAACGGCAATTGTTACTATCTTAAATGGCGATCGACATTCTATGTAATGATTGCTATTTGAATCTTTGATCACGTTTCGATTAAGGTTTCCACTTCTGATTGGATAAAAGATGTGACAAATTGCAATTTAATTCGACTAAGAAGCAGTCATAAGATTAATTTGAGCTGAAATATAATTCAAGGCATATAAGGAGTTGAAAATAAATACTAAGAAGATTTTCCCATTAAAGCATACAAACCAAATACTAGGTATATGCTGACGTTGGCATAAATCAAATTAAAATTCAAGACTTGTTTACTTACTACATTAAAAAAAAATTGTGTACGTAACCGAGAATATTTGTAGACATCGTAAATTGATATTAAAATAATTTAATTAATTAAATGAAATATTTATTTGATTAAATAAATTCTTCAATACAATCAAATTGAGAGAGACAAATTTCGGTATCACTATCATTGTCTTTCTTTTCTTCTGCAACGTAACCATTTTGTTTTTTGGATCTATTTTGCAAATGTCGACCACCTAACCTTAGCCTTTTATTTGCACTTGTCTATTTGTAACGATCTGACTGACACCCGGCAATATGATAAAATAATATAAAATCATAAAATAAATATATATTTGATAACTATTATATATAAATTTAATAAAAAAATTTTAAAAAAATTATTTGTTGTGTTAAAACAATTTTGACATAATAAATTTTATATTTTATTTTATACAAACAAAATTTAACATAAAATAAATATAAAATATATAAAAAGCAATTATTAAATTTAATTTAAATAAAATAATCATTATAGGTGTGGCCAAATCATAGGGCAACCTTGGTTTTTACGGTTAGTGGAGATATTTTGTGCGTGGGGTCTACTGATATTCTTATTGTCCTATTCTCTCTACATTCAATAATGTCAGTTACCATATAAGTTCAATACGAAACTTGTAATATTTGTCAATATTTTCGATGTACATCTTATTCAAGTTCTTTTTGAGGGCACACATATGATATATATATATATATATATATATATATATATATATATATATATATATATTTATATATTTAAGTCTAAAATTTGTTTGATAAATTATTAATGTTGGGAATTTTTTTAGAGATGAGAATTGGTTAAAAAATAATTTTTATATGATGATAAAATTCTAATCTAATTTGAGGGTAAAAAAAAAAAGTCAAATATGAATTGAAAACCAAATCCAATGAAAGGTTTCAAACAAGCAATTAATAAACAATAATGATAAAAATAAGTTTCATTCGATCCAATTTTTTAACAATTTTATCCAAATATCTATAAAATATTATTTGTTTTTGGTGAGGATAAAAATATTTAGTATATTCGGGTCAATAAAAAATAACCACGTGGCATGAGAAAAATTAAATATTTTATTTATTATATATACATTTTAAATAAGACAAAAATGACATTTAGTCTAAGGATGCATACGTAATTACAGGCAGAATAAATCCCTATAAATAGGAGACATGTATGACTCGAAAACCTAAGTCTCAATTTACTCTATGGAAACTCTGCTGAAATTCCCTTTTGACTTAAGTATCGGAGTGCTTACGCAGGGAACAACCCCTGCGTCCCTCTGATCATTCATTTTCTTACAGAGAATCTGACTACACGTGGCACGAAGATCGAGCCGAAGACGTCAGCAACACGTCATCATTCTGTTGGGCAACAACAATTGGCGCCGTCTGTGGGAAACGAAAAAAAAGTTCTTAGCTCTATAATAATGGTGAGAACACGATCAACAACAATGAGAGGTGAGGAGAATGAAGATTTAGTAAGTTCTCTAATTGATAACATGGGTGATGGACTCCGAGTGGAAATAGGGTCAAGCATGATGACAATTTTTGTAGCTGAATTTGGGGCTATAAAGAAACAATGAGAGGAAACCGTCCAAGCCTTACGAGTTATGGTGAACCTGTTCAAAGGCACCTTCCCGCAAGTGAATCTGTTGGCTACTGTACGAAATTTAGTGGGAGAAGGAAGTGTTGTGCAAGACTCTCACGGCATGCCTGCTGCTGGCCTTCACGGCATGACCGCTCAGCACCCTCACGGCATGCCCTCTGCTGACCCTCATGGCATGCCCGCTTAGAACCCTCACGGCATGCCGCGCAGCACCCTGACAGCATGACCGCTGCTAACCCTCATGGCATAGCCGCTCAGCACCCTCACGGCATGCCCGCTCAGAACCCTCACGGTATGCCCGTTCAAAACCCTCAAGGCATGGCATGGCAGCTCAGAACTCTCACGGCATGGCTGCTCAGGACCCTCACGGCATGCCCGCTAATGACCCTCACGGCATGGCTGCTCAGCACCCTCAAGACATGCATGCTGTTGACCCTCACAGCATGCCAGCTCAGAACCCTCACGACATGACCGCTATTGACCCTCAAGGCATGGCCGCTCAGCACCCTCACGGCATGCCCGCTGCTAACCCAACGGCATGGCCTCTCAGCACCCATACGGCATGATCGCTGCTGACCCTCACGGCATACCCTCTCAGCATCCTCACGACATGGCTGTCGCTGACCCTTACGACATGCCCGTGCAGCACCCTCACGGAATGACCGCCATTCATGTTATCTTTGGTGGAGAATACGCAGCTGGTGGCTCATCTACTTCGCGAAAAGCATATGCCAGGCAAGCGTACCAGATCCATTCTGTAATGAAAGTAGCCGAAGACGAAGAGACGATTACTTTCATGCCTGCTGATCAAGGAAATGCGATTGTTCCACGTGATGATCCTATAGTCATATCGACAGTCGTGGCTAAACACCCGATAGGTCGAATTCTGGTAGATAATGGGAGCTCAGTAAACCTTATCTATTGTAACTGTTTTGAAAAGATGAATTTAAGTGGGGACAGATTGAAGCCCGTAGCTTCCCCCCTATTTGGCTTCACTAGAGAGAAAGTAAGAGTGGCAAGGTCAATTGAACTACCAGTCACTTTGGGAGAAGACCTTAAGGGTGTTACGAGACAGGTCTTATTTATGGTGGTCAAATCAACATCTCTGGCCTACAATGTTATTCTTGGATGGCCTTTGTTGAGCGACATGAGAGCCGTACTATCCCCGTGTTACCTACTGATGAAGTTCCCAACCCCCGGAGGTGTAGGGCAAGTAAGAGGGGATCAAATGAGAGCCAGAACATGTAATGTTGCATTAACTACGTGTAAGAGGGTTCAAAAAAAAGAAACTCTCACCATCTCAGAACCACCTAAGCCAAGACCTGTTGAAGAGATGGAAGAAATAAAGTTGGAGGCGGATGGCGGAGGGAAGAAGGTGCACATCGGAGGCCAATTGAGGCCCAAAGTAAAGGAATTGATAGCGAAGTGCTTAAAAGATAATACCGATGTTTTCGCGTGGACCCCTGCTGACATGCCTGAAATTGACTCGAAAGTTATCTGTCATGAGCTCAACGTGCTGCCCGGGGTAAAACCTATTAAACAGAAGAAAATAAATTTCGCCCCCTGAGAGATAGCAAGTCATCGAAGAAGAGATAGACAAGTTACTTGAGGTTAAATTCATTCGGGAAGTCCTATACCCGGAATGGCTAGCGAATGTGGTGATAGTGAAGAAAGCCACTGGAAAATGGAGAATGTGTGTGGACTTTACCGATTTGAAAAAGGCATGTCCAAATGACTCGTATCCATTGCCCCGAATAGATAAGCTGGTAGACGAAATTTCAGGGTACGAGTTTCTTAGTTTCCTGGATGCATTCTCTGGCTATCATTAGATCCTAATGCACCCCAAAGACGAGGAAAAGACGTCTTCATCACCGAAAAAAAGGTACTTTCTGTTATAGAGTAATGTCATTTGGCTTAAAGAACGCAGGTACTACGTATCAGCGTATGGTGAATAGAATTTTTAATGATCTGCTTGGCAACACAATGGAAGCTTACGTAGATGATATGATTGTGAAGAGTAAAGAGGGGGAATCTCATGCTGTAAGGTTATCAAAAGTCTTTGAAGTGCTGAGGAAATATAATATGAAACTAAATCTCAACAAGTGTTCATTCGGAGTCCAATCCGGGAAGTTTTTGGGATTCATGATAACCAATCGTGGGATCGAGGCCAACCCCGAGAAGGTCCAAGCCATTTTGGACATGAGACCTCTAGTTACTTTCAAAGAAGTGCAAAGACTGACGGGGAGGATAGCCGCATTAAACTATTTTTTGTCAAAATCTGTGGAAAGAAGCCTATATTCTTCAAAGCACTCTGAGGTGGGAAGAACTTTGAATGGACTGAAGAATGTCAAGTGGCCTTTGAGGAGTTAAAAAAGTATTTGAAAGAGCTCTCATTGCTGTCAAGGCCTCTAACTGGGGAGCATCTATTTATGTATCTAGGGGTAGGTGATAAAGCGGTTAGTGCAGTCTTATTGAGACGGACTGCGGAAGGAGATAGGTCAGTTTACTATGTGAGCAAAGTGCTTCTGGAAGTAGAAACAAGGTATCTGCAAGCTGAGAAAGTAGCTTTAGCATTTGTCATGGCCACGCGAAAACTGCGCCCTTACTTCCAAACATATTCGATAACAGTATTAACAGATCAACCCCTGAGACAGATACTCCAAAAGCCTGAGCGTCCGGGAAGGTTAGTGAAGTGGGCTGTTGAGCTCAGAGAATATGATATTTCTTTTCAGCCTTGGCAAGCTATCAAAGCACAAACATTGACAGATTTCATTGTTGAGTGCACATGTCGAGAAGATCCCAAGGGGGAAAAGTTGGAGTGGTGAAAGTTATTCGTTGATGGAGCATCCAGCACCAGGGAAAGCGGAGCTGGCATTGTGCTAGTATCGCCAGAAGAAGAAATACTGGAGTATTCTCTATGCTTTGATTTCCCTAACTCCAACAATGTGGCTGAGTATGAAGCTTTAATCAGCGGTATGAAACTCGCAAGGGAGCTCTAAGTTTGAAATTTGCTAGCCCATAGTGTTTCGTAACTTGTCGTCAACCAGTTCAACGAGCAGTATGAAGTTCGAGAATCTACCCTCATCTATTACCTGAAAAAGGTCCAAGGATTGGCTAAACTATTTGATAATTTTCAGTTAACTCAAAACGATCGATCTGAGAATAGTCATGCTGACGCCTTATCCAAGTTAGCATCTTCTAAGGAAACCATAGGGATATCTGTGAAGGTAGAAAAATTGATGAAATCGAGCATAGAAGAAAAATGGGTGCTAAAAATTGAAGTAGGTACTGATTGGAGGACATCCATTGAACAGTACCTAGTAGAGGGAACACCCCCTAATGATAAAGAAGCAGCTTGAAGAATAAGGATTCAGAGTGAGAAGTTCACTCTATTGAATGAGGAGCTCTATAAGAGGGGATACACTATGCCGCTGCTGAAATGTCTAGGCCCAGAACAAGCCAACTATACCTTGGCCGACGTCCACGAGGGGATATGTGGTGAACATTTAGGAGCTCGAGCTTTAGTAACGAAAATACTCAGAGCAGGATTTTATTGGCCTACGCTTAAGCAAGACACGCTTGATAAAGTGCGAAAATGTGACAAGTGCCAAAGATTTTCCCCCTTGACGACTGCCCCAATGTCGGCCCTTCAAAATACAGTCCAACCCACACCATTTGCTCAATGGGGTTTGGATATACTAGGGTCATTCCCAGTGGCCACGAGACAAAGAAAGTATTTGTTAGTGGCAACAGATTATTTAATCAAGTGGATAGAAGCAGAGCCATTAGCCACGATCACTGGGAAAAAAGTCGAAGCGATGGTTTGGAAAGGGATAATCTGTCGATTTGGAATTCCAAGAATCTTGAATGCAGATCATGAGAAGCAGTTTGATTGTGACACCTTCCGAAATTTTTGCGAAGGACTGAGGATCCAACTCAGGATATCTTCAGTGTTGTACCCGTCAGCTAATGGCCAAGCAGAGATCAGTAATAGAACCATACTCCATGGTCTCAAGACTCGTTTGGATAAAGTGAAAGGGGCATGGGTGGATGAGTTACCTAGTATTTTATGGGTATACAGGACCAAGAGTCAAGTCCCGATAGGGGAAACACTATTCAGCCTAGTATACGGAACTAAGGCGTTAATACCAGTAGAAGTCGGAGCTGTCTCACCAAGAGTAATTCTTTATGTGCAAGAAGTGAATTCCCAAGACCTACGAGAGAATTTGGATTTACTCGATGAGTAACGAGATCTCGCTGCCATTCGGTTAGACGCCTACCAACAAATGGTTGCTCGTTATTACAACTCCCGTGTAAAAGACAGACCCTTGCGAGAAGGAGATTTAGTGTTACGAAAGTCGACCATCACCAATATCATGAAAGAAGACGAAAAGTTCAGAGTAAACTGGCAAGGATCTTACAGAATTAGGAGGATGATTAGACCTGACACATGCATCTTGAAAAGCTTACAGGACAAGAAGATAGCGAAGACATGAAATACCAATCATCTGAAGCCATATTGGCAGTAAAGCTTTTGTTTATTTATTTTCATTATCAAACCATGGATTGAAATTTCATTTAATTAGGATTTATTAATATTTCAATGCCTATTGAAATTGTTAACCATACTTAGTGTAAGGGCTTGAAGCGTAAAGTGCGCGAGGTAAGCCACGCACCCAAACTAAGAAAAGGGTTTGAAACGAAAGTGCGCGAGGTAAGCCATAAAGAAAAAAGTGCAAGAGCTTGAAGCGAAAAGTGCGCGAGGTAAGTCATAAAGAAAAAAGTGCAAGAGCTTGAAGCGAAAAGTGCGCGAGGTAAGCTAAGTACCCAAAACAAAAAGGCTTGAAGCGAAAAGTCCGCAAGGTAAGTCATAAAGAAAAAAGTGCAAGAGCTTGAAGCGAAAAGTGCGCGAGGTAAGCTAAGCACCCAAAACAAAAGGGTTTGAAGCGAAAAATATACGAGGTAAGTCATAAAGAAAAAAGTGCAAAAGCTTGAATCGAAAAGTGCGCGAGGTAAGCTAAGCACCAAAAACAAAAAGGCTTGAAGCGAAAAGTGTGCGAGGTAAGCTAAGCACCAAAAACAAAAAGGCTTGAAGCGAAAAGTGCGCGAGGTAAACCATAAAGAAAAAAGTGCAAGAGCTTGAAGCGAAGAGTACGCGAGGTAAGCTAAGCACCCAAAATAAAAAAGCTTGAAGCGAAAAGTGCGCGAGGTAAGCCAAGCACCCAAAACAAAGAGGCTTGAAGTGAAAAGTACGCGAGGTAAGCCATAAAGAAAAAAAGTGCAAGAGCTTGAAGCGAAAAGTGCGCGAGGTAAGCTAAGCACCGAAAACAAAAAGGCTTGAAGCGAAAAGTGCGCGAGGTAAGCCATAAAGAAAAAAGTGTAAGAGCTTGAAGCGAAAAGTGCGCGAGGTAAGCCAAGCACCTAAAACAAAGAGGCTTGAAACGAAAAGTGTGCAAGGTAAGCCATAAAGAAAAAAATGCAAGAGCTTGAAGCGAAAAGTACGCGAGGTAAGCTAAGTACCCGAAACAAAAAGGTTTGAAGTGAAAAGTGCGCAAGCTAAGCTAAGCACCTAAAACAAAAGGCTTGAAGCGAAAAGTGTGCGAGGTAAGCCATAAGAGAAAAATGCAAGGGCTTGAAGCGAAAAATGCATGAGGAAAGCCACGCACCTAAGTAAACAATTAAAGTAAAAAGTGTGTGTAAGCCTCAAATAAAGTAATAATGAAAGGCTTTAAACGAAAAGCGTGTGAGGCAAGCCATAAAAGAAACTTAAGATGAGAATATGCAAAATAGATCGTCGTATTAATATGAGAAAAATACATCGGTATTTTTGAGAAAAAATAAAACTCTCTATCTGACTTCCTATTACAAATAAACCTAAAGTGTTAACAAAAAAAAAAAAAAAACCTACTCCTCAGTAGGTGGAGAGGCTCCTCCATCAACAGAATCTGACTCATCTTCTAAGTCATCCAAGATATCAATCATTCCTTGTTGACGAGGCTTCCAAGGACCTGACAAATTTGAAAGATCATCATGAGCAGCCCGCTTCGTATAATCTGTAAAGTTCTCGCCATAGGGCTCATAACTTGTCCAATCACCAAACTTGTTGGCATAATGCTCCAACTGCCTTGACCATTGAAGTTCAGGGAAAGTCTCGCCTGATCTCTCTTTCTCCAACTAAGAACACGCCATGTAGAAACCATATTTAACAAAGCCGATAGAGAATGTAAGCTTCCTATCATAACAATCTTGTGATAAACGATATTCTCTAACGGCTTCAGAACGAATCTGGTTTCACGCGTCAGGATTAATGGTGGAAGATTGAGGCTCTTCACGTAACTTAGAAAGCTCTTCTTCCAACCTATTACGATCAAACTTCAACTGATCATTGCTGGTCTGGAGATCTCGGAGTTTGGACAAGATAATTTCATAGTCAGACTTTAGCTCCTCACGCTCCTTGGCAAAGTTCTCTTGAAGTCTGAGGTTTTCAAAACGAAGATCCTCTTTCTCCTTTTTGAGTTGATCAATTTACCCGGGAAGCCTCAGATACTGTGCTATTTCATTATGCCACTCAGATTTTTCGACCTTTAGCTGATCAAGCTCAACATCAGCCTTCGCTCTGTATGTTATATCCTGAGCGTTACAAGCAATCACCTGCTGAACTGCCTGAGAATAAACAAGGAATAATAAAGATAGATGAAACTAAGTACGACAGAGAAAGGAAAAACAAAAAAGATAAGAGTGTACCACTGAGAAGATGGCTCTGCCGCAAGGGTGAACTTGCCGCGGGAATGCAATGCCGCAAGGGTATATGTCGCAAGTGTCACGACCCGAATTACCTAAAAATCAGAGTAAATTTTTCGCTTTTTCATTTATTATTATTTAATTCTTACATTTCTCTCGTCGTGACCATCCTACAACACAGTTGGGCTATGATTCGGTGTTAGTCACCTCACACCTATTACCATTTCATTTTCATAATCATATTCACATATCAGAGTTTACCATCTTTGACTTTAAATAAATACATACTCAATGGTAATTACATGACTCTACATCCCCGACATCATATCCATTTACAGTACTGTGCATTACATATTTAGATACAAAACCATACAAATGTGTATACCTGTCTCTCGATGGGAAGCAGCAAGCAGCGGATATTAAGCATGCAAGTCCTCAGCCGCTCAATAATTATTACAAGTGCTCTGAAAAGATGGGAAAATAAGGGGGGTGAGCAAACCACACGCTCAGTAAGGCAATTATGCAAGTAAGTAGATAGCTCCACTATCTACATGCTCATAATGCCATGCCCTTAAATCCATTTCTTTTCATTTAAAATTACACGCACAAAGTCATGCATATTCAATGCCATAGTTTATCCAAAACTATTTGTGCATATATAAATCATGTAACTCATGCATTCAAAGCATTTTATGTGACATCATTAAATCATATTAAGCATGAATTTAATCAAGATCATGCAGTCTTTCATGTCATGTAAGACAATTCAAGGTTTTCAAATGAAAGCATGGAAAACTTCACATGCTACTGCATTTAAATCAAAACATTAAAACTGCAGTTAAAACTAACCCTTCCAGGTCCATCTCATAAAACAATTCAATAAAATTCATTATAAAAGTCCGGTTATAAAACCACCCTTCTTTCAGGGTCACATATCATAAAATCATATGAAATCATAAATTCATCAAATCGGGGGCCTGACCCCTCCTTCGGGTCTACCCTGGTCTAACAGACCACAAGTTATATCATGTGAGACAATCAGGTAATTAACAGTAACATCGAGGACTATGGCCATATCCTAGTGATCCCTGGCAACACGGTACCTAGTGTGCGGGGTATCACACCTGAAACGGGAGGTGGGTCGTCCTACCCGCCAGAACAGCATAACACCAGGATTGCGAGGGCAAGGCTTGCTGCCTCGTGGCTAATGCCACTCCACTCCAACAATCCCCACGGTACAGCGTACTCCGCGTGACATACACGGTACAAAGTACTCCGTGAACCCAAGCTCAATCAGGGGTGCCTGTAATAGGTCTTATCCACCCATAACATCTCTGTCTCAGGATGCACGTGTGAGCATATCATCTCACTGTGACACACAGTCTACAGGAGGCTCCAACACGGCTATATGCATGTAATATAAATCCCTGTGCGAGCGAAGCTCAAGCACGGCTCCATGCATATTCATGATATCTGAAAACCTCGTGCGAGCGAAGCTCTAGCACGGTTTCATAAAAATCAGTGAAATCTGCGTACGAGCAGCGCTCCAGTACGACTTAAACTGATTATAATTTCATGTAAATTCCACGTACGAGCAACGCTCTAGTACGGATATGTATATAAATTCAGTGAAAACTTCGTACGAGAAAAACTCCAGCACAGCATTCAAATGAATTATGAAAACCATATAAAACTTTGTGCGAGCAACGCTCCAGCACAAATGAATGCTCAAGTAAATCAAATCTCGTGCGAGTTATACTCCAGCACGGCTTTATGCATAACTAAATCAAATCTCGTGCGAGTTACACTCCAGCACGGCTTTATACAATATTAAATCAAAACAGGATGCGAGCTAAGCTCCAGCATCTCTCATGCATGTCAAATCATTAAAAGTAGTGCGAGTAATCGCTCCAGCACTATTTTATGCATACCACGTCAAAACAAATCAAAACATGTCAAAACATGTCAAAACAGAGTGCGAGCTAGGCTCCAGCAGCTCTCATTTCACAATATTAAAAATCAGTGCGAGCACCATGCTCTAGCACATTTCATGCATATGATGTCACAAGTCGGTGCGAGCAATTGCTGAAGCACATTTATGCACATTCACAAACGCAGATATAGTGCGAACTACGTGTCGGCACTATCTGTTTCCATATAAACTTGATAGTTGGCCGTTTTCCAAAGAAATTTCCATTTAATTATTAATAACACCTACGTAGTGTTATTTTGTGAAATTAAACAATTTCTGGCCAATCTATCGCTTTGCTTTGATTAAAACCAATAAAATTCCTTAATCATCAAAAATCCTTAAATCATGCATTTCATGCATGTCATGCTTTCACCATCCTTAGGTGAACTTCCCTCAATAGGGGTAAAATAGACATTTCACCTATTTCGATCCTTAAAATCATTCAAACCATTTTTAGGATCATTATACAATATCCATGTATACATACATACTCAGTGTACAGAAAAACTATTAAAATATGCGTAGCTACCTCTAGCTACTCACACAATTCCCTTACCTCATTTTTCTGTACAGTCTGACCTTTCCCACTGATGTCTTGTCACGCAGTCCGATTTGCTCCGAATCCAAATCAAATCTCCGGAACTGCGGATACACATTCATCAGGTCAAATACAATACAATTTAATGTATTTCATAATTTTCTGGGCTTAATTTTAAATCATTGGGCCCGTTTCTCATATTGGGCCCTATTGTACCTTAATGGGCCTTAATCAGCCTTAAGCCCGTTTACCACACTTTATCGAGGCCTATTGGGCTCACTGGGCCCATCAGTAATTTATTTAGCCTCGTTCTAAATTCTCTGATATCTCAATTTAATATTTACGACAATTTATCTAATTTTCCAGAATTTAATTCATTTATGCGAAAATTAAATCTGTAATTTATGCGTTAAATATCAATCACGCATAACGATCTAAAATTGTCGTAAATAAGGGTCACTTACCCGTTATTCCATGATAATACAAAAATTGAGGCTATCTCGAGCTCTCGGTGGATGCCAATCGTCGAGCTACACAATTAAATATATTTTTCCGGGTAAATTTCCAGTCGGAATTAATTAAATTAAATATTCTAAAATTTAAATCGGTCAATTTGACCGCTTACCGACTTACCCAAAGCTCGATTGCATCACTGGAATTTTCCCCAATTTTTTCTCTTTTTCTTTTTCCCTTTTTCTTCCTTTTTTTTCCTCTCTTTTTGGCTGAACCGGTCCGGTCCGGTTCAACCCGGTTCGGACCGCCGGTTCGGTCTGGTCCGGTTCGGCCGATTCTGTCCGGTTCGGCCGGTCCAGGCTCCCTTTGGTCGTGCCGGCGCCGTCCGGCCGGTTCTCTGGCCGATTCCGGTGCCATTCAACGCGCCATGGACTGGGCTTCTCAAATCAGGCCTCGGCCTGGGTCGAATCGGCGCCATCGCAGGCGAATCGGGGTTTTCTTCCCCGCGGCTCTCCTCCGTCGATCTGGCTTTTTCCGGCGACTTCAGGGCGCGTGGGTGTGCGGGTCGGCTTCCTCGGGTGCCGATCGACCTTCGCCAGTCGCCTCCTCGCGTTGTCCGCCGGTGGTTGCGTCGAATCGGACGTTCTCCTCTTTCTCGGTCTCGGCTTCCTTTCTTCCCCATTCGGCCGCCGTTTGTCGCCGTTCGTCAGCCTGTTCGAGTTGCTGGTGGCTCGGCTGGCCTCGCCTCTGGTTTGGGCCTCCGCCGATCGCCGGTGATCGGTGAGGCAGAGGGGGCTCCCTCTGTTTCAGCTTCCGTTTCCTGTTTCTCTTCGCGTTTTCGCGAATTTTCTTGTTTTTTTTTTTTTTTTTTTTTTTTTTTTTTTTTTTTCAGATTTTATTTATTTATTTATAATTTAATTTTTTTTAATATTATTTTAATCAATAAAATAATATTAAAATACACAAATATCTTTTAAAAATTTATATTTTATTCATTTAATCTGTAAATAATTTTCTCAGTCCGATTTTACCTTTTCGGTATATTTTTCGATTATTTTCGGGATTATTTTTCGATGCGAAAATCCCGATTTATCCCAAGAAATTCATATCTTGATCAATTTAACCCGAAATTTAATTATTTCTTCATCATTGATCAAGATTTCTCATTCTCATATTTTTAATTAAATTTTCTTGTCCCGATTAATACCGAATTTTGATCTTTTGACCATTTTGCCCTTGCACGTATTCGGGAATGTCATTTAAGTCCTTTTGCATTTTTAAATGCACTTGAAAATATCGGGTCTTACAATCTCCCCCACTTAAGAAATTTGGTCCTCCAAATTAGAACCAAGTAATATGAGTCCATAACAACTCCGGTTACATCTATCATATCATATACAGTCATCCTCAAGTGACTTTCTCCGGAGTGTAATACTATCATCATACTTAACTAGGGAGATCATCTCAAACCTCAACACTTTTTCCTTTCGTCTAATACCCGAATCAGTTCTCCAATCATACGTTATACTTTCATTGAGCTAACCCGTTGAAGCTCATATCTGCACATATACTGGGTCCGGATATATTTCTGAAGCATCATAAGATAGGACACATAGTGGATGCCTGTTTATTCAAGTGGTAATGCCAACCTACAGGTCTTACTTCCACTTGTCCAATATCTCTCTATCCGAATCTCGTTACGTCCTTATGCTCTTAGGACAAGTAACTATCAACAGTAATGATTCACCCTTGGTGAATTCCAATGGTTTCTGTCTCTTGTCAGCATAGCTTTTTCTATCTGCTCTGAGGTGTTCTTAATATCTCACAAATCCACTGAACATCCTCAGAGGTTTGTCTTACCAATTCGGGAACAATTCTCTATTTGTCACCCACTTTTCTTATCCAAGTCAGGGAACAACTCCCTACTGTCATACAATGCCACATATAATCTCATCCCGATACTCAAGTGACAACTGTCATCACTGGCGAATTTGATTAGTAGCAGCTAATCATCCCAGGAGCTCATAAAATCAATTGCACACGCTCTCATCACATCCTCCAGAACCTGTACAGTCCTCTCTGACTGACTATCTGTCTGAGGGTGGAAGCTGTGCTAACACACAATCAGGGTCCCATAGCTTCCAAAAAAACATATTCCCAGAAGTGGAAAGTGAAGCGGGAATCCCTATCTGATACCATGCTCACTGGAACGCTACACAATGTTTCACAATATTCCACACACATAAATCCGCCTATACACTTAGAGTATCTAGGGATTTTCATAACCAGAAGGTGGGTAACTGAATCAATCTATCAACTATCACCTAGATAGCCTCGAGATTCATTCGGGTCCTCTGTAACCCATCACGAAATCCATGGTAACTTGTTCCCATTTCTGTGTCAATATAGGTAGAGGCTGCAATAACCCTGCAACTTCTTTTACTCTACCTTACTCTGCTGACATACGAGACACTTTTTCGCAATTCTCTACAATATCTCTTTTCATATCTGACCACCAATACCCTTTTCAGAAGTTCTGATATATTTATTACTTCTCGGATGCACTGTATATCCCGAAGAGTGAGCTTCTGTCAATAACACTATATCATCAACTGTGGTCCTCGGGAGCACTTATACTGTCTCTGAACCTCTGTGAGTCATCATCACTCACTGTGAACTCTGTCACTATACCCTTCTGAATCTGACCCACACTATCGACACCATGCCGATCATCACGCTAAGCCTGGCAAATCCGGTCACACAAATCCGGTTCTATCCTCAGGCTAACTGTCATAAAATCACTGTCATCATCAGAAGGATCACATCACTACTGAGGTTCACAACTGTTCTTGCAGCTCACGCTCCCTGACCATCATATGTGATACCATCTCGAGGCTCTTTCTGTTCAAGGCATTAGCCATAATATTAGCCTTTCCTGGGTGGTACAATGTTCACAATCATAATCCTTAGAAGCTCTAACCCTCATGGTTATCTCATCCGACTCTTTCTGTGAAAACAGATACTCGGGGGTTTTTACGATTAGTGCATACCCAAAATTTCTTACCATTTAAGTGGTGGCGCCATACTTTCCGTGTAATCGCTACGGCTGCCTACTCTAAATCATGGGTCGGATAGTTTCTCTTATGGTCCTTGAATATATCTGGATCCATAAACGACTATCTTCCCATTTTACATCAATACATAGCTCAATCCTTATTTGGAGGTATCCATACACACTGAAACCTCTTGAGCTGTTGGTTATAGTGAGAATACTTACGGTGGTCAGTTCATTACTCCAATATACCAAAACTCATTGAAGCTATTTTCATACTTATCATAACACTCGTATGAAATCTTTTTCCAAACGAGACGTGTCAATTGAGCAGCCAATTTCAAGAAACTCTCAACACCTCGTCTGTAAGACAGTTTCCTGTTGCTACTCATACTCATCCCTGGACTTCGAATACATCATAATATCATCGCTGTAGATGACAACCAATCGGTCCAGGTAAGGTTTAAATACCTTAACGTAGTTGAGTTCCACTCAATATTTCAATTTTTTCATATACTTGACCTATGTACGCATAAACGTACAATGTCATTTCGAAATAGCTTTCGTTCAAGATACTAGCTCACGTCATTTCTTTCCTCTTATATTGACGGCTTTTTTTTTATAAAATTTTAATTTTTAAACTTTCATGATTAATCAAGTTCTATATTTCTTTATCGTACCAGCAAAGGTACCCAAATTTTAATGTATATATTATGACCGTCGAATTCAATCTATAGATTATGCGTGCGCTTCCAGACGCTGTCAAATCTTCAGGCAGGGAGATATTTTGAAATACCTTTATTAACCCTCAGATTTAACCACATCGACTGGGTGTAGATATATCTACCCCTTATCTTGGTCGCAATCCATATACACTACATATTGCTTAATCCAAATTACTTTGCATATCAATGATATCCTTACCTTGCATATGCCTTTTATTCCAATATACCTCGTATGTAGGATCTATCACATCTCCAATCTTATCTCCTTTCATATATCACTTATGGCAAACTCTTTCCTTACTTGTCAAGTTACAATACACTTTTCAGTGATATTTTCACCCCTATTGTCAACTTACAATCCCTATACCCATATTCAGTTAGTGAAAATCAACTAACTATCATCCTCTTCATGCTTAAAGGTATAGGCTTCACATTTTTCACTAACTTATAAGCAACTGAAGGCGGTATGAATAAATGCGTGGCACCAGGATCAATTAAAATAATTATTTCATTATTCTTAACCAGTGTGGTATCTTCCACCACATCCTATGAAACATCAGTAGTGTCCTGGTCCAAGGCATACACTCGCCCTCGTCCAACATCTTATTTTCGTGGTAACTACCACGCATCTTACACTGTTCACACTGCTACTCTGTCATACTGTTACGTAGCAGGTCGGGGTCCTCAAATCACAATACCCCTCAAAAGTATTGAAATTGGATACACTGGGGTTTATCAATCAACTTACCCCGTGATTTATCAACTCTAAGCTTTTACCAAACTATCTTTTCTTGTTCTGACATCTTTGTCATTCTCTTTTCTCTTTTTGTCTCAATTTCGGCCCTCACTACCTTTCTCAATCTCAGAGGCGTGCAACTCATGATCTTATTCACACAACTGTTGTCTGCGCACTGCCTCGGCATAGGTAGTGATGTCTAACAGGCCAATCGGACTCTAATTGATAATCTGAGCCCTTCCATGAACTTTCAGATATCTCGACTCTCACAGTTCAGTGTTCGAGTCATATCTGCCCAGGAATATAATCTGAGTTTCATACTCATTAATTAACCAATTCCTCTGGGTCAGAGTAAATAATATCATCTGTAATTTCCTTTAAACAGTGTCCGGGATATTCTGTCACCGGAATACATCTAGAATTACTTTTCCATGTCCATTCTGGACGTCTAGCTCTTAAGATGGGTTGAGCGAACTTCAATTAATGCTCCAACTCACCCTCAAATCACAAACATACTCTGAGCAATTAGCTCGCAAAATATTCTCCACACTCCGCTCCAACCTCGCGAAGCGTATCTCAATACTGTCTGATCTCTCTGTCAGACTCTATCCGATCTCTCTATCGGACTCTGTGGGGCATGCTCAACCAGCCTCCACGTCAATCTCATCTCAAGTCTCATGTGGCGACTCAGTACAACTCATGGGCCTACCTCAACGGCCTTGAGCTCGTGTACTCGCCTCTCAACCATAGCGGCTATCAGTCAATGAGTCTATTCTTGCATTCAAAAACCAAATTCTTAGCAGCACTTCCATCTCGATATACACAATTGTATCTAAATAATGCACAGTACATGGGGATGTAAACTTCCTTAACCACTAACACCGACTCATATCAGGCCAACTCAAGCTCTGATACCATTAAACCTGTCACGACCCGAATTACCTAAAAATCAGAGTAAATTTTTCGCTTTTTCATTTATTATTATTTAATTCTTACATTTCTCTCGTCGTGACCATCCTACAACACAGTTGGGCTATGATTCGGTGTTAGTCACCTCACACCTATTACCATTTCATTTTCATAATCATATTCACATATCAGAGTTTACCATCTTTGACTTTAAATAAATACATACTCAATGGTAATTACATGACTCTACATCCCCGACATCATATCCATTTACAGTACTGTGCATTACATATTTAGATACAAAACCATACAAATGTGTATACCTGTCTCTCGATGGGAAGCAGCAAGCAGCGGATATTAAGCATGCAAGTCCTCAGCCGCTCAATAATTATTACAAGTGCTCTGAAAAGATGGGAAAATAAGGGGGGTGAGCAAACCACACGCTCAGTAAGGCAATTATGCAAGTAAGTAGATAGCTCCACTATCTACATGCTCATAATGCCATGCCCTTAAATCCATTTCTTTTCATTTAAAATTACACGCACAAAGTCATGCATATTCAATGCCATAGTTTATCCAAAACTATTTGTGCATATATAAATCATGTAACTCATGCATTCAAAGCATTTTATGTGACATCATTAAATCATATTAAGCATGAATTTAATCAAGATCATGCAGTCTTTCATGTCATGTAAGACAATTCAAGGTTTTCAAATGAAAGCATGGAAAACTTCACATGCTACTGCATTTAAATCAAAACATTAAAACTGCAGTTAAAACTAACCCTTCCAGGTCCATCTCATAAAACAATTCAATAAAATTCATTATAAAAGTCCGGTTATAAAACCACCCTTCTTTCAGGGTCACATATCATAAAATCATATGAAATCATAAATTCATCAAATCGGGGGCCTGACCCCTCCTTCGGGTCTACCCTGGTCTAACAGACCACAAGTTATATCATGTGAGACAATCAGGTAATTAACAGTAACATCGAGGACTATGGCCATATCCTAGTGATCCCTGGCAACACGGTACCTAGTGTGCGGGGTATCACACCTGAAACGGGAGGTGGGTCGTCCTACCCGCCAGAACAGCATAACACCAGGATTGCGAGGGCAAGGCTTGCTGCCTCGTGGCTAATGCCACTCCACTCCAACAATCCCCACGGTACAGCGTACTCCGCGTGACATACACGGTACAAAGTACTCCGTGAACCCAAGCTCAATCAGGGGTGCCTGTAATAGGTCTTATCCACCCATAACATCTCTGTCTCAGGATGCACGTGTGAGCATATCATCTCACTGTGACACACAGTCTACAGGAGGCTCCAACACGGCTATATGCATGTAATATAAATCCCTGTGCGAGCGAAGCTCAAGCACGGCTCCATGCATATTCATGATATCTGAAAACCTCGTGCGAGCGAAGCTCTAGCACGGTTTCATAAAAATCAGTGAAATCTGCGTACGAGCAGCGCTCCAGTACGACTTAAACTGATTATAATTTCATGTAAATTCCACGTACGAGCAACGCTCTAGTACGGATATGTATATAAATTCAGTGAAAACTTCGTACGAGAAAAACTCCAGCACAGCATTCAAATGAATTATGAAAACCATATAAAACTTTGTGCGAGCAACGCTCCAGCACAAATGAATGCTCAAGTAAATCAAATCTCGTGCGAGTTATACTCCAGCACGGCTTTATGCATAACTAAATCAAATCTCGTGCGAGTTACACTCCAGCACGGCTTTATACAATATTAAATCAAAACAGGATGCGAGCTAAGCTCCAGCATCTCTCATGCATGTCAAATCATTAAAAGTAGTGCGAGTAATCGCTCCAGCACTATTTTATGCATACCACGTCAAAACAAATCAAAACATGTCAAAACATGTCAAAACAGAGTGCGAGCTAGGCTCCAGCAGCTCTCATTTCACAATATTAAAAATCAGTGCGAGCACCATGCTCTAGCACATTTCATGCATATGATGTCACAAGTCGGTGCGAGCAATTGCTGAAGCACATTTATGCACATTCACAAACGCAGATATAGTGCGAACTACGTGTCGGCACTATCTGTTTCCATATAAACTTGATAGTTGGCCGTTTTCCAAAGAAATTTCCATTTAATTATTAATAACACCTACGTAGTGTTATTTTGTGAAATTAAACAATTTCTGGCCAATCTATCGCTTTGCTTTGATTAAAACCAATAAAATTCCTTAATCATCAAAAATCCTTAAATCATGCATTTCATGCATGTCATGCTTTCACCATCCTTAGGTGAACTTCCCTCAATAGGGGTAAAATAGACATTTCACCTATTTCGATCCTTAAAATCATTCAAACCATTTTTAGGATCATTATACAATATCCATGTATACATACATACTCAGTGTACAGAAAAACTATTAAAATATGCGTAGCTACCTCTAGCTACTCACACAATTCCCTTACCTCATTTTTCTGTACAGTCTGACCTTTCCCACTGATGTCTTGTCACGCAGTCCGATTTGCTCCGAATCCAAATCAAATCTCCGGAACTGCGGATACACATTCATCAGGTCAAATACAATACAATTTAATGTATTTCATAATTTTCTGGGCTTAATTTTAAATCATTGGGCCCGTTTCTCATATTGGGCCCTATTGTACCTTAATGGGCCTTAATCAGCCTTAAGCCCGTTTACCACACTTTATCGAGGCCTATTGGGCTCACTGGGCCCATCAGTAATTTATTTAGCCTCGTTCTAAATTCTCTGATATCTCAATTTAATATTTACGACAATTTATCTAATTTTCCAGAATTTAATTCATTTATGCGAAAATTAAATCTGTAATTTATGCGTTAAATATCAATCACGCATAACGATCTAAAATTGTCGTAAATAAGGGTCACTTACCCGTTATTCCATGATAATACAAAAATTGAGGCTATCTCGAGCTCTCGGTGGATGCCAATCGTCGAGCTACACAATTAAATATATTTTTCCGGGTAAATTTCCAGTCGGAATTAATTAAATTAAATATTCTAAAATTTAAATCGGTCAATTTGACCGCTTACCGACTTACCCAAAGCTCGATTGCATCACTGGAATTTTCCCCAATTTTTTCTCTTTTTCTTTTTCCCTTTTTCTTCCTTTTTTTTCCTCTCTTTTTGGCTGAACCGGTCCGGTCCGGTTCAACCCGGTTCGGACCGCCGGTTCGGTCTGGTCCGGTTCGGCCGATTCTGTCCGGTTCGGCCGGTCCAGGCTCCCTTTGGTCGTGCCGGCGCCGTCCGGCCGGTTCTCTGGCCGATTCCGGTGCCATTCAACGCGCCATGGACTGGGCTTCTCAAATCAGGCCTCGGCCTGGGTCGAATCGGCGCCATCGCAGGCGAATCGGGGTTTTCTTCCCCGCGGCTCTCCTCCGTCGATCTGGCTTTTTCCGGCGACTTCAGGGCGCGTGGGTGTGCGGGTCGGCTTCCTCGGGTGCCGATCGACCTTCGCCAGTCGCCTCCTCGCGTTGTCCGCCGGTGGTTGCGTCGAATCGGACGTTCTCCTCTTTCTCGGTCTCGGCTTCCTTTCTTCCCCATTCGGCCGCCGTTTGTCGCCGTTCGTCAGCCTGTTCGAGTTGCTGGTGGCTCGGCTGGCCTCGCCTCTGGTTTGGGCCTCCGCCGATCGCCGGTGATCGGTGAGGCAGAGGGGGCTCCCTCTGTTTCAGCTTCCGTTTCCTGTTTCTCTTCGCGTTTTCGCGAATTTTCTTTTTTTTTTTTTTTTTTTTTTTTTTTTTTTTTTTTTTTTTCAGATTTTATTTATTTATTTATAATTTAATTTTTTTTAATATTATTTTAATCAATAAAATAATATTAAAATACACAAATATCTTTTAAAAATTTATATTTTATTCATTTAATCTGTAAATAATTTTCTCAGTCCGATTTTACCTTTTCGGTATATTTTTCGATTATTTTCGGGATTATTTTTCGATGCGAAAATCCCGATTTATCCCAAGAAATTCATATCTTGATCAATTTAACCCGAAATTTAATTATTTCTTCATCATTGATCAAGATTTCTCATTCTCATATTTTTAATTAAATTTTCTTGTCCCGATTAATACCGAATTTTGATCTTTTGACCATTTTGCCCTTGCACGTATTCGGGAATGTCATTTAAGTCCTTTTGCATTTTTAAATGCACTTGAAAATATCGGGTCTTACAGCAAGGGTACTTGCCGCGAGAGAATATGTCACAAGAGTGTTTGCTGCGACATGTATGTGCCGCAAGGGTTCCTGCCGCCAGAGTGTATGCCGCAAGGGTTCCTGTCGCGAGAGTATTTGCTGCGAGAGGTATGTGCTGCAAGGGTTTCTGCAGCGAGAGGTACGTGCCACGAGGGTATCTGTCGCAAGAGTTACGTGCCACGAGAGTGTCTGCCACGAGAGTATCTGCCAGTAGAGTCTGATGCTAGAGTTTGTCGCGAGAGTCAGTCGTGAGAGTGTTGACCGAGAGAATACGCAAGTGAGACGACGCCGACGACTCACGACACTTATATATATGCCGCAAGTTGCGTAGACTCCGGCAGACACATGACTCTAATGGCAAATACTGTAAAAAAAAAAAATTTCTACTCTTCTGAAAATTGAAATTTACGAAAGAGTGGGGGAGCAATTGTTGAGGATAAAAATATTTAGTACATTCGGGCCAATAAAAAATAACCACGTGGCATGAGAAAAATCAAATATTTTATTTATTATATATACATTTTAAATAAGACAAAAAATGCGTTTAGTTCAAGAATGCATACGTAATTACAAGAAGAATAAATCCCTATAAATAGGAGACAAGTATGACTCGAAAACCTAAGTTTCAATTTACTCTGCAGAAACTCTGCTGAAATTTTTTTTTAACTTAAGTATTGGAGTGCTTACGGAAAGAACAACTCCTGCTTCTCTCTGGTCATTCATTTTCTTGCAGAGAATCTGACTACACGTGATACAAAGATCGAACCGAAGACATCAGCAATACGTCATCATTTTGTTAGGCAACAACAATTTTAATATTTATATTTTATATGCAAACCATAATTTTATTCAATAGAATGGTTTTTTTTTTTTTAATTTATAATAAAGATACTCTTGAAGTAAATGATTTCATTAAGCTTATAGAAAATACCTTATTATTTTCCAGCGAATTCCGCTTGTGACTTTCAAAAGGTGATTTTTGAAAATTAATCTCTTGAAGACGTTATGATTTTATTAAGGATTGTAATGAAATTATACGAAAAATACATTTGTTTTTATTCGACCCCGTTTGGATGACTGTTTGCCATCGACGCAAATTGATTATAAAAATTATTTATAATTTTTATGAATATTTTATTTACGTTATTTTCACATCGTATTAATTATAAAATTACTAAAAAGTAAGTTTGAATGAAAAATAAAATTTATTTAAATTAGATTAAAAATCATAAAAATATTATTAAAAATATATATTTTAAAATAAAATAATAATAAAATTAACATAAAAATAAAAAATAATTTATTCTTACAAAATTTTTATTTTTAATAAAAAATTTATTGAACTGTAACTCATCGTACTTATGGACAAGCCAAACGCATCATAAGTCGGTAGGGTTATTGATGTTGAAGGATGATGATTTTCACTAGTTAGTCAGTCACGTGCCATGATCAAACGTTGTCTCATGTATTATCCTTTGATAGATCTCTGACACACCAAGATTCGGGGTAGGACAGTAGGGTTAAGCTTCTGTGGAAAGCTCCAGTTGCCGGTTCCCGGTATTGGAGGGGGATATTTCCACAAACTGACAAACACCATCATTCATTTCAAACACAGCTTAACCACGCACAAAACCAAGTCAGATAAGAATCCAAGATAAAATAGCTAATCCCGACGACATTCTCCTTCTCCACCTTAACGCAAGTCTTCGATTGGCCACACATTTCACCCCATTATTACTATTCCATTCTTTCCCATCCCCAACATTCTTCTCCTTCAAACACTCCCACAATCACAGAACTGCCACCACCTTAGCGGAACCGTCGTTCGACGGAGACCGGTAGAAAACTCTAAATAAATGATTTCCGCGTTCCAAACTTCGCACTGCCCACTCCCTTACTTCCCTTGCGCTGGCCGACTCTCTCCTCCACCACCTCCAAGGCCGTCCGTTTCATTCCCTTCCTCTTACTCCCGCTCGTGCCAATCCAACGCACGCTTCATGTCCGCACCTATCAACGCGACTGCCTCGACCTCGCCCTCCGTACGCGAGTTGCAGGATGGGATAGCGGAGTTTTACGACGAGTCGTCTGGGCTTTGGGAAGACATTTGGGGTGACCATATGCACCATGGCTTTTACGACCCGGATGCCAATGCTTCGGGTTCGGATCATCGATCCGCTCAGATCCGAATGATCGAAGAATCGCTCCGTTTCGCAGGGATCTCGGGTTCGTTTTCTGTATATTTTCTATCCACGTGTGTCGTTTCAATTGGATGCTTGGTTTTTTCTTTTGGGATTTAATGTTGTATGGTCAAAATTATTAGTGCCAACGTCAGGACTTAAACGATAGGATCTTAGTCAGTAATTAATTATTTTTTGGATAAATAAAAATTTTAATTATTTATTTAAAAAAAATCTATAAAAACAAAAAAAAAATTGTTTTTAGTTGGTCGGGAGGAAAAAAAAATTGAATTTCAGATTTAATTTATTTTTTTAAAAAGATAACAATTATTAGATTAATTAAATTTTTATATTTTAATATTTAGTTTAAGTAACCTAATCAAACTATTGTATTTTAATATTTTTATTTTTTCTTTATTTTGATGATAATAGAGAAAATAGATTTGGAAGACTTAAGATTAATAGATTATGGTACAAGATAAATAAAAACAATTTTGAGGTAAATAGCAAATAATTTTTTTTGTTTAAATAAAAAAAAAAGAGTTTTCTAGGGCAGATATTTTGCTTGTTTTAAATTTTTAGATATAAATCTGTATTTTTCATTTCTAATTTACATTCTAGCTTAATTAATTTTTTAATAAAAAACTTTATTTGGCTTTTACTAAAAGATATTTTAGCTTTGAGAATCGTGATTTAGTGGGGTGGTTAGAAAATTGTTCACAGAATTCTTATTACCTTAATTAATACCACTTTGCTTTCACAAGGTCTGCATGAGTACATGGGATCTAACTTCTTTTTAAGATTAAAATTAAATGAAAAATTTTCATTAAGAATTATTTAATTAAATTGAAATTAAATCTAATACTAAAAAAAGTGTTAAATTAATCGTGATGTTAACAAAATTTAATGAGTTTTGATACAGAAAAAAAATGAAAAAAATACTTCCAAGATAAGCCGTCGTTGCGTGTTTCTTACGGTGAATTGTGAAAATATGTTTTGATAATTGGATTGGGAAAAAATATTGTTGACCATGAAATGTAGCATGAGTTCAACATGGATGCATCTGTCTAAACTGTCTTCATCGACAAGAACCAATTAAACATTCACACAGATTCTTAATTAATTCCTAATTTTTTTTTTTTTGGTATGGTATTTGATGAAATAAAGAAAGGATGTTTCAAGCAAAAGCAAGAACTGTAAATATGAAAACCTTTTGATCTATGGATTCCCCTGATCCGCTTGTGAGCTGTTACTAACAATTGATTTTACCTTGAATTGGCATTCAGAGGACCCAGAAAAGCGCCCCAAGAGAATAGTGGATGTTGGGTGTGGTATAGGAGGCAGCTCTAGATACCTAGCAAGGAAATATGGAGCAAAATGCCAAGGCATTACTTTGAGCCCTTTTCAAGCTGGAAGGGCCAATGCTCTTGCAAAAGCTGAAGGACTAGCAAACAAGGTATGTGTAAAACTCTCATATTTTGCTGCTATATTTCGAGCCCTTATACTGTCCATATATAAGGAAAGTTTATATCGACAACATTAATATCACCTCATAATCGTTTTCAGTTGATAAATTGATTGTTTTTCTCCTTGCCACAAATATTTTTGTGTGATCTTTGCAAATATGTCGTTTTATTGATGGAAAGATGGATCTAATATGCATGCCTAATATAACACACTTTGCCATATTAGCAGGTTTCTTTTGAAGTTGCAGATGCTTTGAAGCAACCATTTCCTGATGAGCAATTTGACCTAGTTTGGTCTATGGAAAGCGGAGAGCACATGCCTGAAAAAGCCAAGGTTTGTGTTGTCCCAATTAACATGTTTTGACTTCTTGAGCTGAATGGAAGTATGGCATCGATCCATGCTTGAATTTTCTTTTTGCATTTTTTGTTATCATCCCATCCCATGTTATCTTAAGTTCTTCCCTGCCTCCTCCAAAACTGGCAGTTTGTAAATGAGTTGGTGCGAGTTGCAGCTCCAGGGGGCACAATAATAATAGTTACATGGTGCCATAGGGATCTTGGTCCCCATGAAGAGTCTTTGCAACCGTGGGAGAAAAAGCTGTTAAACAGGATATGTAATGCTTATTATTTGCCAGAGTGGTGTTCTACTGCCGATTATGTCAAATTACTTAAGTCCCTGTCTCTCCAGGTAATTACTTTCTTAAATAGGATAAAAACCTCTTTCAAATTCAATATTTCGTTGTACAACCTTTTAATACTATGATGAAAACAAACTAGTTAATCCTGCTGATTGACTGACTAAAACTGACCTGCACATTTGATGCTTTTAACAATCAGGTCTGTGTTGTCTCGTTTCACAGGATTAATAAGTTAGTATTTGGAGTACTTGTAACTCATAATCAATTTGCAAGCTGCAATGCAGGATATAAAGGCTGCTGATTGGTCTCAGCATGTTGCCCCATTTTGGCCAGCAGTGATACGCTCAGCATTCACATGGAAGGGCCTCACATCGCTGCTACGTAGTGGTAACTAAATCTAGCACTACTTGCAATATTTTATGGCCCTTTCTCTGCTTCAGTTTCATTCGCATGATTCCATCAAGGGAATCATTTCATGACCATTACTCTTTTAAGCAAGCTGAGAGGACCATATGAGCAATCTCATTTACCACAAATGTTTTTAGTGAAAGGATGAAGAATTTACAGTTTTCCTTGATTTCTAGGTCCTGTTCCATACTTGCATGCACTTACACTTGCTAATTTGGGGGGGCGGAGGGGGGGGGGGGGGGTGGGGTTTGAAGATTTTTATCTTTTTGATTCTTGTTATTTTTTTCATTCAAAGAGAATTTTTAGAGGGAACCTTGGTGCAAAGTAAAAGTTATTCCTTTGTGACTTAGAGGTTACAAATTCAAACGAAAACAGTCTTTCTAATAATTGAGAGGAAAGACTACATACAATGACCTTTTTTAGTTCCCACAATGTAGGAGTTTTGTGTTGTGTTACTTTTTTCTTTGTTGCTCTTAATTTTGCTCTTATTGTGAATTCACTAGGATTAAAAACCATAAGAGGTGCATTGGTGATGCCATTGATGATTCAAGGTTACCAGAAGGGTGTGATCAAGTTCGCTATCATTACCTGTCGGAAACCCGAGTAAATCACCGCGATAACCTAACGTTTGGAGTGTATTGATTCTGCTGCGCGCACTCAATCTTGGTAAATGGTGGTGGAGGAGGAGGAGGATGGTGCATTATTTGAAACATCCATCCATCTTTTAACAGCATTCAGAATTCAACTTCAAAGTCATAATAATAGATTAATAGGGGGTCTGAGTGTCACCCCGATTGTTTACTTTACAAAAAAAAAAAAAAGTGAGGTTGGAGTTGCCTTTCATTTCTGGAACTGTTGATTACTCTTATAATAGGAGACAATCAATCCATATTCCTTAGAATCTTGCTCAGATATTGTAATATTTTCATCATTAATATAAAAACTTCTTGATTCAGGATTATTCATATAGATCGACCCACTTTTTTTTTTTTAATTCTTTGAAAACTTAACTAAATATTTCGTTTATTGTTTAAAAAAAAATCAATATATGTGTTTCAAATAAAATATTTGATTCTGTTGTATTTGATAAAAAAATAATAAAATAAAATAAAAATTAATAAAGTGCACCACGTGACGCACAAAAAATGCGTCACGTGGAGCACAAAGAAAACAGGTGGGAGATCGGGTCTACCACACTGAAAACAGTATTACAGGAGACATAAATCATACTGGTTAGACAATTTTGTCTTTATATATTTTTGATTCTATAAGACCCGTAAAGCAAGAAAAAAATACTTAATTAGTAGATAACTACGTAATTAAAAGTGAAATTAATCCTTATAAATAGGAGTCAAGTATGATTAATGAAACTAAATCTCCATTTTCTCTACAGAAACTCTGTCAAAATTCATTTCTGATTTAAGTATCGGAGTGTTTACGCGAAAAACAATCCCTGCATCCCTTTGATCATTCTTTTTTTTGTAGTATCTCTAGTAACACGTGACACGAAAATCGAAACGAGGACGTCAACAAGAGTCATCATTCTGTTTGACAACAACATATTCTAATTACATATTTTTTTTAAAAAAAATCATTAATGATTATATATCTTGTACACTTTATAAAAAATTTTAAATTCCATCAATAAATTTAACAAGATGACACGTATATTGGTAAAGCATTAAAGCTCTTTAATATTGAATTTATCTTTTAAAAATTTAACTTTTTAACAAGTTTTTTAATCATGTTATCAACATAATGCCAATAAAACTTTAATTTAATGATAAAAGAGGAGAATTTGAGAATTTGAAATCTTTAGTTTAAGTTTATATTATATGAATTTGAGTTTACTTATTGTGTTTAATTATTTATAAATTTTGTTAGTTAAGTAATTTTTATATGATTATAAATATTATAAATGTAATATTTAATTATGATTATAAGTTTTTATATAATATATCAATTAAAAAAAAAATCCTGGTCACGTATCTACTTTGGTTCAAAAAAAGAAAAAAGAAAAATAACGAACTTGGAAAGTTAAGGGCTAATGATCAATCATTAGCCACATCCAACAACTTAAACAGAAACAACCGGAAAA